>OZ005654.1:247209372-248433432 GCA_963930645.1 Salticus scenicus
CAAGAAATCAATAATTACCTACAAAAGGATATTTAAAAGGGAGTTATTATGGCAAGTTTGAGAAAATCCGAAGAACTGTTTTTAAAGAACGCACTTGCGAGACCAGAATTTGAGCTATTTATACAGAACGGCTATTAATTTTTCTGAATAAACCAACTATATCATTGAAAAAGGCATCTAATAGAGTGTTTATGTAGCAACTTTGAAGAAAATCGTTCGAGCCGTTTTTTAGATACAGACTTGCGATCCCACTTCCGGTTTCCTATGTTCCACTTCCGATTTTCCAATTTCCCCCAAAATTTGGAAAAATCATCTGTACAACAGCCATGCCTCAATTCTGAAGTTTCGTAGTTCTATCTTTATCGGAGATATGATAACCAGAAGAACCCCCCCCCCCCCTTCACACACACACACACACTGACCAGTTTCCAAAAAGTGAATTTTTTGACTCAGAAGACCTTAAAACGTATAAATCAGGTGAAAACTTGATACCGAATTTTCGGACCGAATACAATACTTCCATTATCTACGGTAGATGGGTAATGGAAGTAAAAATATCGCTGTCATGACATTATTGCATAAGCAATGTCATTGGCTAGAAATGTCCCAGCTATTGTTTAAATTTCAAAGTTCGCCAACGAGGTCCTATAGTATCGCTGTTCTCTATTGTAAATGCATATTTACTTTATTCTAATAGATTTTTAATAAAACCGTAATAGCGTCTGCCTTTCCCTCTGTCAAATGTCTCCAGAAAAATCTACCGCACGATACCGTCTGCAACGTCTATAAGTGCACTTCGAAACCGAATTTTTATACTTTTAATTAGGAATCAATTTATTAATTCAAAATGGTTAACTATAGACCTTTTCGTAAGACATTTCTTTTCACACTGCGAGGTGAAAAACCGAAGATTCTGCTGTTCATTGAATACGCTATAAGGTGCTATAAAATACCGTTCGTTTGCTAATGGATCTTTTTTTTTTCTTTTGACAGGAAATTAAACTTCATAACATATTGTACCACTACATTTGGAGTGGGATTCCTATCAATTACTCGAAATATTGTGGGTGAAAAAAACGCAACCGAAGGCAGCAGGGACCTGAAGCAAGTTTTTGAGCGATTTATATGGATTTGGTTTTTAAAGGTTTCATTTATAAAGTAAATAAAATGTAGGGGTGGGAATCGATTAAGAGTTTTAACTGGGTTAATCGTAGTTCATTAATCGATTAATCGGTCGATTAATCGGATTTTTAATTGGTTTTCATTTTTCTCTTTATAATTTTATTTCAATGATGAATAAAACTCTCATATTGTGTATTATTCATAAGTTTGATTGAGAATTTTTTTTTTTTTTCAAATTAATTATATCTGTTTTATAGCTGAAATTTAAATCAATTTTCAGAGCAATAATTGGTGATTTTAAGTGTTAATTTTATATAAATATTTTCACTTATTCATTTTTTTATGTAAATTAATTTTTCAATTAATTTTGAAAGAAACATTAAATGAAATTACACATATTTTAGTTTTATACTTGTAGACCATGTCCATCTCGCTAGTCACTATTTTTAAATGAATTCTCAAAATTCAATATCATTATCTTAAAAATCTCAAATTCTTATATTTTGGTTCTTCTTTGTCACTTTGAACTAGGAAACAGAATGTTATTTTCTGCTTCTACTTCAATAGTTACTATCAGCAATTCTGAACAGACATTAAACGCTTGAAGATATTCTGAAACTCTGTTGATATGTCCCCCATCACAAGGATAGTGGAAATCTCAATTCCTTCTTTTCGTTTTTTTTTTTTTTTTTTTAAGCATTTCTATTTTTTGAAAGCTTTTTGTTTCTGAGAATACTATTACCCTAGCCAATACTTTCTGTAGAAGGCTACCAGAGCCTCCTTAAGTAGGCTCCTACTTAAGGAGGCTCTGAGGCTACAGACAGGTGGTGTTGCTCCAGCATGCACATGGAGCGGCATTTTGTTTAATAACTGTCCTCTCCCTTTTCTTTATCAACAAAAGTGCAACAACTTCTTTTGAGAGGTTTTATTTATTTTTATTTATTTATTCATTTCATTTTTTATTTTTTGCTTTTTCATTATTTGATGGATGTTTCTTAGAATGTTTGTTAGCAAAATATGCGAAAAAATATTTGCAGAACAGCATTTTTAATTTAATTCGTAGTTTGAAAATTTTAATCGGATTTTGAAAAATTTTAATCGAATTAATCGATCCGATTAACTCGATTAAAAAAATTGATCGGTACTAAACATTGATCGATGAACCGAACCGATTAATCGATTAATCGACACAGCCCTAATAAAATGCAATAATAATAATAATAAAAACTTTTTCTATTCGCGTGATTTGCACTTAAAAGTATGAAAAGTTAAAAATGGAGTGTTGCCACCTAAATTTCATACTTTACTTAAATAAAAAAAAAAATTAATTGTCGTGTGGAAAAACTGCTCCTAGATTCAGAAAAAATGCCCCTTTCATTTGGTATCGAATTTGTAACGAGCCACTTACTTTTTAAAGTGACTGAAAGGAATTAAAATGAAGCTTTGTAGCTTACATTTTATAGTTTAGTTAATTTAAAGAAAACTAATTGTCGTGTCAAAAGACTGTTTGCACCCTTGGATTCAGAAAAATCGTTCCTTTCATTTGGTACCAAATTTGTAACAATAGAACTGATATTTCTAATTTATTTTCTACAGACTTGAGCAATTATAACGTAACATCCAATTAATATGTACAAATAAAAATATATTTTATAAGGAAAGTCTTTAAAAAAATGAATTAGATGAGAGCAACATTTTTTATTAACCCTTTTTTCATTTTTAACCCGGATTCGGCAGACGTTTTATGGCAGAGAATGTAAGATTAAAAAAAAAGTCTTTAATAATAAAATATAAAAATAAATTTTTAAATTAAAGACTTTTTTTATTAGCGTGATTCGCACTAGAAATTATGAAAAGATTAAAATGAAGTGTTGTCACTTAAATTTCATACATTAGTAAATTTTAAAAATTCTAATAGTCGTAACGAAAAACTGTTTCCGCCCCTTTCATTTGATACTGGATTTCTAACGGTAGGACTGATATTTCTAATTTATTTTCCCCTCTTTCCGTTTTTAACCCGGATTCGGCAGAAGGTTTATGACACAGAATGTAAGCTAAAAAAAAAAAAAAAAAAAGACGAACAAAATTAGTGATTCTTTTTACCATGTTTATATTAACTCGATTTCTTGTTTGTTTGTCCAATACAAATCTTGCAATCGATTTTTAAATAACTTCCCGACTAACTGGACATTTAAAACTTTTAGAATAGCTCAGATCACGATGACAACGCAATGCCTCGAAGCCCGATTTTCGAATTTTTGATTAGTTTTCTTTTCATTAATTAAAATATGAAAAAAGTATTCTCCTATTTGCTTTAAAATTAGTCATTCAAATATTAACTATAATTTAATTGTTGTCCCCCCCCCACACACACACACACAAAAGAAAAAAAGTTCTTTTTTTTTTTTTTTTTTTTTTTTTTTGACGTAAAAATAAATATGTTTAATTAAACATGAACATTAAAAATTTATAAAAAGTTAAATTAGGCATCTCACAAAAATTGACGTCATTATAACAAAAAAATTTTTTTTTACGCATTGATAAAGTGCTAATATATTTTATTATGCTAATATATGTTGTTCTTAAAGGATTATCATTTTATTTTTAAAACCAACTTTTTTTTTTTTTTTTTTTTTTTTTTTTGTATTGCTTTGAACATGCTTTCTTGTCTGTCCAGCACAAATCTCGCAATCGCTTTTTGGCTAACTTTCCGACTAGCTGAAAATTTGAAACTTTAAGAATAGCTGAGAACACGATGACAATGCATTTGTAATTATTCTGGTAATGTGTCAATTTTATATCATTCAACAGAAAATTTAAAAACATGGTATATAAAAAGTTTTTTTTTCAAATCTTAGAATTATTATTGTATGATTTTTTTTTTTTTTCCAAATCACATATTAAATTATTGAATGTAAAAGACAAAAATGTTTAAAATGCAAAAGCATTTGTAATAATGTGCATGTGCAAATTACATTCCATTTTCCAATTTACCATGCTATAGCTAATGGATTTCAACATGATGCTGTTTCTCAGATTATAAATCATTAGATATTAGATATGGATTTTTTTTTTTTTTTTTTTTTTTTTTAACTAAATTATGCAGACATTAATCCATATAAAACATTATTGATATTAATAAAATTTCGTATTGCCGGCTTTTTCATTCACCTGATTATTGCATATTTTAAAAGAATTAAAACATTTTAATTTTATTAATTTACAGTTTGCTAAGAGCTAAATTTTGGCATGTTTCAAATTTCCATATTTAAAAATTTGCTTTCCACCCTTTCCTTAAAATTAAAATATTTTGTTAACATAGCCGGGGCAAATTGTAACATTAGAGAGAAAATTAAGACTAATTAAGAGCTATTAAGAGTAATTAAGCCTAAGAGCAAATTAAGACTAATTAAGATAGGGAGTCGGGTGTACTAGCGTTAACTTAGCCTCCCACAAAATATGATATATCTCGATACCTAACCCAGAGCGAATTCTAATATTAGAGAGCAAATTAGAGCTAATTGAGAGCTAAAATTTGGCATATTTGAAATTTCGAAATCTGTAATTTTGCTTTCCCCCCTTCCTTCCCCCCTTCCTTTAAATTGAAATATCTCGTTAACGAAGCCGGAGCAAATTCTGATATTAGAGAGCAAATTAGAGCTAATTGAGAGCTAAATATTGGCACTACGGAAATTTTTTTATATGTGATAGGGAGTCGGGTGTACTAGCGTTAACTTAGCCCCCCCACAAAACCAAAAATATGATATATCTCGATACCTAACCCAGAGCGAATTCTAATATTAGAGAGCAAATTAGAGCTAAATGAGAGCTAAAATTTGGCATATTTGAAATTCCGATATCTGAAATTTTGCTTTCCCCCCTTCCTTCCCCCCCTTTCCTTTAAATTGAAATATCTCGTTAACGAAGCCGGAGCAAATTCTGATATTAGAGAGCAAATTAGAGCTAATTGAGAGCTAAATATTGGCACTACCAAAAATAGTTTAGTTGTGATAGGGAGTCGGGTGTACTAGCATTAACTTAGCCCCCCCACCAAACCAAAAATATGATATATCTCGATACCTAACCCAGAGCGAATTCTAATATTAGAGAGCAAATTAGAGCTAACTGAGAGCTAAAATTTGGCATATTTGAAATTTCGATATCTGTAATTTTGCTTTCCCCCCTCCCTTCCCCCTTTCCTTCAAATTGAAATATCTCGCTAACGAAGCCGGAGCAAATTCTGATATTAGAGAGCAAATTAGAGCTAATTGAGAGCTAAATATTGGCACTACTAAAATTTTTTTAGGTGTGATAGGGAGTCGGGTGTACTAGCGTTATCTTAGCCCCCCCACCAAACCAAAAATATGATATATCTCGATACCTAACCCAGAGCGAATTCTAATATTAGACAGCAAATTAGAGCTAATTGAGAGCTAAAATTTGGCATATTTGAAATTTCGATATCTGTAATTTTGCTTTCCCCCCTTCCTTCCCCCCTTTCCTTTAAATTGAAATATCTCGTTAACGAAGCCGGAGCAAATTCTGATATTAGAGAGCAAATTAGAGCTAATTGAGAGCTAAATATTGGCACTACCGAAATTTTTTTATATGTGATAGGGAGTCGGGTGTACTAGCGTTAACTTAGCCCCCCCCACAAAACCAAAAATATGATATATCTCGATACCTAACCCAGAACGAATTCTAATATTAGAGAGCAAATTAGAGCTAATTGAGAGCTAAAATTTGGCATATTTGAAATTCCGATATCTGTAATTTTGCTTTCCCCCCTTCCTTCCCCCCTTTCCTTTAAATTGAAATATCTCGTTAACGAAGCCGGAGCAAATTCTGATATTAGAGAGCAAATTAGAGCTAATTGAGAGCTAAATATTGGCACTACCGAAATTTTTTTATTTGTAATAGGGAGTCGGGTGTACCAGCGTTAACTTAGCCCCCCCACCCCACAAACAAACTGATATATCTAGATAACTTACTCAGATAGAATTCTAATATTAGAGAGCAAATTAGAGCTAATTGAGAGCTAAAATTTGACGTATTTGAAATTTCGATATCTGCAATTTTGCTTTCCCCCCTTCCTTCCCCCCTTTCTTTTAAATTGAAATATCTCGTTAACAAAGAAGGAGCAAATTCTAATATTAGAGAGCAAATTAGAGCTAATTGAGAGCTAATTCCTGACGTTCTTGAAATTTAAAATTTCGAATGTGGGGGGGCTAGCGTTAACTTGGCCCCCCCACCTTTAAACTTGTTATATCTCGATTCCATACCCAGAGCAAATTCTAATATTAGAGAGCAAATTAGAGCTAATTGAGAGCTAATTCCTGATGTATTTGAAATTTAAAAACTCGAAAGTGGGGGGGCCAAGTTAACGCATCTCTGTAGACTTAATGTCTGCAAAGATAACATTCTTGTGATTCGTTGCCAACATTTTTTTATAGTTTAGTTAATTTTAAAAAATCTAATTGTGCGATCGATAAGCCGTTTAAACCATCGGATTGAGAAAAAAAAAGCCCTTTCCAATGGTATCTTGTTTGTAACGATACGACTGATATTTCTAATATATTTTCCACTTTTCCCGTAAAAATGTCGCTTTTTAAGCATTTAATCATGAATTCTGGGTCATTTTTCGGTAGACAATGGTCAATGTTTTAATTAATACCTCCGCTAATTAGGGTCGCATCGTTTAGCAAATTAACATATCGTACATCTGCGATAAATTCTCTGTCCGACGGTACTTGTTCGAAGTCCGTGCGACCGTTAGCGGCGGAGCCTTTTCCGTTTCAAGCCGTTTCTCACAGACACACACACACACACACAGAGACAGACAAAAACACACACGCGTACAGATTTTAATAATATAAGGAGATTTAAATTCTATATAAATGTAGGTGCAAAAATGAAATACAGAACTAATTATCATATAAAACTCTTCCGAAGCCTAATTTGAATTGCTTTAACATAGGTTTACATAACAGTACTCGTTATGTTACCTCTTAATTTCCAACCTGTATTTACAGTATTAAATTTCAGGGTAAGAGAAAGTCATGTGAGTGACACACCAAATTATTTAGTTCCTCATTATTCTATAGGTATCGGGAAATTAGGTTTTCGGAAAAATTTTCGACCTCGATTTCTTTTTTTTTTTTTTTCTGGTTTTAAGGTGTGAGGAATCCGAGAATAACAAAACTGATATGGTGTCCGTCTGTAGGGTGTCGAAGCGGGGAAGCTATCCCCTCCATGGAGGATCAAAATTGTGACGGCATGTCTTCGGATCATCTTTAGGGTTTCAAACCATCGTCAATTACCCACTGCACAGCACTAGTGCGACGTTAAACCCAACCAATAAACCAACCAACCTGTTGGGTGTCTGTTAATTTGTTACTGTGTTAGTTTGTGCGCCTGTGTACACGATATCCAAACTAAAAATGATCGCAGAGAGGTCGGACCAGGTTTAAAATATTACTTAATATAAGATAAATGTATGGAACTGAACGGTAGGTAGCCTGTTAGGGGGACATCTCAATCTATCATGTATGTCCAGCGATCGGTCAGATTGATTTCTCTTAACATGAATGTAGTATATCCTACAGCAGAAATTTGTAAGAACATACAATGATGGGTAACTGAGCGGAACCCACCGATGCCAAATAGTTATTTTTTTTTCTCTCTCTCTCTCTCTCTCACTGAGTTTCTAATTCTGTACGAAGAGACAAGAATTTATATGCTTTACTGCAAAAGTTTTATACAAATATCTTTTTACATTATTATTTTGAACTAAAAGGGTCAATTTCGGTCATTTACAACGTTAACTGACTTTACTATATCAAAATAATAAATAAATAAATAAATAAGAAAAAGAAAGAGCTACAACTTTTTTCCAATTGTTTTTAGCCAAAAGTAACGAATGAGTAATTGGAAACGTATGATAGTTTGATAATTTTCTGAACAGAAAGTAATATTGGTTTTAATGTTTTGAAGATAGGAAGAAATATTTTGGACTGTGTTAGGTCCAAAAGTAACGATAGAAAGAGCGCTATTTTTTGAATGCAAAATGTATTAAATAAATAAATAAAACAATTTTATCTACCTCAAAAATCATTTTTTTAAACGCTTCTTCTATGTACGTGCTCTTGTAAAATTTCTTTTCAATAGATGTAGTCTTCGACCGCCTAGTGGTCGATATTTCCAAAAGAAAACTGCCAAATCGCCAGATAACTAGACGAGACGTATTAAACCCTCGACGATAGCTTTAATGTCCCAACCCACCCATTCCCTCTCTTCGATCTCTTTTTCTAGTCAATTTTGTCCTTTTACTTTCATCCCATTATATCCCATTCATCCAATCCTTCCATAATATTACATCGATTCTTTTAAATTACTTTTTAGACTTATTTTATTTATTTCAAATCACGGGTAAAATTTATTTTTTCTCAATATATTGTTGCAATGGACAATATTCCTCCTTTGGGTTCGAGACTATAGGAAATCAGCACATTCTGCTGTTAAATAAGGCAATTTACCGCGGAAATATCTGTAAAACAAGACTCTTTTACGGCTGTTTCTGCTGTAAATAACTTCTTTTTTACTTTCCTCCCTCCATGCACCCATATTGCCAGCATATTATGCTGTAAATCTACCGTTTTTTTTTTTTTTTTTTTTTTTTTTTTACAGTGTAGTAGAACACTGAATATCCAAAAAAAGTCAATTTTATTCTCAATATTACATTTTTTTTTTTTTTTTTATCGATAACTTTATTTTAAATTATTGCAGATCCTTGGTTCAACCATTCGTTTTAAAGGTATTGGCGAGCTCTTTTGAAAGATACCCATCATGAAAATTTACTGTCCCGTCCCCCGGGATGAAGGGGGGGGGGGGAGAGGCGAGGCTCCTACATACATAATTTTTTTTTTCCCGGTTGACTATCTCTATTACAAATAATTCTTTTAAATTTCATAATGATTATTAAAAATAATTCTCTTTATGCACATTTATACAAAATTTTGTCCAATACCACCATGTTAAAAATTTAGAAAAAGCGGGATGGCGACGCAAGCTGTTGGACAATTTTTACCAAAAGTTAATAGGCAATAATTTATGTCAATGTGTAACTACATACCAATTTCTATGAAATTTTGTGCAGTAATACCTGAGATACAGTAGCCACAAAATTTTGTCATACAGGCAGACAGGCAGACACTTTCTAAAAATTGTCAAATCGTGTTTTACAGCTCTCAAAATGTCTAAATCCATAAAAAACCCGAGGTCGAAAATTTTTACGAGTTAAAACAACCAGAATGTGTCCGCAGTGTGAAAAACCTATGAGCAAAAGGCATCGATGTCCTATGTGCGTAGTGTTGTAATAAAAATTCTATTTAAAATATATGTTTTATGTTTATTTGTACTTTTGGTGCTGGAAAATAAAAATTATAATGAATAATAGATCTCTGATTTCTTTAAAAACCTGTCCTTTACCGACTTTTTAGAATACGCCACTTCAATGCATTCAAGTTGTAAAATAACTATACTTTTTAAAGCGGATCAAAAAATGGATTTAACCATCATTTAGAGCGTTTTTTAAGCTTTCCAAAACACTATAATTTTTTATATTTTAGTCTATTAGAATCAAAGATACGGCATACGGCATAAAAACAAGAAAATCTCAAAAAGGCACTTTTTTCAGCTTCGATGATATTTTTATCTATTTCAATTGACACCAATCAATTTAACATTATATCTATTTTACGCAGAATTGTTTGAGCTTTAATAATAAAAAAAAAAAAAAAAAAAAAAATGTGATACGCAGAAAACGTCTTTTCCGAATCACAAACAGAACAATACATTGAACTCATTAAATTATTATGCTAAAAACATAGCAGACGATATTTCAATTAAAGGGAAAATTTTTTCTGCATTTATAGAAGCAGACGGCAATACGCGATTGTAATGAAATGCTCGCCCTCTGGTGGGCTAAGGTGAAATTACAATAACCATGCTTTAATTTGGCTTCCATCAAGCCGCCATTGCTTGCCGATGTCTAGTTTCACATATATTTATTGAATAAAAATGAATAAATCCGGTAAAAAAGATAACACATACTGTTGTGTGCTACAGTGTAACTCCAAAGGATCAAGAAATCCAGTATTAAGCTTCCATTTATTTCCAAATGACAAATTTAAAATTTCAGTTGCTTCGACTAATGGAAGTAAAGAATTAATCAGATGATTTGAAACTAATATTTGTTCAACTTCAGTTAAAAATCTACTTCCGATCGAACTTTGAATAAACTGAAATATTTTTTTCTAAAAGCAATCAATTTTCTATGATGTAATGGCGAAGAAATTATAGCACGAATATTAAGTAGTAACACAAAAAGAACAATAATAGATACACGTGGCTATTATATTTACTAACAACAAAAGCTGAAAAGCGCCATCTATCGATCATTACAAACGCGGATAAAAATATTTCATTCTGTGAACAAAAATGTAAAAGAAAACATTTAATGTTGTATTGTGTCTATACTTTTGTTGCAGCATATTTTTATAGAATTTAACGTACATTTTATAATTTCAAACCTTTGATCATAATTTATATGTGTATATCAGCAACACTGTTTTTATTTTACCTATCTCACGAATTTTAGTTGTACCATATTACTCTTTAAGTAAAGGCAAATTTTATTGATTAAACTTTTGAGACACGGTGTACACATTACCGTAAAAATAGCAAAAATAAACTCAGTGCACCTCAAATCGTGTAGAAGTTTCATTTTTTTAAATTCTGATTCTTGACACATGATTACAATATGTACTTTCCTTACATATGTATGTTCGGAAAGTAAAAAAAGTCAATTTTTTAAAAAAAAATTCTGGTCGAATTTTTTGACGTAATGCATAAATTTCTAGGGGAAAAAAAAAAAAAAAATCTTAGCTCCTCTCCCCCCTCCGATGAACTGGACTCCCCCCCCCCCCTCCCCAATATGTTTTAAAGGTTTACGCTTTTATACAGATTTCCAATTTCAAAAATAAGAATAGTTATATTTTTCTGGTAATTTTTTAATGTTTTACAATCATCCTATCTTATCATCATGAAATTAGTAATCACGTGCAATCGGCAACAAGATTATTGAAACACACATCCTCATTTTTCATTTTTTTTTTTTTTTTTTTTGAGTTTGATAGTTAATTTTTATCATCAACTTTACTAACTAGACATGTATTCAATAAATTAGAAAGTTATTGATTGTCAATATTTTATGCTTGGTTGATTTTTTACGTCGTGCTAGTGCTGCGCATAGATATGCAAAAAACCTGGGAATTTAAAACCAAGGGAAAAAACCCGGGAGTTTTGGGAAAAAAAACTGGAAAATTTGGGAACATTGGGAATTTTGAGGGGAAAAAACAAACTAGAAATCTCTAAAGCAAATAAGTTGTTCACTTAATATAAATGGCAATTTTAAGGACATTGATATACTGATAAGCTTATAACATTATTTGAATTTATCATTTTATTTTCAATAGAACTGCAGCCAAATCATAATTTGAAAAGAAACTTAAGCTTTCTTTATTAAATTAGCACTTAAGATAAATGTATCGGTACAATGTTGGATACAATTTCGATATTATACAAGCTGAAGAATTAAGGAAACCAATGTATATAATCCTGTAATGGTTTGAGAAGAGAAATAATTAAGGTTTGAAAACTTCTTTAAAAATTTCAATTTTTAAAGAAGTATTTAAAATAATCAAGTGTTTTTTAAAAAGAAGGGTTGACATTTTATGCAATTACTACAGTGGTATAGTTTCTTTTACAAGTTATTTTCATAAATATTTCTAATTAGAGTTTGTAAAAAATTGATGTTAAATTTCCTAAAATAAAAATTTTTTGATGGAAATTTATCCACATATTGTTTTTCTGATTTTTATGCATTAAAAAAAAAAAAAAAAAAAAAAAAAAGTTTCTGCATTTCTAACACAACATGTGGGGAAATTTTTCGAATTACATATATATTTCCCTAAAACAGATTAAATTTAAGAATTCTTCTTCTTAATAGCAGGAGACTTGGCGTTGCAATATTAAAACAGGAATAAACTACTACGTCAGAAACGCCAAAGAAAAATTATTGAGGTGCATACAGCTGTTTCGGTAGCCTAAAACGTACCGTCTTCAGTGCAAAAAGAATTCTGAATCTGGAGAAGTGCTCGTATATATAGGAGGGGGACCGGATTTAGTTCAACCAATAGGATTACGGAAGAGGTGGGAAGTGTGGCCAATAGGAATTAAGGAATGTGTAGCTGTGTAAACAGTAGAAAAAATAAGGAAATGTGGACTGAATGTAAAATTTCCAACAATCAGACAAATAGGGAACAGCGAAATCACAATTTACAAGGTTCAGATTCAGAATTCTTTTTGCACTGAAGACGGTACGCTTTAGGCTACCGAAACAGCTGTATGCAGCTCAATAATTTTTCTTTGGCGTTTCTGACGTAGTAGTTTATTCCTGTTTTAATATTTCAACGCCAAGTCTCCTGCTATTATTTGTTAAGCTTATACGGGCTTAGTTGTGTTATTGGTCTTCTGCTCATATTGTTACTGAGCAACCTGGTCTGAGAAGCCTCATATGAGGGGGAGATTAGGTCAGTAATATTTTGAGCCATTTTCTTGTTTTCAAAATGTGCAAATTAGTTAATCGTTTCTACCGTCTACGTACTAAAAAGTTTCGTGCCCTCAACCGACTGAAATTCCTTTTACAATGCAAGAGACACCGCATTATCCCTAAATTCATTCAACTGAAATGGAATATTTCTGGTTCCAGTTTTGTAAACAAAGCAGTACTCAGGTCTCATTTTAATATTCTCCGTGCAGTTATTAAGGAAACTCGTACCAACATCGCCAAAATTGAAAAAGATTTATTGTTTCTCCACTTAAAGTTAGCTTTTGAACGTCCTAATTTTATGTTGATTGATCACAATTCCTGGATTCATTGTGACAACCGTTCTCGTAAACACTCAATTAAATTACATGATAAATTCACCCGGCTTCGTAATTCACAGAGTCCTATTCATTCGAACGACTTACCTGTTGTCAATAAAAATGCAATCGTTAATCTTTCCAGTACTGATATTTCCAATAGTCAATATTCTGTTCTCAAACTCAATTCAAATTTTGCCATTTCTAAACCTCCTTCTTTTCCTCAGTTAATTGCACCGGTTGAAAAAGCTTTCAAAAATTCTCGACTGACTGACCAACAGAAAGAAAATCTTCGTCATTTAATCCTTAATAATGCCAATTTCAACTCTAAAAATTTTTAATCAAATCTCAGCCCTGCAGAAAGAAACGCCTTGAAGGAATTAAAATCTAATGAAAATATCATCATTACTAAAGCTGATAAAGGTGGTCAGATTGTTATTTTGGATAAAAAACAATACATCGAAAGTGTTACCGAACTAATTAATGATGGCCCATACATTCCTCTGCCCCGTGACCCCTCTCCTCAAGAATTAAATAAAATTAAATCTGCTATAAAATCTTGCCCCTTGTTATTGAACTCGACTAAATCCCATCTTATCCCTTCTATTGCTAATTGTGCCAGATTTTATGCTTTACCAAAAGTTCACAAACCCAATATTCCATTTCGTCCAATAGTCTCTAATATCGGTACTGCTTCCTATAATCTAGCTAAATTTCTCACCACAATTTTTGCTCCACTTCTTACTGTTCCACTTACTCCACTTCTTCCAGTTTGAATATTTTGCAAAAAATATTCAAAACTGCCCTCACACTAATCTCACTATGGTTTCTTTTGATGTAAAATCTCTTTTCACTAATGTCCCAATAAGTGGCGCCCTCTGCTGTCTCGAAAATAGATTAAAAGAGTTTCATTTCACCTCTTTTGAAATACAAGAATTAATTTCGCTTACCCGCATTTGTTTATCACAAACCACTTTTTCTTTCCAAAATAAATTCTATCGTCAGTCTGAAGGTTTAGCCATGGG
Organism: Salticus scenicus; assembly: GCA_963930645.1. Taxonomy (NCBI): domain Eukaryota; kingdom Metazoa; phylum Arthropoda; class Arachnida; order Araneae; family Salticidae; genus Salticus; species Salticus scenicus. Next base: position 247,223,505 of record OZ005654.1, read on the forward strand.
TTCCCCTCTCTCCCCAATTCTCGCAGACATTTACATGCACTATTTCGAAAGCAAGCTTTTTAAGAAAATATCTTTTCCTTTCTGGACCCGTTGCCGTTACGTTGACGACACCTTCACGCTTATCGACATATCTCAGCACAATATTGACCATGTCTTAGAAACCTTAAATTCAATCGACAGTAATATCCAGTTTACATATGAAATAGAAAATAATGGCTCCCTTCCATTTCTTGATACCCTCGTCTCTCGCACTGTAAATGGATTTTCAACCACTGTCTATCGTAAAAATTTTGCAGTCTCCCTTCCTCCCCATGCGCGTTCATGTCACCCACCTAACCAAAAAATGGCTGCTTTCTATACTTTTGTAAATCGTGCCCTTAATATTTGTTCAAATCCTATTTTATTGAAATCTGAAATTAAATACCTGAAAGCCATCGCAATTGACAGAGGTTATGACCCTTCCATTATAGACAAAGCTATCCAAAAATTACAACTCCCTCGTATTTCGTCTACTAAATCAGTCACATCTAATATCAGTATTGTTTTACCCTATTTTTCTAAAACCAGTCAAACCATAGCTAAAATTCTCAAACAATATGATTTTAAAATAATATTTTCGCCTTCCAATAAACTCACCTTTTCTCAGTTAAAAGATCCTATTGATATGCATAATTCTTGGGGCAGGCATTTATAGTATTTCCTGTCAGTGTGGTTTATCATATATTGGCCAAACTAAACGCAGTCTTAAATTTCGTCTAAAAGAACATATGAATTACGTCCGCAAACAAGAAACCAATAAATCGGCTATTTCTAAACATTGCTGGGAGGAAAATCATAATTTTAAATTTAATTCAGCTAAAATAATTTGCAGACCTAAATCCTTTCATGAACTCGATTTCTTTGAAGCTTTTCATATTTATAAAAAATTTAAAAACCTTGTAAATTGTGATTTCGCTGTTCCCTATTTGTCTGATTGTTGGAAATTTTACATTCAGTTCACATTTCCTTAATTTTTCTACTGTTTACACAGCTACACATTCCTTAATTCCTATTGGCCACACTTCCCACCTCTTCCGTAATCCTATTGGTTGAACTAAATCCGGTCCCCCTCCTATATATACGAGCACTTCTCCAGATTCAGAATTCTTTTTGCACTGAAGACGGTACGCTTTAGGCTACCGAAACAGCTGTATGCACCTCAATAATTTTTCTTTGGCGTTTCTGAAGTAGTAGTTTATACCAGTTTTAATAATTCTTTTTCTTCTTCTTCTTCTTCTTCTTCTTATTATTATTATTATTATTTGTAATTAAAAAAAAAAAAAAAGAAGAAGAAGAGAAACAGTTTAAAAATTATCAGGTAACAAACTAATTTCTTAAATACTTCATTTGAGTTTAATGAAATATAAATTTAGTTGGGTTTGTTTCCTAAAATCTTAAGTCCAATTCTCTAATTGTTTCATAGTACATTCATAAACGAATTATGAATTTAAAAAAAATTAAATGTTATTGATTCTCATTAAGAATGGAAAGGATATCTCACGAACATAACAAAATAATATTAATGAATAATGACAGAAACTTACTGTTAGTGTTAGCACCGCATTAATTGTAATTAATTACTTTCTTCGTTTTCGGAATAAACATTGAAGATGCTCGAATTAGCGGGAAAGGGAAACGAAAAGGAAATCTACGCAGGAATTAAAGCTGAAGTTAATTTAAAGATCGGAGGCTAAATAATTAACAAAAGTTATAAAAATATTCATAATTTCAAAATTCTCAGTTTTGGAGAAATTTCAAAATTCCCAATTTTGTCTTAAATTCCCAGGAAAAAAAAACGGTTTTTCCCGGGAAAAAACCGGGTGTTTTGAAAGCCTTGCATCTCTAGCTGCGCAATGGGATACTGGCGACGGTCTGTGACTCACCCACTTCGTGGACTCACCCTTACAGGTGGTCCGGAGACATGCCATCACAATTTTGATTATCCGTTGAAGGGATGGCTCTCCCGCTTCGGTTGGGCTGCGGTAGCCCAGTCGGTAGAGTACCGGCTTCGTAATTGGAAGATTGCGGGTTCGGTACTCGAGCCGGCCAAAGACCGTCGTGTACACTAAGGGTGACTGGTGCACGTAAAATCTGTCGTGACCGCAAAGTCCTCCATGTTCCCATAAAAAATTATACCCCTGGGGGTCACTGAAGCGGGAGAGCCATCCTTTCCGTGGAAGACCAAAATTGTGATGGCATGTCTCCGGACCACCTCTAGGGGTGTGTCCCAGACCGTCGCCAATTGCCCATCTGCGCAGCATTAGTGCGACGTAAAATTCAACTACAACCAGCTTCGGTGACCTCCCAAAACAGATAAAATATGTGCATCGATTTACGGCACTCCTTTTACTTTCCCGTACCCTTCGTCTATTTAATTTGTGCATTTACATTTTATTTCTTTCTTCACAGATCATTTATTCAATTTAGATATTAACCATTATTAGTAAAGCAAAAAATAAGTTATCTTTTCCTCTTTCAATAAATATAAATAAAATTATCTGTGTGATAAAACTGCAACTATTTCGAATCAATCCCGTGATGCCGAAGCGAATAGCGATGTGATTGCTTCCATGTAAATTCGTACGTTATCGTAGGGAAAAGGAAACATGTCATTAAGAATAACTTAGCACTTTAGCCATTAAAAATGTGTTTGTGGTTTTCTAAAAGATAGTTTTTTACTCGTATCTTTTAATCATTCTTGTATTACGATGTTTTTATATAAACAAAATTCGTTAAAAACGGCGTAAGCCTATATATATAGTGTGGTGTGTTTCCTGTTAATCAAGTGTAATCCTTTTTGTGTGCCAGTAACTTCATAATTTTAATTTATTTTTAAATCATCGGCTTCAATCAAAACGTATTTCAACTTTCGAGTTCTCTTGTTCATAGTAAATACGACTGATGTGATCGTAATCATATAGGTATGAATGTTGGAATTTTCTCATGTTTTATGAAACTAATGATTATTTGAAAAATGATTTATTTATTTTTTTTTATTGAAATTCTCTTTCCTGATGCTAGGATTGCCATCCGGTTTCAAACGTAACCTTTTTATTTTAAAAATATCAATTTGCATATTCGTATGTGATAGATATTGATTATTTTTCTGTACCTATAAAATGTAATTATATGTTGTTTTTTTTTCCTAATGTGCATTGATTATGTCTGTGTGTTTACAAAGTGTGACTGGTTTGTATTTATGTCGTTTTATATTGTTTTATATATATATATATTTTTTTTCAAGTGTTTCTTAAACACTGTTATGAAATATGAATAATTTATATTCATATTAAATATTATAGATTTTTTGTTTAATATTCCGTTGTTATTCATAATATTTTAAATAGTAGTACGATTAGATAAGGTTTAATTTTATAAATACTTAATTTTATGATGTAGTTTAATATTTGAAATAATTTTTTATATTATAATGAATGCCTGTGGAACAGGGTACGATCTTTTTCATTGATGCAGTGATAATTTAAAAATTTATTAATTGATTTTTTAACTACTGATGTTGCTGTTTTCATATTATTAATTATTTGAAATAAATGGGGAATTTGAATTTTGTAAGATGTCAAAACCGTGTAAAGATTACATTTTTAGCGTTTTATGTTTAATTTCTAGTCTAGTGGTGAAACACAAGAAAATGATGTATCAAATGTTTATTGGCTTTTAATTAAACTAGAAATTAATTTTATCTAATAGATAAAAAAGATACAAATAAGTTTCATCATAATTTAATGGTCACATCTTACAACATTAAAAAAAGAAATAAGTTAAAATTGTGTGCACCCTTTATAATAACTTAAAATAGTTACTTAAATTGATTTGATCTCATCCTCAGTATTTCAAAGTTATTTTCCTTAAATTAGCATATTAAAAATATAAAGCTTTTATTTGCATTATTCAAGACATAATGTAAATTGATTTTGTTTGTGTGTGTGTGTCTGGGGCATGGAGGGTGGGGGGGAGTTACTATAAAGCATAAGTATAAAATGTCAAAGGAATTTTAAGAATCGTCATTTTACTACATGTCTTTATGATACTGTTTGTTCAAACTTTGAAATGTTTGACAAAAACTAGATTTTGTAATAAAACTGAATTTTGATAAAATAATCTGTTTAAAAAAATTATAAATCATCTGGGAAAAAAAGACAGATTTTATAATTGGCGCTATGCAGTAACTGTATAAATATCTATATAAATAAAGAGAAGTGTGTGTCTGTCTGCGCTCTGGTGCTCACACTACTGTTCGCAGAGCGTCCAAATTTGGCATATAGGTACCTGGGACCCTGCAGGTGTGCACCTCCATTGAGATTTTTTCGAATTTGAATTTTTTAAATTAATGTTTTTTCGATTTTAAATATTGGCTTCAATGTTCCATTTTTCAGAATATTATATTTATTGAAATCAAATAGTTATACACATACAGTAGAAAAAATTAAACATTTTAGATTTTGGCATATAGGTACCTGGGACCCTGCAGGTGTGCACCTCATCGAGATTTTTTCGAATTTGAATTTTTTAAATTAATGTTTTTCCGATTTTAAATATTGGCTTCTTTGTTTCATTTTTCATAGATTTATTCTTTTGCTTCCATCGTCTGGGTCTGTGCATCTTAGCAACGGTTAGTACGCAACTTATTTTTATTTAATACTTTCATTTGAAGGCAATTTTTTTTTTTTTTTTAAATTTGTTATATTTATTGAAAATAAAATCGTAATGCAGTAGAAAAAATTAAGTATAATTAGTTTTAAATTTAAAAACGTATTTATAACTGTTATGTTTAATTTTTTATAGTAGAACAACTTCCTATTTTTCATTTTTTAATTAATTCCTTTAAAAGAAAAAAAATTTTATTGATTATTATTACTATTTTTTTTTTTTTTACAGTATTTATCTTGAAAAATGGTAGTATATACATAGTAAAAAGGATTAAAATTTATTTGTTTATATATTTATTTATTTATTTATCTACTTTTTATTTTATTTTCTTTTATTACATTGGTCAGAATCAAATCGTAATATAGTGTAAATAGCATTGGCTATAAAATACATGGTTCAAAACTAAAATATTTAATAGACGCTGAGATACAGTCATCTTTAAAATTGTAGTTCTTAAATAGTAGCAGATCCCCCCCTGTCGTCGATAAATATCCAGGTTGAAGTGCCCGGGAAAGATCTTTCCGCAGGCATGGGAAACCTAGACTTGATGCAGTGCGGGTGGGAAGACAGCAGGTACCAGAAGCATGGTTTGGAGCAATTTCAGTTTCTTTTTCTTTTTTTTTTTTTTTAAGTTTTTTTTTTTAAGCTTTTTTCTATAACGTGGTGTAAAAAAATAAATATTAATTCAATTCTTTCGAAAATTCATTTAAATATAGTGACCAGCGAAGCGGGCATAGACTGCTAGTAAAACAATAAATAAATACCATGTTACTGAACTGTGAAGTATCTACTACCTTTTTCTGTTACCTACATTAAAAGGGAGCATTTTCAGGTATGAAGGTGGAAGAATGGTATAAGAAATTTTTTATAGTATATGACAGTCTTTTAATTGTTTTATCAGTTTGCTCTCATCTTCCTAGTCATTCATAATTTCATTGTGTAACATTTCTAAGTATTATATATATATATATACACACACACATACATACAGTAGAGAAATTCATACAGCTTGGAACCAGTGGATTTTGGGGCCCATAAAAAATGATCACTTTGAATAATAAAAGCAAATATTATTCAGACTAAACACATACAAGTGAATAATTGGACAATTTCACTTAAATATTAAATTATTAGGTACGTAAGAATAACTCTGAACATAAAAAAAAAATATATATATATATTGAAAATAATATATATAAAAATGAAAAATTATTTGTCAAATTTAAATAAAATCTCTTCACATGTAGTTTGTTTTAAACTACACATGAACATGCATTGGCAGTCTTTTATATTATTTTTTTTTGTAATCATGAAGTGCAAGTACATAATCTATATTCAAGATCTTTTTCAAGAATACTAATTTGCTGTTTTGTAACTTATTAACAGCAAATTTCATTGTAACAAGTTGTGCGGATTTTGGACATTGGTGGATTTTTGACTCTTAACTTTATTTCAGTTTACTTGAGCTTTGTAGCATTTTATTGTTGTTCACTACCTAGGTCCAGGCTTGTGTTAAATGACAAAGTATCTGCACACGTAACCAAAAATATTAAAAAGTGTCTGCATACTCACAGATTAAAATACAAATAAATAGCATATATATTCGTAATTATAAAAAATTAAGATAGTGATTTAATATCAATCTTATACATATCTTGAATAATGCAAAATTTAGAATAAACTAATTATTCAAAGTTTAGCATGAATTTAAAACATTGATTTACATACAGTGAGTAATTAAATTATTAGAATCTTTTTTCAATTTACCCCAAAAATACTGGACGAAATGGTCTGGAACTTCAGAGATGCAAAGAACATTTTAAAACTTATTTTTCACTCTCGATTTAGTCCAGGTCCAGGGTGCAGTTAAGGGACCAACCACAAATTGAAGAAATTGCAAGTACTTTGAATCACTCTGTATCATAAAAAGCTACAAATGACTTGTAACTTTAGCACTTTGTTGCATACTATGTACAATATTTGTATCTTTTTTTTTTTTTTTTTTTTTTTGAGGGGGGAGATGGGGGGTGATTTTACAACTATTTAGGCAATTATAATTATTTTTAAATTAATTTTTTTGGCAAGCAAAAATCTTATTACACCTTGCACTTCATACCATTTACATTTAGTAATATTTTATTTTTTTTAATTATGCAAAAAATAGTATAAAAAACTACTATTCCGAAACAGTAGTTTATATAAATGTAGAAAAATATTAAGAAATATTACTACACATAAATAGTGGTGTAATGTTGAATTCACAGTCGAAGAAAATTATTAACTGTGTTAGGCATCTTAGTAAACACATAAAATTTCTTAAATAAAAATTTCTTGTCGCACCCACTCAAAAAGAAAAACACACAACTCAGCAATGCAGCATTTGAGAAAAATCAATTTAAAAGTAGCAATGCATATTTGGCTAACCTATATTAAAACTGATGCAAATGCCTCTTACTCTCATGTGGATATATTGTGAGATAGAGATGCAATTTTTTTTTTTTTTTTTTTGTTGGGGCAGTGCATGTGCATTTTTCAATGAAAGTTCAAAACTGCTATTTTATGACTTGTGTCATTTTTCTTGCCAGATTTGAATGTAATCTTTTTTTGATCTCTTGAAGTTTCCTAGATAGCAACATCATGTGAATTATGTACGCTCTTTCTCAACTCAACTGTAGAAACGTATATCGTTATACTGTTTTTGATAAAAACAACTTTTTGTTAGATATGATTAATTGTTATGATTAATGTAACTAATAATTTTCTTTCATGTTATTTGAAACTAGATAAAACAATTGTTTTCATTTGAATATAATCTATTTCTTAATTACTCTGAAAAATCTTAGGTATTTTAATGATAATTAACCCGATCAAGTTATCGTGGGTCGTTGGAGACCCGAGCCATTTTTCTTTTGTCTCAAACCTAAGAATCCATATACAGAAGAAATACCTATCCATCGTGTCCATGATTTTTTCTGTAAAAATACCATTTTTAAATTTTATTATGCAATCTGAATTTTTCAAATATCTCAATTTATTCAAAAGTTATAAATAGAAGACCCATGATAAACTGACAAGGTGCCGAAAAAAGTGATAACCTGATCGGGTTAAAAATAGCAGAATTTTTTCAAATGATTAAAAATTTAAAAAGAAATTGAATTTATATATATTCCAGCTAGCCGAATATTCAGCTTGCCGAATAGTTTGAGATTCGGTTAAACCGAATATTCGGTAGTATAGCAAATACCGAATAGATACTGAATATTCGGTGCATCCCTAAGAAATCACTTTGAATTTCTTACCTGCATTTGGTACAGTAGCTTCAATTGTTCTAAATTTATCTTATTATTCGAATTTTTCAAAGACTTCAAATGAACGTAAAAAATATAATTAGACATTGATTTTAATTCTTTAAAAATATATATATTACTAGATTTAGTAAATACAGCTTTATATATAGAAATAGGAATCTATCACAGTAGTTTAATGTTTTGTCGCAATTTCTAATAATTTGGAAGCAATAAAAAAGTGTTCATGATTTTCCTGTAATTATTTTATCATAATCAAACAAACTTTAAGTATCATTGTTATGATTAAATATGTATTTACCTTATAATAAAATAAGTATTTCCATTGTTGTACTTAAATAAGTTTATTTAATACTAGCAGGCTTTGCCCGCTTTGCTGGTCATTATATTAAAATGAATTCTCAAAATACCATATCATAAATAATAATTAAAAAAAAAATCATTGAAATCACTCAAAATCTATGTTAAAGTTCTCTCTACCTTCGGTAGCGGTTTTCCTACACGCCACACTTAGAGTCTGGAACAACATTGCCTTCGGTAGTGCCTTGCCTGCATTTTATTCCCTCTCCTTCGTGGGTAAAGTGGAAAGATTTGCAAAATCACATCAAAGTGCATATTACGTACATTTAATCAAAACCCACATACCAAAAATCGCCATTCTAAGGTAATTTGAAGCAGATTTAAGCTTGAAAACATGTTTTTTGCCCTGCCCTCCCCTAAGAGGAGGGGGGGGGAGTAGTTTCACAAAATCCCTTTCCCTTTATAGTTCGAATGTTACATCTATGTACATTAAAAAATCGAGATCCAGAGATTATTTGAAGCAAAGTTATGTTTTAAAATGTGTTTTTTAGCCCCCCCCCCTTTGTTTTTTTTAGCCGCATTCTTAAAGGAAAGAAGGGGGAGGGAATTTTGCAAAATCTCTTTATATTATGAGTTAGATACATGTAACTGACCCACACATCAAAAAGGTCCTTCCTAAGATAATTTACTGCAGAGTTAAGCATGAATATATATTTTTTGCCGGTGTAATTTCACAAAATCACTTCGTAGTGTGTGTTGAATACGCATAAGCAGTCCACACATCAAAAATTGTCGTTCTAGGATAATTTTGAACAGAGTTACATATGGAAACATGTTTTTACCCCCCAATCCTCAAAAGGGGGGGGGGAATAACACGGAATTTCAAATAATCCCTTTGTAGTTTGTGTGTGTTGAGTACGCATAAGCAATCCACATATCCAAGAATCGCTTTCCTGAGATAATTTGGAGCAGAGTTACTCTTTAAAACGTGTTTTTGGCCCCACCCTCTGCCCTTAAAGGGAGGAAAGAGAAATTTTCACATAATCCCTTTATAGTGCATGTTGGAAATGCATAACCAGCCCACGCATAAAAAATCACCTAAGATAGTTCAGAGCAGAGTTGCGCATGGAAAAATCATTCCCCCAAGGGGGATATGGTGAAATTTTACAAAATCCCTTTGTAGTGTGTGTCTTGAGTGCGCATAACCAATCTACATATCAAAATATCGTTATCCTGAGATAATTTGTAACAGTTACTCTTATAAGTGTTCTCCCATCTACACCCTGCGACAAAAAGATAGGTACAAAGGGTTTTTTCTTTGATTTTTCATAAAATAACATTATCTAAATTGTGCTTATCATTTATTATTATCATAAAATAACACTATTCCTGGACTAATTTTTGTTTTAAGACTAATTTAGAAAAGTTTTAAGACTAAAATTTTTCTAATTTAAGACTACACTGCGCAACAAAAAGGTATCAACAAAAAGTTTTTTTTAATTTTTCATAAAATAACAGTATCTAAATTGTGTTGATCATTTATTATCATAATAAAATATTATATAAAAACATATTAAATATTTGAATCATATTCAAAATATTCATATTCAAAATAATCGTATTAAAAAAAAAAAAAACCCTTTGTTCCTATCTTTTTGTTGTGGTGTATAGTCTTAAATTAGAAAAATTTTAGTCTTAAAATTTTTCTAAACTAGTTTTAAAACAAAAATTAGTCTGGGAATAGTGTTATTTTATGATAATAATAAATGATAAGCACAATTTAGATAATGTTATTTTATGAAAAATCAAAGAAAAAACCCTTTGTACCTATCTTTTTATCGCGAGGTGTAGTCTCCCCATCTGCAATTTCTTCACCGTGAAGTAATTAGGAAACGAGTTATGCTTATAAAGGTGGTTTTTGCCTTCTGCGCCTCTGAAAATCATTTTTACCCCAAACCCCCCTTAAAAATCCAAAATTCCAAAATCACAGAAAACTTTTTTACTATTCAAGTGTAGTCTCCCTCTTCCCATCTGCAATTTCTTCACCATGAGCCGAGCTATGCTTATAAAGGTTGTTTTTTTGCCTTCTGCCTCCCCCCTGGGGGGGGTTGTATTTCGCAAAATCCTGTCTTAGCAGGGTCCTAAAACCAATCTTCTCGCTAAAAATTGTGACTCTATCTCCAATAGAACCGCCACGGCCGTGTTGAATCAGTGAGTTTACTCTTTTATATATACTATATATGTAGATTAATGAAATGTGGTTCTGAGCATTATTTTAGAAATATATTTACATTTCTTAAGCAATCACATTAGTGGTCCGTGGGGTATTAAATTGTCAATTTGGTGGTTTGTGAAGTCGAAAAGGTTGGCGACCGCTGCTCTATTGGGTTTTATGGGTATGCTACAAGGAAGATAATGTAAACTAATATCAAAAAGAAAGTGTGGATGAGGTCGTATTGCCAGGATTGAAAGAGCATCCAGATACATTGTCAATGGCAATTTTAACCCAACATAAGGAAAGGCAGGCAAAAAAAAAAAAAAAAAAAATGGATCCACAATAAGGATCTTGCATGGATACCACTTTGCAATCGATTACAGAAATTTTCATACTGTAGATAAAGGGAGAGACAAATCACTTGACAATACATAAAGAAATTGATTGGCATTATTCTTGCATTAACTACATATTTCAGTACAAATTATGTGCTAAGATTGTTTGCCTTGTATTTCTTTCCTCCAATAAATAGCTTATTGGTTGATGTCATCTATGATTTCACTTTCGAAAGAATTATCAAGCAGTAGCCTTAGATGTATAAAAATGTTACATATCATGTTTTCTATTTTATTTATTTATGAATGAAATAAGCTGTTATATTTATATATTTTTCTTTTTTGCAGCAATATGGCTCCAGACATCAGACATCCAGACATTATACATGAAACTTATCATATTTCTCATATAGCTGAATGGTTCCATGCTTTTCCACATATAGATATTACATTTTCATCAGTGAATACAACATTTGATCCTAGTAACAGTACATACCTTGAGGTAACTATTGGTTTATTAAATAAACATTTTTTTTTTTCTTTCTTTAAATTGATCTGACTTTTCTATTTTTTACTTGCAATGAAAAAATTTACTAAAGCATTCAACATTCAACACAAATAAGTGTAAAAGAACAAGAACTGTTGTTCAGTAACAATGAAATAAAACTTTGTATACCAATGTCATAAATGGGAAATGGCACCATATATGTAATAATCATATATAAATGTGATCAAAATAACTACAGTAGGGAGCCCTGAAGCAGAATTATATCTAGTGTTCTGCAACATGATTTAATTGTGCAAATGTTCTGCAAGCAAGTTTTACAATTTTGACTGACAACTGCTAAACACAAAACAAAAATACTTTGTAAAATGTTTATAACAAATTTATAATAAAACATATAAAATTTTAATAAATTTAAAATTGAAATATACACTCAGAATTTACTATTCTGTAGTTTACAAAAAAATCATATGAGTTACTATTCATTGATCTTCAGTACAAAGCAAAAAATTAAAAAATAAGGAAATCTCCAAACTATGACACTAAACAAGTTAAAATTAAAAACTGAAAATGAAACTATTTTTTCTAAGTTCCTTCAATTTTTTTCTGTTATTACAATAAATTTTGAAATTCACTGAATTCTCTGATTTTTCAAATGGATGAAATGTTCTGCAAAGATCACAGTTGTTCTGCGGCGTATGTTGCAATTTTCAGCACTTTCTGCTTCCAAGGTAGGGAGGAATTAGTTATCCAGAATAGTTGGAGTTAACACTATTCTGTATAACTGGTCGCTTGTTAAAGCAACCCCCACTAACCAGATTTGTAGGATGTGTTTGGTTTTGATTTAAAATAAAAATTTTAAATCAGAAATTAATATTTTAAATAAGGTAATCAAATTTAAACGTTTAATTAAATATGAAAAACTTAAAAAATTTTAAATCGTTTTTAATGAAGATAAACTATTAATCAGAATTTAAAATCTATATAATATTTCTCTAACATGGAGCTGTTACAATTAAATTTTATCAAAGCGATACAATAATGACAGAAGGGACCCAGACCCAAAGCGTAAATTCAGCTGCTAGAGACAAAGCAATTATAAATGTTTCTTGACTAGAGATTTTCCTGTAAAAATTTAATGCACTTGAAATGCACATTTTCTGCAAGAAATTGAAAAAATATTAACTTTTTATGTTGAACCATATGCTTAAGACCTCATATTTGGAAGTATATTTTGAAGATTTTAAGGCCAGTTATTCTTTACATTAAATATAGGCTATTTGGCAAAACTTAGGTGGTGCCGTCTGTTATATTGTTTTAGATTTTTCATTTATTACAAATAGAATATTTCTTTTTATTTATTTTGTAGCTACATTTATCAATTTATTTTGTAGCTACATTTATCAACTATGGAATTTCTGCTATGTATGGTGATACGGTAATTTAAGTGTATAAAATTTAAGAAATAAATTATTTTTAGTATAACAATAATTTAATATTAATTCTGAGAATTTTTAACTTAGCAGCGAAAAAAATTACTTTCTAAAATTGAAATTATAATGCAAATGTCAAAGATTTACCTCTTTTATTAATAATAATAATAATAATAAAAAAAAACTTATTTTATTTATGAGATTTTTCTGAAAATCATATTAGGTATGCAAGTACTATCATGCAGACATTCTGCACAGGAAAGGCTGGTGTATAAGAATCTTTTGGCAACTTACTAACCCTACATAAAAATCAAAATTTGCTTTAAACCTAATGTTTTAAACCCTGATTAGCTAATTATTTTAAAACCAGAGCTAACAAGTTTCTGCTATGGCGGTTAAAACCACTGGTTATAACTGGTTAAAACGAGTATTGCAAAAACTAGTTTCTGCTAGTAAGTGGCAATAAAAAGCAGAAATAACTGGTAGAAAGAAATAATGCTAATAAGAACTTTAATCAGTTGTTGTTATGTATGACAAAGTAAGGTAAGTGTACCAGTAGTGGGCCATGTACCAGTAGTGAGCCACTTGAATGTTTAAATTAAAAATAAGAAATTCCAACATTCAAATGAGATAAGAGATCTGCCTCTGATAAGCTGAAACCCTTATTGACTAGATACCAGAGGCACAACCTTCATTTCCTGTTTACTTAGGAGTTAAAAAAATTTTTGCTGAAGTTAGTCTCAGAGAGCAGCATTTTAATGGTTTTGTTAATGGTTTCCTTAACAGATAAGTCTTCTTTCAACTCCTTTTTAGCATACATTCTGCTAGTTTTAAAAATGAATTTTTATTGATATTATTTCATTATATACTGAATATATTATAAACTATCATTAAATTAAATAATATCAATAATTTATAGGTAATGGAGGGTGGCCCACTTTTGGATCAATGTTTTACTAAATGTTCCAGTAGTGGGCCTAGCAGGCCCAGTACTGGAGCACATGCCTTTTCTCATATAGACTGTTTTATGATGTTTAATAAAAAGATTACATCTTGTAATCTTATTTTGTATAATTAAATTTGTTTTATTTCTATCAGAACCAGTAGTGGGCCACGTGGCCCACTACTGGTACACTAATGGCCCACTAATGGTACATTAATGGAACATTCTGAAAAATTACTTCAATAAATATGTGAATTACCACATCACAATATTATTTCAATATTTTGTTTACTTTGTATTTGCTATTTAGTGTATTTAATTCTTTCATTTTATTTATATGTTGTGAATGAGATATATTTTTATGATTAAATAAGATTCCCTAAGATTTAATCTTTCAATAATTATGTCATTTTGATACTATTAGCTTATAAATATCATGATACATATCAGGATGAATACCAGCCAATTCTGACTATTATAGTCAGAATAAAATGAAAGAATTAAATACACTAAATAGCAAATACAAAGTAAACAAAATATTGAAATAATATTGTGATGTGGTAATTCACCATATTCATATTTTGTTCTTAAGTAACGCATATTCACAAGTTACATAATCTAAAATATGTGTATAATGAAAATTGTTCTCAAATTGTAGTTACCTTTGAAGTTAGTATTATAAAACAACAGATTGTTTATTTTGAGGTCAATATGTAAAATACAGATAAAGCAATTCTGTAAGCTTTGGTGTATTTATTTTATAATACATATATATTTAAACTTTTTTTTTGATTTGAAATGTATCTAGGTAATTTAGGCATTCCTTGCATTAAAATAATAGTTTTGTAATTTTTTGATACATTATAAAGATATGCATATTTAATTCTATAATAATGATAGTATATTTACTCTGTAAATAGAACATCCTAGCAATTCCACAACAAAATATAAATACTTCTAGTTTTGGTTTACTTTTGTTTTAAATATCTTTGCATCGTTTTGAAAAGGCATTAATATAACAATAAAATATAATGTTAATAATATTACTATTAAGTATATTTGTTTATGTTGAATAATATTTTACAATATTTTAAAATTTTTTCATGCAACCCGTGAAAAAACAATGGATTGAGTTTCTACTGTAAATATTAATAATTTAAAATATGCATTTTTAAATGATGAAAAACTAATTCAGTTTTAATTTTTGCAGCCTTTAAGTTAACTTAATAATAAAAGTATATTGAGGAAGAAAATGATTTAGGTGTTAAAGAGCCTGTTAAAGTTTTAATAGATTATATAGATTCCCTAGGCGTCAGTTCTATATATGATCAGGTAACAGTAACAGGGTTGCTACGGAACAGGGAAAACTCAGGGAATTGAAAATCTACTAAAAACAGGGAAAACTCAGGGAATTTGGAAATTTATTGCAAAAACAAGGAAAATTCAGTGAATTTTGTAATTTTGTGGAAAAACATTGGATTTTTTTTTATAATCAAATCTTTTTTTTTTTTTAATTTTAGTGCTTTATAATGAATAATTATGGTTTTTTTCTCCAACTATAATAAGTTAATAAAATTAATAAACCCTAAATATGTTCAATTGACTTGTAAACAAGTTAGATTCTAATGCTGCATGATTACGTGTCATCTATTTTACATCCAGAAGAGGCAGGGAATTTTTTCTCCTGATTTGTGTAGCAACCCTGAATAAGTGATACCATCAAAACTTTTGGGGAAAAGGCTGATCTTCACAAATCATTTGGACTCTGTAAGGAGGCAAACAATAATAATGACTCTCCAATTGCTGGGCCATCGAAAAATATTCTATCACCATTTAAGAGGGCTTTTTTCTGGCCACAAAAGAAGGATGATCAAAGAAAAAAAGAGAAAATCCTACTGTAGTTACTTCACAAGAAACGATCATGTATTATAAAAAGAAAGACGTTGCTAAAAATGCAAAAGCTGCTGGAAAAGAAAAGAGAAAAATTGAAAGAAAAAAAAAGAAAAATGGAAAAGAAAAACAAGATCAATTTGTTCTTGTGTCCCTGATGGGAGGTAGAAGAAATACACAAAAATATAGATATTTATGCATAATTCAAGATATAAAACATAAAGCAATACAAGTTCAGGGGTTAAAATCCACAAAGACCAAAGAGGACTTTGTAATTGTCAAAAATTATTTATTCACCATAACATATCAAGATTTATTATCTGTAATACCCCAACCAGAACTTAAGATGAAAGACAGACAGTTAACATTCACATATAATAAAAAATTGCCTATTAAAGAAAAAATGTAAATTTCATGTGGCAAGAATGTATAAATAAAAGATTTCATCAATATTAAGCCATTTTTATTGTATTTGTACAGTGCAAAAATGTTAATATAGTCTTATTATTACTGTGTATAATGCTTCTATTCTTTCTTTTAAGCATATTTGGAAAGTATGGGTGGCTCACTTTTGGTATGCCCACTACTGGTACATTAAAATTTTGCTATGCCCACTTCTGGGGCATAGAGTGATCCAAGTTTTTAATTTTTTAAAAATTGATATTACAATATTTTTGATATTTTAGAAGATTATTACAGTGGAGCACCTTTTATACGTTTCTCATTTATACGTTTTTCTCATTTATACGTTTTTCGACTTTGGTCCCAAATCATTCCATTGAATTCTAATGATAAAATATTTCGTTTATACGACACAAGTAAATTCTTAATTTCACTTATACGTTTTTTTTTTCCCCCTCCTTGTAGAATCCCAAGTTTGAGTTTCGT
This sequence comes from Salticus scenicus, assembly GCA_963930645.1. Taxonomy (NCBI): domain Eukaryota; kingdom Metazoa; phylum Arthropoda; class Arachnida; order Araneae; family Salticidae; genus Salticus; species Salticus scenicus. Next base: position 247,240,026 of record OZ005654.1, read on the forward strand.
TCCAGGATTAAAAAAAAAAAAAAAAAGATGAATGCTTTTTATGTTTTATTCTTATTTTTTTTCGATTATTTTTTCTTAGAACTATGGTAACAAAGTGCGGCTATAGAACAAAGTGCGACTTGCATGGATAGCCTGGGGGGAAGGGCTGTTAGAGAAATTTTCAGAGATAAGCCAAGTAGCCAGTGACCACTTGAAACCTCCCACTTTCTCTTTTAATTGATTCCAGTAATGGGGTATGAAAGGAAAAAAGCCCATAACTTTATAGTCATTTTGCAAACTTGAAGATTTACTACTCACTAGAAGATTTTATTATCGTGTTTATTTCACATTACGGTTGGAGAAACATTTTTCTTTTTCTTTCCTTCTATTTAATCGTTTGCAAAAATGTCATCTTCATTTAGAGAACAAAAGGCTTTGTCTTTAAAGGTTAAAATCGAAATCTTGAAAAACATTTCTGAATTTCTATATTTTTAATTATTATTTAATTTTTATTCAACTTTTTAAAAATATTTTAAATGTAATTAAATTAAATCTTATTCGAATAAATGTAAAGGAAATCATGAAAATTGATTAGACTTTATTATTAATATGATACTTTATTGTGAATTAATGTTAAAACGAATTTTCAGTTATACGTTTTTTAGGAACGGTCCCTTGAAAAACGTATAAACGGTGCTCCACTGTATTATAGATAAGAGTTTGAACAATCATAAAAATATATAGTTTAGCAAAACTTCTTGAAAGTTTTATAGTAATTGAGAAAATGCCCTTAAGTGGCCCACTACTGGGGCATTTACCTTACAGAAGTGATAAAAATAGAAAAAAAAAAGAATAACAAAAAAAGGAAGAGAAAAACTAAATATTGCCAAAAGCGGGGATCACAGCCTTGGCAATGTCTATGGCTCTTTCTGTGTATGAAATGTCCATGTTGCAGTTATTGCCTATCTTGAAGAGGGCACCAGCAATGGAAGAGTAGCTAAAACGGTGTTTGGGATCCAGTTGCGTGCCTGGGCAGTGCCTACATTCCACATATGTCCTGGAACCATCGGGCAGAATCTTCATGTCCTTAAAGTGTATGTTGCGGGCTGTGTTGGTGGCACGAGGCACCAGGGCAGTCCTACTTGTAATTGTCACCTACTCTTCACTGCTGGCCTTGTTCCTCTAATAGTCTCACTGGAGCCTATTCCAGCCCCCGGTTCCAGCACCTGGCTAGTTCCAGCACCCGCCAGAGAGCAGCTAGTTTGCTCGCGATTTTTGTGGTCTTCCCTTCCCGCGGGCTCCTCCGGGCCTGTGCCCCTGTCCGCAGGGTTGCTGGAGAGCTAGATATGTCGTCCGTGAGGCTGGTCACCCCACGGTGTCCAAGCTCTAAGCCGAAAGGCGAGTTGCCCGCTTTCGCTGTTTTCTGTCCTTAAAGTGCTTTGTCCTTAGTCTTGTTATGGTTGTTGTTATTTCTTGGCCGTAATTTAATTCTGGCAGCAAGAATTTTTTCTTTGGGTTTGAGCAGAGCTTCTGTTTTACGAATGCGTTTGCATCAAAAACTGTAGTAGATAGAGGGGGAGCCTGTAACCCCTAGAGAGCGCATCCCCAGGTGGCGGATCAGGGAATGCCTCCATAGGTTATCTTTTGTGTGGTAGGAGGGAAATAAAATACCTCCCGCGGACCAACAGGTAGAAGTCCAACCCCTCGGGGCTCTGGCAACCATCCATTATGACTAGTGCAATACATTAATCAGTTACTATCGATAATATTCATATTCACATTATTTAATAAATAAACAATTGTATCAAAAATTATGAATACTATTCAAAGAAGCAAAAATTTCAAAATATATAAATATATTTCGATTTATTATATGGAAGTCTCAAGGATTTGAAAATTGGATATTGTTGTATAGTAGTAGCCCCTGTGGCAGTTATTTATATGCTTTCTGTGACAAGCCACATTTGTCCAGACTTTTTCTGCAAAGAACCACAGCAGACAATAAAATATTTTAAATTTCATCGTTAGAAATCGTCTGCAGCATTGAAACTCATTGAAACCTTTGGACAGCCCCTGCCTGCCTGGACTCGCCAAGCTTAACGGGTTGGATGCTGTCTGCCGGAGCGAATAAATCGCCGGATCACTGCATGATAGCCGCCTACTGCCAGACAGTAATCTAGACGCAACAGAGAATGAGCTGTGTCCGATGGCTCGTTCAGACTTCTAACTTCAATCGGGAGAGGACCACTCTTCTGCTAAGGAACAGGGTGACATCAGAAGACAGCTCTGGTACGACAGGGTTGCGACATCTTCTTCTGGACACATTATGCTCGACTGACACACCACACCTCCAGATCGCACAAGGTAGGAAGCGCACAGTCACGCTACCTGGATACAGGAATTTTGAATATGTGCACACTATCGGAGAGCCAAAAGGGAGGGAAAAAAAAAAAAAAAAAAAAATTGAATCAAATAAATATTAAAGTTAATTAAAAATAATTTTTGAATTTTGGAGTGGGGGGAAACTCGGGGGGAGCCAAAATGATAAGTTGTGCACTCAGAATTATGCCAAAAAGAGGAGGCTAAAAAGTTTATGGGGGGGGGGAGCTAAACACCAAAACTGCTGAACGACAAACGTGAGAGAGAGAGAAAGAAAAAAAAAAAAGAAAAAAATAAATAATAATTTAATTCTTGCCACTGGTGGGGGGAAGGAAAACTTTGGTAGCGCATAGTCTAGAGATTTGAAGTGGCTGGTCGAAAAGGGGGGAGTGGGACCATGCGCTAAAGGCCTAAAAAGAGAGGAAAGAGGGACCATCGCAATTTTGATCCACCACGGGGGGATGGTGCCCCGCGTTGGTAGCCCGACGACTGCTTAACGACCCCATCGAGCACTTGACGGTGCAGCACATTTTTACGAGGACCAGACACCGCCACACCCTCGGAACTTTGACAAAAAAAAAAAAAATATATATATATATAAAATATAAATAAATAAATAAATAAGTGAATAAAAATAAGAATAATGAATAAATAAATAAATTAATAATAATAATTAATAGAGAAGAGAAAAAAAAAAAACTATTTAATTAATTATTATTACGGTTAGTTGTTTGTTAACCAAACCTTCCGGGCTTCGGAGAACTGCAGGGAGGCGAGAAGAGAACAGCGGAGCTTGCAAGGAGCCGGGTAAAAAAAAGAAAAAAAAAATAATAATTTAGGGGGGGAGAGAGCCGCTCTTGCTTGGCTCCCGGTCACCTTACCCACTCAAGGGTCCGGTTCAGGAAAACCAAGGGGCTAAAAAAAAAAAAAAAACGGGGAGAGAGCCGCTCTAGCTTGGCTCCCGGTCACCTTACCCACTCAAGGGTCCGGTTCAGGAAAACCAAGGGGCTAAAAAAAAAAAAAAACGGGGAGAGAGCCGCTCTAGCTTGGCTCCCGGTCACCTTACCCACTCAAGGGTCTGGTTCAGGATTACCAAGGGGCTCAAAAAAAAAAAAAAAGGGATGGGGGGGGGGAAAAGCCGCTCAAGCTTGGCTCCCGGTCGCCTTACCCACTAAAGGGTCCGGTTCAGGATTACCAAGGGGCTCAGAAGAAAAAAAAAAAGGGAAGAGCCGCTCAAGCTTGGCTCCCGGTCGCCTTACGCACTAAAGGGTCCGGTTCAGGAATACCAAGGGGCTCAAAAAAAAAAAAAAAAAAAAAACAGGGGGAGAGAGCCACTCGTGCTTGGTTCCCGGTCGCCTTACCCACTTAAGGGTCCGGTTCAGGAATACCAAGGGGCCAAAAAAAAAAAAAAAAAAAAAAAAAAAGGGGGGGAAGAGCCGCTCGAGCTTGGTTCCCGGTCGCCTTACCCACTCAAGGGTCCGGTTCGGGTATACCAAGGGGCCCCCCAAAAAAAAAATGGGGGGAGAGAGCCACTCGTGCTTGGTTCCCGGTCGCCTTACCCACTTAAGGGTCCGGTTCAGGAATACCAAGGGGCCAAAATAAAAAAAAAAAAAAAAAGGGGGGGGGGCACCCACACGGGGGCGAACCCGGAGGCTTGAGCTGGAGACTATAGCTCTGACCCCTCCCTGCACTAATCCAAACTAACCCGCCGAAGGGAGGGAGGAGAGAGAGAGAAAAAAAAAAATATTGTTGGTAAATAACAGTTTAGTAATTAGTTAATTCAGTTAAAATTGTTTTATGGAGAGAAAAAGAAAAAAAAAAAAAGGGGGTGCATGATCAAGATTCGAATGAGGCACTACGGACGTAAGGTGGCTTGCGAGGCCCGATGCGAGGATTCAACCTTTGGGTCCCTTCCTGGGATTCTGGAGTTTAGTCCTTCTTCTGTTCGGACCTAAGAATGCTGATAGGTGAATCCAAAGCGGTGTGCTGAGCGGTAGTGCCTAGCTTCTTGATCACGCCATTCATACAGCTCAAGAAGAGAAAAAAAAAAAAAAAAAATGAAAATTGGGTTTTTATACTTAACTGAGATTAATTAAATTACTTACTTTTTATTAAATTTATGAGATGAAAGAGGAAAAAAAAAAAAAAAAAAAAAGGTTGGTTCCATAACACATTCATGCGCGGTCATGAGCGTGGTGCGGACTTACAGACCAAATAAAACCGAGGACCGTTTACATTTTATGCACATTTTTTATACAGTTTTTATTTTTTTTACAATTTTTTATACATTTTTATATTATAGTAGTTTTTTATACATTTTTTATTTTTTTTAATAATTTTTATTTTACAAAGATTTTTTAGTTTTAACATTTTTACTTTTACCGGGCCTCATGTAATATTGATGCTGGCCGCTTTAACAACAGGGGCCTCGTTCATGACCTAAAATAAACTCGTCTGCAACATTAGACCTTAGACTAAGAGGTTATCGAAGAATAACTAGCCATTTTCTTACAAATGAATAAAGCACATGAGGTACCTTAAAGCAAAAGTGATGCTGCGAGTGTACACTCATAACGGCCGCAGAAGAATTCTGTTTACCGATGAGAAAATTTTTGACATTGAAGAATCTTTCAACCGCCAGTATGATCGTGTATACACAAGGATTGCTCAAGGAGCTATGGAGTAGAAAAAATGCATACAGAGAATTCACCATCAGGCTTCTGCAATAGTTTGGAGTATCAGTTATGAAAGTGTCACAGAGATTCATTTTTGCGAGAACCAATAGTGAAGCCCCTGAATGTAAACTTGCACAGTGGACATGATTGGACTTTTCAACAGAATAACACTCCTTCTCATAAAGCGAAGACGACCCAGCAGTAGTTGAAAGAGTATGTGCCAGACTTCATAAAAGCCAAAGATTGGCCTTCCACCAGTCTGGATTTGAATCCGCTCGACTATAAGTTGTGGCCAGTGTTGGAGGCAAAGGTGTGTCAAAAACAACATCTCAGTTTGAAAAGTCTTAAACAATCTTTAAGGAAGCAGTGATGGAAATTCCCATGGAAGTAGTGCGTACCTCGATAGATAATTGGCCAAAGAGACTTAAAGCCTGTGTGAAGTAAAAGGTGATCATTTTTAATAAAGTAGTGTAATATGTTAATTTTAAAAGTAAAATAAAACTTTAAGAAGATTTAGTTTTAAATTTGATTACAAAGTTTATTTTAATTCTTTTACAATTCCATCAGAACTTATAGCCTAGGTATATTTCTTTAATTTACCCATAATATATATATTTCATTATAAAGATACCAATAATATTTAGTAATATTACTAAAGCTGAATTCTTAAATAAAAGATAAGTTTTTTTTACCTTGGGAAATTTAGGAGTATTTAAAAATTTTATAAACAAATGCTTCTGAAAAGGATTATTATTATTTTTTTTTTTCTATGACAATGTCACTATATCGGCTAAATTCTGCCACAGGGGTAATCTCGTGCTAAATATATTTCTCACTATAACTCACTTTTGCATTGTGTTGAGTTTTTATTTGAAAGTACTTTTTTAAAAAGATAAAACATGTTTGTAATAAGTTACTTTTAAGCTATTTTTAAACAATGTAACAAATCAAAATTTTTCTACTGCATGTAAGCAGCCATTATTCCTGTAAAAATATATAAATAAATAATTGAAGCACAAAAGATTACACAGACATATATATATTAATGATATATGTCATACAATCATTATTTTATATCATTGAAAGAACAAATCTCCAGTCAGATACACGTGTGTTATTTTTTTAACAAAACATATTGTAAAATGTAAATTACTCAAATTGTTTCCATAAAATTACATTACCATACTATAGAAAAATAAATTAAAAACCATCTATTACATTTTTCATTGTTTTCAATTTCTTAAAAAATTATTAGTTTTATACATTTCATCAAAATCATCCAAAATATTTATTTTGAATAAAATATAATGGGAAGAAGTTTGGTACTATTAATAAAGTCTCAGATAAATGGATTTTTGCCATTTATTGTCGTCACTTCCTGCCAGTTTAAACTAATAACTAATGATAACCACTTTCTGCCACTGGCAGGGCAGAAACTACTTTCTGTCGGCAAAAAACCAGCCCTGTTTAAAACATTAACACGTTCATTGCCAAGCTGTAAATTAGAATTTCACACAATTAGAAAGAAATAAAAATCTCTTTCCTAGTGGCCAATATAAATATTATGTGCCGTTTTGCTGTGGCTGCTATACTATTCCACTTAGAAACTTGATAGTGACATCCACATGACATGTGTGTGATCGACAGTTTGGTGAGAACTCTTATAATGCTATATTGCGTGATTGGCAATTAATGTGTTAACTCCTTCTGCCCCAGAATAGCCGGCGATATCCGAACCCCTTGGATCCCACAATAGCTGTAGTAGCCGAGCGAAATTCCCCCCCCCCCCTTCCCCCAAAGTTAAGAGGTTTGACTAGGGGCGATAAGCCAGTTTGAATGACAGGTGAGATTAAAGAGGTTGACCTCGCTGTCAGCTAGAAGGAAATAAGAAAATTTTCAGTTTCACATAAAATAATTTTATTTTTGCATTTGTATCTTTCGAAGTAAAACAGTTTTTTCTTATATTCTTCTCAGGAAGTATTTAATTGTCTAAATTATTTTCATGAAATCAGTTTTAATTCATTGAATTTTAATTGGAATTGGAAAGGTATGGTAATTCAGGAGGGAGGGAGAGGCATTTTTTCCAGGCTGTGGCAGTTTATTATTATTATTCACAAAAAAAAAAAAAAAAAAAAGTCTAGTAAATAAATAAAAACTAAATACCTGTGATGTATAGAAAAACAGAAATAACTATTCGATTTTCTTGATAGGAGATAATAATACTTGAAAAGTTTCATTTACTTAAGAGTGAAAATGGATATAAAAATGTCTTAGAAAGTCAATTTCATTTGATATTAACTTTAAAATAATAATAATAAATCTTAAGTTCATCTTTAGCTTTGATGCATTCTTCAAAAGTAATTTCATGAAATTTTCAAGAAATAAAGTAGCTTTTCATTCGTTGAATTTTGATTATAATTGCTTAGTCTTTTGGCGGAAATAAAACAAATTTCCTATAAATCTTTTCCTTATTATCACTTCCAGAAAACCTGTTCCAGAAAAACATCCACTGAAAAAGAAAAAAAGAACTTTATAGAAAGGCAGAAAACACTATTCATTTTTCTTGTTCAGAAATAACAAATCATCAAAAGTTTCACAGATCAAGTGAAAATTAAATTAAGAATGTATTAGAAATTAGTCATCTTTTAACTAATCTCAGCTTATTAAAAAATAAATAAATAAAAATAAAATAAAAATCATAACATACAAAGCCTTAAATTTTCTTTATCTTTGTTACGTTTTTCTAAAATAAAATATATATATATATATATTAATAAACATCATATTCCATAAAATATTTAAAGTTTAATTAACAAAAAAAAAAAGTTATTTGCAATCTTAGGCACTAAACAAAAATTTTATTGTTATTTTTATAAGTAAACAAATTTCTAGTGCAAACCCTGATTCTTCTTTTATTTCCTATTCAAGATGTATTTAAATCACATTTCTGATAGGCGGTAAACAACTCAGTCTGCTTTACTTTAAGTTTGTACCTAGAATTGCTTGTGTTTTAAGTTACTTATAATTTATTATTTTTAGGCTCTAGGTATTATTATAGCAGTTCCAGGATTCTATTTAATTCTTACCTTGCTGGCATTTCTCATATTTTTTCTGTGTCGCTGCTGTGATTCAAGTTTCAAAAGAAAAAGGAAAATCACACCTCTGAAATGGACGCTTGGTCTTTTTGCAATTCTGTGTTGGTAAGAGATAAAGTAATCTTTTCTTTTTAATAAATTTAGTAGCCTTACTTTAAAAGTAAATTTTAATCTTCTATAGCTTTTTTTTTTTTTTTTTTCTGACTTTGAATTTTATGTATTTTGATGCAATTACAGATATTGTATTAACATGTGCAATGTTTTTTAAATCTATCTGCATACAATTCATAAAAAAATATGAGAAAAAATTAAGAAAGCTAAACTTATTCTATATATTAAAAAAAAAAAAAAAGTTATTGCTGCTGGCATTAAATCGCTTTTGCCTACGACCGCATCTCCTCTGAAACAGGTACTTCAGCATCTTGAGATGTATCAATGTTTGACAAGTACTAAAAGAAAGACATTTCTCTTGGTTAAAAATTTCTATCTTCTCAATTAACAAAGTTATTAATTAAAATCTACACATTAGTAAGGGAGCCACTCCTAGGAAAAGCGAGGCCCAGTGCAAAAATTTTTGCAAGGCCCTTTCTTTCTAAATTACTCACTATATTTTTTCACAATTATTAGATTTATGAATGATTAATATATATATATAAGGCCTTAAGATGAGGGGATGGGGTTAATTCTCATCCTACACTATTAAAAAATAAATAATACTGTAAACTTAGGAAAACTACAAGTTTATACTTCTTTAGGTTCTTTGCATATATTTCTTCCTTCACGTTGAATGCATCTGATATTTTTCTAAAATAATTTTACGTGTAGTGTCATGTTTATTTATGCAACAAAACCCATGAACTATTATTTTTTAAATACAAATTTCTTACGTATGTATCTTCCTTCAGATAGAATTCCTGTAATCCTTTGTTTAAAAAAATTTCTTTCTTTTTTTTTTGACATATTTTTTTTTTTTTTTTTTTTTAATTATTAGTTATTTAAATGTGAGTAATAAACTTGAAATCAATTTTGGTCAAAAATTAAACTTGTACATGCGAAAAACTTCATTTTTAACTAGTCATTTTTAATTAGCATATTGTGGCTAGGGATGTGGGTTTTCTGAAAAATTTTGAAATGGAAAATTTTAAAAGCCTCTATACTCTGTTCTGCCGTGAACTGATAGCGAAACTAAATAAAGCAGCGTAATTCTTGGCGATACTGCTGAATGACTGGCATTGAATTGAAGACAAACGTCTCTCTGACAAGTGAACAATTTCTTTTTTCATTTGTTTATTTCATAGCGGTATTTTCCTTTCTTCAGGTGTGTAATTAGAATTTTGGAAAATGAAAGCATGGAATAAAGTCCTCGTAAGGAAAGATAAATGAAGTGAACCCAGATGATAGTTTTTATCCAGCTATCGCAAAATATACTCACTTACGAGTCAGAGACAGCTAACCATTGGTCAATATAAACTGAATCGCCCATTCAGCGAGAAAACATAAATATGGCGTACTTTGGTGATAAAACAGCAACCCTTTATGTTTACTTTCGCTATCAGTTCTCCACAAACAGACTATAAATTATGAATGTTTTGTAAAATAAAGCTGATACATTAAAAGCTACAAGCAACCAAAACTATTCAAAGAAAAATATGAATAGTTATTCAGTTCTAAAAGAAATTAATAAACAAAACATAGATATTATGATTTAATAATTTTTAAATATGTATAAAACAAGAAAGTTATAATAATCTTTAATGACTGTTTTGCATGTATGATGGTTGAATAATCTATTTAAATAAGGGGCCTGTGTACATTCTCTAGTTTGCAGAGAAACTCCAGATATCAGTGCCAACAGCTAAATTCCATTTTATTTTATAGGGAAAATTTTTATGATAATTGTTTTTTTTTCCATTATCAAAAAATCTAGAAAAATTAAACCCCCCCCCCCCCCAAAAAAAAAAAAAAAAAATGTATTTCTTGAATTTTTAATGTTTTATTTGGAAATTATAAAGGGGGAAAAAAGTCAACAAAGTGCACTTCAAAATAAAACATTAAAAAATTCAAATTTGAACTGTCTGAAAGTAAACATAGAATAAAAAGAAAAAAAAAAAATAGATAATGAGTAATTCTCATAACAAATTTCTCAATAGAATAACATGGAATTTGGATGCCAGTAGTAGATAAATCATAACAAGGTAATTAGCAAGTTATGGCTCAGACCATGTTAGGGTTAATTTCTTTAAAATTCTTTTGATTTTTATTCATTTTTACTCTTTTCGATTTGTTCTATTTTTAAGTATAACTTGCAAATACAAAATCATATATTTTAATAGTAGATAGTATTGATAATGGATGTAATCTTCTATTCAAAAAAATTAATCTGAAAGTTTGAGAGGATTTTTTTTGTTATTTTTTTCTATTTTTATTTTTATTTTAAAAATTTTGAATGGAACACCTACAATGAGATTTTTCACGTACAATTCAATTTTAGTTATTTTAAGCAAATAAAGAAATATTGAGTTCTCACTAATTAATTTTTAATATTCATAATACTACCTAATAAAACACACAATAATTCATTTTAGGGTGATTTTTGTTTTTCCCCCCAAGATATTAGATATAAAATATTTTAATCATTATTTAAAAAAAAAAAAAAAAAAAAAATCTAAAATGATTCCAGTTTTTCGTTCTTCCGGATTTTGGAATTCTGGATAATGGATTCTTTAATGTAATAATGAAATGTTTTAAATATTTACAATAATCACATAAGCTATTTATTTTCAATGTGTTTGTCTAAATCATATCTAGAAAAAATGCACTTTAAAAAGTTGCAACTTTGTTACTGCAAGCACCATATTAAACCTAGCTGTGTACATTGGAAATATATATAGACTAGACAAAATAAGTTCATTGTTCATAATTTCTTTAAACAAGCAGTTATAACGAAAAATTCATCGCCAAATAATAACAAAAATTCAAAAGTGTCCAAGGGGTCATATACTAAGCTGAAATTTTACTACACTAAATGATTTAGATATTACAAATTTCTCTCTGTTCTAAAAAAACATTACTATCGTTGTTGTTTAATTTTGTGCGTCTAGCTGTCTACTACATGTTTCTGCCAAAAATAATGACAAATTATTGGTGCTGACTCTAGAATAAAAGGACCGCTGGGGGATACTAATTTTACTTGTATATAAATAGGCTATATGCATTTGTTCTTCCAGGAATGCTGTAAAAGTATTGCTAGAAGGTTACATGTCAGAAAGAAAAGTATTTAAAGGTCTCTGAACATTTAAAATATTAGAAAAGACCACTTGATATTAAAATATTTTTAAAAAGGGCTGCCGGGTGCTAAAATGGGTTTAAAAGGGCCGCCGTGTGAAGCACTCAGCCAAATTAGCCTAGAGTCAACACTAATTATTATTAAGTTCCTTCGTTAAAACAAATTTTTGACATAATTATAAACAACATAATATTAAATATTCTCTATTTTTATGTGATATCAAATATGGTGATTTCTATAATATTGTTCTGCTTTTCTTGTGGTTATGTATTATAACTTTTGAAAATACTTCCCTAGGCTGTGTATAATCATTTTCTATCTCTGCTAATAATACTTAAATTTTTTATCAAAGCATGATAGTTTTGAAATTGCTCACTTCTCCCTTTTCCAATTATTGGAATTATTTATGAATATTTTATTTATTTTCTTGTTTCAATGTAGAAAGTAATCCTGTAATTTTAAAACTAATTTCCTTTATTTTCAGTGGAGCCCTTGCTGTTGGCTTATATGGAAATGATACCTCACATAATGGTATCAACAAAATTCAGTCTGCTACAAAAAATATTTCTGATGTGGTGAAGCGTGTCAAAACATTGGTTAGTCATTTATCTTTTTAATTACTTTTATGATTGCAGATAAATTTATTAAAAAATATTTTTTTTATAATGTTTATGATTAAAGAAGAGACTTTTTTGCTCCATTTTGTTTTTAATCAGATTAAAAGAAGATAATTATTGTTTCATTTTGTGAATACATATTTTCTTTGTGAATTTAGTTTTGATTAATGCCTGAAAGCTTAAAAGTCACTTAGGATTTTTTTTTTTTAAATGCACATTATAAATTGAGACACATTTAGTTTGTTTTCTATGGTTTAAATATATATATATATATATATATATATAAAAGGGGTAAAAATGGACAAATTTAAATGATTAAAAACTCAATTTAAAAGTGTGAAAATCACTAGTCGAAATTATAAAGAGCGAATAATTCATAATTGCCCCTGTAAAAAATGCTTTATGGCAAAAGATTTTATCACTCAGAAAGCAGAAAATGCTCTACCACTGAGCTACCCTGGCTGATAACCAGATAAAAAAAAAATTCCTAATTAAAATTTCGTGGTCTATTGGAGTTGTGCCACGATTAATATTGTCACTTGATAATGCTGCATTTGCAGACTCAGTGACTTTGCCTATGAATATTATGTGAGAAATGCCGAGCTGGTTATCAGCCAAGTTAGCTGAGTGGTAGAGCATCTGCATGTTAAGTGGAGAGCCCGGGTTTGATTCCCGTGTCTGATATTTTTCACATAGTTTGTATAATAATCAGCCTTCCACTCCATTTTATCTGAAATAAAATTTCAAGGTTGATATATTAAAAAAAAAAAAATGCTAGTTCATTATATTGAAAAGTTGCTCATTTAAATAGTAGAATATATATACATACTTGCCAACTTTTCCGGTTTTCCCGGAAGACTTCCGGTTTTTTAATGTATCTTCCGGTCTTCCGGACAGATGATGAAATCTTCCGATTTTAAAAAAGTCGCGGATATCGTTCGTTTTAAGAGTCATTTTTTTTAAAGTTGGACACTTTTGATAGTTGACATCTTCAATTGTTCCGAAACTTTCAGGATGTGTTAGTAGTACTGTGATAAGAAAAAGTGAAATTTAATTTTTTCTGAATTTGATTTGTTCGACCTAGAGAAGGGGTTGAAGTTTGAGGCCGTAAATAAATGGTGCCATTTTAATATCATTTTACTCCTAAAGACATGAGTGACCCATGTCAATTTTTTTAAATACGGATACTACTTGATACTAAGTACATTTTAGCATAAACAGTTTGGTGAGTCATTCATGGCTTTAAAGGCCAGGGTCATTCAAAAGTGCAGTTTTCGTTGATTTTTTTCATGTTTTCAGTCTGAATATCTTCTAAGGCCATGAGTGCCCCATAGAAATAATTATGGGGTTAATTACACACCTTAGTACAGAACTTAAAAATATTTAAAATTGCATGGGTCACTCTTCGCTTTAGTAGATAAACGGCCTCAAAGTTGAAAATTTTCAAAAAAAGATCAAATTTGATGGTAAATTACTCTATAAGCCATGAGTCAATAACTATGAGAGAGAGTTTTAATTATACCCTAGATGTTCTAGTTTTAGACCCAGGTTACAAACCTATGGGGCTTGCAAGATTTATTTAGATATAGTTTATTTTATATTGCCAATGTGTACCTGTTCTATGTAGTACAAAACGCTTGAGACCCAATTTTGTAATACATTAATGCTTGTTTAAAACTTCCCATTTTACATTACAGAGGTCAGCATCAAAATAAATATAAAATAAATATAAAATAAAAAAATCTGGAGTGACTCCACTAGACTTTCCGAACATTGAGTAATTAACAGTTTTGTAGATAAAGCCTATAAATGCTAGATTCACCAAAATGCTTATAGTTAGTGCAACAGTGATTTATAATATTCATATAAATTTTCAGCTCAATTGAATAAGGCGTTTAGAATTAGATGCTATCGCACTTTTAAAAATTTGGTCCCATAGGTCATAATGATAAAGAATTTTTCTTTGTGTCCCTGTAAAAAAAACTGTAAGTGCTAAATTCACCAAAATCTATACAGTTGATGCAACTGTGACCTATAACATGTGTAAAAATTTTTTGCTCAGATTAATAAGGCGTTTAGACACTATCACACTTTTAAAAATTTGGCCTCATAGGCCATAATGAAAAATAATTTTTCTTTGTGTCCCTGTAAAAAAACCATTACTTCTACATTCTCCAAAATCTACACAGATTGAGTATCTGTGACTTATAATATGTGTATAATTTTTTTACTCAATTGAATGAGGCGTTTTGATACTATCGCACTTTTAAAATTTTGGTCCCATAGGCCATAATGATAAAGAATTTTTCTGTGCGTCCCTGTAAAAAAACTATAAGGGCTAGATTCGTGAAAATTAATAGAGTTCGTGCTACGGTGGCTTCCAGCATGCGTACCAACTTGCAGCTCATTCGAGCAAAGCGTTTAGACGCTAGCGTGTTCACTCACACACATACATACATCATCGCAAAAATAGTGAAAGCAGACTCAGGGGACCTCGAAACGTATAGAAATATCAAAATCTCAAATTCGTATTTTTGACATGACTGCAATACTTTCCTCACTATAGTGTTCGGAAAGTAAAAATTACCTAAGGGAGACAGGGGCAAGTTGAAGTACGGGGTAAGTTGAAACATGGAAATAAAAAATACAATTTTTAAGTTCTTATTCATTGCCACTAAAGGGAAGTACAGACACATAAAACCTACTTTACAATGTAAAAAAGATGTGTATGTAAACATCTGTCGATTTTATGAGGATAAAACTGTTTTTGAGTACTGTTTTTTATTGTGAGTAAAAATTCAAATTTTTAAGTGATGTTGGATTTTATGCAACAAAAATTGGTGAATGTTTCTGATTGATTCAGTGTTTATAGTATATAGGTGCAGCTTGCTAATCATATGATTTGAAACGCCCACGAGCATAAGTACTGGTAGCTTAACATCTCATGAAGTGAAAATTGTAGGCAGGGGCCAGCTGAAACAAATATAGGGGAAGCTACTTGAAACACCTGTTTCAATTAGTCTCAAGCGCAATTTTTATTATTATAATTATTATTATTATTATTATTTTGTATACAGTCTTGTTTTCATCACCCTATATATGTTTTACATAATATAACAATATGCACATTTCAGATGTATCTTAGGTTATTACTTTCCGAACACTATAGTGAGGAAAGTATTGTTATCATGTCAAAAATCCGAATTTTAGATTTTGATGTTTCTATACGTTTCGAGGTTCCCTGAGTCCGTCTTAACTCTTTTTACGATGATGGATGTATGTATGTATGTATGTGTGAACACGCTAGCGTCTAAACGCTTTGCTCGAATGAGCTGTAAGTTGGTACGTATGTTGCAAGTCACCGTAGCACGAACCCTATCGATTTTGATGAATCTAGCACTTATAGTTTTTTTTACAGGGACACAAAGAAAACTTGTTTATCATTATGGCCTATGAGACGAAAATCTTAAAAGTGCGATAGCATCTAAACGCTTTATTCAAATGAGCAAAACATTTATACACATATTATAGGTCACAGATACTCAGTCTGTATAGAATTTGGAGAATCTAGCACTTATAGTGTTTTTACAGGGACACAAAGAAAAATTCTTTATCATTAGGGCCTATGGGACGAAATTTTTAAAAGTGCAATAGCATCTAAACGCCTTATTCAGTTGAGCTGAAAATTTATATGAATATTATAAATCACTGTTGCACTAACTATAAGCATTTTGGTGAATCTAGCATTTATTAGGCTTTATCTACAAAACTGTTAATTACTCAATGTTCGGAAAGTCGAGTGGAGTCACTCCAGATTTTTTAATTTTATATTTATTTTATATTTATTTTGATGCTGACCTCTGTAATGTAAAATGGGAAGTTTTAAACAAGGATTAATGTATTACAAAATTGGGTCTCAAGCGTTTTGTACTACATAGAACAGGTACACATTGGCGATATAAAATAAACTATATCTAAATAAATCTTGCAAGCCCCATAGGTTTGTAACCTGGTTCTAAAATTAGACCATCTAGGGTATAATTAAAACTGTCTCTCATAGTTATTGACTCATGGCTTATAGAGTAATTTACCATCAAATTTGACCTTTTTTTGAAAATTTTCAACTTTGAGACTGTTTATCTACTTAAGCCAAGAGTGACCCATGCAATTTTAAATATTTTTAAGTTCTGTACTAAGGTGTGTAATTAACCCCATAATTATTTCTATGGGGCACTCATGGCCTTAGCAGATATTCAGACTGAAAACATGGAAAAAATTAACGAAAACTGCACTTTTGAATGACCCTGGCCTTTAAAGCCATGAATGACCCACCAAACTGTTTATGCTAAAATGTACTTAGTATCAAGTAGCATCCGTATTTAAAAAAATTGACATGGGTCACTCATGGCTTTAGGAGTAAAATGATATTAAAATGGCACCCTTTATTTACGGCCTTAGACTTTGTCCCCCTCTCTAGGTCAAACAAATGAAATTCAGAAAAAAATAAATTTCACTTTTTCTTATCACAGTAGTACTGACATATCGTGAAAGTTTCGGGAAAATTGAAAATGTCAACTATCACACCTCCATAGACTTTGTCCAGCTTTAAAAAAAAATGGCTCTTAAAAAGAAAACCCAAATGTTCTACGAAAACTCTTGATTCCCAATCTTTCTCCATCCATAACATAAATGTCAATATTAATTTCAAACTTGCTTTATGAGATTCTAGAACATGTAAAGAAATAGAATTGTTAAACATTTCTTGCTGATGTAATTATTTTTTGCCCCCCCCCCCCCCCCCTCTTTCATTTATCTCCAGCTAGTGATCAGCAATCAAATGTTCTGCAGAAGTCTTTTGTTTCCTAAACTTTATCCATCTGCAACATAAATGATAATATTAATTTTAAATTTCTTTCATTAGATTCTAGAAGTAGAGTTGAAAGAGTTTAATATTTCTTACTCTGTAATTATTTTTGAATCCCCCCCCACCCCCACCTTCCCCGGATTGTGATCAACGATCAATTCTAGAAATAATTAAGCAATGGAAGTGGCCAATATTTCTCACGTATATAATTATTTTTAGATCTTTAATGCTGAATTTAATGAATGTTTATTTTTCCTCAAATTAAATATTTGTATGTCATATTTAAACCAAATGTGTAAACATGGGAAAAAAATTTAAGAATAATTTTTTCAGGTAGTAAAATTTTTTCCAAATCAATTTTGAAACTGATAATTAGCTACTGCTACTTTTTTTTTTATATGTATGATCAATGTACATACACAAAAATCATATTCTATTTATATAAAAAATTAATTATACTTTAACTTAACTGAGTTTTTTGTCTATTGTTAAATAAATTTCTTACAAATTCTGTTTTGTAGATATTTATATGTTTAAGAGGAATAATTTCATTTAAAACTTTTATATATTTAGTATAATCAATCTATAGTAAAACACTTTTATAGATTGCTTCTAAATATTAAAACAGTAAAACTGTATTTAACACGTCAAAGAAAAAAAAAAAAATCTTCCCTTTTTTTATTGAAATTGGTTGGCAAGTATGTATATAGATTAATATTTATTTTATAAATATGTTTGTTTTTCCCATGAATAATTATAAATATTACTATACAAAAAAGTAATGTTTCCCTCACCTTATTTGTCAATTTTAATATGAAGAGCTTTGTAAACAAATATATAAAATGCAAAAACATATATTATGTAATTCACACATGATTGACGGTCACCACAAAAATAAATTTCTTAAAATAAAACATACATATAAATAAAAGAAAAAAATGTGCCTTTTGTGCTATGTATATGTTAAAATATATATATATATATATTTAGTTGAATTATTAAAGTAATTCTAGAAAATTCTAATTTTAAATAGATTAAATAGCAATATTTAAATTTAAGTAAAAAAAAAAATTAAATAATAAAATTTTTACCTATTTCATTTTTATTGTGGCCGTGGGCAATTCATAGATACTAATTACAGCTAGTAAAACATCTTCCGATGAGCAGACGCTGATCTAAAATAAAATACTTAGATACAAGGAAGTATATAATAAAAAGAGACTTACCAGACATCAAGATGTGATGAATAGCAAAAACCCTTAGCTAACACAGTCATCAAATAATATATCATTCCTGCAGTAAAATTATATGGCGGAAAATATAAATCTATTCTATTAACACAATGGAATATTTAAAGTGATGAAAACACACCAAGTATACATAGAAGTACCAGTCGTTAGCTTGAAACACAAGTTTTCGGATGAATTGTTAGGCGAAATACGGGTAGAGTACCAGGTCACTCCTTGATGAACAAAAGGGAAATACCCTTAATCAATGAGAATCCACTAGTACCACTATAATATAGACAAAATCATTCAATATACTTTCATTTAGAAGGCAGGAAAGATAAACGACGTACGCATAAGACTTATACGATCTTCAGAATTGGCACTGGAAAACATTCTATTTGAAGAATGCTATAACTTTGTTAGTTAAAAAGTGAAGTTCCTGAGCATTTTCATCAGAGTGAAACTTATTATGGCAGCCTGGATGATCAGTGAAGTCATCTTTTAAATAAAACGTCGAAACTCTAGTTAGGTTCCAGCCACAGCAAAACTTTTGTTGAAAAGAAAAGTATGTACATATCCAGCTAGAGATAGGTTGCGGCAACGGCAACCTGCAGGACTGGAATTAAGCCGGCCGAACCCTCATTAATCTCCCTGCCGCTACTGCTTAACTGACGAAATTCGATATCTTCTCTTTGATATTCAAAAACTACACGAAACATTGAGCCAATCAGAGCCCTGGGCGTGCAATAGACTTCTTATTTTGAAAACTGTTCTCATACTTTGATCGTATCCAGACGGTATCGTATCTCATCTGATTGTTATTGCAGAAAGGGGGAAAAGGGCTATGACAACTGAAAATGAAAATAGCTACATTTAACTTTCCAGAAAAACACTAAAGTTAGGAATAATCATTGAATTAGTTTTATTGATAATAAGGAAATAATAGACATTAATGCCAAATTACATCATTTAAAAAGCTGAATCATTTTAATCTACATAAAATATTCAAAAGCAATTAGAAATTTATTTTAACTATTAATTTTGAATCTAACAATTGTTTGCCACGGAATTTAAACTTACCGAGTTTTAAATAGAATTTTTTAAACAGATAGAGAAATCATTTAAAAATTAATTAAAAGGTAAAACTCTAAAATACATTAAAAACATTTAAAACCTTCTATAAGTTACCTATATACAAGCACTTTCTGCCGCAATCTGCGGCCTTCTTTAGGTATGTTGTCTTTAGTGAACTGCACTCGATGGTCTTGCTACTTGTCTCTCTCTAAGAGGAGAAAGTGCTTGTATATAGGTAACTTATAGGTTTTAAATGTTTTTAAGATAGAGAAATATTTCTGAAATATCATTTTCTTT
Organism: Salticus scenicus; assembly: GCA_963930645.1. Lineage (NCBI taxonomy): Eukaryota > Metazoa > Arthropoda > Arachnida > Araneae > Salticidae > Salticus > Salticus scenicus. Next base: position 247,259,521 of record OZ005654.1, read on the forward strand.
TTTAATTAAGATTTCAGTAGCATACAAAATGCTTTAAATAAGCAGAATATTTTTAATTATTAATCTATTTTTTATTTTATAAATTATTTGAGGATTATCTATCCTAATGATTTATTTTGGAAATGAGTTTAGGGGTGTTATGCATTTCTACAACATAACAGTATAATTTAAAATAAGCGATTCTCATCAAATATTATTAAGAATGTTTATTTAATCTCTGCAGAAGCACAGTGAACTAATTAAAATTCTAACAATCTTATTTTACTATATGTTTAGTTTTTGTGAAATATCATATTATTATAGTTAACAGAAATTTATAATTTAAAAGGTTTAAAAAAATATCGCATATAAAATTAGAAACATAACTTTGTACTCATTAATGCTTTATCATATGTTACATTTTATTTTCAGTCTACAAAAATTGAGTCTTTACTAAGTGATGATGTCAGCCAGGATTTGAAGAAATTGAATGGTTTATTTGGTGTTGTGCCGAATGATACTCTACGCTTAATTTTAGAAAATGGACTTAATTATATGGATGGAAATGTATCCAATGGTTTACATAAAATTCAAGATATAAATCACAAGGTTGATGGTATCAATTTTCAAGTTTTTCCTGACATCATTGCTGAGGTTGAATATTTCAGGTAAATTGCTTGTTTTAACTATTTTCAGCTATAGTAGACTCTTGATTAGCTAGAAAGATGGAGAAATACTGCATCATGTGTGATCAAATTTATTCAAATTTTGAAAAAATAACTACAAAAAATAATTTACAATAGGACATTAATAATTTCATTGATACAAAAGTAAAAGAATAAACCTTTAAACAACTGGTGTACAATCAATATTTAAACTTAAAAACTTCTTCAGACACCATAAAATTAATGAAAGCATTACTGGTTTCAAAAAGACATGGCCTTCAAGTGCACCTGAAAAAGGCAGGCCACGTCCTTTTGAAACTGATAGTGCTTTCATTAATTTTATGGTGTGCGGAGAGGTGTTTTTAAGTTTAAATGCTAAATTTTAATGTTATTTTAGATTTACAATTTGGGGGGGGGGGGGTGTAGTTTACCTTACTGATTTGTGAAGAATGGAAGGATAGATGTCTGTTTCATTTTTACTTTCTCTTACCCATAAGGTAGAGAAAGTATTGTTTTAGGGTCAAATTTTTGAACATGAGTTTTTGCTATATTTACATTGTTTGAGGTACCCTGAATCCGAAAATCATGTTTTCAGCAGTTGGTCTGTGTGTGTGTCTGTTATCAGCATATCTCAAGAACAAATAGTAGCAGAAAGTCCAAAATTGGTATTCTAAATGTGTATGATATAGGGATGCTACACTAAGCTTTTCGTTGAGATGATGCAAATGGTTCGTGTACAGGGACAGGGACAACCAAGAAAATTCAAATACATTATGTCTATGGGAGAAATTGCAGGTAAGTAGAGTTTAACATCTGTAGACTGCACTAAACCAAATGAAATGAATATATATTTTTTACATGCATAAAAACATGTCTCATGTGGAATATGGTAGGAAAATCATTCACTGTTCATTTACAGGGCTACACAAAAGAACTAGATTATCATTATAGTGCGACAATAACTGAATATTAATGGAAGTGTATTTCAGGTTATGCCGTGTAGTATTACTATAGGATTATATTTAGGTGCACATTGTGGTTTGTACATAATCTTCAAAAGATATACAGGGCTGCCAATATTTAAGCAATAACATTCTTTTTTATTGTTAGTGGAAGTGCTTTACTATAATATTTTACCATTTCCAGGAAAGCTGCTCAGGAATTGAAATAAATTCCTCATAGACATGTCATAAATAATGTACGTTTTTAAGCTAAATATCCATCGCTTGTTTTTTGTATATTTACATGTTTTGAGGTTTCATGTTTTTCGAAGTCATATTTTTTTAACGTTTGATCTTTGTTTGTGTCTCTTAGAGTAACTTAAAAACAAATAATTTCAGGTGAGCCAAAAGTTGTATTTTCAAATTAATATGAGTTTGTTGCTGGGAAAGTTTGATCAAGACTGATAAGTTTCAAGGAATGTTGCATGTAAAAGTTTCCTGAATAATTATAAGTGAGCTTCTAATTTTAATAAAAGATTTAAATTCTGTATAAATTTAGGTGCAATTATGAAACGGGGGGATATATATGGATAATTTCAGAACTAAGTATCATATAAAACTCTTCTGAAGTGTAATTTGAACTATTTTAACATAGGTTTACATATAAAAGTAAATTAAAGTGCACTATGTGATGTGAATATAGTTTATAGACAATATACAGGGATACCCAAAATTAAGCTAAACGTTCTTTTCTGTTGAATATAATTGATGGTAATATAAAGGATTTGCTACATTTTACTATGCTGACGAACACTGCTCTGAAAGGATAATTAATTTTTTTATACCTACTGTAAACAAAGTGTTTTTTAAAGTTTTTTTTTGTTTTTGTTTTGTTTTTGTGCAATATCACCTTTTGAGGTACTCTGAATGTGAAAGTCTAATTTTCAGCAGTTGATCTGTATTTATATATCTGTTAATCAGCATAATTTAAAAACAAATGACAACAGGAAATTCAAATTTAGTATTTTTGGATTCGTATTGGGTTACCATTTGAAAAAATTGATTAAGATTATTGGCATGTTTGGATGCAAATTAATAACAGCCGTTTATATATATATAAATATAGGCATTATAATTAAACAGGGGGATGTATTAATGGGGAATTCAGAATTATATATGAAATAAAACTGTTCCTAATCTATTTTAGATTATTTTAAAAATAGATTGATCTTTATTATCACATGGATCGTACGACTTTATCTGCAATCTATCTTTTAGTATTGAAATGCAGGGTAAGAGAAAGTCGTGCGAGTGGCACACGAGATTAATTTTCATTTAATTAAATCATTTGAAAGGAAATCTTTATATTTTTTAAATGCATTTATTGAAAAAATTGGTAATACAGTAGAAAGGACAAAACTGATTAAAATTTAATTACCATTCATTTTTTTATTTTTTTGCTAATATAATAAATTCATTTGAAAGAAATAGCTTTTCTCTCACTCTCTCTCTTTTTTTTTATTGTATTAGTTGAAAACAAATGATAAATTAAAAAGAGTAAAAAGATTCGCCTTCAAAGGAATGTATTAAATAAAAAATAAATTGCATAATATAGCCGTTGCTAAGATACGCAGATGATTACAATCGAAGAATAAATTCATGAATAATGAAACATAAAAGCCAATGTTTAAAATCGAAAAAACATTAATTAAAATTTTTTTAAAAAAAATCCCAGGTACCTATATGCCAAATTTGGAAGTTCTGCAATCAGTAGTGTGAGCACTAGAAGTGCCTTGTGGTGTTCCCATTATAGCAAATTTTCAGGTAACTTTGCAAATTTTAGCCGCCCTGGGCAACAGTCAAGTTGCCTCCCCTAATCTTAAGCACGATCCTGCATGTCCTGACCCACTAGTATTTTAGGACGGGAGCTAAACTGGTTGGCTGGACGAGTTTATTACATTAGAAAGAGTTGAGAAGAATACAGTCTTCCCGCATTCTGCACTTGCTTTTAATTAGGGACCTGTACCAGATAATATCCTCAATATAGATAATTAGGTAACCAGTTTTTTGAGAATCTCAAACAACACTTATTGGTCTAAAAATTTTATTTTTCAATTTTAATATAACATTTAGTCTTTAATTTTATCTTTCCAAATCAATTTGAATTCTGTTTCTATCTTATTTAGAACTGGAGTTATAACATTTTCATTATTACAACGTATCAGTATTTTACATACATATTAAATTATATTTTTCATATTTTCTCATTTTGAATTTATACAAAACATTATAACAGAAAATATTATGGGTCAAAATTGATGTTTCATGTATGCTTTGCAAAGGATGATAAAGGAAACTACACTCATAATTATATATATATATGGTTCCTGTTCTGGTCGTGGCAGGCTGGGGGAGTGTTGCCGGCGTGAAACTAGTTTAACCCCACAGGCAAGTCACAAGTCTTGCCGCCTGCCTCCTTCTTCCTATCTTGTGTTTCTTGGGTTGTTTTTTCATTAAATTTGATAAGTTTATGGTTTTAAGTTAAGATTTGTTGTGTTACTTTATTGATTTGTTTGTTTTGCAGGCTGTTAATTAATAGATCTGGTTTCTTTACATTAGTGTATTTCATCCACTGATATATATATATATATATATATATATTTTAATCTTATTGGTCATTGGTGTTTTAGTGATCTTGTATCTGTTGCTTGGCTTCTACTATGCTTAATAGATCATCTTTATTATGTATATATATATATTTTTTTTTTTTTTCTTTTTTTTTGATAAAGTTTAGGATTTGCAATGCATTTTTTATAAATTTTGCTTCAACAATGATTTAACTTGTATATTTCTTGAAATACTCAAGTTACAAATATGATAGTAGTTTATTCCATGAAAAATGTTCAATTATGTTAATAAAAATTACGGAATTAAAATATCTTGATTTAAAGTTGAGTTGTCATGTTTTGCAAATGTTTTTTACTCATTTTGATTGTGTACCTCTTTTACTAACACATGTAAATGCAATGATCCTTCTTTCTCAAAATTTATTGACAGAGACCATGGACGCATTATCACTGGTTATCTTAATATTATTGATAATTATCAATTAAAAAATTTCATGGAATTTGGCACCAAATTTAGACTTCCAGTTAAAACTAGCATTCCTCAAATCTTTCAACAGTTTTCTTATGACCTAGATTTATTTATTTATAAAATATCTATCACTCATAATAAACCTATTGCCTACTTCACTCAATGGAAAGTTTTAGTGTTACAAAAAATTAAAAATGCATTATTTATCAATTCTACAAATCTGGTGTTTTTTTTTTTTTTTAATCTGTACTTTTTAACTCTGTAATAATTATGCCATTATTTGTAAATCCTACTATCTTTCTATTTTAAACTCTTCAGTCACTAATAGTAACATCTTCAGTTTAACTAATAATAACCTTATTATTAATAACCGAAAATACATAATTACTATAAACTACTTCAACTTCCCTTCAATAACTTTAATTATCCTTATATAGTTCTGTTCTCATACCTAAGTTTCACAAATCTCCAATTAAATTTTCCACTGTCACTGTTAGGTGTAGCACTTATAACAACAATACTAATAAAGCTCTACTGGATATTCTAAAACAAATTTACAATTGTACTTGCCAAGTCGATAATTTACACTGTCATAAAAATAGCTTTCAATTAACTCAATACATCAAATCGCTCGATTCAATAGACAATATTATGACTTTTGACTTTCAAGATCTTTTCAATAATATTGAGTTATCAGATCTTAGTAATATCATTTACAGTCTTTTTCAAGAATATAAAGCTCAAATTAATCTTCCTCACCATTTTAAAGCAGAAAAATTTAAAACACTTCTTAACTTTGTTATCCATAATAATTATATCTTCCACAACAACGATATCTATTTGCAACAATTAGGCATCCCACAAGGATGTTGTAGCTTCAGTATTTTGGCAGATCTCTATCTTTATTATTATGAAAAGCAAATTTGCAATGATGATGTTAGATTTTATCGTTACATCGATGATATTGTATTTTATCTCAACAAGCACTCACAAAATGATTTTTCCTTCAATTATCCACCTAAATTAAAGCTAACTCAAAATACTCTAACTAATCAATCAATTAACTTTTTAGATCTCAAAATAATCATTGATGGTAATAAAATTTACACAGATATCTATGACAAACGGCAAGATTTTAGTTTTAAAGTAAATTTATTTACACATTTTAATTCATGTCTGCATCTTTCAGTATTTAGAAACATCATCATTAACCATTTATTTCGAATTAATAATTTGTGCTCTACAAAGTTTAAAAACAAGAATATTAATAAACTGATCACAGCCACTGGTAAAATGGGTTTTCCTAAAAACTTTGTATTTTCTATTTTATATCCTTAACCATGTCTCTGTCAGTACAAACAAACAAACAAAAAAAAAGCTGTGTACACTTTTGTGTATATTAACAAAAAAATTATAAAATAATAAAAGACAATAAAAAAGGTGGCGGTTGGGTGGGCAGATGTTTGATTACGGAGGTGGGGTGGTGTTGTAAGGCTGGATGGTTGGGTGGGTTTGTGAAATTAAATAAAAAAAGAAAGCAGAAGGCAAATTTTCTTTTTCCAATAAAATTTCAGTTTCTTCCTTTTTGAGTTGTCAACCGTATTTAAAATTCTAATTATACTATTAAACACAATATAATCGATCGGTGATTTTCATTGTTGCTTCATGGTTTCATTGTTATTCATCTGCTTTGAAATTTTGCTTTTTTAAATCCATATGGCTCCTGTTCTGGTCGTGGCAGGCTGGATGAGTGTTGCCGGCATGAAACTAGTTTAACCCCACAGGCAAGTCACAAGTGTTGCCGCCTGCCTCCTTCCTTCCTATCTTGTGTTTCTTAGGTTATTTTTTCATTAGTTTATGGTTTTAAGTTAAGATTTGCTGTGTTACTTTATTGATTTGTTTGTTATGCAGGCTGTTAATTAATAGATCTGGTTTCTTTACATTAGTGTATTTCATCCACTGATCAAAAAAAAATTTTAATCTTATTGATCATTGGTGTTTCAGTGATCTTGTATCTGTTGCTTGGCTTCTACTAAGCTTAATAGATCATCTTTATTATATATATATGACCGATTCCATACCAACTCACCTAATGAGGGTTGCATGACCGACTTGGATTTTCTTTAAATTTGGTACACAGATTGATGATATAGAGGCATGAAAAAGTCCAAATTTTTAGCTACCTGCTCCACTTATTTATAGATATACAGGTCCTCAAAGTTTGTCCGTTCCCTCAAAATACCAAAAAATTGATGTTATTTAATTTTTTTCTCTTAAAAATTGTATTCATGCAATATGAAAGTGTTAGGTATCTATGGAAACTAGTTATTCCAGGCATTCAGAAAAAAAATACTACAATGTTTATAATGAAAATAGTTAAAAAACAGTACTCTTAGAAGTTGCAACCACAAAAATTTGATTTTCCGGATTTTGTTAAAATTGAGACATCAATTCCAAAAAAAGGAAAATAAAACCTAAGGTTTACTCACTTTCTGGTAGAATACAGGTGTTCACCATAAATTACTACACAATAAATTACTTGGGTTTCTCACTCCTTCTTGGAAATATTTAAGCTTAAAGACAAACCATAGGACAAAAACATGCAATTTCGGCCATCTTGGCAGCCATTTTACTCCTAAAGGGGGAGCACTAGAAACTTTTTTATTTTTTTTAAATAAGCTACTGATGTGTTAGCTATTCACAGGAAAAGAGTATACTTTTGGTTATTATTTGCATAAAGATATATCCTGCTGATAGTATATGCATGTTTTTCTCTAATACCATATGCTTGTGTTCCCCCTCTCATAGACTTAACATTAATAAAAAGGAAAAATAATAAGGCATATATTAATAGCTGCACTATCTATACAAGAATTCAAGAAATTTAATATATTAAATTATTTAATAATAATTATTAAAAAAAAAAAAAAAAAAAATTCTACATTTTATAGCAAAATTAGATATTTGATGAAAACAAGAAATAGAATTTTGACGTTGTCCATCCGTAATTATAAAGTACTAAATAATTTCTTGAAAAATCAATCAAAATAAAGGAGCTATAAATATTTATTTCATAAGCAAATATATTTGAATTACAACAGTATATTAAAAATTGATGTGTACAAAATTTTATTCAACTGCAAGCATAAGTTCCTGTATTTTTTTCACAGTATCATTTGATATTAAAAACATGCATCCTGTGGCTGCTGCTGCTGATGGCATTGGTACTATATCTAACAGGTGCTTGTATGAAATCCAGCATGTATCTGGTTTCTCTGGCCAGTAAAAGTTTTGGCAGGGGCCATGAGGATGCATAAATTGTAATTGAACACCACCTTTTTCAAAACAGTTTTCTAAGACAGCTCCTAACCACCATTTCTTATCATACATGCAAGCAACCTAAAAACCTTTAGAAATGTTATTAAGACTAAATTTTTGACATGTTGCTTACATACTGCAGATACTTCAATCTGATTCGATATGTTTGTAATGTAGATACAATGGAAACTAAAAGCACAGATTTACTGACAGGAATAAATTTATGATAATCCCTGATACCCTCAATTCTTACAGCGAAAGTTAGTCTTTCAGAAAGCAATGCTCTTGTTTCTGCTACATATTCTTCAGATGCAAAGAAAAACTTAATATTTTTAAAATTACCTGTGCAATAATGAAACAAATCATGTGGAGAAATTATCTGATCCTTGTAAGGACGTTGCAAGCTGGTTCTGTAAGCAGACCTTTTAACTGTGCCTCCAGTGGCATCACAGGGGCTTTTGCCATGGGAAGTGGCAAAAAAATGTCACTCAGCATTTAGTTTGAAATCATCTTTATGTTGGCATAAATTTAAAGTTTTCTTATTTTTGTACTGCGCTGAGCTACCACCACTGAAATAAATTATTTTCTATATGTCTGGATATTGTGGTGTTAAATATGGAATTACAGGCCTTTAAAAAGAAACTACTGCCACTGTATCATGTGTCAAACAGTCACCTGATAATAGACATAGAAATAACTTTTAGGTTATCATTTGGCTGAACATATGCTGAAAAAGGATGGAGTGTAGCGTGCGTGTTTTCCCAGTGATATCACTGTATTGCATCCTGTACAATAAAAGTAAAATTTTCAGAAAAATCAAGTAATAAAATGCACTCATCTGGTTTTAGTTCTGCTTTTCTTGTTTTTAAATACTCTGATTGAGATTTTGCAATGTAATGGTGTTTTGCCTAGGACTTCACTTTCAATAAAAGTTCCGATTTAAAATCAAGTGCAGACAAAGTAATTTAATGAGTGTTGAATAGACTGTAGTTATCCACCGTTGAAACGTCACTTCAGATTCTTAATCATAATCATGCATTAGCGTATCTAAAAATTCTTCAAATGCAGTTTGGAGTGGACACTGTGAACAAAATCCTAACATACATGCTTCATTGTTAATGTCACACACATAATGAGACAAAAAAATCAGATAGATGGTTTAATAGATTATTTTAGAGATGCCGCCATTAGCCTGTCATTTTAGTGAATCATACCGACAGACTGAATGAATTCCTGTACTACCAGCTAACACACACCACTTCGGTCGCAAATTAACAAATTTAGATAATCCAATCTTGTGATTGGGATATTCCTGTTTAAAAAGTGTGTACGCTTCCTTGAGATTACATAAAATGAGGTGCTTTTGTTTTGTAAATATTTTATTTCTTCACTAAATACTAACTTGAATTTTTAAAATATAAATGGTTTCCTACATCTTTCTTTAAAATATCACAAAAATAGAGTACACATTAGTTTTGTTTTAATACCAGAATATAATAAAATCAGAATGTTGCACCCTCATTCAATGCTTCATTCACCTAATAACACTATTTCTAAAAGTAACTAACTAACGTTCAGAGGGTAAATAAAGTCTTATACATGTATTAAATCAATATTTATATAATATTCTATAAGTTTTGTTTTTTTACATATTTTTTTATCAATGTTAAGTCTGTGAGAGGGGAAACACAAGCATATGGTATTAGAGAAAAACATGCATATACTATCATCAAGATATCTCTTTATGCAAATAATAACCAAAAGTAAACTCTTTTCCTGTGAATAGCTAACACATCAGTAGCTTATTTAAAAAAAAATAAAAAGTTTCTAGTGCTCCCCCTTTAGGAGAAAAAGGGCTGCCAAGATGGCCGAAATTGCATGTTTTTGCCCTATGGTTTGTCTTTAAGCTTAAATATTTCCAAGAAGGAGTGAGAAACCTAAGTAATTTATTGTGTAGTAATTTATGGTGAACACCTGTACTCTACCAGAAAGTGAGTAAACATTTAGTTTTATTTTCCTTTTTTTGGAATTGATGTCTCAATTTTAGCAAAATCGGGAAAATCAAATTTTTATGGTTGCAACTTCTAACAGTACTGTACCTTAACGATTTTCATTATAAACATTGTAGTATTTTTTTTCTGAATGCCTGGGATAACTAGTTTCCATAGATACCTAACACTTTCATATTACATGAGCACAATTTTTAAGAAAAAAAAATTAAATAACATCAATTTCTTGGTATTTTGAGTGGGCGGACAAACTTCGAGGACCTGTATATCTATAAATAAGTGGAGTAGGTAGCTAAAAATTTGGACTTTTTCATGCCTCTATATCATCAATCTGTGTACCAAATTTAAAGAAAATCAGAGTCGGTCATGCAACCAACTTTTATTTTTTTAGGTGAGTTGGTATGGAATCACTCATATAAGGTAAGTGTACCAGTAGTGGGCCATGTACCAGTAGTGAGCCACTTGAATGTTTAAATTAAAAATAAGAAATTCCAACATTCAAATGAGATAAGAGATCTGCCTCTGATAAGCTGAAACCCTTATTGACTAGATACCAGAGGCACAACCTTCATTTCCTGTTTACTTAGGAGTTAAAAAAATTTTTGCTGAAGTTAGTCTCAGAGAGCAGCATTTTAATGGTTTTGTTAATGGTTTCCTTAACAGATAAGTCTTCTTTCAACTCCTTTTTAGCATACATTCTGCTAGTTTTAAAAATGAATTTTTATTGATATTATTTCATTATATACTGAATATATTATAAACTATCATTAAATTAAATAATATCAATAATTTATAGGTAATGGAGGGTGGCCCACTTTTGGATCAATGTTTTACTAAATGTTCCAGTAGTGGGCCTAGCAGGCCCAGTACTGGAGCACATGCCTTTTCTCATATAGACTGTTTTATGATGTTTAATAAAAAGATTACATCTTGTAATCTTATTTTGTATAATTAAATTTGTTTTATTTCTATCAGAACCAGTAGTGGGCCACGTGGCCCACTACTGGTACACTAATGGCCCACTAATGGTACATTAATGGAACATTCTGAAAAATTACTTCAATAAATATGTGAATTACCACATCACAATATTATTTCAATATTTTGTTTACTTTGTATTTGCTATTTAGTGTATTTAATTCTTTCATTTTATTTATATGTTGTGAATGAGATATATTTTTATGATTAAATAAGATTCCCTAAGATTTAATCTTTCAATAATTATGTCATTTTGATACTATTAGCTTATAAATATCATGATACATATCAGGATGAATACCAGCCAATTCTGACTATTATAGTCAGAATAAAATGAAAGAATTAAATACACTAAATAGCAAATACAAAGTAAACAAAATATTGAAATAATATTGTGATGTGGTAATTCACCATATTCATATTTTGTTCTTAAGTAACGCATATTCACAAGTTACATAATCTAAAATATGTGTATAATGAAAATTGTTCTCAAATTGTAGTTACCTTTGAAGTTAGTATTATAAAACAACAGATTGTTTATTTTGAGGTCAATATGTAAAATACAGATAAAGCAATTCTGTAAGCTTTGGTGTATTTATTTTATAATACATATATATTTAAACTTTTTTTTTGATTTGAAATGTATCTAGGTAATTTAGGCATTCCTTGCATTAAAATAATAGTTTTGTAATTTTTTGATACATTATAAAGATATGCATATTTAATTCTATAATAATGATAGTATATTTACTCTGTAAATAGAACATCCTAGCAATTCCACAACAAAATATAAATACTTCTAGTTTTGGTTTACTTTTGTTTTAAATATCTTTGCATCGTTTTGAAAAGGCATTAATATAACAATAAAATATAATGTTAATAATATTACTATTAAGTATATTTGTTTATGTTGAATAATATTTTACAATATTTTAAAATTTTTTCATGCAACCCGTGAAAAAACAATGGATTGAGTTTCTACTGTAAATATTAATAATTTAAAATATGCATTTTTAAATGATGAAAAACTAATTCAGTTTTAATTTTTGCAGCCTTTAAGTTAACTTAATAATAAAAGTATATTGAGGAAGAAAATGATTTAGGTGTTAAAGAGCCTGTTAAAGTTTTAATAGATTATATAGATTCCCTAGGCGTCAGTTCTATATATGATCAGGTAACAGTAACAGGGTTGCTACGGAACAGGGAAAACTCAGGGAATTGAAAATCTACTAAAAACAGGGAAAACTCAGGGAATTTGGAAATTTATTGCAAAAACAAGGAAAATTCAGTGAATTTTGTAATTTTGTGGAAAAACATTGGATTTTTTTTTATAATCAAATCTTTTTTTTTTTTTAATTTTAGTGCTTTATAATGAATAATTATGGTTTTTTTCTCCAACTATAATAAGTTAATAAAATTAATAAACCCTAAATATGTTCAATTGACTTGTAAACAAGTTAGATTCTAATGCTGCATGATTACGTGTCATCTATTTTACATCCAGAAGAGGCAGGGAATTTTTTCTCCTGATTTGTGTAGCAACCCTGAATAAGTGATACCATCAAAACTTTTGGGGAAAAGGCTGATCTTCACAAATCATTTGGACTCTGTAAGGAGGCAAACAATAATAATGACTCTCCAATTGCTGGGCCATCGAAAAATATTCTATCACCATTTAAGAGGGCTTTTTTCTGGCCACAAAAGAAGGATGATCAAAGAAAAAAAGAGAAAATCCTACTGTAGTTACTTCACAAGAAACGATCATGTATTATAAAAAGAAAGACGTTGCTAAAAATGCAAAAGCTGCTGGAAAAGAAAAGAGAAAAATTGAAAGAAAAAAAAAGAAAAATGGAAAAGAAAAACAAGATCAATTTGTTCTTGTGTCCCTGATGGGAGGTAGAAGAAATACACAAAAATATAGATATTTATGCATAATTCAAGATATAAAACATAAAGCAATACAAGTTCAGGGGTTAAAATCCACAAAGACCAAAGAGGACTTTGTAATTGTCAAAAATTATTTATTCACCATAACATATCAAGATTTATTATCTGTAATACCCCAACCAGAACTTAAGATGAAAGACAGACAGTTAACATTCACATATAATAAAAAATTGCCTATTAAAGAAAAAATGTAAATTTCATGTGGCAAGAATGTATAAATAAAAGATTTCATCAATATTAAGCCATTTTTATTGTATTTGTACAGTGCAAAAATGTTAATATAGTCTTATTATTACTGTGTATAATGCTTCTATTCTTTCTTTTAAGCATATTTGGAAAGTATGGGTGGCTCACTTTTGGTATGCCCACTACTGGTACATTAAAATTTTGCTATGCCCACTTCTGGGGCATAGAGTGATCCAAGTTTTTAATTTTTTAAAAATTGATATTACAATATTTTTGATATTTTAGAAGATTATTATTATAGATAAGAGTTTGAACAATCATAAAAATATATAGTTTAGCAAAACTTCTTGAAAGTTTTATAGTAATTGAGAAAATGCCCTTAAGTGGCCCACTACTGGGGCATTTACCTTATATATAATTTGGAATGTATTTTTTTTTCTTTAAATTTTAAGTTTTTAAACATTTTATTAATGTATAATGGGTAAAACATAATGAAGACATTCGAAAAATGTTTTCAAAAATTGTTTTTAAAAACTCAGTTTTCTATAGATCATCTTTTTTTCTCTTTAATTTCTGAAATTTTTACATTACTAGGTGAAATCTTGGTGGACATTTTAGAGAAATAAGAAAAAAGAAAAATTAATATGCACAATCAGTTTTTGATTTATAAGATTTTGACAAAAGATTATCTATGCAGAATTTACACTGAAGGACAAAGATGGAATTATCTTCATATAAATTTAAAAAATTGTTAAAAATAACTCTCATTATGTACATTTATGCAAAATTTTGTTATATATTGTTATATTAAAAATTATATTAAAAAAAAAAAAAAAAAGGGGGGTGGGTGGGGGATGACCATCTGTAGAGTGATTGATCACCAAATGTAATCAGAACCTGTTTATGTCAATGTCCAACTAAATACCAAATTTAAATTTCATTCATTGGTTTGTGAGATGCAGCATCCACAAATATTTTGATACACACACTCACAGACACATTTTCTAAAAATAGTCAAATCGTTTTTCAGGACATCTCAAAATGTATAAATTCATCGAAGAGTGTTAAAAAAAATTTCATAAATTCAATACTTTCTTCTTGTATGATATTGAAGGAAGTAATATTTATATTAATAGATATAAAAGTTTTTTATTAATAGGTATTTGTGTTTTGACTTTTTAATATTTCAAAAAAGTAATTGGAGCAATTGCTGCTACAATATCCCCACTTGTTATCTATCTTAAATTGTTATGGTTGAAACCATAATTTAGTATTTGTTTTACGTAATTGTCAGCAGTAAATGTCATATTTATAGGTTTCAAATTTCATTTTAGATGGCCTTCTACAATTGGATTGTTGTGCCTTCTGATTATTCTATGCTTAACTTTAATATGGGGCGTCATAAAGCATTCTCGTTGCTTATTGATATTGTAAGTATGGATTTCATAAAAATTTTCATTTACAGTAAGAATTTATACTTATTGATCTTGAAGTACTTTCTAAATGTTATATGGATCGTCCGCCTTAAACTGTAATATGTCTAAGTAATGGAAGGTAAAAAAAAAGTATTGCAAGTTCCATACCAGCTTTTATTTTATTAGTTTTATTCAGTGATGTTAAAAAACAAGCTGATATTAACTTGATTCTACAAGTATTTTCTTGACTGTATTATTTTATTGCATTTATTAAGTTTTGAAATTATTGCAACTTAAATGTATATCCCCTTTTCCCCATCATGAAATTTTTGTATCGAATAAAAAATATTTAAAATAATATATAATACTTAAATATAAAACTAAATTACATTATTTAAATTTATAAAATTATGAAATAATACTTAATGAAATTATTAACTTTCAGATTCTCCGTATTTGGGCTACTATCAGTTGTAGTATGTTGGGTTTTGGTTTCATTGTACGTTGGAATATGTGTAGTAAGTTCTTTCTTTCTTCCCTTTTTTTAAATATTATTTAGTATAAGTTTTATTCAATATTTATTTATATGTGTGTTTTATCGAAATACATCACTTAATAATTCATTATGTGTGAAAAATATATTAATATTACTTTTTTTTTTTTTTTTTAACAGGCTGGATCAGATTTTTGCCTTGATCCTGAACCGTTTTTGTATCAACAAGCTAATGGGATTGTTGAATCTGGTAAATTATTAATTTAGAAAATTTCAGTGCTGCCAACTCTCCCGTTTTTTAATCCTATCTCCCGTTTTTACGTTTTAATGTGTATTTCTCCCGTTTTTCTAATATTTTCGAAAAATCGAACTGAAAACGCTAGTTTTTGACAATTCGTAGGTGCCATCTTTTCAGATTTACGAAGGCCTTCCAATTCACAATCTTTCTTCATCCACAACATAAATGTCGATATTCATTTTAAATTTACTTTATGAGATTTTAGAATATCTAAAGAAACAGAATCCTTCAATATTTCTCGCTTATGTAATTATTTTTAACTCCCCCTCCCCCCCATCTTTTCTTATCTCCAACTAGTGACCGGTAATCAAATGCTCTTTGGAACTCTTTTGTTTCTCATTCTTTCTCCATCTACAAGCCCAAAAAAAATGTCAATATTCATTTTAAACTTGCTTTATTATATTCTAGAGCCTATAAAGAAGTAGAAATGTTTAACAGTTTACACTCATGTAATTATCGTTTGACTCCCCCCCCCCCCCCCAAAAAAAAAAAAAAAAATATATATATATATCTTTCTCCAATCAATCTCTTCAATTGGCTTTCTCATTCTACAACAAAAGAATCAAACATTTTCCCCCAAGTTTTAAAAAATGTAGGTACTGCTGGTTATTTACAGCATTTATCTTCAATTTGTAGGTTATTTTATACAAAGGCAGTAATGGGGGAAAAAATGGATTGGGGCAAGGTGTTTTTTTTCTTTCTTTTCCAAACAAAGATAAGGCGAGGTGTAGCATCTTCCCCAATAAGTTTAAAATACAAATCATCAAACAAAAGTTATATTAGGTCTTTTTAGTTAAAAAAGTATCATGTATTGAATAAAATAATTTTGTTTTTCTCCCCAAAACCGTAAATCTCCCTTTTTCTCCCTTGAAATTATGTAAAATCTCCTGTTTTTTTCCCCACCAAGGTTGGCAGCTCTGAAATTTGTTCTGTTTATAATTAATATATTTTTACTCTAAATTGTAAGATTAATGTAATGTTAATAATATTTAATTAAATTTCTACTTTATGTTGAAAGTATTTTAATTCAAACTTTGTTATTAAATAGATCATTTAAAATTTTTATCATTGAAATACATTGATATGTGTTGAAATATATTTTTTTACATATTTGCTGAAATAATTAACAAATAAATCAGAATGCTATATTACTTGGATAAATTTTATATTTGTCATACATTAAAATGTTGTTTCGTGATTGGCATTGATTTGTGCAATTACAGATAGCAACAATTTATTGTAGAGAAAATATAATCTGAGATTGTTATCAGAGCCGTAGCAAACAATAAATAATGGGGGGGGGGGGGGCAAAATATAAAATTAGCTGACTCAAATCTGGCTTAAGTCTGACTGAAAATGAATGAAAAATAATGGAGTTTCCATTGATTAGAAAAAAATTTCATCTGTATTTACCCACTATATATATATTACTTCAATGATGATGCACTAAAAAATTTTATTTTTAGATAAAAAGAAAAAAAATTACACAAAAAATATTCTTATACCTATTTCTTTCTTTTTAAAAAACATATAAACAGATTTCATTTGTGTAGCTCTCATCTCGAATAGTGATTGACTTTGTAGTACAATGTCGCAAAATAACAAGCCTACAAAAGTACGTTTTCTTTTAGCTCTGCAGTAAAGAATTTCGCAAAAGATTTCTTTAATGCTTTATTTCTAAAGAGAAAGCGTTATAAAGATTGTTTTTATGTAGCCCTGTATATGTATGTAAACTTTTTTTTTTTTCAGCTTAGTAATAAATACAATCAGGAAAATATTTTCCAGTAATATTAAAGAGCATCCAGTGAATAATACCTGCAACAAATATTGATTTACATGTTCATAAAATGTATTTTAACGTTGATTGGATTGGATCTGGGAATAAGACCGACTAACTGCTGTAGGTCCTAGGCCTGAGGGTGAGTGCCCTCCGTGGGGTCTTTCTAAGGGTTCCTAGCTCATATTTACACATGTTTCGGTGGAAACCACGGAAAACTCCGAACGGCTAGGCCAATGATGTATTTTAATGTGTCAACAATTCATTTCTTCTGACTGTACCATAGCTGCCAACTCTCCCGAAAAATTCGGGAGCCTCCTGAATTTTGAGGCAATCTCCCGATTTCCCGAAAATCATTAATATCTCCCGATTTTTTCAAAATTTTCATCACACACCACCTAATTTTCAAATGTTCTACGAAAGCTTCCGATTTCCAATCTTTCTTCATCCACAACGTAAATGTCAATATTAATTTCAAACTTGCTTTATGAGATCCTAGAACCTATAAAGAAATAGAATTGTTAAATATTTCTTGCTCATGTTGTTATTTTTTGCCCCCCCCCTCCCCCTCCTTTATTTATCTCTTAACTAGCGATCGGCAATCAAGTGTTTTGAAGTCTTTTATCTCTCAATCCATCTGCAACATAGATGATGATATTTATTTTAAATTTGCTTTATTAGATTCTAGAAGTAGAATTAAATGAGTTTAATATTTCTTACTCTGTAATTATTTTTTTTTTTATCCTCCTCCCCCCCCCCTTTCAACCATCTCTGGATAGTGATCAATGATCAATTCTAGAAACATTAAAACAATAGAAGTACTCAATATTTCTCACGTATGTAATTATTTTTAGGCTTTATTGCTGAACTTTATGAATCTATTTATTTTTCCTCAATTAAATTAAGTATTTATACATCATATCTATACTAAATTTGTAAACTTGGGGGAAAAATGAAGAATATATTTTTCAGATAGGAAAAATTTTCCCAAGTCTATGTATGTATATATATAATTTCAGTATGGTTAGAATTTAATATAATCTAGTAGTATTTTTAATTCAGTATGTTTTATTTATTTATTTTCTCATATTTGCAATAAGAAGAAAGCCTCTAGATACTGCAAAATTTCCCTTTTATTTGCTCCTTCTCTTTCCAACAATTACTGTATTATTAATGTTCTATTTATGGCTTAAACTATGTTGCATACAAAATCTCCCTAATTTTGATTCTTAAAGCTTGGAATCTCCCTAATTTTCATTCTCAAAGGTTGGCAGCTATGCTGTACATAGGGGAGAGATTGAATTGGTTCTGCTCTCTATTTTGGCTTTATCAGATTCTAGACAGAGTTGGTTGTTACTGAAAAGCTCTGTGACTAAGTGAAATACAATACTTCCATTACCTACGGTAGTAGGGTAATGGAAGTAAAAAGAGATTTCTTCAATGACTGAATACTTTTTCAACGAATCTTTTCCTAGTTTCAAATTTTTTATCTGAAATAAAAGGTAAAGACTAACAAATCAATCAGGTTATCAGTAATTTAGCCGATATGACTGTTTTAAATAAAATTCAGAGCCGAAATAAGATTTATCCGACCTCAAAATAAGAAGGCTATGTGAAAAAAATGTCAATCAGAAAAAACAGAAAATTTTTATTCTTTTATATTTTACAGAGTTCCAAATTCAGATTTTCGTTCACATTTCGTACTAATAATTTTTGACGGAAAAAAGCCCGGAATTAAGCAAGTTTTGGAGAAAACCACAGATGAGTCAGACACAAATCTTTAAAAAAAATGTTTGTATTATCTTTGTATTTCAGCTTCTAATTAGTATAATTTCATTTTTATATTATCGAAAGTGGAATTTGAGATTTCACCTGATTTACACGTTTTAAGGTGTCCTGATTAGGTTTTCTTTTGTATCTCAGCTACTAATTAAAATAATTTCATAAGTAATACATCATTTGAAAGCTTTGTTGATTTGGAATTGAACAATATATTACAGAAATTTCTACTGCCAGATGGTGCTGTAATACTTTAAAATTTCAATATTTCAAATTCTAATGAGCGAGGAAGGTGTTGTAAGTTCTAAAACGGGGATAAGGCGCCGCAGGTGCCACTGAGCGGGACTTAGCTAAAGTTAGAAATTTGAAAGATCATAACATGGTGAGCGAACAGGCTGTTTCAGATATTGAAAAGGGAAGAGGGCGCCAAAGGCGCTACCTCACGGGAATTTACTGCGATTTTATTAAGCTATTTTCACGATATATCAATAAGCTGTTATTAGACCTGAAACGGGAAAAAGGCGCCGCAGACACCACCAAGCGAGAGTTTCGTAAAGTCGGAATTTTCAGGGATTGCGAACCAGCTAGTCGCCGAAGGCGGCTAGTAGTACATAAAAGATTTATTATAAACTAAAAGTCCATGTTTCAAATAATTTCTATTAAGCAGATTAAATACAGTGGAAACATTAATATTTAAATTTTAAGGGTTTCAATAGAAATAACCCGACCAGTGTTCAACTATTATAACACATTAAAGACCAAAGTTTTAACAAATAAAAACAACTTTATTCAACAAGATATAATGATATATTAAGATTTCAAATTTATAACAAGAACAAGATTACCTCTTACAGGTGTTGAGCTAGGCATATTGATAAACACAATGAAAAGCAGATGACAATACACTTCAAGAAACGTCGCAGAGCCTCCGCGATCGCCTGGTTGATCAGCGGGAAAATACGATGAAGGAATATACTTCCGCGATCGCCGGGTTGATCAGCGAAAGTGAAACAAGACGAAATAACACAAAGTTGAAATGAAGACAATTACGTTCATCCACTATACACTTCAATTTAGAAACTTTCATTTAACTTTTAATTAACTTTTTTTTTTTTAAAAATTTCAAACTTGAACAAACGCCACTTAAAAAGCGGCTAAACAAATTTAACATCATTAAACTAGCAAATGTAACGATCTCGCCTCAAAAGGACGTCAATTATCAATTCAATTCAAAAACTTCCATCATCCATGAACGACGGAAAATTTAACCTTTAACAAGGAACAATTTAACAAACAGAAACTTAACATGTGTAAAATATTAACAACTTAACAACGGCAGCCATCATTTCTTTAAAAAAAATGCAATAGCCAAAGAGCATTAATAGCTTAGCAGGAACGATACTATAAGCACATACATCGTTACTTGGCCATTACTATAAGCACATACATCGTTACTTGGCCATCAAGCTACTTACACAACTCATAAACTACCACTTCATATCTAAATGAAGACTAGCTGGCCATTGCTAAACACTGCCGATAACTGCCCTTTAACACACGCATTGCGATCTTTTTATACTGACTGCCAAGTCAAAAATCTACATATAAACAATGCATTACCATTGCCACTCAACAGTCAAAGTCAAAAATACAATTTATCATAACTATTTTAATAGGAGTGGCAACAGCAAAAATTAAGAAAATTATGCAGAGCAAGTTTGGCAACGGCAACAATGTAAACAAAATATCGTTAGTAATGGCGCGATGTAAGTAAAAGATGGCTGACAGAGTTTAAGTAAAGAAAACTTTTAAATTCAAATAAAAGGTAAGTTAACAGTTATATAATAAAGGATAAGCATTTATATTCATAAAATTAACTATTTTTATGTGCGAGGACAATTGATAGATATCAATGCCCCCCACCGCAGCATACATAAAAAGTTTAATTAACAAAATACCATCATGAGATTCCCCACAGTCCATAGGAAGTGTCACAAGTGATATAATAAACTAATTACCATGAAGATTACCATTGACAAAAACTTAGATTTTCAAGTGATGAAATACAACTCCTCACCCTGCAGACATGCTAAAGGAAAAGGCGATATGAAAATATACATCATATACAATATTATATACAGTTATATTATGCAATTCAATTTTATATACAAGAGATGAATATATATACAATATATGAAAAATTATGAAAAAATGAATATATATACATAATGAACAAATACGCAAGGCGCCTCACGATTTCACACACACATTCACACCATGATAACATAATAAAAAAAAAATTATGAAAAGCATCTACAGAGCGAAGAAATTTATTCAAACACAAAAGATTTATATAAAGATCACTTTTATAAATTTTAACAAATCACTTTTTGTCAACGGCTTCGTAAACTGGTCGGCAAGATTTAATTTAGAGGAAATATATTCAATATGGAATTTGCCCTCATCAAACCAATCCCTTATAAAAAATAGTTTAATATTAACATGACGCGTGTGGAAACTCTCAATCCTGGACTTTGTAAAACGTATTGCAGCCTGATTATCAGCATATAGGGTAGGTATTTCAAAATTATTTTCTATCAGATTTAAATTAGAACATTCACATAAAATATTATAAAACCAGTCCTGCTCACGAACACAATCACACATAGAAACAAATTCTGACTCCATCGTTGATATGGTAATCCCTTTCTGTTTATTAGTACGCCAAGAAACAGCAGCACTATCCAAAAGAATTAACTGGCCACCCATAGAAACATAGTCGTCTCTATTAGCGGCGAAGTCGGCATCAGAATAAGAAATTAGTTTAACCTGTGTGCATTTAAGATGGAGCTTATATTGACTGGTGAATTTTATATATCCAAGAAGTTTAAGTAAACCCTGCCAATGTTTAATACCTGGATTTTGTTGGAACTGTGAGAAAATGTTAGTGGCATATGCGATATCGGGTCTAGTACGGTTTGAAATGAAAGAAATACAACCTAAGAGATTTCTGTAAGGTAAATGAGAAGCTTCATCGATGTCTTCTTGAATAACCGGACAATCACTTTTTGAAAATTTGATACCTTTAACAATAGGTAAGGAGGAGATAGGTACACGGTGATTTTGAAACCTCTTACTGACTTCGTCAATATATTGATTTTGGTGGATCAAAACTCCTGTATCTGTATACTCAAACTCCACACCTAACAACTTGCGTGTGATACCCAAAATTTTCAAATCAAACTTTGATTTCAACAAACTTAAAATGTCATTAGCTTGAGATTCAGTCCTGGCAAAAACAACGATGTCGTCAACATAAACCAATAAAACAGAGAAATCATAATATGAATATGCACAGTTACAATTTTCAAATTTATTAAAACCAAGTTCCAAATAATCAAAAATACCAAGTCAAAAATACAATTTATCATAACTATTTTAATAGAAGTGGCAACAGCAAAAATTAAGAAAATTATGCAGAGCAAGTTTGGCAACGGCAACAATGTAAACAAAACATCGTTAGTAATGGCGCGATGTAAGTAAAAGATGGCTGACAGAGTTTAAGTAAAGAAAACTTTTAAATTCAAGTAAAAGGTAAGTTAACAGTTATATAATAAAGGATAAGCATTTATATTCATAAAATTAACTATTTTTATGTGCGAGGACAATTGATAGATATCAAGATTTATCAAAAGAAAAAATACTTTTTCAGTCGGCGTATTTTGTCTGAAAATTCTGATAAATAAAGATCATCTGTAAAATAATTATAATAATTAATAATAATCGGATTACTTGTCAATAGGCCGATGTGCTTCTACTAATTTTTAGAGCCAAAGTCCTAAAGTGATTTTTCCGACGACGAAAATACAGACTAATAATAAAAGTCGGCGTTTTCATTTTAAAATTTCGTAATAAACAAGGGTCATTTCGAATGAAAATTTTCTTTGAATATAAAAGCAATCTGATTACAATTTAATCGGGCTATCTATCAATATACCGACTGGAATACTTTTATTGAACTTCGGAGCCAAAAGTTAAACAATTTAATCGGGTTATCTGTCAATGGGCCAACTGGAACACTTTTATTGAACTTCGAAGCCAAAAGCAAACCAATTTAATCGAGTTATGTGTCAGTAGGCCAACTGGAATATTTTTACTGAACGTTGGCATCGAAAGCAAAGCAATTGAATCGGTTTATCTGTCAATAGGCTGAATGGAAAAGCAGAAAACAAAACACTTTAATCGGGTCATTTGTGAACAGGCCAACTAAAATAATTTTATTGAACTTCGAAGTCGAAAGCAAACCAATTTAATCGAATTATCTGTCAATAGGCCGACTGGAATACTTTTATTGAACTTCGAAGCCGACAGTAACAACACTTAAATCGGGTCATCTGTGAACAGTCCGGCTAAAATATTTGATTGAATTTCGTCGAGTTATCTGCCAACAGGCCGACTGGAATACTTTTATTGAACTTCGAAGCCGAAAGCAAACAAATTTCATCGCGTTTCCAACCTGGAATAGACTAGAAAATTCGGCTTGTACGAAGTTTAAAAAATTTAACTTGAAATAAAAGCTAATTAGAAGACGATCAATCCGATTATCTGTTGAAAAGATGATTGGAAGATTTGTCTTGAGTGTTAGAGCTATAATCTAAAAGCGATTCATCTGACTGTCAAGTACTTTTTTATCTATATACTTCCCACTTGAAAAATTTCCTTAGAAATAAAAGCCGACTGAAAAAAAAAAAAAAAAACCTCAATCTGTACATCTGCCTATAGGCCGACTAGATTCCCCCGCTCGCTACGCCCCTGATTGTTATCACATTTATTTTGATAGGCTTTGTTAATATTCTGATTGTGATGAATGTCTTAAATGAACAAACAGGTAAATTAAATATTAATGTTGTTATAAGTTAATTTTAGTATATGATAAAAATTCAAAATTATGAAAAAGATTTATGTTTATTGAACATTTTTAAGCCAAAATAGACTTAACATAAATGAAACAGTACTAACACCCAGCGACAGAAAATTTTGTAGCTGTCTGCGACAGGTTTTTAAAATTTCATAATCTGTCTGTGAAATTTGTAAGTAGTCAGGGGCAAAATGTCTTACATTCAAAAAGCCTGAAAGCTGGTAACTGCAATCCAGGTGGGGTGGGTGGGGGGTGGCTTAACAACATTAGTGGTGATCTCGTGCAATAATACACAATACAATTTTTCACTACAGAACAATATAGTATAAACAATTATAAAATAATAAGTTTAACTCATTCAATTAAATATTTTATAGCAATGTTTGACACAACACAATAAAAATAATTATAAATAATAAAAGTACTGTTTTTAGTTTTGATACAGAAATTTTTATAAAAGAATTTTGAAGGGGAAGAGAAGTTTTGGAGCAGTTTTAAATGAAATTAGCACTTTTCTACGTTCCCGTAGAATCTTAGTAACAGGTAACAGGAGAAAAGGATACACACATAATGCTGCCTATCAAGGGAGATCTAGGCTCCTAGGTCGCCCTTGTTAAGCACTGTTTTGTGTGTTCCTACCAAGGCACCTGTAGGGCTCTAGAGTTCCTACCAGAGAGCGTCTAAGACGTTATACATCGGTAGCGCATTGACTTGGGCGAAAAATGTCCGTAAATTGCAGACAATTTTTTATGACTGCAGACAAAAACTGTCTGAAAGTTGCGGGCAATTTTTTTTATTAGTACAGACAAAGAGTGTCTGAAAGTTGTGGACTAATTTTTTTATTAGTACAGACAAAAACTGTCTGCAAGCTATTTTTCTGTGTCTGCGACTATGTTGCTGTGTCGCTGCTACTGGGTATTAACATAAATGAAAATATTTACAAGTAGCATGGGATTATTTTTTTTTTTATTGGATTTGTCACTGAATGTAAGAAATACTAGCTACATCTCAATTAATTCAAATGTAGATACTCTTAAACTGTTCCCCTTTCTCTCTAAAAAAATGTATCAGTCTGTGCAAGTTAAAAATGCATTATTTTGTGTGCCACCTGATTAAGAAAGATTAATGAGCATTTTGGAAACATAGCTGTAAAAGTTTTAGGGGTTAATCTTCTGTAATCAAGTTCAGTACTAACGTTGATGTCAAACATAAGCATTGCCATTAACAGTGTTGTTTGTAAGTGCAAATATTATTGTTTGCCACAAAAATAAAACTTTGTCTAACCACATTTAATAAATTTGTCAAATAGGAGAGGGTCCATTTAAAGAAAATCAATACTATTAGCTTTTGAGACCTTTTTTATTAATATTGATATCTCTGTTGGAGAATATACACAATGATAAATAATCTCAATGTTTTTAACAGAATATTATTATATTTATTAATATTATAAATCCAGTGTACAGTTATGTAATAATAACCAGTATCTACTTGATAAGATTAATCTTGTTAGATTTCAGTTTTTTACTTTCTTCTGTATGTATATAGAGAGAAAGTATTGGATTCATGAAAATTTTCAAATTCCAGTTTTCGATGGATTTACACTTTTTGGGATGTCCTGAACACGATTTGACTGTTTTTTTAAAATGTCATTCTGTGTGTGTGTGTGTGTGTGTGTGTCACAAATTTTGTGGACGCTGTATCTCATGAACCAATGAACGAAATTTAACCAAACTGGGTATTTAGTTGGACCTTGACATAGACTGGTGTTGATTAGATTTGTGGAACAGTTGCTCAACACGTGGCGCTGTGATCCCATGTTTTTCTCAATTTTTAATATGGCAGTATAGGACAAAATTTCCTATAAATGTACATAATGAGAGTTATTTTAATCATGTGATTGTTAAAATTAATATGAATTATTGATAATAGTAGTAGTTAACTAGGAAAAAAATTTGCATGTGGGAGCATCACTTCCCCCCCCCCCCCCCACCGGGGGGGAGAAGTACTCCCTGGGGGGAGTAAATTTTCATTACGGGTATCTTTCAAAGGATTTCGTCAATACCTTTAAAACGAATGGTTGAACTATAGATCTGTGATAATTTAAAACAATGTTATCGATTTTTTTATCTTTTAACGAAAATTTATATCTTCTGATTTGCAAAAAAAGGACATCTTTCGGCGTTGAGTGATAATATAATACTGTCAGATAAAAATCGTCTGCATTTATAATGGAAAATAATTTGATAATTTAATAAATAATTCGTATTGGAGTGATTCCATCTCACCTCAGGCAGGGCATGTCCGGTCACCATCATAGATTATTTTGAAAAAAATAGAGTATTAAGAACTAAGTGAAATACGAAATATCCCACAATAATTTTCCTCAAAAAATTTTTTTTTCTCTGTTTACAGCGCAGTAAAACTTAGCCTAAAATTGAGCTTTTTCGGAAAATTTAAAAAAATCTTCATTTTCAAATGAATGCTGTTTAAAAAATATTTAACTTTTTCAATCAATTTTTTTTTTACAAGTAGCTCTTAAGCTGAATTTAAATTTAGTTTAATTTTGAAAATTCTATTTGCCTTATGAATTAAGAAAAAAAATTGATTTTACTGTAAAAAAATTTGATCTTTACCGATTTTTGGAATTTTTTTAAGTGCAATTACTCAAAAACACAATTTTTAAAAATTCTGAAAGTTTGCTAATTTGAAGCCCTATCTGTGCTTAATAAATAAATTATAACCAAATATTCTATTTTTGCCCAGAAGATTTTATGTGATTTTTTGAAAATAGCATGAACTGCATTTTTTTCGCAAAACTAGAAATTCAAAATTTTTGCTAATTATACTTATTTCATGCGGAAATTAATTTTTACTTTAATAAAATTTAGAATAATGTCACAGAATTATGAACGTTGAGGAATATTCAACCTAAAATAAAAGTAATAATAATAATAATAAATAACAAAAAGCATTAAAAGAATTTATATAACGATTTTTTTTTTTTTTTTTTTAGCTCTTCTTTATATAATTATTCTAAAAAATGTTAAAGGATTAATTTACTGAAAATCTAAATTATTAATCCTAACTAACCATAATTAAAGCGAATTTCAAGAGTAATAAATAAGTTTGAATTTTTTTCACTAAAAGGTCGTTTTATTTGTGTAAAATTTCCACTGCTATTCTCTAATATATAGTGCAGAATTTAGGATATTTTCTTTTTATATGTTTATATAAATCAGTTGTTCAAAGTAGTTCTTTTAACAAACTGGGATTTGATTCTGCCTGCAAAAATAGATTCTTGGGGTTTACGAAGGAAGGGGAAGAGACAGCTGCTCTTTTTTCTTTACAAACAGATGTGTCTTTTTCAGCATCAATTAAACAATATTCGAACACTACATTTTATTCCTTACTTTGTAAAATGAAGTTCTGCTTCTATATATTAGGAAGCTAAATATGAATATTTACTATTAGTTTAATAAGCGTTTTTTTTAGTTTACAGAGTTTAAAAAAAAAAAAAAAAAAATGCTAAGTGAATTTTACTATGTATAATTATGTCTGACATTTATAGTTCTCAAAGAATTCTGTGCATTGACTATGTTAAGAGACATAAAAAAAGTTGTGTATGAAACAAAGTCTGCTCAGTTTCGCACTATTGGTGATTCAGCTGATGAAAGTAAAAAAGTTGTTGGCCCTTCTATTTCTGTTAATCGAGATGATACATTATGTTCTAACTGTTTTGTGTTTTATAAAAAGAAATTTTTAGAACTTGAACACAAATCTCAAGAAAAAATATTAGTTTCTGAGGAACCATTTATTCCAGAAAATGATATTGTGGATGCTTTAAATATTAGTATTAAAACCCTTGATGCAGAAATGTCTCCATTGAAATACCCTTCAGAAATTAGATCAGTCAGAAGAGAAAGTTATGTAAAGAAAAAAAGATAAAACTGGAGAGCACACTAATAACTTCAGCTGTTGACAAATTAGAAGCTGCATATGAGGTCAATATTTCACGGCAGTCATAATCTTTTCAAGATACTAACTGCTCCAATTGCGATGAATGGTTTTGTAATATCAAAAAAGCGTTATATAGTTGTGATTACAACGAAAAAATACGATTACTTACATTGTTGCCAGATAATTTTAGTAAGGGAATAGTACAAGAGAAACTACCTGGTATAACAAAATATATGATTGATAAGTTTCGAAAGATCAAAAGAGAAAAAGGAATTAAAGGAACAAAGTGATCGTTATGTTGGACATCCTTTATCAACAGAAACACTGGATGTAGCCCTTTCCTATTACTTAGAGGATAGTAAAGATTGCAGTAAAAATAGCCCAAACAAAAGTGATGTTATTAATATTAAAAATGCCTATGGCGAGAAAATTAAAAGAGTAAAACGTTTTATGACAAGATATATTAAAGAAACATATAATTTAATGAAAAAAGAAAATTCGTCAATGAAAATAGGCATCTCAAATTTTTATTCATTGCGTCCAAAATTTGTGAAAGTTCAGCCAATACAAGCAGTATGTTGTTGTATTTACTGCAGTAATTTGAAAT
Organism: Salticus scenicus; assembly: GCA_963930645.1. Classification (NCBI taxonomy): domain Eukaryota; kingdom Metazoa; phylum Arthropoda; class Arachnida; order Araneae; family Salticidae; genus Salticus; species Salticus scenicus. The sequence continues at coordinate 247,287,887 of OZ005654.1, forward strand.
TAATTTGCATAGCTCTAAAGAATCTTACAGGCATCTTAATTGATAAAGAAAATATTCTAATGAAATGCTTATGCCATATAAGCAATGAAAAATGTTGGCTAGAAGAGTGTCCGGAGTGTCCCGGTACTGAAATTCTAACATCAGAAACATTTGACTTGGATGAAGAAGAAGATGTACTATATGCTATATGGGAAGGTAAACACTTAATAAAGAAATTTGTACCTTTAAGAAAATGTTTAGAAGACATAAAGTACTGGATTAAAAAGGGTATTTTGCATAAATATATTAAAAAAGTTCAAGGAGAAGGAATTGCAGAGGCAAAGTTAATGACAAAAACAGATTCTATACTAACAATGCATTTCGATTTCGCTGAAAACTGGTTCATAATTTTGCCTGATGAAATTCAGAGTTATCACTGGCAAAATACACAAATATCTCTATTTACATGCATTGCATACATTCAGGATGAGACAAGAAGTTTCATTGTCATTTCCGACGACACAACCCATGATACAGCTCATGCTCTTTGTGCTAATAAATGCAGTGAAAAATGAAATATTTCAGTTGTATGACTTGAAAATTATAAAACCTTTTGTATATATATCAGATGGTGCAGCAGCACATTTTAAAAACAAGTACCAGTTTCATGAATTTTTAATAAATCATGAAGTTGAAGAAAGAAAGTGGATTTTTTCAGCTACTGGTCATGGAAAAAGTGCATGTGATGCTATTGGTGGCTTGTGCAAACACCACGCAACAAAATATAAACTCCAAAAGGAACCAGTAAAAGCCATTCAAAACTCTGCTTCATTTGTTAATGCACTCTCTAGTGTAGTACCAAACATATCATTAATACACATCGAGAGCAAAACTATTGAAGATTACAGATTGAAAAAACAAAATGAATGGGCTAATGTTAAACCTATCACAGCAATACAATCAAAGCATTATTGATTGTTTCAAAATAACGAATCCTATATGGGACGCACAGTTAAGCATTCAATAACAAATGTGGAATCTTCCAAATAGGTAAAGAAAAAATATTTAAATTACTTCAAAATGTAAATCTTAATACTGCTAATGCTATGCTTTCTGAAATTTACTTTAATGCTTATTATTATTATTTATTTATAGAAAACTTATCATTTTATCATATTATTTCCCAACTGTAATAGCTATCTACCATTATTTTATATTTTGTTAAAATAAAAATTAGTTTTCTCATGTATTTAGTTAGTAAAAATACAAAAATCTTGAATTTCAAGTCTTGTGAAAAAAATGCAATTCATGTTATTTTCAAAAAATCACATAAAATCTTCTGGGCAAAAATAGAATATTTGGTTATAATTTATTTATTAAGCACAGATAGGGCTTCAAATTAGCAAACTTTCAGAATTTTTAAAAATGGTGTTTTTGAGTAATTGCACTTCAAATATGGTCATATTTTTAAAAATTGCAAAATTAAAAAATTAATTTTAAAGATTGTATGTATGCTATGATTAAAATAAAATTTGCTGTGAAGTTAGCATAAAAGGTCTTCAGATTACCAACTTTTATTTTAGTTTCAAATAAAATTTTTATTAGGAAAAAAAATTTCAAAAATCGGTAAAAATCAATTTTTTTTTTCAGCAAAACGAATTTTTTTTCTTAATTCATAAGGCAAATAGATTTTTCAAAATTAAACTAAATTTAAATTCAGCTTAAGAGCTACTTGTAAAAAAATTTTTGATAGAAAAAGTTAAATATTTTTTAAACAGCGCTCCTTTGAAAATGAAGGTTTTTTTTAATTTTCCGAAAAAGCTCAGTTTTAGACTAAGTTTTACTGCGCTGTAAACAGAAAAAAAAAATTTTTTTTTGAGAAATTTATTGTGGGATATTTCGTATTTCACTTAGTTCTTAATACCCTATTTTTTTTAAAATAATCTGTGATGGTCATATGACACATTTTGTTACTGCCTGCCTGAATTGAGATGGAATGACTCATTGAATACATTTTGTGTAAAATTATATAGAAGAAAGTCATGTGGTGGCCACATCGTACTAGTTAATTTTGTAAAATTGCTCTTTTTCTGCTGAAAATTTATTCACTTACATTTATCTGAGAAATTTAAAAGCTACTTAATATAAAACTTCTGATTAGAAATATTTTAATTATTTTATTTTTTGTGCCTAATCTATCATTAAGTATTCCTTTATTTATTTATTTATTTTTAAAACTGATTAATCTCCTATAAGCAAGTGGACCGTAGTTGTGTGGAGCATAAGCAGTGTTGTCAACAGTATTATTTAAAATGACTGTGTCTGTATTGTTTGCCTTAAAAATCATTTAACAAAATATGGCAATTGACAGAAAACCAAATTCTAGACAACAAATCTAAAAATTGGGTTAATATTACTGCACCTCATAATTATGTGTGACAAATTTATTTTCAGCGTACTTTTTTTAATGATACATTTATGTTTTCTAACCTTTCCTAATACTAAAAGATGAAGTATGTAAGATAACAATATCTTTTAAAGGGAATATAGTTTGAGTAGCATTGAAAATAAAATATATAAATGAAAGAAATATTTTATGGATACACTTAATTTTATATTACAGGTGTATTGACTTATTACATTCATTGTGATGAAAAAATAGAAGATCCATTTAACAAGGTATTGAATGTTTTTATTGTTTCTTTATCATTACATTGTTGATTGTGTGTATGTCAGCACTTATACACATGAGTATCCAAGATATTGTTTTTTTTACTTTATCTTAAAATGTTAATTTCCAACCTAATATTTTTGAAACTTTACCATTATTTACCAAAGCTGAAAATGCAAATGAATTTATAAAACAAATCAAATGTTTGTATACATTCTTGAACGATGACCATTTGTGATAAGTTTAAGAAATTTAGTATAGAGAAGGGGCACTTAAGAAAATTCGTTATAGTATTTTAAAGTTAAATAATTAAGGGGTCTTCACCCCAGTTAATTACATTTACCAGCTACTTCTACTTAGTCTCTAACAAATACATCAATTTGTGGTATTGTAATAATAATAATATAATAAATAAAAGCTTTTAAAATATTAACTTATTGACACTGAAATAAAAATTTGCAAAATTTAGCCTATCGACAAGGTTGGCATGAAGCACAAGCAATATTGGCAAAATGCATTTTGAAGTTAAGAAATAGTATTAAAAAGTTGTTAAAAAAAATCCAAATCATTTAGATCTAAATAACACACATCAGTTGATTATATACCCCATCATAAAAAAAAGTTTTCATTTAAAGGTAAATTTTATTAAATTTGTAAAAGGTATTTCTTTATTTTTAGGGCAGAATCTCATATTTACAATTTTTAAAATATTTTAGTTATATTTCTTTGTTGATATTTTTTGTAAAATTATTAAATTCCACTTAATAACACATTTTCCTCTCTTGCTTGTGCATTGTCTGTGAATATTTTAAAATCAGAAATTCCTTCCTTGTAATAAAACATCTGCATTTTCATTTCCTAAGATGGCATAAAAAACACCTAAAAAATATTATCCAAATAAGATGGCAAAGTGGAAAATTTGAACTAAAGATTTGTTGATTTTAAAAAGAAAGTATTTCAAATAACAGTTGATAGAAAAGCAATGTTTAAATAATTTATATGTCAATTTTAATCATTTAAGTGATTAATTTTTATATTATAAAGATAACAACAACAATAATAATAATAATATGTAAGAATTTTAGAAAACTCAAATTACTATTGTAAAAAGTTAACTGGAATGGGATAAGTTAGTTATCTTATAAAGTAAATTTGAACAGAATTCTTAAATTTTCTGTAACAAAAATTTTTTACTAAAAGTCTGATATTTTTATTTAAAAAAATTGAAATATGAAACTTGGGGAAGAGAAGTGGGAGATTTTAATGTAATTTTCTTAAAAAAAAAAAAAAAAAAAAATGCATTTATAAAAAATTGTTCTAATTTAATTTAAAAATGTAGTTTTTAATAAAAGAAAATATGAAATTTTATGGCATAACAACTGTTCCTTGTAATTAAAGTTTATTTTTTAATTTTATCTTTTTTGTTTCTTTAAAACTTATTGATATTGGTTCTGATATTTATAAAAGATTAGAAGGGTAAGAGCATAAAGCTTTTTAATGAAATATTAAAGAAGGGGAAAAGAAGCTCCTTAATAAAATATTAATTTATTTTACTTGTTTGTATAAAGTGTTTTTAAGATGCACAACTTTTCTTAAGTGCATGATGAAAACGCTTACTTGAAAAATCAAACATGACTAAAAAAAATTATGTTATAGGCAATCTCTGATGGCACTGCTGCTTTGAAAAATGTCAAGCTCACCTTAGATCAAATGAATAAAACTATTGATCTTGCCATGTCAATTTTACAAGACAAAATTCAAGTGGTAAGAATTAAATATTTACTTATTTCATTTCAAAATGTAGTATTTAATGTTGCATTTAAAAAAATGTAAAAAATGAAATTACACTGTGTGTTTGCTTCATTTAAGGATTTTTCTTCAATTGAATTACTGAATTGCTTTTTTATAAACTTTGCTGAATGAAGACTACCGACATTACTTTATCTAATTGTTTGTCACACTCGCAGTAGCCGAAACAGTACAGCTCGGCAGCGAAGTTTGAATAGCTCCCTTAACACAGAATTATATGTCAAATAAAACTATTCGTAAATTTATTTTAGATCATTTTAAAAGTAGATTGAACTTTATCATTTTACCTTATTTGATCTTACCTATTAATTTGCAATCTATATTTATAGTATTGAAATGCAGGGTAAGAGAAATTCATGTGTAAGTGATACACCAGGTTATTTTTTCTTCATTTGAACTGTATTCAACAGACACTAAAAGCTGGTACTATTTATAACTTCTTTTGTATATGTTTTAGCAAAAAATTATTGATTAGAAAGTTGATTCATAATTTTTCTGTAATTGGTTGTAATAGATTTAATAATAATAAAAAAAATAATAATAATTATTTTTAAAAAAAATTGTATTTTAAATAAGGCCTGCCCAAGCAGAAACGCATGGTGGGCTGCATTGGGAACCTATTTTATTCAGGCATGCCGCATGTTATGTATCTATGTGTACACACATGTTTGTGAGTGAATGAATCATATATGTATATGCGTTTCCGTGGAAGGGCAGGATGAAGATTATTAGAAACAGAATACATTAAATTATTTACATGCAGTCATAAAATAATAGTATAAGAAATTTCTGACATATGCAGTCATAAAATAATAGTATAAGAAATTTCTGACATATACATTAATAACTATAATAAAAAGAAGAATTAAAGAATGTAATATTATTTCCTAACAACAATGTGAAATAATATTAGATTTAGCTACCTTAATCTTTAGCTACCATAATCGTTGAAATGTAATTATTTTCACTTTGAAAAGTCAGAACGTATTAGGTTGATGCAAAAATAATCTCAGTTTTTAACCTTTAACTTTAAAAAACCATAACTTTTTTTATAATTAACTTTATTAATCGAAATAAGAACCATTAGAATTAACATATTTTTGCCAATGAGAAACAAGTTTATTTATGCTGGTTGCGTAGAACTCCGTAGCTCTGGAGGCGATGAAATCAGCGAAGGTGTTTTTGGCATCCTCTTGGTTTCTGAAGCATTTCTCCTGGAGAAAATTGTCCACCTGCTTGAAAAATTGGTAGTCAGTGGGAGAGAGGTTCGGCAAGTATTGCGGATGGTCGAGAGTTTCATAGCCCAACTCATACAGCTTCTGTTACGTCATCATTGAAATGTGCAGCCAAGCGTTGTCTGGGAGAAGAATTGGTCCTTTTCTGTTGACCAATGACGGGCACATACGCCAAAGTATCCGGTGCATTTCGTCAATTTGTTGACAGTATTTCTGCGCCGTAATCGTTTTGCCCAGATTCAGGAAGCTGTAATGGATGACCGTCTGCAGACCACCATACAGTCACCATAACCTTCTTTTGGTGCAATTATGGTTTAGGGAAGTGTTTGGGAGCTTCATCATGGTCCAACCATTGAGCTGAATGTTGTCGGTTGTCATAGAGGATCCACTTCTCATCACACGTCACAATACGGTCGAGAAATGGGTCATTTTTGTTGTGGAGAAGAGCTGATGACACTTCGAAACAGCGATTTTTTTTTTTTTTTTTTTTTTTTTTCGTTCAATTCGTGCGGCACCCATTTATTGAACTTTTTTTACTTCCCTATTTGCTTCAGATGGTGAACAACTGTTGATTGGTCAACGTTGAGTTCTTCAGCAACTTTTCGTGTGGTTTTGCGAGGATCAGCTTTGGTTAAGGCTTTCAGTTGGTCATTGTCAACCTCAGATGGGCAGCTGCGGCCCTCTTCATCTTTAAGGCTTTCGTCATCACTGCAGAATTTCTTGAACCACCATTGTGCCATACGTTCGTTAGTGGTTCCTAGACCAAACACATCATTGATATCGCGAGCTGTCTGGGCAGCTTTTTGGTCTAGTTTGAACTGGAACAAGAAAATTGTGTGAATTTGCTTCTTGTCCATGCCGTATTTGATGTCCTGTAAAAAGAAGAGAAAATATTAAGTAACACAATTAGATAGAGCAAAAAATGTTCTTTAAAATGACATATAGCATTACTACATTTAATGAAAAATTTGTTCAGAAATCATACATAAAAGTAAACAATATGAAAACTGAGATTATTTTTGCATCAACCTAATATTTACTAGTTTTTAATGTGTTAACCAAAGTTGTCAAATGTTAAATATCGTTAGTCTCTTTACGGGCCGCGGGTTTGCTGCCCCAGTTTTAAATCATTTCTTCTTTTTTAGATTGAAGAAACTCTAAATCATCTGTCGGATCATATCAGCCAGACCGAAACTTTATTGGATTCAATAATTGATACTGTCAAGTGTAATAAAGTAAATGGAGAATACAGGACAGCTTTGGAAGCAGCATGCACTGAAACACTGTAAGTATAAATTGATTCGCAATTTTTGTATTTTATTTTGAAATTTCCTCAAATATGCTATTCTTTCTTATTGGATTTAAAATGCTGTTCTACTAAAGAGAATTCATATATTATAATAGCTAGAGTTGTACTGAATAGTGATTTTTGCTGAATACCGAATATTCAATTAAAATTTTAACCAAATATTCGGTATTTGGCCGAATACTTTTAAATTTCAATTTAAGTATTTTTTCACACAGAATAGCTTAATTATTTTTTACTTTATTGCTTATAAAAAAGAATACAATGTGCATTAAAAAATATCAACATAAAATCTAAGCAATAAAAGATAAATTTTACTGTCAAAATAGAAATAAAATATATCATATTAAAAAAATAATAATAATAAAGTAAAACCTTTCTTTTTCTCTCCCTCTTATAAAATTTTGAATTCTAGTAAATAAACTAAAAAGTTCAAGTATATTAAATAAAAATAAATCAAAAATTTTCCCCTTTTTAATTTTCAAAAATTAATCTCATTTTTATCCAGGCATGAGTAACTACACTAAAAATGTGTTGTATGCTCCAGAGTGAAAAAATAATAAAATTATCTAATAGATACAACAGCAAGCTCTCTCTCACATACACATACAGCCAAAATATGCAGAAAAACTTTTGTTCCTGTACCATAAATTGCCAAAATTTAAATATGATTGATTTTTTATCTTCCATCCTTAATTATTTTTTAATTGATTTGTATTTTGTACTGATTGTAGGTAAATAAGTTTTATATATGCTGTCACAATTTTCTCTTCATTAAACTCCTACAATAAGCAGAGTTGCCAACATTTTAATTTATTCCGAAGGACTTTTGGCCCTGCCTTTATTTCATACCATTTTATTTTTAAGAATAATTGTTTCATGTTTTATCGTAGTTACATAGAAATAGTAGAATTTTTTTCTATAAATAAAATGGTGCAAAATAAAGGCGGGGCTAAAAGAGCTCCTGAATAAATTAAAATGTTGGCAGCTATGCAATAAGTGATTATTTTAAAATGTAAGATATTTGAATGCAGATTCTATTTTAATTTAGATTACAAATTAATGTGATAGGTATTGGTATATAGGTATTGGTTAGTATATTGGTATTAATTTTTTATTTACTTTTATTAATTTTTTATTTAATATTCTTTGACATCATATTTTTTATTTATTTAACATTCTTTGATATGATGGTTAAAAAAAATAAAAATAAAAATCAATTCAAATTAAAAAAAAAAAAAAATATATATATTTTATCAGTTTTAATATTTTAGCTTAATTTAAAATTTAACTCCACTATTTTCTTGTTGAATATCAAGATAAAATATTTTTATCAGTTTTAATATTTCAACTTAATTTCAAATTTAACTCCACTATTTGCTTGTTGAATATAAAGATATTTAGCTGAACTGAATATTCACTGTTACCTGCTAAATACCGAATAGTAACCAAATATTCAGTGCAACTCTAATAATAGCATCATTGAACGTGCAAAAAATATCAACTTTGCAATTACTTTATGGGTAGGATATTATTTTATTTATTTGCTTTAAAATAAACATGAGTAATCAATCAACATTAAATCAGCGGCTATAAAATCAAATTGGTGATAACTTTTATATATAAGATAGTAATATGTTTTCTAAGGAAGATTTATTTATTATTTAGAAAGGAAGATTTATTTATTATTTAGAAATTATTTATGCCAAATTAGCTGTTTTATGAAAAATGAGCTTATACGAGGGTAACAAATTCTGAAATTTTTGAAACAGTGGCAGACGATAAGGGCTAATATAAATATAAATATATATATATATATTTATTTATAAACAAATAAAAAATATTGGTTAAATATGTAAATTTGAACTCTTATATGGCCACAGATGATAATTTATGGCAACAATCGCAATTAGCTGTTGTAGAATAAATTTTGAGAAAAAGGAAAATGAAGTTGATTCACAGCATTATTGTGCTGTGCTTTTCTATGATTTTAAAGTGGGTTAAATAAAGAAGAATGTCTTCAATGTGTACAATTAACACATGGAAACAAAGCCCCTGTCGTGCCACTGTATTCAGATAATTTACAGAATTCCATAGAGGTCAAAGTTAAAATTCTGCATCAAGTTGGGTACTCCCAAGCAAAGAATTTTAGCTAATTAAATAAGCTTCACTGGGGGAAAAAAAAAAAAAAAGCTGGATTGTTGCATTTATAACAACTTATGATACGTTTCTTGTATTGCATTTTAGGGAAGGAACAGCTTTTATGTTAGTATCAGCTGTGGGAAGTGGCTTGCTTTTTACTGTTCTTATCTGGGTTGCTTCACACACATGGATTCACATCAGAAAAAAGTGAGTAATTTTGCCTCTGTTTGACTTTTAAAAACATTCTTCAGATTTTTTTTTTTTTTTTTTTTTTGAGGGGGGGAGGGTTATCATTACTTTTATGCTTTAAGTTTTAGGAAAGTAGAATTATTATTATTATTATTTTTTTTTAAATTTTCAGTGGTGAGTTTTTGGTTTCTTCCTCTTAATAAAATTACGTTTTTGCCATTTATTTCATTCATAGAAAATTTATTGAAAGAAAAGTAACCTAATAATAATAATAAAAAAAAATCTTATTAAGATTAAGGTATATTTTATCAGTGGGAAAAATATTTAAATAAAATAAATATATAAATGCTGTTCTTAAGAGAACTTTTCTGCAGCATGTATTTACTACATGTTAAATTTAAGTAATCAAAATAAACTATCTGATTTGAAATAAGAATTTATATTTTGGCAATGATAATTGATATAGATATTTAGTTTGAAAATAATCATTTAAAAGGTTTAGTTTATTAAATATAAAACTAATAAGAAATATGTCTCTTTTAACCGCAAAATAAAGTTATTAATTAATAAAATCTAAAGTGTTTCATGTAGAATTTTTATTTTTGAACGGCTGATATCATTAAAGTATTTTTTCATGAACTGATGTATTTTAGTATTTTGATTGAATATTCTAATCGGATGGAAAAATATATTGATTGTTAACTATATGTTTATTCCTTTTATGCGTGTGTCTGTCCATTAATTTTATTTATTATTTAATATAAAATTGACAATATGGATAAAATTTCTGTATAATTCATAATAAAAATAGTAATGTAATAAATAAATAAATAAAAATAATAATCTCAAGAGTTTCTGACATGTACCATTAAATGAGAAAAACTTTGACTCAATTTTCTATTAAAAATAATTAACCTATATTTATTAATTGTTTATTTGAAAAAATTGTTTGCTAAAGAAGGGAACAAAATTAAATAAAAATAAATTTCCAATATTGTTTGTTGTATGAGCATTAAAAATTATAAAACCTTTTTACTTGAAGAAATAAACTTTATCATAGTTTTGTTAAAATATTTTGTGTTACCAAGTCTAAGATCATGGAGCAAATTGTATCTTCATTCTATCAGACTATTTTACTGTTTATTATAATAGCATATATGATTCCATTAAATGTTTAAGAATTCTTTGAATGTAATAATTTTTTATTTTCTGAAAATAGTTTTAGCCAAAATAATTATTATGCTTTCCATTTTTATTTCTATACTATATTTCATACAGGAAATATACTTGAATAATATCACTTATTGAAATCAAAGGGTAAAAATTTGAATATTCATAATTTTCTTTCTGGAAAAGATTTTATATCTATATATATTGTGTCATCCAGAAAGTACTGCAGCTTTTTTAAGTGAAGCGTGGTTTCATCTATGTATTGCTACTGCTGACTTTGAATAACGTCAATATGAATGTTCTGGTTTTTCTGCTTGCTCTATATAATTCTCGCTCCTGTAGTGACATAATTTTTGTTTCATTTCTATACTAAGAGTGGCTAACAACAACAACAACAAATATATTATCATTGTATTACCCTCTTTTATTTCAAAAAAAGGTAAAAAATTCTAGTCATCATGCTAATAAAATTTGTGCGCTTTATGGATATAAAGAGCTATTTCAAATGACAGTTTGAAAATGGTTTGAGAACAAGGTTCTCATCAGAACTAAAAACTGGGTGAGAATTTCTCATCCTTATTCGAAACAAAGTGAGATTTCTGAAAAGAATTTAAGAACAAAAAAATACTGAAATGTTAAAAAAAAAAAAAAAATATATATATATATATATATATATAATATATATATATATATAGATAGATAGATAGATAAATGGAAATAGCTAATGATGCAGCGTAATTTTATAGCTCATTGGTATAATTTGAGTTTAATCACGTTTAAATATGCCAGCTTCTTTCACTACCGATCACTGAAATAAGCACTATTACACTACAAACTGATAAAACTCTTAATATTTTCACTACAAGATTATTTACCTAATTCCAGTTTTTCTGGTGTTTTGTTGTAGATATATAATGAATATTTGCAGTTGATAACAAAATTTTCTCATCCAACTTTTTTGAAAACTTTTTAAATCATTCAACTTTAGTGAAAGGTCTGTTTAAATTAGCTGATTTTTGCGAAAGTTGAAAGGTTTTTCATTTCAAGGTTACTAATATTTATGAATGACTTGTTTTGGGATAAAAAATTTTTAATAAATTCGCCCCAGAAGAGTGTGAATTTCTCTCAAAGTTAAAAATTTTATGTTAGAAAATATGAAAACATGTGAGGTTCTCGTGATCTTGCAGTTTAGTGGGAACCTTAGAGAAGATTAAGCTTTAAGTATGGAAATTTCAGCCTTGAAGATACCTGCTTTTTAGATATTCATAATCCATGAAGGAGGATAAGCTATTGCTGAAAATACATATTACATAATCTAGGAGCTATTGCATAGACTAAATTTTCTAAAAACTATAGTGCATGATCATTTTAAGAAGATTGGGTATGTAATGCACTATGATGTGTTGGTACACCGTACTTTAATGCCACAGAATATGCTTGCTTAAGTTTCAACATCCGATTCTTCACTAAAACAAAATGAAGCTTCTTTTTCCAGAGAACTCGTTTCTGACAATGAGAAGTGAATAAATACTATACAATAATTTTACAAGGAAAATATCTTGGGGAGTGATGATCCAAATGAACTAGACATGTGCCGGAGCTCCGTATCCGTGGATATCCACTAGAAATAAAAGATCTGTATCCAGATGATCCATATAATCGAGAAAAAAATATTCGGATTCGCCTTTTCTCTTCAACAGATCTAATATGGATCTTTTGTAGAAATTGTATAAAAATTACAAAGAAACTTCTATAAATCTTTATTGACTATCTTTTATACACAAATAAAAGAAATATAGTATAACCTCGATTTTGCATTCTCGCAATTTACAATTTTTTTTTTTAATACCTTCATTTTTTCTATATTTGCAATGAATTTCAATTCTCACTTTTATGTTAACGAAATTTTGAATTTTCCTCCATTTATACTTATATATACAGCAAGTATGAAGGAAGTACTTGTTATGATTTAATTAATAAAACTAATATAAAATGAAAACATTTAGAAGACGGATTCTATCAATGCAAATAATAATCCTTTTTCGTCTCCTCTAGAACTCTAGAAAAAGTAAACGATAAATCTTTGCAACTGGAGGAAGCTGATTTCTGATATATAATTAAATGTGACTGTGTGAAAGCAGGTGTTTACCTGTGAATTTTACTATGTGTTAAATTCTTGTTGCTTTATAAGTTGTAGGATCGTGTTTAGGGCATTTTAAAAGGTTCAAAGCCATCGAAAATCAGAAGTCAAAATTTTCGCAAATACAATATTTTCTTTTTATGTATACAGGAGAAAGTGAAAATGTTTACCGAAGCAAAAAATGGAGCATGAACAAAATTTTTATTTTGAAAATGTCTATTGTAGGAAATGAATATTAAGAAGACAGATAAAAGGTATGGAAATTGTTTAAAAATTGAGCTGTAAAATTAAAATCTTGATATAAGAACTGAAACTCTCATTTTTATAAGATTGATCATGCATTATCTATGAGGTTATAAATTTTAAGAAAAAGAAATTAAGATAAATTACAAAAATTAACATTTGAACATTTAAATGTAGAATTTTTTTTTTTTTTTTTTTTTTTTTTTTTTTTAAGAACTAGCCCCAACTTGATCCGATGCAATATTCCACCCGAAATTGAATTGAAAGTAAATTTTGTCGTTGGGCCATATCATACATGGTGTCGTGAACGAGACACAAACAAAAAAATTTGCTACATATATCAAAATAATATATTTTTAAAAGACCCTTATCCGTATCCATGGATACAGAAAATGTGATATCCGTATCCGTGGATCACAATTTTTGACAATCTGTCACATCCCTAAAATGAACCTCACCAAGTATCATTAAGAGGGGACTACCACAAAAAAAAAAAAAAAAAAAATAATAATAATAATAAATAAATAAATAAATAAAAATAATAATGTTTCGTGTATGGTGCAACTACAGAGGAATTTATTATGAACTTTTGCCACCAAATTAAACTATAAATTTGAAAAAGTACTACTCCTATCCCAGATGGCAATGTTTTGAAAGCAAAAATAGAAAAAAAAAAAAAAAAAAAAGTGGCCAGAACATGACCAGTAGTCTAAGTGTTGTCTTCCAGCACGACAGTGCTTAGTCTCACATTGCAATGAATGCTAAGCAATGACTTATTGAGTTTGGTTAGGACGTTTTGTATCACCTACCATATTCATCAGATCTGGACCTTTCATATTTTCACTTCTTCAAAAAATTCCAGCTGCCAGCAGTAATAAAATTTTATTATGCCTTTGTACTGCTTTATTATTTATCATAAAAAAATTGTAGACATTTCTGGATGACCCTATATATATATGTATATGAAAAGATAAAAAGATTTTATATTTTAAATGAATACTTTAATATTTTGTAATAGATGCTGGCTAGAATATTTAATTATATTAATATCTTATTTTTATTAACAAGATACAGTTATATGTAATTATTAATTTAAATATATTAAAAATATGTAACTGCCTTTAATAGGTCTTAAATTTTTAAAAATCACATATATTCATAATTTTTATTCCTTTTAATCTTCTTCTTCTAGATTAATTGTTAAATTTATTGGCTAGAAAAGATTTTTTTTTAATAATCTTTTATGTTAGTAATTTACTTATAAAGATTTTATTTTGAGATTTTTATTTGAATTTACTATTATTATATTTTATATATAAATATTTTAATTCTCCATATTAAATTAATATAGTGCAATCTTATATTTCATATTTTAATGTTAATAATTATTAAATAAAATAACATTTAAATATTCAAAATCGACACAACACATACATGTGTACTTAAATGCAAAGATGCCCACATGAAGTGTTTTCTAACATGTGATTACATATTTATACATTTTAGGCTGAAAAGTTGTTTTTATTTTGAAAGTTTCAGTTTAGTTTTTGTTCTAGACTGAAAAGTTGTTTAATATTTAATTTTAATTTTATAGAAATGTCATTAGATTGGGAATGCTTATCTTGCATGCATTTAAGATAATTTACTTTCATGATATTTTTGGTCTTTTAATTCATGCATGAGCCTTAATAACTACCTTGCTCTATTATTTAGCGTAGGTTATTAAATGCAAGTATTCATAAATTTCCCTAACTATTGTTTGACTGCAATCTGTAGTGTTTTTCAGAGCAGAGACAGGTGAAGGAGAAGTATCTTTCCTCTTCTTCCCATTGTTGCCATGTTTATGGAAAATGCAACCTTTTTTTACCTCTATTTTTGCACAACATTTGCTCCTGATTTAGTTAAGGGTTTAAATGAAGAATGAGTGCTTCCATCTTCCTAAGTTCAGTGTGAAAAACTGGTGTGTAATAACTACAGGATTTCCATTACTACACATATTATAAACTCTTTTTTAGATATAATGTGGTCAGAAGGTATAAAATTGACCTAACGGACATAAACACATACCAATTTTCCCGTATTAACCAACTAATTACATGCCGTATAAAATACATCTAAAAAAAGACGTAAAGTGAGTTTAAAGGAAATCATTAAAGTTGTATTTGAAATGCCTATTTCTGCGATCCAAAACTGACCAGCATAATCAGGACACCTATTAATTTTCCTGTAGTAACCAAGTAATACCATGTAAAAGGACATCTAAAAAGGGGTTTATGTAGAAATTTGAAGAAAACCGTTAAAGCCATTTTTGAGATACTGACTGTCAACTACGATTTTCACCTAAACAAGGTAAACTCATTTGTTTTTTGGAGACCAATAATATGCTGGGTGTGAAGAAAATATGTAGTATCATTTTTTAAGACATCTACTTGCAAGACCTAAAATTGACCAATTTATTCAAGATATTTCTCAATTTTCTAATAGGATTAATAAGTCTAATAGGAAGTCATAAGTCCACCACTTTTTTAACTCTTTTAGCATAAGCATATCTGTTTAACAATATGAATACTATGCAAAAAGTATGTAGATGGAAATTTGTATCTGAGTACTACAGATATTTATTAAATCATATTTTCTAGAAAAAAGTAACGTTTAAAATTTTTGTTATATCAGCCTTTTATTTCAATTGCTGGGTGATGGGGAAAAAAGCTATTTCTGATTATAAAGAACTTTGATTCTTTCTTACATTGTGTTAAGCATTTTAAGATTGAAGAAGTTTTTTTTTTATTATTCTCCTTCATTAAAGTTTTAAAATTTTGGATAAAATTTGAAATTCTGATCAGCTTGAGCATCAAGGGGATAATTCAGCAACTTTTCTCTTATTTTCAAATAATTTAAAAAATATTCTTTAGTAATTATAAAGGACATCTTTTAACGTATTTCATCGTGTATTACAGGTGGGAAAATGTTCGAAATTGGTGAATTTTAATTTTAAAAAAATTGGTGAATTTTATTTTAAAGATAATGCACATAGAAGTAAATAGGGGCTAATATTTCTCAATTTTGTATTTTTAATTTTTGCTATTTTTGTTTTTGTGATTTTTGACATTGTATTATTATTTTTTTACGTATATTTTTAAATTTATGTTTTGAAAATTATTGAAGTTTTTATTTTAATGCATGTTTATTATTTATCTTGCATGAAATTTTTTTCTTTTATGTTTTTGTATTTATTCGTGTCAATCCTTCCTAATCATCACTGCAGGCCACCTACAGAACACATTGATGAAGAAGATCCATTTCTCCCTCCATCATCAGCAATGGTGAATACTAGAAGGAATCGTGAGACGTATGGAAGCACTGGTTTTCGACCCCGTTCCAGTCACACCCCACCCCAGACCCCTTACTTCTATGCGTCTCTGTGAGCTTCTATCTCAGTTTCTTGTGCTTCTGCACTTTACACATTCTCCTGCTTTATATTCTTAAAGTTGTAGTTACTATGAAACTGAGAGAAAGAATTCATTGATGCAAAATTTAACCCCAAATATTTTAGATTTTTTTTTTTTTTTTTTTTTTTTTTAAGTAATTTATTTAAAATCTTGAAGCAAATAAAATTTGATTTAAAAAGCTTAAACTGTAGATTAAGATACACATTCATAAAACTACTTAATAGGAGGACTGTTTATCATTTAGGTAGTTAATTTATTTCATTCTAAGTTACTTTATCTATGCCAACATATTTTTTTTTAAGCACATAAAATGGCGGGTAGTTCAAAATAATTATTAATTGGTACTATATTTTTCTGTAGATAAATAATTTTGAGATGTAAATTCATGAATAAATTGTAGTATGCTGCTATGTAGACCAATCATAAGATAGATATATATAATGATATGATTTATGTTTAAAGTAAGGAAATATATCTTTTCTGCATAAAGAACATATTTTAAAGTTTTCTTTTTCCTATTTTTCCTTTCTTTCTTTTTAAAGGTTTCATAGCATATAAATATTTTTAAAAATCAATAAATGTTTGATATTTACACAATAGATTATAAATAATAATAATAAAAGTAAGTAATAAAAAAACATTTATTATTCTATTAGGTATAAAATGATTTGCATTTTTATACCGATTAGTTTAGATTTCTTTATATATTTCTGTTTTGAGATGCAGTATTCATTCAAAGAATAGCATAAAAATTTTGTTAAATTATATTTTATGGAATTACCCCCAAATCTTTATTTCAGTAGTTCTGTTGTATATTTACTATTCTAAAATTGTATTTTGAAATAACAAGAAGTAGATGATACAATGTTTGGCATAAATCCTTATTATCTTCTGTACATAAATATTATTTATTGAGTAAACTCGTAAAAAAAAAAAAAAAAAAAGTAACATTAGTGATTCAGCTGGAAGTTTAATAAATGCTCTGATCAGAAAGAATATTAAATTAATTAAATTAAATTACCTTTTATTCACTATTAAAACATTACTTTCACATCTGACATGGGGTTTCTTTCTTTAAATTTTTAATAGCTTCTAAAACTGAGAATTTGAAAGAGCTCTAGAACAGAGGTGAAAGTATTAATTTAACAGTGAATCACATATAATTAAATTAAATTAATTCAATACTAGACAAACCTGTACAAAATTTTTACACTTTCTTTTCTTATTTACTTTTAAAACTTGAAACTCATAAATCTTAGGTAAATTTCCCCACACAATTTTAATTTCAATTCATCAGAATCCAAATTATTATTAGAAACAAATTAATGTTGTGGGAGGAAATGCTAATGATAATTAAAACCAAAATCATTCAATGAGAGGTTTCAAAATAAAATTCATGTTTGATGACCCAATTTTCATACTTCGCCAGGCAGTACAGCTTTAGTAAAACCTCCATGCCAACTTTTGCGTTTTTTAATCAATTTATGACAATAGCTTATATTCTGTTTTCAAAATATTGCTAGGTTTAAAATGACGCTTGTAAAGATACAACTTTTAAAAACGCATTTTTCTATAAAATGATCAAATGATGAATGAACTGAGTTCTCTTGCTTAAACATTACCATGTATAATTATTATTTTTTATCCTCACTTATTTTACTATCGTATTGTTTTGACGAAATTTAATCATAACTGGTCCACGTAACAGAAATATTATATAGATTGTAAAATAATTTTGTAATTAACCATCCGGGGAGCTGAGAC
Source organism: Salticus scenicus (assembly GCA_963930645.1). Classification (NCBI taxonomy): domain Eukaryota; kingdom Metazoa; phylum Arthropoda; class Arachnida; order Araneae; family Salticidae; genus Salticus; species Salticus scenicus. The sequence goes on from OZ005654.1 coordinate 247,305,984, forward strand.
ACATTTTTCTCTTCACTGAGCAGTTGTTTTTTTTCTCTAATACACCTATTCAAAAATGCCTAATTAGTAATTATAGATTCTTAGTTTGCTTTTTATGTATGGAGATTATACATAATAGTCACAAGATTTATTTTTCAATGCATAGTCATATTTTTAATTTTGAGTTGAAATAACTGTTTTTTTAATACATTGTAAAGATACATTTTAATACAATGTAAATACAAGGAAAACAACATTACAATTTTGCCGTTTTCCAAGACACTTAGTGGATTAAAACAGTTGAAATTATCAGAAAGAATGTTTTTCTGATGGTGAAGATAATTGAAAGCTGTCAATAAGGCTAATTCAAAAGAATTGTTATTTTTCTTGAGACTGAAAAAAATATTGGAACAGTTAGAACTTTCCTTAAGTTGCTGGATAGTATAAAACTTAAGCTATTATTTTTCTTCTATTGAAATTGAAAACAAACAAATAAATAAGAGTAATCCACCTAACATTTTAACTTTTTGTTTGAATTTATTATTGTGTGTACATATGTAAAATGTGAAGACCTATTCTATAGTGTCTTTATTTGCATGATTTGAAATTGTGTGTATCTAATATTAGCTAAAAAAAAATGTTGCACACTTCCTTCTCTCACTGCTGTTTATGATACTCTAAATAAATAAATTTTATAATTCAACTGACATCAGCATGTTAATGAAATATGTTCATTATCTTTTTTAGCTGTTTGTTAGTGGCAATGTACTTTTATTTATTTATTTTTTATTTATTTAGATATATTTTTTTACATTTGTTCCTTCTCCCTTTTTTTTTCAAATAACAAAACAATGAAAAAAAAAAAAAAAAATCCTTAATTTTTTTTTAAATTTTACTTATCTTAAAAATAAAACATTTTTAGACTTTAAAAATTTTCCATGTAAATTAACGTTTATGTCCCATTGTACAACCTTGTTTTTAAGTCCTAACAAATTAATTCAGTTGGCATCAAATTAACTCAAAAGTTTGGTTTCCAAAATTAGATAAGATCCAATGTTTAAATATAAATAGTAAGTGCTTTATATTCTGCACAAATTACTTGACGTAATATTTGCTGGAAACTGATTAAAAAAAATGTGGAGTGTTTCCACTTGAGTCTCTAAACATTTAGTGTTTGCCAAACATTTAAATATGAATCAGTAAACAAAAATAAGTGATTATTATAATAGAATGTTTGACTATTTTTCCTAAATCTATGTATTTATACAATGGACTGTAATGAATTCAAGTTCTTTTGTGCGTTTCTCTAAATTAACTACAAATAAAAGCTACAAACTTAGTTTCGAGAAGCAGTCATGCTATAGCAAAATTTTAAAACATACCTGTTTCATTCTCTTTTAAGTAACTTGATGTACTTCCAGGGATGGAACATTGACACATAATTCATTCAAGTATTTATTTAAAAAAAATTTCTGCCTATAAAATTGTTGGTATAAGGGGACAAGTCACCTTTTGAATTGACACCACTGAAGGTTTCATATAAAAAGCTTATATTTTTATTTAATATTTATAAATTGGTCTAAATTACTGATTGAACTTGATAGGTTTGTTCAATAAAATATATATTCAAGCAACAATTCTTATGGTCCTTGAGATTTTTTTTTTTTTTTACATATTTTGAAATCGTTAAATTTTGTTTTCTCAGTTTGCATTTTCTCATGAATTTCATGATCTTCAAAATGCTAAGACTTCTACGAATATTTTTAAAAAATACTCTTTTTTTTTTACTGTTTAATAGAACTTACTGAAAAGAATTAAGAATGGATTTCAAAATTTATTAATTAGTTTTTAGGAAAATTTTTTAAAAATTATAAAAATGATTTTAAAATTTTAATAACTATGTAAAAATTTGCAAAAAAGAAAAAAAAAAAAAGTTTTTGTTTTTAATATTTTCTCCTTTGAAGATATTCCAAAATCCACCCCTAATTCTTTTAAGTAGGTTCTATCAAATATATATATGTTATTATTATTATTATTTATATCTGTAGAAGTTTTAGCATTTTGAAGATCATAATTTCAGGAAAAGTGTAAACTGAGAAAACCCAATTTTAAGATTTCAAATCTGTAAAAAAAAATATATCAAAAACTATAAGAATTGTTTCCTGAATATATTATTTTATTAAACAAACCTAATATATTTTTAGATAATTTGGAGTGGAAGGCTGATTTTTTTTTACCAACTATGTGAAAAATACCAGAGCCGGGAATCGAACCCGGGCCTTCCGCTTAACACGCGGATGCTCTACCTCTGAGCTACCCTGGGTGATAACCAGCTAGGCATTTCTCACGATTCCCGGCTTTGGTATTTTTCACATAGTTGGTATAAAAATCAGCCTTTCACTCCAAATTATCTAAAATGAATTAAGGTTGATGAATAAAGATTTTCTAAACCTAATATAGTTCAATTTATAAATATTTTATGGAAATATAAGCTTTTATATGAATTCTTCTGTTGTATCAAGTCAAAGGTGCCAGGTCCCCCTTAAGAAGAAAATTTTGTATCATTAATGATAGTGGTATGACTTCTGCGACAGTGTGTCATTTCTGCACTTTAGATAATTAGCTCTATAGGAAATGTAAATTTTTTCATACTTCATTGCAAAAGAAATTTAATAAAACATTTCATTTCATATTGTGATCATATTTTAGTAAAGCAATGGAACAATCTTTTTTTCCCCTGTAAACAATTTAATATTATTAAAACAAAATTCAAATAATTTGAGTCCATAGACATAATGTATGCAAGTTCTACTTTGGATTCCAGTAGAAGAACTATAAATCCTATACTTTGAAAATCTATACAGTTCTTGTAATAATGATCTATGCCTCACCTGCCCAATTTGATCTTAATTTAATATAGAATTTATACACTAGCATACTTAAAATAATTTAAATTTATAACCTGTAATAATAAAAATTTCTTTTGGATTGTTGTAAAATAACAACAAATCCTATTCTAATAAAAATCTAAAATTTGTGTGACAATGGCATATAATATACTTATTAAATTTGTTCTCAAACAAATGTGCTTAAATGCTATAATATCCACACATATATGCATCACTGTAAAAATAACAAAAAATTGGATATATCAAAATTTTTAGATACACTAAAATTTCATATTTGGGTTTTTTCATTATTACTCCTTATATCGTATATGTTTGAAAAGTAAAAATTTATCTTCAGTTTCAAATTCTGCTGATGTTATTACATTGAAAATTTAAAAGTTCTTTATTTCCAAACATAAGTTTTATCTGAAATTACTTTTCTGAGTACTACTTATTGATTGATTTAAATATTGTGAAATGAATCAATAAATTCTATGAAATAATCTTATATTGGTCTAAATAGAATATTTTTAGTGTCATTTTAAGTGTCATTTATTGATATTATACTCCAATTATCAAACGTTCTGAGCATGTCCATGCATTGGCAAAAATATTAGTAACATATCTTTATTATTATTATTTTTTTTTTTTTCATGTAGTACTATTGATACTTTTATTTATTAGTCAAACATAAATATCTTCTTACTTAAAGATTTATTTCCACTTTAAATGCACACCTCGTCTCTCAGGGTAAAAATCAATAAGATTTGTTTCTTGCTTTTTGTTTCAATGAACTTCCTTTCCTCAGTTCTTTTAAATTATTATATACATTACACTAGAATCTAATTTATGAAAGTGTGAGGTTAGAGAAAATTACAATTAGTAATTAGCATTGTGAGATTAGAGCAAATTACAATTAGGAATTAGTATTAACTAATAGAAAATAGCTTACTTTTTGCTTGTGTTTGCTTTTACTAACACTTCAATTAGTGTCTACCTCTTTAATGTTTTTATGTTTTATTACCTGTTTTATATTATGCTTAATAATATTATATGTTTAAAATATTGATGTGCTGTTAGTTACATTCAGTGTTCTTTTTTTTCCCCAAAATTTTTTTCATATATATATATGTATATATATATGTGTGTGTGTGTGTATCTTTGGACAATGTAATTTGTGTGCTTTGGATAGTTGTAATTTTTCATGTGTTTAATTTCATAGATTTACTTAGTAGTTTAAATACTGAGAATATTTATACAATTTATATTGTTATGATTTTTACATAGAAATAAGGTTAATTAATACTTACTTTTCTTCGAGAAACACAAAGAAAAAATAATTAAAAAATATAAAATCATTAAATAATGTTTTTGTTTTAATATAAAGGGAGGAGCAATGGTAAAGGAGCTTATGAAAATAATAAGGTTCACATGCAGATTTTTTATGTTTAATATAGGATGTTCAGCAGATTGTGTTGAATTATCAACTTAATTTTCAACAATAAAAAACCTTTATTTTTATTTCATTATAGTTTCAAAATTTTTATCAAAACTAAATAAAATCTAAATCTAACTAGAGTGAAAACAAATTTTGAATATATCTCTTTCAATCAGCCCTAACCATCCAAAATGCACACCTAGTAAGCATCTAAAAGGCAGAAAATTTGTACCATTGTTACCATTGTTATTGGCATATAGATTGTTAAGATAGGCAAATTATTACCGTTCCAATGCAGATGCACATCATGTGTGCCTGTAGTACCACCTCTAATTGATATATAAAGATTGGATATTGAAGGCTGGTTTGAAGTACTAAAATTGTTTTATTGAGTAGCATATTTGTATGGGAACTTTCAAATAGCATCAATTTAAGCAAGTTGCTGAATTTGACTGAGAAAAAGTATACACTACCTTTCCATAAAGGGCCAGAAATTTGCAATTTCAAATGTTTAATTTGATATCTCAAAAAGTATTGAATGAATCGAATTATCTTGAAACTCTAGGAATGTATAGAGCGTGTTATACCTCATATTTCAGTGACAGTTTTACTCCAAAAGCATAAAGGGGACTAGTAAAAAATTAAAGAAAAATGAAAATGTTCGTGATTACCTTGTAAAAAGTAATGCTTGAAATGTGTTCTGGCTGTAGCTTTGTGATTATGAGACAGCTTCTAATTATCTGTATAAATTTTTATGAGGAGGCTACCATATATATTCATGGAAGGGTAACTCCCCTCCTCCGCAATATGACAATGCTCTTATATGCACACAATTTTTTCTTAGTTACCTCGGCTATTATCAATAATTCGTATTAATTTTATAATCAATTTTTTAAAATAACTCTCATGTACATTTATACGAAATTTTGTCCTGTACTGCCATTTTAAAAATATGAAAAAATGGGATGACAGTACCACTTGTTAGTTATCCGTTGATCCCAAAATATAATCAGCGCCAGTTTCGGTGAATGTTCAACTATAAATACTAAGTTTGGTTAAATTTCATTCATTGGTTCGTGAGATAGTGTCTACAATATTTATGATACACACTAACACATATTTTAGAAAAATGGTCAGAATGTCTCAAAAACATGTAAATCCATTGAAAACTGAAGGTTGAAAAGTTTCACGAATCCAATACTTTCTTATATATAGAAGAAAATAAAAACTTGGAATCAGTCAAATCAGCAGTAGGAGGATAAGTTAAAATTTAAATTCACATGGTATGTGAATAATTGCAAATACTTTTTTTTGCAATAATTATTTTAAGTGTGAAAATTATTTATGAAAATATAAATATAAAATACCTTAAATAAATAAAAGAAAAAAATTAAATACAGTTTTTAACTTAATACTTGTAAAAACCTTGATCATGTTTTTCTATTTAGACTAAAGTGTTCAATAATTGCATGAATTTCTTGGCATGTTTTATAGTTGATAAGGATTACACAATCCTATAATTTTTCATACATAAAAATGTGCTCTACCTTTTTATTTCTACTTAAGGAATAAAATCTTAATATTTTGAAATACCTAACATTCATATGTTTTCATTTGTTCAAGTTTTGCAGTGGTTTGTATTGTAGTAACAATCTTAAAACTTCTTCAATTAAATTCACTGCTAACTTTTATTAAAATTTTTATGCTCATTTACAGGGGTAGTAGTAGTCTTGAAATTCTTTAACATTTTTTTTTTCTTTGTCCTGAAATTTTAGTTTAATTCCAAAACTCTATTCATTTTCCCATCACTTTTGAACATGAAAGGTAATCTCAAAACGGTAATTTCGAAGTTTATCATTCAGTCAAGTTTGTTAAAAATTGGTTGACTTTATCTCACAGTAATGCAGTACCTCACCTGAGAAAGTATTTTCTATGAGTAATATTATCATAAAAGAGAGGAGCAGCATATTGGAAATCATAATCTATTTTTTACATGTTTGTAGGGGTCATTTAAGGAAGCAGTCCTCAACTCCTTCTCTTGTGTCAAAAGATATGATAGGGGATATACTTTCCACCCAGGAGGGAAGGACAGTACTCTTACATATGCACATTAATATAAATTATTGTTAATAGTACTAGTAATTTTTTCCTAGTTTACTAGTACTATTAAAAATAATTTATATTAATTTTACAATCATTCGCAAAAAATAACTCTCATTTTGTACATTTTTACGAAATTTTGTTCTATTATGCCCTAATAAAAATTATGAAAAATTTGGATGACAGCCCCACCTGTTGAGCGCTTGATCCTCAAATATAATCAGCACCAGTTTAGGGCTAGATCAAAAAAATACTAAGTTTGATTGAATTTAGTTCATTGGTTTGTGAGATAGTGTTCACAAAATTTTTTTTATACACACACACAGACAGACACTTTCAAAAAATAGTCCGATCATGTTCAGTACATCTCAAAACATGTAAATATGTCAAAAACCGGAGTTCGAAAATTTTCACAAATCTAGTACTCTCTCCTTATATATACAGAAGAAAGTAATGAAAGCAGTTCAAAATTCATACCAGACCTGCCATAACCCTTTAACTTTCATTGGTTTCACCCAGAAACCAAATATTGCACTCACAACTAGTCTATAAAGTCTATATTTTAAAAAATTAGTCTAAAGTCTATATTTTTAAGAACTTCCTTATTAAAAAATATTTTTCCAACAGATATGCATATAAAATTTTTAGATGTCATTTTTATCCCCCCCCCCTTTTTTTTAATATGATTTCACAGCTAAGCTTTACTATAGGGCACCCATTGGTGATTTGTGATGTGGTGATGTGATTCAGTGTGTCGGCACTTTTTATTAATAACCGTTTTGTATCGGAACTTTGTTTAACACCCTCAGAACTTTGTTTTTGTGCCAGCTGCTCATGTAGGTTTATCAAAATAAGATCCAGCTCAATGATTTTTTTTTTTTTTTTTTTTTTTTTTTTTTTTTTTTAATGCCTTTCTCAGATTTAAAAGTTAATTTTTTGAGTATATTTTATTTTCTTTAAATAAATGGAATTATTTTGGAAAAAAACAGTGTATGGGTAGTAATTTATGCTGTACAGATTTTCATGCATTTTTTGATTTTCTGGGTTTATCCTCATCTTCTGGAAAATTTGCATTTACTGTTAACCCTTTATCGGCCAGTTGCAACAACAGTAGAAATTGAATTTATTCAAAAATAGATATAATGATTTCGATGAAAGTTTGGATTGATTTTGGAGAGCTAAATCAATTGGTCACACCCTCATCGTTAAGAAAATTCACACAGAGTTCACTGGTAGCGTGCACACCATCTGGAAAAAAATGTGGCTTTCTTTTTTTTTTTTTCAAAATTGTTCAGTGACTTTCAAGGGAACAAAGTCTAGAGGTTTTTTTTTTTTTTTTTTTTTTTTTAGATGAAACAAGGTCTTACTTATCTTATTCTTTAGAAAAATTAGCTGTTGTGGCCCTAGAATAATGTATAGTAGAAATCTTGTCTTCTAAGAAACTGCTTTAAATAATTTTGATTTGAAATTATAGTTAGAGATTTCATATAATTCGATTTGAATTTTCCTTATCTCCATGAAAATTAGCTTTCAGTGGTTTGCACTGCACCCTGGGCAAACAAATAATAATTATCATCTTTTTTAATGTATATTCAAAATTAGTTAAGTATTTTATGCATAACAAATTTTGTTACATAAAAATCTTAAATTGTGTATCATCATTACAGTTATTTCGTCTATCAAGGGCCCTTTCACTCACCGCCGCCGGAAGCCGAAGCTAATGTTATTCTATGGGAAATTTTTCTTTACAAATAACTTATTAACTAATACATATTTTTAAATTATGTTTTCACATTCTGAAAGTTCTCAGCTGTTAAATTGACGGACCTTTTTTAAAAAATTATTTTTTTATTTTTTTATATTTTATTTTGAAGCTGCAAAATACGAATTTTCAATGTGTGAAATTTTTTCATTTTGCAACTTCAAAATAAAATATATACGTTTTTAAAAAAGGTCCGTCAATTTAACAGTTGAGAATTGAAAACAGAATTTAAAAATATCTATTTGTTAATAAGTTATTTGTAAAGAAAATTTCCCCATAGAATAACATTGGCTCGGGCTTCCAGCGACGGTAAGTGAAGAGGGCCGTTAAGTTTGCTATTAACTTATGTAATGTTAGTCTATAAAGTCTGTATATTTGAGGTAAGCATTTGTTGTGAGGCCTGATTTGCACCTTTTTTTTCCCCCAGCAATTTTTCAGTATTTTTAAAAAGTGCTGATAGAAAATTAAACTCTTATTCTTTCTCTTTGCGCTACATGGCAGCACTACAACAAAATCCAAAAAATGTTATTTCAGATGAAGCCAGGTATAGAAGTCACTTTAATTTTCTAAAATTGTATCAGTTTTAAAAATAAAGAAAAAATATTTATTTTAAATAATAGCACATGAACGTACTATAATCTTTCTCAGTCATAAATTGCAACTTTCAATTTTTTATATAAATAAACAGAACTGTCCGAAAAGTTATGTAAAATGAGAAACCAAACTCCAGTAAAGGTCAAATTTTGCAAGACATAAGATAAGAGTAGAAAATGAACATTTCCTGGATTTTCTTAAAATATCACTTTCTGGAATTAAATGAGATATATATATATATATATATATATATATATATATATAAGTATGTATGTGGGTATATATCTTTATATATCTTTTTTCTTTTTAAATAATTTATATGTACAAACATTTTGCAATAATGAATAAAGTTTTTTTTTTTTTTTTCTGGTAAAACAATTAGTAAGTATAGTTAATTTTATGTATAAATTCGTGAATTTTTAAATAAAGTAAAAAGTTAAATAATAAAGCCAGAGCTGTACCAACAATGTTTGACTAGGCGCCTGGTTCTGTGACACTGCTTATACCACACTTGCTTCTTTTCTGAATAAATCATTATTTGAATTTCTTAATAAGTAAGTCAAAATATAAATGTTTTAGATTTCTAAAGTATCTAATTTTTTCTCTGCAACTTTTACATTAGTTTGTTTAAGGAGAAAAAGTAGCCCGTTGCCGTTCATTGGTTTCACTGTGAAATCATAAATTTCTGGAAAATAAAAAATGCTAATTTTTTTTCATTTGTATATTTCTGATCAGTGATGCGTCTAAAAGTCATTTTTTAAATTAATTTTCCAATTTTCAAAAGGAAATATGTAGTGAACTTTAAAGGGTTAATGAATCGATTTATAAGTTACTCTGATTTGGTACTTTTTTTTAAGAACAAATATTTAGTGTGATTGTATTTTATGTATTTAATAAATTATATTTTTAACTTATTAATATTTTTTCCACACTATGTAATTTATCTAGTTAAATTTCTGTAAAATTATAGTTGTGATTCTTCTGAAAATGAGTAATTTTTAGTATGTCCTGAAAATTTTTTTAAACCGCTACTACCCCTGCATTTATGAGACTCTACTCATTATTTTGTTATTCATGTGTTCTAATATCAAAATATTTCAGACAGTGTGAAATGTTTTACTTTTCTTTCCCCTTTTTTAATTTTTTTTAATATACCATTTTATTTATCTATTATTTATTGCATGTACATTTGCTTGCTTAAAATGGATTCCATGTTGTATAAGCATTGAATGATGCATGATTTTTTTTTTTTTTTTTTCTTTCTTAAATTGTTGTTTGCTTAATAATTGCATGCAGTATAATATATGAAAAAGGTAATTAGTATAAAATGTAAGAATTAAGGAAACAGAGCATTTTATGTAAATAACAAAAACTGTTATTATTTTTTTAATTTTAAGATGTTTTTTGTTGCTATTAAATGAATATTAAAGGTAAATTATTTTAATATAATGAAATTCACATTTAAATTATTTTTTCTAAAACTTTCGATCAAATTTTTGTTGGTAATGTTAAAATGCTTACTTGAAAATCTTATATATTTTTTTATTTATGAGTTAATTTTTTAGTGCTGTTCTAACTTACAAAAATCAAGCTAATGACAAGTTAAATATCAGAATTTTCTACAAATTGTTTATTTATTGAATTCCTTTTAAAAAATACTTATTCAATTATACAGGGTGTCCTAAAAAGATTGAAACACAGTTTAATCCTTTACCTGTTAGAGATGAAAGGATAATGTAAATTGCAAAAGTACACAAAATAAGATAGGAAATAAAACTACACTAATAAAAATATCTTCCTGTTAATTTTCAAAAAATTACATTTTTAAAATTTTTATACAACCCCTCTAGACAAATTTGGTCAATTAGAAAGTTTTTATTTTCAATGCAACAACATCACTGCAAAAAACCGCATTCTTGTATCTTTAAAACTGAATCAATTATACTTAATTGAAAACTGAACTCTGATTATAGGGACCATATATCAAAATAGAAATGTAAATTTGTGACATATCACAGAGAGCAAAAATTGTCATACTAAAATGTTTCAAAGTCGTTATTAAACGAAATGCTAAATTCGAAACACATTTTAAAATTCTAAGGATTATGTTTTTGATCTAAACATTTTCATTATCAATTTGTAAATTATCCCTATTTTTACCGAAAAACCAGTCTTTTAAATGATACAGAAAAATGGCATAAGTCACTTTTGTTGGTTTTAAATAAATAGTTATGCTGTTTTTTCTAATGATCTTGTTGAATGAAAAAATAAGAACTTTGTAATTGGCAAAATTTGCATAGAGGGACTGTATAAAAATTTTTAAAATGTAACTTTTTAAAAATTAATGGAAGGGTTTTTTTTTTTAATGTAGTCGTCTTTCGTACTTTAATTTGGATGTTTTTTCAATTTACATTGCTCATTTATCTGTAACAGGTAAAGAAATAAAGCGTGTTTCACCCTTTTGGGACACCCTGTATATTTTATTTATTTATTTACTTTTTCCTCCCTTTAAGATATGATACATAAATTATAATACATTTATTATTATTTTTTTAAATATGTCATTGAGCGATATTGTCAAATTTTCAAACTAAATTCTGATAGCATGCATCAAAGTGAAATATGATTTTTCTCCTTTTCTCTCATGTTTTAATGATATCCAAATATTAAACTATGTCTTATATCTAAATATTAAACTATGTACTCTAAAAAAATACAAGAAATAGCTTTCTAAATACAATGACTTTTGTGTATTTATGCATTCTTAATTCGTACATTTAAATGTATGTGTATACACTGTTGCAATATATCATAATACCATTATTTTGAACATTATTATTATTTAAAAAAAAATATGTTATTAAGCCACGTTAAAAGATCTAATTTTGAAACAAAATTCTTATGGAATGCGTAAATGCAAACAATGATAAAATGTACAAATGTACAAATGTAAGTTAAATACTCTAAAATTTACTTCTATTTTTAAAGTATATTAAGACACTGTTTTGTTATTCTTTATTTGAAGTGTATGCATGATTCTTATAATCTTGAAGAAATCTTTGTATTTCTATTTAAATAAAACCATAATTTTAAAAAAGCTAAATTTTTTAAAAGTCTATTTTGTTAGATGAATGAGCGAATATCAGGGATGTCACTTTTCTGCTGAATGGCAAATTTTCGCTTTTTATGAATTTTTTCTGTCCCTCCTCCCCTCAAACTGACGATCGGCGATCAGACAGGCCCATGGAAGTCATGCCATTTCCAATCTTTCTCCATCCACAACATAAATATCAATATGCATATTAAACTTGCTTTATCAGATTCGAGAACTTATAAGTAGTTAAGGTTACTCAATATTTCTCATATACATAGTTTTATTGCCCACCTCCCTCCTTAAAACTAGCGATCAATCATTAAACAACCTGACAAAACTCTGCAATTCTTCAATCTTTCGCCATCCATAACATAAGTCATTGTTCGTGATAAACTTGTTTTATTAGATTCTAGAACTTCTAAAGAGTTAGAAATATTTTCATATATGTGTAATTATTCTATTTTAAATTATGATAAATCAATGTTATTGATTATCATATATACAGACTTTGGATAGTCAGACATATGTGCATTTTGAAAATTTTTAAATAATTTTTTGTTTGTAATAAATTCTTTTATATTGCTTAAACTATAACTATTTTTCAATTTATTATATTGAAATAATACTTTATATATCAATATACAGAATTTGCATATAAATATGTGAAAAATGTCGGAAATTTTAATTCACGCGTGATTTCCTCTTTTTTTTGAAAATTTTTGAGTGGCATCCCTGGAATATGCGCATGTACACAATGATACACTGATGTACATCAGTTAAATCAATGAACATTTGCTAAAAGGAATTTGTAACATTCCTCATAAAAGAACAAAGCTTTGTTAAATGTTTTATTTTGTGTTAATACATTTTAAATTTTCACTCATTAAAAAGAAAAGTTTTTTTTTAGGAATTAACTGAATTTTAGTTAGAATTCTAAAAATATAGTGGCATCACTTTGTGTGTATGCGTATATCAGTATATACATATAATGTATACAAATTAATTATTTTGGATCTTTTAAATATCTAAGCTCCAATTTAGGCCAGTATTTTTTCAATGTTTTTTTTTCTTTTTTTAACAGAAATGGACATCCTGGTACTCATGAAGATCATAATTATTTACATGGACGCTACACACCCCCTCCAGCCGTAAGTACTTTTAAAATTTTGTAATTTCATCAAATACATTGAACTGATATTTTAACTAACTCAATTAATAGCTTCATAAAAGATAACCCTTATTTTACATATTGAAAAAAAAAAATTGATATTGCATCAGCTTTTACAATATAGCAAAAATTAATAAATTCTAAATATTAAAAGTTTTTATTTTATTTTATTTTATAAGTTTTTTTTTTAATTATTATTATTATTTCCTGCATCAGCTAAGAATTTTTTTCTATTAAGCAAGGAATTTCGACATTACCTCGGTGGATTTTAGTTCCAAAATGTTTTATTTCTGTAAGTGGGATATTTCTAAATCTATTTTCTGATTAGGTGGGGACAGCTTTAACCCTTTCGGCAATATACCCAATTTTGTCTTCTAAAGTATTATTAAAATAACTAGGGGGCTCTGCCCCTGGCTCGCTCCGCTCACCAACCCACTAAAAAGGCTTTTCCTTCCCCTGTGTCGCTTCACTTATTAACCCCCTGCTGTTTTCTGCCCGCCTATTCGCTTCTTTGCCTTTCATTGAATAAGGAAATTAATACTGCATAAAACAAGACAAAAGCAAAACTCTTTTATAGAAATACCCATATTCAATGTCAAATTGAAATACATAATATTTAATATTTTTTTTAATGAAATATGCTAAAAATTAGTAATTTTTTATGTATTTATTGTACTGCTAGATAATAATTTTACTCATTTGAAAATATCGAAAAAGAAAAAAATTTATTATTATTATATTTTTTATTTAGAAAAAACTCCTGCAGCTTCAATTATTAATTCTCTTCGATACTTTTCCATTTTGTCGGTATCGCACCATAACATCTCCAATAAAGTTTGCTTGGCGAGATTTGCACTGGCGAAATGAAAAGTACCTTCTCTCCTATCTACTTCTCAAATTAACGAAGAATAAAATCTACTCGATTCATTATAAGAATTTTAGATGATGCATTTTTTTTTTTTTGCCGTAATTAGAAAACTGAAATGTATCATGGAAATGTCTAATTCTGTAATGTTAAAAAATTATCAGTGCTAAATAAGAAGATTCTTTCATTTATATTTGAATTTAAATCTAAATATTTTTGTATGCCAGAATTTATCCAAAGTATTTAAAAATGTTTTTAAATAAAAAAGCTAAATACACTTTAATGACAAAACGAAAAACAATTATACAGACACAACATTATTTCCTTATTCACAAAAGAAGAAAAAAGAACACATAACTAACTAAATAAATAAATAAAATAAACATAAGATATTGCCAGTAATAAAATTAATTTTCTAAAAGTAGGATTTTTTTTTTTTTTTTTTTTTTTTTTTTTTTTTGCAGACGACAATAGAATAGCAGCAATGACATTTATTTTCTTTTTTTACACCAGTGATAACATTTTTATTTCCCTGTGGACAATGATGTAATAAGAGAAATAATTTCTTTAATGGTGAATTGAGTACCTTTATAAACCAGACGTTTTTAATTAATAACTTCATTAATTAAGATGATACAGATTTCTAACTACCTGAAATGCCTTCCTTGAAATATTCGGAACACATTGGTACCTCTCATGATGCAGAGCACTTTGCCTTCCGCGAGAAGATGCTGACGCAGACAAAAAAAATTGACGCCAGTGAGAGAAACTTTTTTTAATATGTAGAGATATTGAAGCTCTAATGCCTCATGGATGTCGGATGACAGCTAATTGCTTTTTAGCTGTAAACCATAGTTAAAATAAAGTATAATTTTTTAAAGTATTTTTCCGATATTTATTTAATAAGAATAAAACGTTTTTAAATTGATTTAAAAAATAATCAGGCATTTAAGGGTTAAGTAGCTAACAAAACCTTTTTAAAAATGAGCATGTAGGAGAAGGTTTGTGAACTGTTTCAAAATTGTTTGCATTTAAAACGTTTTAAAGAGGAAGGTGCATGTATGCAAGTAAGTCTATAGCATTATTTTCTTATTTGTTGAATGGAAAAATTGAAAATCTGAGTTATGACTACAGAAGTGAGAGATCACGTTAGTTTATTTAAATTCAAAGCAACCTTTGTCAGCAGAATATATAGACATTTAACCGTAAGCTATAACTACATCAATCTAAAAGTCAACTAATATAAAATATTTAGTATTTTCAATTTCAAATAATGGAACTCCCCTAAAAGTGGGAGTTTCAGAATAGCTCTTCCCACTCCTCTAAATGTATCTTTTTTTTATTTTAACCCTAGATAACTAAACTTAAATGAGTGTTACTCTGCAACTAATCATTCGCCTCGTAGACTATGAATTAAAAACAAGTATATTTTTTATATTTCCTTTATTTATTTCAAGCAAATTAGTGTAACTTAAAAAAAAGTATTATAATATTTCAATTAAAAAATATAAAAGTGGTAAAAATTATCGTGTGCACACTTGGCAGATGTTAAAAGTGTGCTATCTGTAGGCTTTTCAATATTTATTTTAATGATCACTAAACATTCGACTGTTAGACGACAATTACAGCAAGTTTCGAAAAGTAACAAGTGTACAGCCGTGCATCATCTTCGGATAACTCATTTTACTAGTTATGAACTTACTGTGAGTGAGGTGGTGTGAGCACAATGGGAACATCTCAAATTCGCAAAATGGCAGGGGTCAATAGTCTATTAGACTTATGTTAAATTTCTCGGGTTGAAGAAGAGTCCTTATTTTACTTATTTTTATTTATTTATTTGATCATATTGTTCAAATTAAAGTATTATTTCTGAGATTTGTTTTGTGGCTATTTATGAAGTTATTAATTAGTTCAAACTTTAAAAATATAAATATAATTATCTATATATTAATTTTTTTCAATCCCATGAAATTTGAATTAAATTTTTGTGTCTTTTATAATTTAAGTATAAATGTGTAAAAACCATTTGCTCAAACATGAAACTACATACAAAAGTGTTTTACATTCTAAATGAAAATCGATAGTTATGCTTTAATATTTACTTTTCATTATATTAATATTTTAAAGATGAAATACTATACACTATGATTTTATTTTCAGAATTCGGTATATTTTCATTTCATGTAAATGCTTAAGTTAATTAAAAAAAAAAAAAAAAAAAATTAGTATTAATAGAAGAAAATTTGCCCCTTTTTATTTTTATTTTACTTACATGATCAGCTGCGATAATAAATCTTTTGTATTTTTAAAGTTATTTTAATATTTTATCTTTACAATGAATAAATTTTCAGAATCTTTATTTTGTACATGCATATTTCCAGCCAGTGTTGCCAGATTACGTGACTTTTTTATTCAACAGTCACCAATAATTTTGAGAAGTGTTATTTAATGTACATAATCGACGATTAATCATCTATTATGTATATCAAACATCACTTCTCAAAATTATTGGTAACTATTAAATAAAAAAGTCGCGAAATCTGGTAACACTGTTTCCAGCTAACATCTTGCAACACATACAATATACTTACAATACATATAGCCCGAGTATGGTTATTGCAATATATATATATATCCACTGATGATTTTTTTTTTTTTTTTTTTTAATCTTATTGGTCATTGGTGTTTCAGTGATCTTGTATCTGTTGCTTGGCTTCTACTATGCTTAATAGATCATCTTTATTATATATATATATATATATGCAGGATGTAAAGCACTATCAAAAGACAGTCTTTATTTTTGTAACTGCTTATTAAAAGTAAATATTTTCTTAATGTTTTAAATGAAGTAAAGGTATCATGCTGTAAAAAAATCTACAAAGTCAATTCTGAAAAAAGTACAAAATCTAAATTTTTATTTGGTTTTTGTCACAAAAAAAGTACTTTATTTTTTCTTTTTTTAAAATACCTTAAATAATTTAATTTTAGTAAATTTTAGTTTTATTTTGTAAAAAGTTTGTTTTAGTATTTTATTATTATTTAATTCAACCAATAAGTAATTTTGTTTTCAATCCTTCCCAATTCATCTTCAATTAATAGTAATTCACATTAACTTTGGCAACCATTTTGGAGTGGGGGAAGGGGGGGGGGAAATCTTTCTGCCGATGATATATCTGGCAAGAGTGACAATGTCATGCTCTTTCAGCTGCCTTCCAAAATGCCTTCAGCACATCCAAAATATAAAAGTGTAAAGCTCACAAGTGATGAAGAAGAACTAGATTTAGAATGGCAATAGAATTTTGACAATGGTTATGTGATACCATTAATGACTTTGCAGGTATTGGATAACGATTATGATCCAAAATCAATGTTTCTTGCAAATGTCACTGAAGTATAAAAGTGCTTAAATATTATAAAATTATTATTATTATTTTTTTTTAAACCCATTTTCTCCCAAAAACCCATGATTTTTTTTAGGGTAAAAAACCCAGCCCAGCGGAGGAAATGGGTATCTATCTACCTGGGCAGCAAATCTGGCAACCCTGATTTAAGTAGTAATTAATTTAACTTCAAGTAGCATTATTTTAAATAGTTCTTATCTATGATTGAAAGCATCCTTCTATGATTAAAATTGACAGAATTATAATGTAACTACGTTTCCTAAGACTAGCAGTGAAGGCGAATCCAAAGGCTTGGAGGGGTGATAAATTGATCGACAGATTGGGATTTGGTAAATATCCATTCATTTGGTGCTCCCTTATCGCTTATTTTTTCTGAATGATAAGGATTATCACCCCTATTTTTACACTGGACTTGTTCAGTCTGCACTTGTGCAGAGGCTTCCATGGGTACAAGAAATATGGTTAAAAAATATTTAATTTCAAAATTTGCATTTTTTACAAATATTTTTCATTCAGTTATTTTTCTGTTCAATACCAATGTTCTAAACTAAATGTAACTTTAGAAACTTGGGGAGACTATATAAAAATTTAAATTTTGTAATTTTTACAAAATTGATAATGTGAATTGTTCCATGGCATGATATTTTATTGTTTTGTCTTCATTTGAAATATTTTTGCAATTTGAGAATGTTCTAATGAACAGTTGTGAAAATTAAAGCCGTCGAATGGCAAAACTTGACACCCTGTATATGTATACTTGTGAGACTTACAATAATATTTTACATACATTTTAATTTACTTACATATGAACATTCCATGTAATAATGCATCAGCAAAAAATGAAAATAGCAACTTTTCTAGTACAAAAACTTTTTCAGTAAGACTTTTCAATTGGGAATCACTGTTGTGCAGTTTGCAATGCTTTTCAATACTTTTATTATTATTTTCAATGCTTTTTTTACTGTTAATGAAAATAATAGTTACCCCATTTCTGAGATGAGAATGGCAAATTTAATCATAATGAATGTAGTTTCATGTTTTACTCATCTAGAGTGAAATAGCATTTTATTATTGATCTTTTCAGTGTGAGAAATATGTTCTCTTATTGCTAAACTCAGTATTTAATATCTTACCATGAAATTCAATTGTATTAATTTTGTTATCTGTATTATTTTTATACATAAAATAAACTTTTTCCTTTTTAACGTGTATACAAGGATTTAAAAAAGAAAAAAGTTTTCTAAAGTGTTAAAAATTTCTAAATATTGTTTTTTCTGTATTACTAGAATTATTTACCTTATTTGTTACTGTTAGATTTTACATATATATTTCTTCTTTATCTATATATTATAATCTTAACATCTTTATGGTGAATTGGCATTTTTATTTTCTCTTTCCCTTGTAATTTTTGTTTCTTCATCAAGTAAAATCGTCAATATAAACATGTTGGGTGTCATTACAGCAATCTGATTTGTTGATTATTTCAATTACTTTGCCAGAAATATGAATATTTATGGTTATTGTAATTAGCTATAGATCTTGAATCAGTTATGATTTTATCATTATTGGCAAGCTTTACTAATGCTGTCCTAAATTTATTAAATTTTTTCTATCTTGCTTGTATTCTTTAATTCATTAGTCTATTTTCTCTTCGTAACTAGTGGTATGTCCTATTTTAATTTATTTATTACTGAATTATGTTTCATAAAAACCAGCAGTTTCTCTTGGATATATGTTATTTCTATCAAATTTGATGATAGATATTTTGACTTTGTAGGAAAATAAAATTATAAAATAGAGTTAAGTAATAAATAAAATAAAATAGGATTTTAATTACATACTACTTAGCAAAAAAGAAAAATGAACCAATGTATTTAAAAACACAAGCAAGATAGAAAATTTAACAAAAATGGGAGAGCATAAGCAAAGCTTACAAATAATGAGAAATCATATTTAAGAACCCTTTAATATAGCAAATTTCAATAAGCTCAAATATATGCATCCCCAAGAAACAATTGAACTGAATTCTTGTGATGATACACAATATGCTAATATTGACAATAGATTACACTACTTGATGAAAAAACAAATGCCGCAAATAAGAAACAAAAGGAAAATAACCACAAAAATGCTAGTTGACCATGAAGTAGTCCAGTTTGTCTGCAATGTATAGGTGAAATCAGTAAGAAATAAGGTAAATAATATTTCTGTTAGTATTTTTATTTAAATAGTTTTATAATTGTGGCATCTAATAAAAATTTTACAGCCATTAAATCATCTGGTTTTGATTTATTTGAGAGTACATGTTATAATATGTACTTGAAAATATACATAGTATCATCTTCAACATATTTCTCACATTGTTATGTTTTATAAAACAAAATTTTTGAATATTTTTCCCCATTATTTTATTCATTTTCCTTATACTATAATTTTGGGATATTGAAAAAAAAAAAAAAAAGTATGAAAAATATTACCCTCTTCTAATATTTTCTCCATTTAACTGATTGGTTCAGTGGAAAGATATTTTTTTCATATTCCCCATTAAAATATAATTTGCATGATTTGCATAGGTGATTTATGTTTAAAAAATGCCTAACGTTATGACAGCTTTTATTTCATTAAGACTTTTCTGGATTTGCATGGTTTATGTGCATGTTTTTCTGACTTTCAAATTTGTTTTTAAATAATGTACATTTATAGAACTCCTGTTTCTATAGGCTGTGGTTTTTGAAAAATTTAAAATTAATATATACATTTGTAGTATAAAGTTAAAATTGTACCATTTTTCACTACGAAAGCTTTCATTTAATAATGTTTTTATGAGCATATATTGTATGCATGCATATTCCAGCACATAATTAATTCCCTTTACTAACTTCTAAATATATTTTTTGCACTGATTGTCAATCCTTATATTATAATTGAACATTTTTAACATATTGTACAATCTTTATTAAACTACAGTACTTCATCGAGTTTATTTAAAAAATAATAAATAAAGCAATTAAAATTGTCTCATATTACAACTAATATATCTTTAAAATCGAAGACTGAATAGAAATGTATGTTATTTTTTTTAAGAAAAAGATATATTAATAAAAACCTACATATGCATAGCTATCGTATATATTAAATGCACTAACCAGAGGTGATTCTGTTCAGAAATTTCAGAAAATTTTTGGTTGTCTATTTAGGGGGGGGGGGATGTTTTTGATAATTTATTGAAAATAGCTTCTTTCTGATATCTAATAAAGCATTTTAATTTATAGTTATGAGCTCATATTCAAAATCAAGATAAAATATACAAATATATTGTATGTATGTATATACATATATAATATGTAGGAAACATACATATGTATATATAAAATAATGTTTCAGAAAATTCGACATGTAATTAAAAAAAAAAAAAAAAAAGAAATTATTGAATTACCCCTATGCATTGTACTATGTTTTTTTTTTTTTTTTTTTTTTTTTTTTTAAAGAAAGGTATGAAACATTTTATCATTCTGATATATAGTGGCAGTTTCAGAGGCTCATTACCAAAAACTTTTCTTTGCATTAAACTTTAGAAGAAATGTTAAATGTTGAAACAAAGTCACCATACCTTTTAAAAAAATATTAGTCAAAGAAAACTTTACCTGTGTTTGACGGAAGCAATCTCTAAACAAGAAAGAAAAATCATACGGTATGCATTGATTATTAACACTTTCCAAAGTACGTATTTGTTGTATCGTATAACATTATTGCACAACGGACAGACAGAAGGACTGAAAGGGCATACAAATAGACTAATTGTATTCATAATCACTCTTAAACAGTAAAATGCTTAACACAAAAAAAAATACAGCCCTGAGATTCAAATTGCAGCCCTTAATGTATCTGAATATTTAGTGCAGCCCTGTAAATCTGAATGTTAACCATATCATATTCTATACAAAACATTATTTTAGAATATTAATAAATGTCAATTTCTTTATGATTTTTAAAGTAAAAAATATTTAAATGTGATTTATAAAAATGTCTGTTCTAAAACAAAATGCATTGTAATTTTTTTGGGTGTTCCTATACACAAACTTATTAAGGCCATTTTAAATCTGAAACATTCTTTAGTGAACTTGAATAATATGTATCAATTTTTTAAAATTCTGAAAATATTTAAAGACACTGCAGGCGGGCAGACAGATAGATAAAAAGATGGACTGTCAGACAGATGCACAAATTACAATCGTATTCACAGTTAAAAATTGTTAGAAAGTTTTAAATATGTTACGTAAACGAAAATGTAATTCCAGCAAATGTCCATTAATAACCCTTAATGTAACTGAATATTTTTATGTGGTCCTGTAAATAAATCTAATGATAATCATAATACTATATTCTCCAGAAGGCATTTTTTTTTATGCATGTGAATAACATACTTCAATTTCATTAAGATTTGTGCAAAGTTAAAGTTACTAAAATTTGGTTTATTCTCTTCGCACCCGAAGCTATAATAACAACATAAGTTAAACTTGAAGGCTTTTAGACATATACGTTCACATACATTGTACATTACAAAAAAGTATAATTTTCTTACATTTATAATTTAGGGGTTAGGTACGATACAAGTGTATGACTTTAAACAACTAAACTCTAAATTATTAAGTTACATAAATCTTCCTAACTGTAACACAATTTAAAATTTGATGCCCTTAAATAAATCAATCAATATTTGTTTTCTTTTTATTCTGGCTAGTGTCTAAGTACTTTAAATAATTATGAAAATTACATACTTTTATCGACCACACTCTGTTGAAGCCATTTTACAACTGTTGACTGTTTTACTCTGTTGAAGCCATACTTCGGGTATCCCTGTACACAAACTAGTAGAGGTATTCACTCCATTTGCAATAAGATACATCCAATAATGAACCTGAATAACATATTTGAATTTCATTACAATTTGCGCAAAATAAAGGGTTTATAGAAATACCTCTCGTAAAGCACAGTGCTTTTGAATACTTTCAGGTATCCCTGTACACAAACCAATAGAGGTATTCACTCCATTTTCAATAGGAAACATCTGATAGTGAACTTGAATGACGTATATCAGTTTTAAGAAATTCCATGAATGTTGTTTACGGGAGTTAAAAGTGCAGACAGACAAACTGAAGTCTCTAACACTTTTCAACCTTGTTGGAAAGTGTTAAAAATGAAGAAAGCTGAAAATCAGTAACTTAAAAAAGAACAGAAGGCCATAGTCATTTTCATTAGCAGAAACACAATGCTTTAATTATCATAAAACTTAAGGAATCATCGTAATCTCTACAACAGAGATTTTTCTAATAGAAAATTTGAATTTGTTGTAATAACTTTAAAATATTATCAGTTGTGTTTATATGATGAAATCGTTAGAGCATTAAAATTGAGCTGTAAAGATTTTTTTATTACATTAAAAAAAAAAAAAAAAAAAAAAAAAAGTGAATGGGAGAGGAGGAAGTGAAATCGAAGTATGGTTTGATGTCTATCATGCTGCATGAGGGAACAATCACAACTTATTCCATTTTTTTTGCTGACAGTTGCGTCTTTCAAAAAATTCAAACCAAAGTGGTGATTGAAAACGAAACAAGCTGTGAGGGGGGGGGGGGATGTAATGGCGCTATTGATAGGTTCGAATTTACGTTAACCCAGCATGCAAAGAAAGGAAAGTAGGTATAAGAATGCCAAGGAGCATATCTGAAAACATAGCAACCAAAACTTGCTGACAGATGTAAATAAAAATGAAAACAAACATGACAGGAGGAATAAACTTGTATTGTAGATTAAGTAAAAATTTGGTAAATTGAATTTCAGGAGCAAGTTAGTAATAAAAAAAGGAAAATTGAATATTCCTTTTTATAACTAATTTTGAATAAATGACAAGGAAAAAATTAGCATTTTTGGAAAAAAAAAAAAAAAAAAAAACACTGTGATATATTCTTCCACAAGCAGGAGAAAAAAGAAAAGAAAAAAAAAAATCAAACAGGAAAAATAAAAAGCCAAGTGAGACATTTTTTCATATTTAATATAGATAATTTATCTAAATACTAGTGGGCCCACTAGATTTTATAAAGCTGATTTACAATATTTAGAGAGTAAAATTGACCTTGAACTGGCTATTTAAATATTCTAAGATACTTAGCTTTTTTAAGATTAATTTCTTTAATTGTTATTTGGTCGATGCTGCAAGTAAAATATAAGGATATATGTTATTAATTTCATGTGATATTTTAATATTTTTGTTATTTACTGAAACTAATGAAATTAAAATAGTAACATGCTGAATTTTGAATGCAGATACTACAAGTATATATGTAAGGGAAAAAAGGGGAAAAAAATGTGCATGCATACATTTTAAGTTAGTTTTATCATTTATTACTTATTGATTTTTATTAGCTTACTTTGGAAAGTACATAAAAATTTGAAAGTCATGTGTTTTAGCATGTGTGAGCATGTTAATATAAAATTTCTTTTCTTTTTGGTTCTTCATTTTTCTTTTTATTTATTTATTCTTTAATAAACAAAATTATTTTATTTGGTTTCTGTTATTTATTACATTTAATTTGTATCAATATGCATGTGCATGATTATTTAGCTTGTTTTTTCCTCTTTCTTTTTAAAAAAATATTATTCTTTAGTGCACTTGACCAGTGGTTGAAACTAAACAATAAAGTATTTAAGCATAGTTATCATTTGTTAATAATAAATAGAAGATAAACAATTTCTGTTTTTCTAATGTATACAAATACAGTCAGTTACTGTTAATTTACAGACTTATAAACAGTATAAATTTTTCAAAGTAATTTTAGTTGTAACAATTTTTTTTTTCTTTTTTAGAAATCAATTTAATGTTAACCTTTTTTGTTTAATTGCTAAACTAATTTAAAAAACAGCTATTAGACACACAGTTGATCCATGAATAAGTGAAAAAAAAAAAAAAAAAAATTAAAAAATCTATATGTTAACCTAATTAAATTCAAATAATTTAACTAGCAAGCTTTGCCTGCTAGCAGATCAATATTTTTAACTAAATTTTCAAAATTTCATATTGCTTAAAAAATTTCATCTTATCACTATATATTTTTATATGTCATAAACATAAAAAAAATATTAATAATAATAATAATAATTCTTTAAAATGGATGAAAGCCTTGAGGAAAAAATATTGAAAAATTGTTGCATAATAAAACATCATAAAATGAAAAAAAAAAGCCTCTTAACAACTGTTTTGAGTCAAAATGAAGTATAACTCTTCAAAGTAGGTGCAAGTGCTGCAAACAAGGTGGAAACAGCAAGTTTTTTGCATTTTAATGGTGCTTAATCAGTTTTTATCTTATTAATAGATCTGCAGTTAGTAAAATATTAATATTCATTATTCTCTACATTAATAAAATAGATCATGAAAAATTGCCTTCCTCCCAAATATATTAATTAGTTTTAAAATACAAATTTGTATAGAAATTCTATACATATGAAATAGCAATATCAATAATATTTTTATCTACAAAAAGAAAATATAAGCAAACAGTGACCCATAATCTGCAAAATTTTATAATTCATACAACCGACAACCTTCACCTCCTGTGTGTTTTAAAGAAGTAACTTTTAAAATACACACTATTAAAAGTTATTAACCCCTTGAACTGCAATTTATTTTCAGTCAGCACTGCTCATGCAGACAATATCATTTTCTTAGTTTTAAGAGGAGGGATTGATATAGAAACTTACGGTTTTGTTGCTCAAATAATTTGTTATTATTAAAAATAATATTTCTTTCACACATTTATATGAATGTTTGTTATATATACCTATAAGAACATAATTATTGTCGGGAAATTCATGACGAGCTGGACGCGTCATTTCAGTTCAAGGGGTTAAACTAAACTATTATTGAATTATACGGTAAAAAATGAAATGCAATCTCTAAATTTATTTTTAATGCAATTAAAGGAAAAAATGATTTTAAACAAGAATTTTATTAATGTTTATTCAGGTTATTTTTTTTTAAATTAAAATTAAAATTAATATATTTTCAAACTTTAAAATTAGTGATAATTTTAGTTTTTTAAAAAAATTAGATAATAATTAATACATAAATAATTAAATAATATTTTTTAATTTTTTTCAATAAAGACTGGATTTTTTTTTTTAAATCTATTTAGAAGTGGTTTTGAATTTTACACATGCTTTGCGAAATTGAAGAGAAAGGTTGGGCGTAGACATAAGGCTGTACCTGTGTTCATCATTGAATGCATCAAAATATTTTCGTTCTAGATAAAAATATATTTAATTACTAGATATATTTTTGTAGTTATAAAAAATGCGGATTTGACTGTTTTTTTTCTCTAGGGTGGGGTGAAAGAGAATTCAGTTATTTTTCATTTTGTAACCACAAATTATCAAAGATTTAATTCTGTTTAAAAAGAAAGTCAAGAAATCACTAAATAATTACAATATGCAAATAATATTCATATTGCTATTTACAGTTTTTCACAACTTCATAAAATCGTAAAAATATTAGTGTTATCTTGCATGTTCTAGTGCAAAATATTACTGCTGTTGATATTTTTGCAATAAAACAAAAATAAAAATATATGCACAGAGCAAGACACATCTGTTCTAAGACAGCTCTCAGACTGACTAATAAAATCGGTAAAAGCAAATCTTGCACAAGCTGAGGTCACTTATATAGAGTATTGCAGAAAAGCAATTTTAAAGGATGTTCTAAGCCAAGAGAAAGTTAGGGAAATTAGCTGCAGGTTACAATACATTCTCCTCTTTCTAATTTTGATGTACAATTTTATAATTAATGTAATGTAGTTTCTATTTATAATTGCCATCTTATAAACAAAAAGTTTTTTAGGATGTAAAACTACTTATATTTTATTATAAAGCTTACACATAGAAATGTAATCACTATGATATACTGATTTTGCCTTTAAATGTTACTTATCCTATATAGCCAAAGCAACTTCCTCTTGACCAAATCCAGTATGGCTCATTTCAAAATAAATACCTTTTGGGTGCCATTTTGATTGAATAAAATGGACAATTTTTTTCATTAAACTAATATAAAAATTATGTCTTTAGGAAAAGTTTTTTAAACTGAATATTTTTTGTAAGAACACTGTATACATACAAGTTATTAGTTAAATAAATACTGACAGCTCCTTTAAATACATTGAACTGAGGATTACATTTCATTATTTTCGATAGCTGTGTTTCAGGTAGTACCTGCAAAGTTTCTAAAGTAATTACAAAATAATTACTGTTTTTTCAAGTTTACATGCATGCATATCTGTAATTCTTTTTTTCAAGTGGGGTAGGGGGGGGGATCAATTATTTTTAATACATTATTTGTAGGGGGGGGGGGGAAGAATTTTCCATCATGCAAAATTAAAGTAACTTGGGTTAAAACTTTAACTTTCCTGACTGTGCCAGCTTAGTGGGCAGAGTGTTGAGCCCAGCCCATAATTGTGCAATGTTTAGTACTAGTGCAATATTATTTTAAACCCATTTAACCTCAACAGGACTGCAGCCTGACTCATTAGCAAAGCATAATTGGAGGAATGCATGCACATTAATGTTAATTAATATATATTAATTTTAATTAATTGTACTTTAATAATAATGACCTGTTAATATCTCTACAGTTACGAAAGTAAAGGAATAATCTCCTTTGCAGAGTTTCAAAATTGTGATTATATCTCCAAACCATTTCTGTGGGTTAATTACAAACTGAAGCCAATTACCCACAGCATTGCTCTAGTGTGATATTAAATGCACTCAACCTATAATATACTGCACCAACATTTCTTTCTTAGATGGCTAAATTTATTATCTAAATAACAGTATGACACCAAATTAACTTTTCTAAGTTTTAACTTCTTAGTAAGATTCAGAATTATCTTAAAATTTTATCTCATTCACTTATTTTCTCAGACATATTCATAGAAACACTTGCTATAATTTATACACACACACACACAAAAAAAAAAAAAAGTGAGCCCTTTTTTGTTGAGATGGGTTACAATTTACAATACTCATATCTGGAAAACCTTAGTTATATGGTCAACAGTGAATTATTAACAAAAAACAAAATCACTTGTAATCTCAAAATGTGATTTCTGGTAGAAGTACGTATTTGTATGAGGACCTTTATTTGAGATAAATTAGTGTTGAATCTTATAGGAAGAATTTTGAATTGAAAAGAGCTGATTTTTATAGGAAGTCGCTTTTGTATAAAGGTGGACTTTTACTGCGGTGCAGAATATGTCTGAATGCTCGAGTAAGGTTCAGAGCAAATTTTTTTAGATATTTTCTTAAGAGAAAATTAAAGTTCAAATCTAAATAACAATCTGGTGAAAAAACAAACTTTGTAATACTTATAATATTAAAATAACAGCTTTTTTATTTTACAGTGTATATTTATTCTCTCAAACACTTATTACATAAAATAAATAACTTTGTATAACAAAAGTAAATTCTTGCATTATGGAGAGAAATTTTTAATGTGTTTGGGGGGAAGTTTCAGAAATCTAAAAATTTCCTGCTCTCTCTCTCTCTTTTTTTTTTTTTTTTTTTTTAAAGAGAGGTCTCACTGTATATGTTATAGTTGTCTTATAGGGAGAAATTGGTTGAAATTTAACCTCATTAATCCTCATATTTTTCTAGAAATTCTGCTGAATGCAGACTAGGATTCCTTAGAAAGACCCATGACAGGGCATTCTACATAGGCCTAGAATCCTAATGTAGTCAATCGGTCTTAACCCCAGCATATAATATTTTTCATGTAAGAATAAATTATACCTTTCATTTTTTCAAATACTAGTTGCCTTTGGTGACTACCTGGTTTGCAACTTTTCAAAATTCTGGCTTTAACAAACTCCTGCCCTCCCCATTTCAGATACCTAAAACAGCCTGCTTTTTCTTACTTTACCAATGACTCTTACAAATTCTGAATATAGCAGACTCCTACTTGGTTGTGCCTCCTCCTGTTTTTATTTTCATTAGCCTGTTTACAATAAATTCCTCGATGCTAAAATCCTAGAGATACTTAACTCTATTTAAAAAAACTATAAATAAACAAAATAAAATAAAAATATGTACCTCCCCCTCCCCCATCTCCTGCCCTAATAATTTTACAGCTTTGGAAGTATGCACATTCAATCCAGAAAAGAACAGCAAAAGCAAAAGATATCATATCCTTTTCTCTTGCACATTTTGTGACTGGGAAAACTGAAAAGAAATTATTCGGGATAATTGTAATGAATTTTAGCAATAAAAGGAATTTAAATAAGTACTTAATTTTGTAAAAAGTTCTTATTTCATAAATAATTTGAGATTTTTGAACTCCTGATCGGTATCCTGATAGCCGATAATAAATTTCTGTTAAAATTGGAGAAATTGAAAAACTATTCTTTTTATCACCACTGCCATATCATGTGACTACAAAAACTGAAAAGTAATTATTCAGGAAGATCATATTTCAAAGTGGTTAGTGAACAAATGTTTGAAAAACAGATATAATTGAATTGCAAAGATGGTCTTTAAAATTAATATTTTAAAAACCAATAATGTTTTTTTTTTTTTTTTTTTTTTTTAACTAACATTTTCCTTAAACTTCATTTTACCATCTGCCAATTTCTGTAATTCTGCAAGCACATATTTGCTTTATACGTAGCTGTACAGATATTATACATACAGATATTTTTTATTATATAAGATCGTTACACAACTCTGAAGATGAAAAACAGTTCTAGTGCTTTTATTTTAGTGATTGAATACATTGAATAGTTAATTTAAAGTTAGCAGTAGATGTAGAGTTATTTTAGTTCTAAAATTACAATGAAATTACTTTAAACTATCATGCTTGTATGTACACATAAAATTCACAACAGAGATTGCTTGCTCTTATTTATTATCAATAATAAAACAATTATTCTAAGTTGTAGTTCATTAAAAGAGTAATTAAATAAATGCATTGAGAATAAAACTAATAAAAAATCAACCACTGGGAATGCTTGCTGCCTTGCACTTTGTGTTGCACTTGACTTTAGTTTGCTTGATCTGTTCTGTGACTTACCCCTGTCCCTCTCCATGCCTCAGTATGACCAGTTGTCTGGGGGCCATCTCATGGGGCATGTGGGATCTAAAATGAACTACCAAGCCTGAATGTCCCCTTCCTCTCCAGCCGGATGCTGATCTCACCTGTGCTACCAAGTTTTAGAAGCTGAAGATGGAGGCCGTGATTATTTAAGTGCAAGATGATGGGACCTTTATCTAGATTTTAGTTCTTCATTATCCATTTCACCCCTGAATTCAAGAGGAGCACAAGTTACAGGGGAGTTGCTGATTGAGGAGTTGATATTTTTGTTTTCCCTTTGTGGAGTTATTGCGGAATGAGAAACCAAAGTAAATATAAACGTTTAAGTAAGCCTTATATTTATGATATCAGTGTCTTAAGGAATTGTATGCTCAAAATAGGTGCATGCAGTTTTAGTTGATGGTTTTCAGAATTGTTTGCCAAATCGATTTTTATTTTATCTTTTAATATATTAACTTGTTTTTCTATTTGATAATATCATGATTTCTTTGTTATTTTACTGTCTCTTCATTTAATTCTAGAAACGTGAAGTTTCTTTTTAAATTCATTTGAAAAGTTTGTATATTTTTAATCTATTTTAAAAAATAATTTTTTGCTACTATATTTTATACTTTATATTTTCAAGGAAAAGTTTTTTATTTGGAACTTCAATCATTGGTGGTGCTGAATTAACCACTTTTATTTATTTTTTTCCTTTGAACGTAAAAGGAATTCAAATTTTTGTAAATTAAACATTGCACATAGATGGACTGCAAGTAGAAGCATAAAGCAGTGTCTTCTCCTCTTTCACTGCTCAATGTATATATAAAGCTTAGCATTTATTATTTTGTTGTATGATTAATTTCTGAACAAAAAAAAAAAAAAAAAGTCTAGCTGTTTAAATTATTATATCCTGTTGTATATTGAAACTTTTTATACATTTTCATCATTCATGAGTTTTTAAATGTATAATTTAGAACTGCTATTAATTTAAAAGAAAAAATCAATCATATAAAATATTAATCTTTAGGATGGGCATAATATTTGGCTTTCATTTTATGCGTGAAGTAGTGTTGCATTTACAATTTAAATATTTTGTCAATCTGTTAATTGCAATTGGGGTTCACTGTAATGTTTGTCAATTATTCTCATTGATTATAGTTTGAAAATACATATATAATCCAGTTTTATGATAAGTGAAATTGTTTATATCACTCTTATTATTTTGTCCAAAAGGAACGTCTGTATTAACAAATAGAAAAATAAATTTAATGTTTGTTTTTAATTACTGCCCTATGTCTAATATTTTGAATTAAAATTGCAAAATTAATATTAGTGTAGTATTTTTTTTCTAATTATGTCTCAGTTTGAGCTATTATTGGAAGCCAAGTTTTTATGCCACACCCTATTTCTTATACATTTATGTGACCAAATAATCATGAAATTGCATATATGTAATAAAGTGGCTTTAATTTATTTACTGGAAAATAAATAAATAAATAAATAAAAAATGCATGATCAATGTACTAGTGTATCAATTTTTAAAGACATCAATATTTAGTAAGCTTAGCTGTAAATGAGTAGCAGTTGTTAAATAAATTAAAGTTGTTAACTTTTAAGACTATAGTTATTGCAAGAATTCTGGTTGTGCAAAATGAATGTTGGCTGTTTTCTACTGTTTCTTTAGCAGATACTGCTTTCTTTCCTTTTCTGTAGGCTTTATGAGCATTTTAGTAACATTTATTTTTGCTCGTGAAAGAATTTTTCGATTACAAATTTTAAAAAAAGTTTTTGTATTTCTATAACTTTAATTAAAATAATTATTATTTAAAAGAATGCTACTGACTTTTTGTCATGCATTGCTTTTTTTCATTCATAAAAAAAAAAAAAAAAAAAAAGTGTTCACATGTTTTTTGTGCCATGATCATAATTTTTATTTATTCATTTTCTTTTTTTTAATGTGATCTCATGATTAATGTACAAAACTGAATTTGTATTAAATTATTTCATAATTATTACCTCTGAATGTTTATATAAAACTAATTACAAAACCCAATTCTATCTTCCAGTTCTCACAAAATAAAATAAAATATGAGAATTTTTAAATTAATTTTATTTAATTTGTGTGTGTGTTAAATACTTTAATAATTCAAAACTGAATATCTGCGAATTGAATGAGGATTGAATTTGTACTCAATATTAAAAATATGAGGATTATTATTATTTATTATTATTTTTTATTTTATGGCACAATACATGCTATTTGAACATTGGCCGGGGACACTGAAATGATGGCTACTTTTGAAGGGCCATCCAATGAATGGCTATCACTACCCCTAACATACACAACATTCATGCCTTGTCCAGGATTTGAACCCGGGTCCTACCATGTGGTATTGAGGGACACTAACCACCACACTATATGGGTGACATATATGAGAATTATTTTGTCTGTTCTATAATAACAATTAAAAAACACACAGTAAACGCATATTCTAGCCATTTTAAAAAGCCAACCAGAGTTTTTGCTGAAAGTGTAATCATATTTGATGTCTATTCTGCATATAAGCTTGTGTTTTTACTTGACAAACTGTTGTATGTAATTACATAAGATAGTAGATTTTTGCATTTTATGGATTTGTACTTTTATAGCATTGAGAAGTGAGTAAAATTTTACTTTTATCATTTTGTTATACATATTTGGATTATTAATGATGAATGTACTTTGTGGATGTTCGGCAAAAGGACAAAATAAAATGCTGCTGGAGTGCTGTTAAATGTACTATATGCATATTTGTATGTTGTAAATTACAGTTGAAGAATTTTGCTAGTAAGAATTTAAGTTATACGTAAGAATATATATTTATAAATTAGAAAAATCTTTTAAACCTTTTTATATAAAACTTATCTGCTTTAAAATTTAGACTTGTTTTATTCATAAAACTAAACTTACCCACTTTTCTCTCAGGATATTAAATTTAAAAGTATTTAAATTGTATGAAAATTTCTCACTTTTTATATTATCTTACTCTTGTCTATGAGTATATATATCTTTTGATTTTTTTATGACTTTTCTTTAATTGTTTAGTTTAAATAAAATTATCTGTATTATAGCGAATGTAAATTGCATTAATGATGCATAGTAACGCACAGCCTAATTTAAAAAAAAGTGCTGTGCATTATTTATAGATTATCTCTATGTCATACATGGAGAAGCCATTATTTAAAGTACAAAACTTAGCTCAAATGTTAAAGAAAATACGTTAGATAAGTTTTCATCTGAAATATAAATGTTTTTGATTAAAAAATTTAATTTTCACATTAAACAGCTTTCAAAATTAATAATTTTTTTTTTTTTTTAATAGTTTTGAATTTCTTTCACATATATTGCAATTTTGACAATGCATTTTTGTAAAATTTTTGAGTAATTGCAGCTAAACATGTTCTTGATTGCTCAATCGATTGGCTCTTTTGCCTCGTAAATCTGTTGAAGCTCAAGAATTTTTTTATGGATTCAAAATAATTATACAATTGTTGATTTTATTTTTTAATAAATTTATTGAGAACTGAATCGTTATTTTATATTTATTTAAAATTGCTACACATTTAGGTTCGTAAAATTTATTATATTGTATTGTAATTATTATATCCTTATCTCATTTTAAGAACCCATCAACTGTTTTCATGGTCCATTATTTTTCTTATTTAAATTTATATATATAAATTGATGTTCTTAAAAAGTTTGTAGAAAAACTAAATTACAAAAGTTTGATTCTTAAGTTAACAATACCCTGCGTTTAATTTTAGTTGTATCTTGTTCTTCAAAAATTTATCGGAGAAGCATCTGTAAAATGATATAAGCTTGTATGCTTTATTTAATAATTTAACAGCTCTAACATGGATCAAATTGGCAAAAATATCTCCAAAAATAGAAGAAAATTATCCAAAGTCTTAAAACATAGTTTGTAGAGATTTTTTTTTTTTTAATTATTATCATTATTACTGTGTTTATTTATACATTTTATCATGCCATATTTCTCATTTTTTATATTTCTAGATATTTATATTGAAGTTTGGAACAATTGCTTTATTAAATAATCACCAGAATCAAGTTATTTTCTTTTTTTTTTTTTCTTTTGACCAAAAAATTTCTTTTGCTATTTCTTTTCTTTTTTGTGTTTTTATAAATATAAAATATGCAAGACTGATTTTTAACTAAGAGAAATATGGCATTTTTTGCCATACGAAATTGTATAGACCATGTTGTGATGCATGTATTGTTAGTTCTTACTGTGATACTAGTTTATTTATGTATTGTAAGATAGTCATAAATTTTATGTATAGTTGATGCATATTAATTTCGACTTAAATTTGAGGGTTAGTGCATGAAAAAATGAAAATGAAAATTCATATGTTTATTTATTATTTGTTGTATGTGTTGTGAATACTAATCATGGATATTTCTTATTTTCTCATTATATGAATAAACACACAATTACTTCCATACTGCCATAAATTTCACATTACATAAAAGTTGGAAAGCATTTATTTTATTCAGTGTTTGAAAGCCAACTCCATATTTTCTATGTCATTTACATAGCGTTAGATTAAAAAAAAAAAAAAATGTAATTTAAGTGAAAGCTGTTACATCCAGCTGTGATTCATCCATAAACTTCTTTATTGTGTAAATATCTTCAGAAGATTTATGTACTAAAAGAATGAGGTTTTATTTATACTGGAAAAAATTAATGTCTGTTTGATATATAGAATAGTTTTGTTTAAATTTTATTCTAATGTAGCTAGATAAATTGTGCAATAATAAATATAATAACCAACTATAAAAGGGTAAGGGTGGTTAAAGACTATATTTAATATGTAATGTATTACAAAGTACATTTTCATTTATTAGAATACTTTTGCTTTGATTATAGTTTAGGTAAATATTTTATAGTTATGAAAATTATGTGATAGTTATTTTTCTCTGCTCATAATGCAGGTTAATTTTCAGTCCTCCCTCACTGTGAAAGTGAGCATGTATACTTTTATGTTTTTTTTTTCCCCTTTTCTTAAATTGTAGAAAAACAATTTGTATACTAATGAGAAAGAAATGATTAAGCAGATGACAATTAAGTGAAATCCTACTTTTTTTATTTCAAACATTTCGTTTCTTTATTTATTATTATTTTGTATCGTTGTTACTGTCATTCCTTTTTGTCCTTAATGTTATTTATAAATAAACTCTGAATACCTTAAAATTGTTACATGATTATATAAATTTTAATGATTTTTTTTTTTTTTTCCCATGTTCATATCAGTTTGTTTTTTACCATTTTAGTTTATTTTATTAACATATACATAATTTTAAAA
Source organism: Salticus scenicus (assembly GCA_963930645.1). Taxonomy (NCBI): domain Eukaryota; kingdom Metazoa; phylum Arthropoda; class Arachnida; order Araneae; family Salticidae; genus Salticus; species Salticus scenicus. The sequence goes on from OZ005654.1 coordinate 247,340,749, forward strand.
GTCTTTTAAATAAAGTAGTCAATCAAAATAAATTTTTATAGTTTTTTTTTTTTTTTAACTGCAGAGAATATTATTTTAGTCTTATAAATATATATACATAAAAATGAGCATATAATTGCTTTTAAAAATTTTAAATGAACTGTAAAATTATCCTTGCCTTCATGAACATATGAGCGGTCTTTATCAACATGAAAACAACTGTAAATAATTATATAACTATTAAAAAAAAAAAAAAAAAAATCTATTTTATTTAACAGTGTTGGATGTCTTTAAAAAAATTACTTTGATGCAACCAAAAATATGCATTTATTTTAAATGTTTGTTTTTGATTTCATAGTGATTGAAAAAAAGAAAATAAATAAAGATAAAAAATAAATCTAAAGATGTGTGAAAGCAACATCTCTCTATATTTATTACCTTGATATGCACAAACATAAGTTTTGTAGTTACTGTAAAATTTAAAATTGGGAAAATTTTCTATTTTGCTTTAATTTCCTGCAATACATAATTAAATACTCATTTATAATTAATTTTTTTTATATAATTAAAAAGTAAATAAATTTGTAAATCACTTTTGAAAATTATGTCCAAATAACTTTAAATTTAAAAATAGTGTGAATTATTCTCATTACTTATTAAAGATGTTTTACTGGATTCCCATCTTTTTAAACAACGCCTTTAAATTATTTTTTACATTAAGTACAAATATTTAAATTTTACTTTTAAAAAAGGGTAACCTTGGTGGAGTACCTACTGAATACGCAATTTCAATGGTGCATACAAAATTTATTTCTATATATTTTCTGGGTGATTATAATTACATTTAAATAATCATGATTATCAATAACTAGACTGAGATTCAAGTTTACAATTACAGGCCAGTACTTTGTGTTCTGAAAGCAATATCAACTCTACATTACATAAATTTCTATTTATTTTTATTTAATATTGTTCTTCCACCGTTTATTTCCACCATTGTTTTTGTTAATTATTTATTTATTTGTATGTATGATGTATTATATATGTAGGTATATTAGGATTGTTAATTATAAAACTTTTGTATAGTAAATCTTGTTTTACTTAGTAACTTAAAAATATTTTCCTTAGAGATTGTTAGTTGGATATGCTTATCCATCTGTTAGTTCAGAATGTTTTAAGTATTTCACATATCTTTTATGTAAGTAGTCAAAACTTTGATAAGCAATGTAAATGTTTTATGTTATTTTATGTGCATTGTATTACCTAATGAATGTTTGGCAACAAAAATGCATTTTTTTTTAACCTTCTCTTCTGTTGAAAACTTCTTATTGTGTGTTTATATATATATTTTCTCTGTTCTAACTCAGGTTATGATACTTTTCCATTTTATATGAAGCATTCATCATTCCTGGTTTGTGTATTTTATTTTTAAAATATGACACATTATTATTATTAGATTTTTTTCTGCATAGTTAAAAACTGTTTTGCAAACTATAGTCAAGTCTCATTGAGACATATTTTAAAACTTATATATGTTAAACTTAACATATATAAGTATACAAGAGTATAAAAACTTATTATACTCTGTTACTTTTATATTTTTCTGGAGCAGGATTAATTGCCAAATATTTTGTTAATATCACAGAGGAAGTTGCCATTTTCCTTTAACAAAATAACACTCTGCACTTCATTTGCTTTACGAGAGATTGTTCTGCAAAATTTATTTCATTAGAATTTTTATCATGGATATGAAAACTAAGTTTAAGACAACAGCAAAATCTTCAAACACAAATGATTTTAGTCATTTTAAATATTTGCAGTCTCATGTCTCATCGTTAATTTTAATTTATATTTTATTACTTTGATAAGTTGTTTTATTTCCAATGGAAATTTTTTATTTGTGTGTTTTATTATTGCCATTATTATTTTTATTATTATTTATGCTTTGAAATTTCACCAAATGCTGATAATTTGATATCTGAATCTGGTCATGACAGAAAAGTACCCTTTTACTTTTGCTATATTATTCAACATTTAAAATGTTTGATGAGACACAGAAGCACACATTGTAGGAACAATTTTTCCTTATTTGTAATTTTGAATATTTTTAAAACAATAAATTATCAAATTATTATTTAAGAAATATTTTATAATTTTTTATACTTTGCATGTTTTGGAGAAGTAAGGAGTTTATTTTCTATATAAAAGCATAGTTTTTTTTTTTTTTTATATATATATAAAAGCTGTTACTTTATAAATGAGTATCATTAATTTATTCTTTCTTTCTTTATTTTATTTATTTTTTTTTTAAGAAAAATGACTAGTGAGTTGAAAATCAAGAATTCAGCAAAAATTATTTTCTGTTTTTATAATAATGTGACCCCCCCCCCCCCCCCCCCAAATAAAAAAATAAAAAATAAATAAATAAAAAGTGATGTACACGAAATTAAAAGAATTTATTTTTATATGAAGCATTTAATATTAATCAAATGCTTAATATTTATTTGTGCCCTTTTTATTTTCTGTGTTTTAATTATTGGCAGCTGTTTTTTTTTCCTAATCATGCAGAATAGAAAAAATAGAAGTTTTGTATGATAGATCTAAGTTTCCTGTATATACAATTTATTTTCATTAATTGATTTTGACGGATGACAATCATCCGTAGTTAATAAGACATGTTAAAAAAAATAGTGTAATATCTAAGATAATAATCTATTACAATGAATTTGTAAGTATAATTTTTCTGAACATATTCAAGGAAGTGTAGTCCTGTTTATCCTACAGAACTGACATATTGTTTGTTAAGTATTTAAGTATAACAAATGTTTTCAGAGTAAAATACTATAAAACTAAACTAAATTACACAGACTATTCCTGATTGCAGTGTTTTTAATCTAATCCGTATTTTCATATTTCCTATTAAGTTATCTTTTGTTATCATTGGTTGTTTATTTGTCATCCAAGTAATATGTACACAAATTATTGAGAGCTTCTGGTCTAAATAATTTGAGTATCATTTGATATTCTGTTTTTATTTATTTAAGGATCTAATTTTCAGGATTTAACTTTTGGGTCACAATCATCCATTACATACATTATTAAATATTAAGAATATTGTCAAACACAATCTCTCTCTCTCTCTTTTTTTTTTTTTTTTTTAATATTAATTCACGTTTTTAATTTAGAACATGCTGTTTCCTAATTTGTTTATAAAATCATTTTCTTATATATATTAAACTCACTGCTATCTCATTTAAGTTTTAAAGATGATTTTAAAAAACATCGACATATTATTATCATTAAGGGGATACTTCTTTTAATTTCATTGACATTCTAAGCCCATGTTATTCTAAGAAGAAATTACTCATTACTTAATGTATTTTTTCAAATTCCATTTTCACATTTAGAAAATTCACAACTGTTGAAATGTTTCTCATTTTTCAAAAATTATTTTAATTTTTAATATTTTGTTTTAATGCTGTAACATGTGAAAAATTAACTAGAGCATTTTTTGCACTTTAATAGCTTAAAAAAAAAATAAAGTAAAGAAAAGAAAGAGTTACAAAAAGAAAAAAAAAAATCTCCATAGTATAACGTGGGGTTTGGATTACTGGTTAAATTAGATGAAATATCCTCTGAGATTGACAATTGATTATTATTATTTTGAGGTTAGACAGTCATGAGTTGAAGTTACACCATATTTGTAAGAAAATCTGAGGGAAAGAAGAGAGCATAACTCTGATAGTAGTTGAAAATTTCATGTTTTTGAAATTGGACAATCGATTTTTAACATTGACAGGGAACTATATTGTTAGGCAGAGAAAAATATCTCTCAAATATATTTTACTCCCCATCCTATTAATATCGGTGAGTTTAAAAACTTTTTATCAACAATTTTGTTTTCCAATAATTATTTTATATACCAAAACAAATTAAAGAAAAAATAAAACATATCCTCTCACAAAATGTGACCCCTAACAGAGGTATGCATTTATATATGGGCCTTGTGGGAGTTAATAAGACCTGTGTAGGGAAAAAAATTTGGAGCCAGTAAAAACTGTCTTTAAAGGGAGATGTACCTGGAATAGAGACAGTTTTGAAAAGATTTCACTCTATTTCTATTAAGAATAGTGGGAAAAATTGCTTCAATTTACTAGCTATATAAAGTGCAATTTTGTATTTAAAAATTTCTGTGAAACTATTAGCCTTACACAAAAAAGACAAAATAAATCAGAAAAATGTATATGTAAAAAAAACAGGATAGCTAGCTGTCAGGGAAAAGTCAGGGAATTTCATTTAAAGTCAGGAAATTTTGACAAATTTTATGAAATAAACTATATTAATCAATAAATTATTTTAAATTACTAAATTTGTGTACAATATCGTGAAATTTTTATGGAAAGTAAATAGTAAGAGTTTGGAAAAATAGGGAAAATTAAGAAAAAAAAAAGTCAGGAAAAAGACAGGTAATTTAGGAAAGTTAAAATGTTAGCCACTCTTAAATTTTTTTTTTTACAAAAAATTAGTAAATAACATAATTTTTGCATTAGAGAACTACCACAATTTTTATCAGAAATTTAAAAACAACTAAATATTTGTAAGTAATTAAAAAGGTAGAGATTATTAAGATTCAGATCTATGTATAATTCAGAATATATACCATCAATTTTTACAGCTGCCTTTTGTTTTTTTTCTTTTCTTTTCATCTAATTTTAATTTATCACTAATGTTTTTAGTTTAATGATTGATAATTCTAATAGCTTGTAAAGTACAAAAATCTTGACTTTTTTAAAAAAATAACCATTTTCTTATGTAACAAAAGATTTCATAACCTTAATAAAAAAAAAAGGCTGCTACCTGTGTAAAATATCTATGTTATGGCTAAGTTACAAAAATATTTATTATTTATTTATTTTATTTATTTATTTATTTTATTTATTTTTTTTTTTTTTGGGGGGGGGGGGGGGGGGGTAAACATTTCTCCTCCACTCTTACGATTTTAATTCTATAAAATCACATTTCAATGGCTGTGCAAAATTTCTACAATCAGTGATCAATTTATTGGCTGTTTAAAAAAAAAAAAAAAAAACCTTTTGTGTTTTGATAAACATTTAACATAAATTTACATATAATAAAATAAAAATACAGTTTTATCAAACTTTTAGAGCCTTTTCTTTAATGAGAAGTGGAAAGGAATAAAATAGAAAAGATGTTTTCTACTTTTTCTTTTTACTTTGCTGTTTATATAGTTTTTTGACTTTGATATAAAGATATTTCAGAAGTTTTAAAAAGTTTTAAAATTATTGTAGCTAGTTTTATTGCACCCATGTGTGCATTTATATTTTTGAATATTTAACATAAAATAATTAAAGATTTTAATATTTTCTTAGAAACTTCATTGCATTTATTATAAAAGCACATTAAATTTTGTACTGGCAAATGTACAATTTTTGTTTCTTTATAATTTTTTGTACTAAAAAAATTGAATATTTGCTATTTAAGATAAGCGTTCACGTTAAATTTTTGAAAGTACTCTATTGCTCTTGCTTTATTACAAATGTAAGAAAAATATTAACAAATGTGAGTAATATAACTTGCATCATTTTATGGGATGTCATTCATTATGTTGGTTTTTGTGATAATCTGTATTGCCAAAAGAACAAATCTTGTTTTTTCATATGTTTATGTACTAATTTTGTAATATTCTGAAATTTGTATCAGTTTTTATTAATTTAGTAAATATATATCTTTTTTAATATAGTTTTACAGATTCAAGCAAAAACTTAAATCGTTTTGGAATTAAAATTTTAAATAAAGTAGTAAATGCTCAAAATTTTATTTAATTGATTTTACACTGTTCTTCTTTTTAAAATTATTAATCAGAATTTCTGAATGAAAGTCTGTATAACTAATTTGATGAATTTATTTTTCATTTCCACTAAAATAGGCAATAGATTAGATTAGTAATTTTGGTAATATATTTCTTGAGAATCTTTTTTTGTAAACCACTAATTCAGTGTTGAATGATAATGGAGTTTTGATAAGAAGTTTTCATTGTGGGTGCATTTTTATCTCAGTGTAGAATATTGTAACATGACAGTGTTTCTGTGTATTTTTCTTGTAGTAATTTGAAAACACTTCAAAAGATATATTACTCTTCATAAAATGTTTGTCGCACTGTGAAGTTGTTGCCCAATTGCTGAAATATTGTATGCAACTTTCCCTTTTTTTGTGATAAAAAGTCTGTATAAATAAAAAATTCATTGCTTCAGTGTGTTTTATTCTTTTAACTAGTATAAAATGTTTATGAATTTCCTGAAGAACTGTTTTTATTTATTTTATTATAAACTTCATTTTGCTTTCATTTACTATAAAAACATCTAAATTTGTATTTTTAAATAGTATCTTTTTCTGAATATCTGCAATAGATTAAAAAAAAAAAAAAAAAAAATTATTATAAATTAAAAAAGCTACTAATTTTTTATCATTTGATTATTTCAATTTGTTTCTTATGAATTGCCTTTAAGATTACTCTAACCAATTTGCATGTTTTAATAAACTGGAACAATATGATTTTTTTTTTTTTTTTTTTTTGTTTATGATTCCATACAATCTTAAAATCAGTGAAAAATAAAATATTTCTTAAAAATTCATATGGTATGGTTCAGGGGTGGCTAATCTGTAACCCACAGCTGAATTCAGAAATTTATGCAATACTATGTTTAAAAAAATAAAAAGAGGGAAAAAAAAGAAATTAAAGTTATCCTGTTTAAAATCTATATAGATTGCATTCTGGTAGACAATATTTCTTTGAAATTTCGTATTTGGACTATGGAGAAAAGAAATCTGCAAAAATTAATAGTTCAGATTTGGAGCATTAGATGGTGCTTTTCATGCAATGTAAAAAAATAAAGAGGCAATCAATGGTGTAAACTTTTTCTTCACCGTGCCTTTAAAATAAATCCTTACTGATCAAGTTGTTTTTTAGATAAATAGTATAATCTATATATTAATAGGCAAGCATAAAATTTGTTGTCCCTTTTTAACATATTAATTATGGGAGTAGAGGGTTGAAAATGGTATCATTTATGGTACTAGTAGATTTAAAAATAGTAATTTTTCTACTGAATTTTGACAGTATTGACACTTGAAAGGCTTACAAAAAAGGTCTCTGTTGTGTCAGGGATTGAAAAAGTTGAATATTGAATTTAAAGAGACTCGAAAGTTAGGTATACTGCAAGGAAGATGATACAAACTGATTTAAAAAAAAGCTGGAAGAAGTCGCCTTAGTCCAAGGAGTGTACAGATACATTATCAGCAGCTATTTTAATCAAAAGGCAAGCAATTATATCAATACAATTTTTTGGCCGCACAACATGAATCTTATATAAATACCACTTTACAATAGATTACAGAAACTTTTATACTGTAGTAAAAGGGAGAGCCAAATCATGTTAACCCTGTGAGAGGCTGATATGTATTATCCTTTATGCTGAGCAGTAGTTTGTCTCGATCTTTCTCTTCTGAAGTCATAGTAAAGAATGATTTTAACATCAACTATTATCTTTTTAAAATGCTCAAAGTTTCATAACATCTAGTGTGAAAAGCATCATCTATCAGTCAAAATTTGAACTATTAATTTTTATTGCAGATTTCTTTTCTCCATAGTCCATATAGTACATCCACTAAACAGGTTCTATATTAGAGATGCAACGATTATTCCGCCGAAGCCGAATGTTCGGCCTATTCGGCCTGTCAGCCGAATATTCGGCTTCGGCCGAATATCAAGTCCATTATTTGGCCCAGGCCGAATAATTCTTTAAGAAATGTTTTTATTTATATTTACACAATATAAATAAAAACATTATATTACACAATAATTTTTTTTTAATTTTAGAATTTATATTTGTCATGTATTGTGGAAATTTTATTTGAAATTAACTAATATCCCCCCCCCCCCCAAAAAAAAAAAAAAAAAAAACTTTCATACCTTGAATGAATTTCATCATACCATTTTAATGTAAGAATCATGTAAAAACTTTTATGCTATATTAATAAGTGCAAAACATATCTGTAGTAAGCTAACATAATCTGTTAAATTAAAAATTAATCTATTCAAAATTGTCCCAACTGATCCATACAAGCAAATTCTGATTTTTTTTCAAAGTATAATGAAAAAATTTAATATTTATCCTTCGTTATTTAATAATAATAAAAAAAAATCCTTCCAGTGATATTTTTAATTATTGGGGGAGGGGGACAAAAAATTAGAAATTGAGTTATGCCGTTCAAAATTGGTATACATAGGTTTTGGAAGCCTAAAAGTCGAATGAGGATATTTTCGAAAGTGTAAAATTATTAGGGGGGGGGGGGGGAGACAAAAAATTAGAAATTGAGCTAAACCATTCTAAATTGGTATTTATATGTTTTGGTGGCCTATGAGTCGAATAAGGATATTTTAGAAAATGTAAAATTATTAGGCGGAGGGGCAGGAAGGGCAAAAAATTAGAAATTGAATTAGACCGTTCAAAATAAATATGTATAGGTGGGGGGGGGGGGCAAAAACATAGAAATTGAGTTAGACCATTCAAAACTGGTATATATAGGTTTTGGGGCCTACAATTGAAGGAGGATATTTTCGAAAGTGCTACATTAACATTAAGGGGAGTGGAAAGAGGGACTAGGGGTACCAAAAAATAGAAATTGAGTTAGACTGTTCAGAAATTGGTATATGTAGGTTAATTAGGAGGGGCGTGGAATAAATATGTGTATCCCTTAATCTGTGCACACGCAGTGTGCATGGGTCTACGCTGCCAACGGCAATGGGAACCCGGTGTAAGTTTTTACTCGATCAAAATTTTTTTTTTCTATGAGCTAGAATATGGAATTTTGAGAATTCATTCATTATAGTGATTCATTTAAAAATAGTGACCCGCTAGTGGCGAAGCTCACTAGTATCTATTAAAATATGACTAGACAATACCTCATAAGAAACTTGCAAAGAATTATTATTATTGAGGCAATTTTTAAGCCGAACATAGCCGAATATTTTTTTCAGAATCAAATAATGGCTTTAAAAATAAAAAAATTGTATAAAAATAACTTTTAAAAAAGAAAATAATACATTTTAGTTATGAAATGTACAAGAATTGTGCATATAGTGCATACTATACTATGTTTTTAGACAAAAATGAGTTCATTATTCGGCAGCCGAATATTCGGCTGTAATTTGGCCGATTAATTGGTATTCGGTTATTCGGCCAAACCATTGTTCGTTGCATCTCTATTCTATATAGGTGTAAACACATTAATTACCACCCAGTACAGTGCATGTTAAAATTATAGAGACAGGTGATATAAAACAATGATCACAAAAAAAAAAAAAAAAAGCATAAGGAATTAAGAAATATAGTTACAGGTTTTGCAAAATATTTGTAAAAAAAATAAAATATTCTGTTTCAAAAATATAAAGATTTTTCGAGTATTTAGTATTTAAATTCAAATTTTGAATTATCTTGAAAATCCTATCCGGCATGTTTAGAACTTGAGTATGGAGAATATATCACAATAATGAATCTCAACACTGGTCTACTTGTTGCTCTAATTTCTGAATAGTTTAAAACTGAAGATCATGAGCATACACACACCTCATGAAAGTTACTCAGAAATAAAGTCTAAAAATTGTTACGTATCTGAGAAATATTGACACTTCTATTGCTTTATTGATTCTAGAATTAATCATCATTGACTGACTGCTAGGAGATGAAAAAATAATTCCATGATTGAGAAATATTAAACAATTTTACTTTTTATATGTTCTAGAATCTAATAAAACAGCAATATTCATTTTAAATTTGCTTATGTTGTAGATGTAGATAGATTTGAAAACAAAAGGCTTTTTACAGACCATTTGAACATCAATGCTAATTGGAGATAAGAGGGGAGGGGGTAAAAAAAATAATTACATGATTAAGAAATATTGAACAATTCTATTTCTATATAGGTTCTAGAATCTCACAAAGCAAGTTTAAAATGAATATTGATATTTATGTTATGGATGTACAAAGATTGGGAATTGGAAGGCTTCTGTGCAACTTTTAATCACCAATTGTTAATTTATTTTTAATTTTTTAAATTTATTTTTCCTCCTTAATGAATGAAATTCATGATGTTTTTAAAAGTGGAACAAATTAAATGAAAATCAGAAGCCAGAAGATTGACTTAAAAATTAGAAAATTTCAGCTAAATTTGAAAAAGTTTGCATCTATGCAAAAATACAGAAATATTTCATGCCTGAATTTGTATAGATTTTGATTAATTATCTTACAAGGAAACTAAAATTCTTTATCATTATGGCTAATGGACTTAATTATTTGAAGTACGAAAGCGTAAAGCATTATGTGATTGAGTTAAAAGTTGTAGGTATGTTATACATGGTATTAAAAGTTAATAATTAAAAGAATGTTAACAAGCACAAATGAAAGGAAAACTGTAAACTATATGGCTGTTTTGGAACTTAAATTCTTTCCTCAGTACATGATAAAAACATACTTGCCAACTTTTCTGGTTTTTTAACGTATCTTCCGGTCTTCGGACAGATGATGAAATCTTCCGTTTTTAAAAAAGTCGCGGATATCGTTCGTTTTAAAAAGAAAACCCAAATGTTCTACGAAAACTCCTGATTCCCAATCTTTTTCCATCCATAACATAAATGTCAATATTCATTTCAAACTTGCTTTATGAGATTCTAGAACACGTAAAGAAATAGAATTGTTAAATATTTCTTGCTGATGTAATTATTTTTGCCCCCCCCCCCCTTCCCCATTTCATTTATCTCCAACTAGTGATCAGCAATCAAATGTTCTGCAGAAGTCTTTTGTTTCCTAATCTTTATTCATCTGCAACATAAAGGATAATATTAATTTTAAACTTCCTTCATTAGATTCTAGAAGTAGAGTTGAAAGAGTTTAATATTTCTTACTCTGTAATTATTTTTGTATCCCCCCCCCCACTTCCCCGGATTGTGATCAGTGATCAATTCTAGAAACAATAAAGCAATGGAAGTGCTCAATATTTCTCACGTATGTAATTATTTTTAGATCTTTATTGCTGAATTTAATGAATCTGATTATTTTTCCTCAATTAAATTAAATATTTGTATGTCATATTTATACCAAATGTGTAAACGTGGGAAAAAAAATGAAGAATAATTTTTTCAGGTAGGAAAATTTTTTCCAAATCAATTTAAGAAAATTAATACTCAGTTGGTTTTAAGCATGTTTGAAACTGATAATTAACTACTGCTACTTTTTTTTTTATATGCATGATTATTGTACATACACAAAAATCATATTCTATTTATTTAAAAAATTAGTTATACTTTAACCTAACTGTAAGTTTTTTGTCTATTATTAAGTAAATTTCTTACAGATTCTGTTTTGTGGATATTTATATGTTGAAGAGGAATAACTTCATTTAAAACTTTTTTTTATTCAGTATAATCAATCTATAGTAAAACGTTTTTATAGATTGCTTCTAAATATTAAAGTTGTAAAATTGTATTGTTTATTGTGTATTAAGAGAAATTGAAAAAAAAAAAAAAAAAAAATCTTCCCTTTTTTTATGAAATCTTCTGGTTTTTCAACAAAAATCTTCCCTTTTTTTATTGAAATTGGTTGGCAAGTATGTAAAAAGTAAAAAAAATTAAAATGCCGGAGCTTGGCAGGCAATCATGTTCCAAGACCTGGTCCAGAAAGGCAAATTGTGTTGAGTGTCAGGTTATAAATACAAAACTTAAAGTGATGCAGTCGAAGTGATGATGAATGGGAACTGTAATACAGAAACCATTTCAAAAGGAGGGCTGGAAGGTTAAAAGGGGAAATGTGGGTTTTATTTGGTTACAATTTTAACCAAATCTTGGTGAAGTTTGGTGTGCCTGAGAGGTCATTTAAAAGTGAGTTTTCCCAAAAATCCAGATCATGTATTGAAGTACATTTTTGAATAATGGAGGCTTCAGAAAAATTGAAATTACAATTATTGAGCCAACTATGTTTGGTTATGGTAGAACATTCTATAGCACCATTTTTAACATTTTTTTTTTTTTTTTTTTTTTTTTTTTTTTTGTGCTCACCCATACAGGATTTAAAAGCGTATTTTGTTTAGGTGATATACATTAGACCACATTCACAAGTTATTTTGTAGAAAGGAGTATGCACTACTTTAAAGTTGAATTTTTTGAGGATATTGGAAATTTGATGCCTTAATTGGGGTAATAAGGAAGTACAATTAAATTTCTACAAAATTAGTACTAGAAAAGCTTTGTTTAACTAGTTTATGACATATAGAGTGATTTATATTAGCAGAATGGCCATGATCAACAGCTATAGATTTGATACAGTTTAATTCAGATTTTGATGAAATTGAATATATTAAAAGCATGAGTAATATGTGTTGAAGGCTGATAATTTTTTATTTGGAGGGGGTGGGGGAAATAGCAATGAAGTGGCAAACAAACTGCAAAGGGTTTTTGATAAACAATGGTTTAGAAAGAATTATTTTTACAATAAACAAGAGCATCAAGGAAGAAGAGTTTGTCATTTTCTTTTTCATAAGTAAATTAGATATGTTTGTCTAGTGAATTTATAACAGAAAGGATATTAGATAAATCTGTTTCATTTGGGTTTAAGGCGAAAGAGTTGTCTACATAATGTACATAAAAAGGAAATTTGACAATTTTGAAGAGGTTTACTTTTTGAAGTAGTGTATATATATATATGTCACTTACAAGGGAACTCTTTCAAGTGATAATCACCGATTTCCTTCAAAAAATTACAGAATATAGTTTATGTTGCACTTAATTCACTGGTAAAAAAAAAATAGCTGCTGAATCGCAACAGGAAAGCCGCAAAAAATTATTAAACTTTACGTTTTGAACGCGAAATACGAAAAAAGTCATCGCCAAATCACATTAACCTTCCTTAAATGATGCCAAAGAGCTTAAGTATAGGAGGGTAGTATTTTCTATCGCTCTAGGGGTTACTGAAGCAAAGAAGCCATTCCCTCTGCGGAGGATAAAAATTAAGATGTCATGTCTCCGGAACATCTCTAAGTGTGAATATAAGGCCGTCTTCAATTTCCCACTGCGTAGCGATAGTGCGACGTTAAAGCCCACCAACACTCAAGGTATTTTCTGAAATCTAGAAATTTCTATTTAGAAAAAGTGACGTTATGTTTTATGTTAGATCCAATATTTTCAATTATTTTATGTAATGTTTCAAAATTGCATTTATTTAAAATAATGCAATTTCAATTTCAGAGTTACTTTTACGTTACTCCAGCTAATATATAATCTGGAGTAAATTAATGTTTGAAGCTCTCGGCATGTGCATTTATATAAATTTGCAGACGATTTAAAAAATAATCTGATTTATAGGTTGGTTGGCTACGTTTTACGTCACACTAGTGCTGTGTAATGGGCAATTGGTGACCAATATGAATTATAATATTTGATTGAACATTTAATTATTTGAATAGATGATTGAAATTAATACTCAAATAAATAAATCAAAATGAAAATATTTAAGATATTTGAGGTTGAGTAGGTTTTAAGTTTTAATTTGCACTACAGCTATGCAAAGGCGAAAGTCTGGGACATATTCCTAGAGATGGTCCTTAGATGTGCTATTATAATTTTGATCTTTGACGGAGGGTTTATTTAAAATTGGAAAAATATGTGCATAACTACTACTTTACGGCTTCTTACATTTCTGGCAATTTATTTTAATAATAATATAAAGAATTTTGTAAAAATGTGCATTAGAATATCATAAGGTTGGTTGGGTTTTACGTCACACTAGTGCTGCGCAATGAATTTCATAAGGAATTTTATAGAATTATTAACTGCGAAATCTTGTTATTTTAAAAATAATTGTTATGCTGAATGCAGACCCTCTGTGGCCGAGTGAGTATGTCACCCTTGCTAATCGCCTTCAAGTGTAAAAGAATGGGTTCGATTCCCCAGCTGACCTAAGGTTTTTTTTTTATTTTTTGTATTTTAATCCGGTTATGTTATATCTGTCCTCATCTCGATGAAATTTACAGGGGGATGTCGAGTCAAACATACAAATCTGATGTATATATTAAAAATAAATAACATACAGTCGGTAACAAAAGTGTCCAAACACTAGCAAAAATTCCTATGAAAAAAAAGTACACTTTGTACGGTTTTATTAAATAAATCCTTGTCGAATCCTATTCTTAGTCAGTGTAAGAACATGATTCGATAAGGATTTATTTAACAGAACCGTATGAACTGCACTTTTTTTGCATAGGAATTTTTGCTAGTGTTCGGACACTTTTGTTACCGACTGTACGCAGAATGCAATCATTTATCACCTGCAGATGTCACCGGATCATCCTCAGAAGCTCATCACAAACAGTCGCCAATTGCCCATAGTGCAGTACTAGTGTGACGTTAAACCCAATCAACAAACAGGTTGAAATTTAGGGTAGAATCATAAATCGTCTCCAATTGCTCATTGCATAGCTCTAATGAGATACTGGATCCACACAACTCATAGTCTGTTGAGTTTCTTGTTCGTCGAAGGTTTGTACTGCCCAATAAAATGATCTGACTTATAAGAAAAAAATGTGTTCGAATACGAAATGATTTCATTTTAGTTAAAAAAAAAAAAAATAATAATAATAATAATGTTTTATTTTATTTAAAATTATATAAAAGTCTTGATCATATATTTTTTAAATGTCGTTATTAAACACTTGGTGTTAATGCTCTTGCAATTGTTATTGACACAGCTTATTTAACTGAAATATTAAATATTATTTAGAATTTCGACTAAGTAAGCCTCAATCTGGTAAATTATCTGTTTTTTGTTAACTATTCTGAATTCTCACATGCTCGACAGCGTATGGAGTTCGTTTGGCTATCAAATAGAAAGAAGAACATCTACATCTATTAAATCTTCATTGCAATGAAATTCCGAAGAATGCAGTCGCCAAACAGGCACTTTTTTGGAAATATTGCAGACATGTTTACATTTTTAATAATTTTTTATAGCTTATCTATTGCGACTCAGCAGCTAATATTTTAGGAAGATGCTATTCAAGACT
The DNA here is from genome assembly GCA_963930645.1 of Salticus scenicus. Classification (NCBI taxonomy): domain Eukaryota; kingdom Metazoa; phylum Arthropoda; class Arachnida; order Araneae; family Salticidae; genus Salticus; species Salticus scenicus. The sequence goes on from OZ005654.1 coordinate 247,355,857, forward strand.
AAATCTTATGCCAGAATTTTTTTCAAGAAAATCGGTGATTATCACTTCAAAGAGTTCCCTTGTTAGTATTGGGCTTCGGGAAGGGGGGGGGGGAAACAAATGCATAAACTGTCAATCATTTGATAAAAGTTTCCATTGAATATGAAAGTGTTTTGTGATAAACATATTTTTGTAAAGTATATTAGCTCATCAATTTTGAAATCAGTGAAATAAAATTCTTAAAGACGTGTTTTGAGACAATTTAAAGTACCTTGAACTGCTACATTTACAATAAGAGATAAACGCCAGAAAAAAAGTGATACTATTTGAGACATTTGTAAAATTACAAAGTACTTGAACAGACTCACAGGAACTTTTTGCATGTGTACAAGTTATTGGAAAGAAGTGAGGAAAAAAATAGAAAAGAGATGTTTAGCAAGTTTATAGAAAGCAGTACCAATGTTTGAAACAGTTGGTCTGAAAAGAATGTCATGTTTGTGAACTTTGGTGGAGTGTAAAATCTAGCACAGTAAAAGATTGAAGGAATCATAAAGAATTTATTATTATTGAAATAAGAGGGAAAGATATGATAAATTATTTGATAATTTTGTGCAGAATAATTTTCAACATTGTATATGATCTGTCATCCATTGTTTACTCATCATCATTCTTTTCACCTCCCTAATCAAAAGTTATCTGCTTTCAACATATATATTACTCATATTCTAAATATATGCTCTATAGAAATTCCATTAAAATGTGAATTAAACTATACCAAATCTGTACTGTGGATCATGGCTATTCTGCTAATACAGGGTGACAAGAAATAACTTGGACACACATGATACATTATAACTTTAATGCTAATGAAAATATTACGACCAAACTTCAATAAATATGAATACATTATTTTGTCTATTATATTTACAAATTTTCAAGGTGGCTACCTTTAGCCTTAATACAAAGCTTTAAACGTGTCACAAAATTTTCGGCTATGGGCCTGCAACTCACTTACTGATATTTTATCCCATTCTTTGCATAAGAATTCCTTTAGGGATGCCAAAGTTTTATGAGTTTTAGCACAGACCCTTGTCTCCAAGATGGACCAAACAGAATAATCCATCGGGTTCAAATCTGGGGAATATGATGGCCTACCTTGAGCTCCAATGAAGTCAGGAAAATTTGTCTTGCACCAATCTTGAGTGCCTTTAGCTCTGTGTGCAGGTGCGGAATCCTGTTGGAAGGTCCATCTTTTGTTTCCAAAGAACTTTTGCGACCAAGGTAAGACAACATCTTCCAAAATGAGTTGGCGATAGTGGTAGTTACAGATATTTGGTTTGAAACTTCGTCCAAGTTTTTTCTTGTCACCCTGTACAATCGACTCTATACATCATAAACTAGTTGAATGAAATTTTTCTAATACTAATATCGATAGAAATTTAATTATACTACCTTATTACCCCAAACTAAATCACCAAATTTCTAATATTCTCAAGAAATTAAACTTTAAAGTAGTAAATAGTACTCCTTTCAACAAAATAATATGTGAATGTAGTCTAATGTATATCGGCCAAACAAAACATGATTTCAAATCCGGTTTTGATGAGCATAAAAGCCATGTTACAAATGGTGGTATAGAATGTTCTGCCATAGCCAAACATAATTGGCTCAAAAATCATAATTTTTTTCCGAAGCCTTAGGCACACTCAACTTCACTAAAATTTGGTTACAATTTATGTAGAAATACAACGCCCATTTCCCCACTCCTTTTGAAATGGTTTCTGTACTATATTTTTCATTGATCCTCACTTCCACTGCATCACTTTAAGTTTTGTATTTATACCCATGGCACTTTACACAATTTGCCTTTCTGGCCCAGTTCTTGGTCCATGCTTGCCTGGTAAGTTGTGGGGTTGTTTTCATTTTTAGTTTATTCTTTATTTATTTTACTTTTTATCATGTACTGAAGAAGAAACTTACAAAGTTCTGAAACGGCCATTTAGTTGACAATTTTACTTTCATTTGAGCTTTTTAATGTTATTTTAACTTTTCTTCTTTTAATATCCCAACACTAAGTATCTCCACTTACCTTTAATGTTATATAAGGTATCCACTACCAGGAAAAACCTGGACATTAAATCCACATTTCAGAAATTAAATTCCAAAATTTTCACTTTACTTTTGTTAAAAGCATAAATATTTGAATTTGGGGGAATGCTATCAAATGCCAGCGAGAGATCTTCAGAAATTCTTAGTAACACAATCGTTGAAAAATTGAAAAGACATATCTGCTAAAGCAACTACATTTAGCTTAGGAATTGACATGCTTTGATACTAAAGTTGTTCTTCAGCTGGATATCTTAAGCACCAGGGACAGGGTTCAAAATTAACCATCGTTCGGTGTATTTTTGCCCCTAGAAATTTAAGTTTGGCAACCATAAAATCACACCCAGTCGCCATTTTTTATGCTTAACTTTTGATCAGATTTTAAAAAAATCAATTTTATCATAATAAATTTTTTATATATAATTTAACTGTTCGTTCTGTTTTAAGTAAAATTTTAATTTTTTATAAATATAAATCTATTCATGTTTAACTTTTGTGTTTGTATTTATTATTTAAATAAACAAAGTTTTATCCTGTTATGATCTCAATAAAAAATTTAAAAATTACACCTGAGAAAAAAATTATGACAACTTAGAAAACATAATTACGTACCATTGACACCTGACTTTCACATTCTAATTTCTAACCCTGATCAAGGGTTCATGAGCCTCAGGAAAAAAGGATTTTGGCTCCAAATCTCAGGAAAATCTCATAGAAAAAGAAATTTCATTTGTCTAGATTTTACAAATTTAATGAAAATTTTTTTTTTTCATGTTTCATACTTCTTTTGTTTAGCTCTATTCATATTGTGAAGTATTCCCAAAATACTCATATTCAAAGATTTCAATTACAATAGGCAATAAAATGTCATACAGCTTAGAATAATTTTGCAGAAAGTGTAAAAGAATTTCTAACAATGGTCCAACAATTTTGAACTCATTGTCTTATCTGAATGGAAACAAACCATACAAAGTTAATATTGAGCTAAGTCCAATTCTATGTTGCCAAATAATAGCAAATGCTGCTTGTCTGGTACGTAATTAAAAATAAGTGGAGTAACTTTGTTTTTAATGGTCATACAATATATGGCAATATTTTTTTGGAAACGTTTGGGAAAAATAATTTTTTTTTTTTTTTTTTTTATATTATAGTTTGAACTCTGGCCGTGGTCTGAAATGTATTAATATTCTACTTGCAATATGAATTTATTTTTGCCAGAAAATTTACGAAGGAAAAACGATTTTTGGAGGCATATATCAAATTACAGATTTTCGAGTAAAACTCTACTAATAATAGCACAAAGATATAGATAACCACCAAGAGTCTTCTTGAGAATATTTCCAAAAACTCATTTTTGTTTTTTTACGATTTACGATTTTCGATTTTTTTTTTTTTTTCTTTTTTGGGGTGGGGGGGTTACAAGGGGGCAAATTCGAGCCCCCCCCCCTTTTAGCGCTAAATTCGTCTGGGGAAATCTATAGGAGCTGAGGTCACAAATTTTAGTATGTGGCTTATTTACGCATGTCCAACACCCATTATAACGGGATTTTGCGAAGGTCCACCCTTAGGGGTGAGGGGCAATAAACCCGTTTCCAAGCATAACTTTGCTTTTAATTATCTCAGCAAGATTAATTTTTATGTGTGGGTTGTTTATGCCTTCCCAACACGCACTGTAAAGGGATTTTATGAAATTTCTCCCTCTCTCCCTTTAAGGACGGAGGAAGGGGAGGCAAAAACACGCTTATAAGAGTAACTCTGCTCCAGATTATCTCAGGATAGCGATTTTTTGATATGTCGATTGGTTATGCATACTCAAGACACATATAAGAAAGGGATTTTGTAAAATTCAGTCTTATCTCTCCCCCTCCCCGGGGGGGGGGGCAAAAACCATGTTAAAATGTGTAACTCTGTTCCAAATCATCTTAGAATGGTAATTTTTGATGTGTGGGTTGCTTATGCATACTCAACACACACTACAAAGGGATTTTGTGAAATTTCACCCTACCACCACTTACAGGGTTGGGGGGGGTAGCAAAAAACATGTATTCATGCATAATTCTGCACTAAATTATCTTAGGAAGATTTTTGATGTGTGGGTCAGTTATATGAATCTAACTTATAGCATAAAGAGATTTTGTGAAATTCCCACCCCCTTTTCCCCTTTAAAACCAGGTGGGAGGGGGAGAGTAAATGACATGTTTTAAAACATAACTCTGCTTTAAATAATCTCAGGATCTCGATTTTTTGATGCGTCGGATAGGTATGTGTATGCAACATGCACTATAAAGGGATTTTGCGAAATTAATTACCCACTCTCCCTGTTTTGGGGTGGGTGGGGCAAAAACACGTTTTCAAGCTTAAATCTGCTCCAAATTACCTTAAAACGGTGAATTTTGGTGTGTGGGTGTTGATTAAGTGTAAGCAATATGCATTTTGATAGGATTTTGCAAAACTTTTAATTTTCTCTGTGAAAGAGGGGGTGTAAAAGGCAGGTAAGGTACTGCCAAAGGCATTGGGCTCCAGACTCGACATGTGGCGAGCAGGAAAACCACTACTGAAGGTAGCGAGAACTTTAACTTAGATTTTTGTCTGATTTCAATGATTTTTTTTTTTTTTTTTTGAGATTTTTTCATTATTAATGATAAGGTATTTTGAGAATGCATTTCAATGTAATGACAGGCAAAGCCTGCTAGTGATATTATAAAGTAATTTATGCCTAAAAATTTTCAGAAGTGTAACTAAGTATAATAGCAACTGAGCAAAATAAGGTCAAACTACACCAAAAAATTATTACACTTATTCCCACTTCACTCTTAAGTAAATCTTCAAATGAAAAATTTTAATTACCTTAAATATGCAATATTTTATTTTATTTATTTTGTACTTAATAAATATTGATAGTTTACAGATCAATTTCATTTATAATATAATATACAAGAGACTTTCTTTAATTTGAATACTAGCTAAACTTTGGTGCAAGTAATGTTTGGAAGATTGATATGTATATATTTATATGTCAATCTCATTGTAAGTAAAAAGGAAGAAAAATATTTTAAGTTACTTTTGTAAAATCGTTTTTTTAAATTTACTAAATTTTCCTCTTTTATTGCTGGATGTTTTTATAAAACAAAAAAAAAAGTAGGCCAGAATGTTTTTTTTTTTTTTAGAATTTTTATTTTATTATTAATTCAAATTTAGATGTTACAGGAACTGATAGCTTCATACGTAGAACCTGAAAGAAAAAATAATATAAATAAAACAAAACTGCAATTTCTTTAAATAAATAAATAAAAACTAACAAAATAATTAAGTGAAAGATATTTATATTCAATGAACATAAGATGCATATAGTTAGGGTTCATGACAGCTCTGAAATTTTATTGGTCTAAAAAAGACAATGTAGTTTATGATTTGACCAAGTTAAAAAAAAAAAAAAAAAAATACAGAATTGTTATACTATACATATTTTTATTGTACATATGTGAAAATAACATAAAAATTTTAAATATTGAAATATGAAATATCTTGTGTTTGTTTTATTTTGCATTGAATTTAACAAAAGTTATTTTTATGAGAGCCTTGGCCAACCTGCATATGTCAACATAAGCAGCAGATTTTCCTAGAACTTCTGTCACATTGTAATTTTTCCAGAAGTACTTGAATTCTTCATGTACTTCATTCAAAATGTATACCTGGGTGCTTCATTTTGAATGAATTCAGCTTTGGCATTCTTTTTCATTTCAGAGCAAAAATTCTAAATTAAAATATTTTTAGCTTTATTTTTGAAAAATGTATTTTTATGTTTCTATTCACTTTTGACTGAGGTAAGCATTGTTTGTGATCACATGCAAATACTTCTCTAAAACACTGATGCGACAAAAGAAAATTAGGAGGAAGTAAAACTTTTTTTAATATCCCTATATAAACTTTCTTTATATGTTAACCTTTGAACTCTTCATCCAGGCCTTCTCTAGCCATAACTGAAGCCTCATTCATCAACTTTTGTCTCCTGTTTTTACTTTTCAAGAGCTGTTGCCATTTTTTATTTACTGTAAAATGCTCATGTAATTATAGGTTAGGGCAGTTTCACCATGAACAGTTTCAGGAGAGTATTGCATCCTGTCTGTCATTTTGTTAAAAAAAAAAAAAAAAAAATGCATCTTTCTTGTCTTTTATTCAAAAAATTAGCACTGTTCTTGCATATCTAAAAAAGTAGCACTCTTCTTAACCCTCATCAAAAAACTTGCTCCCTTATTGTCTTTTGTAATGCTGAATTTCATGTTAAATATATGGTATGTAGTTGCTTTCTTCAGCATGGCCACTATTCAGGGAAAGTCAGGTAATTTAAATGATTCTAAAAAAGTCGTGGAATAGTCAGGAAATTTCATCTAAACTCAGGGGATTTTGACAAATTTTGTGGAAATAAGCCATATTTGAAAGTTCGTCATTGTAAATTGCTAAATTGTTTGCTAATTTTGTGAAATTTTTAGGGAAATAAACAGCGTAAGTTAGAGAATTTGGAAAAGTTCTCATGTTAGTCACCCTATTTCTTATTTACACTTATGTGAAAAATTTGTTACTTAAAAAAAAAAAAGGAGGGGGGGGGTATAATTTTTATTGAATTAATAATCTTATTATATATATAAATGCTTTTCGATTTGTTTAACCTTTATCTTACATGATAAATATAGATTTACTGTCCCTGTGATACTTTTAACATGCATTTAGTATTGGGAAAAGTAAGGATCTATCTTCTATGTTAAAAAACATGCACTCTTTATATGATAAGGTAATGTATATAAAATGATATTTAACTTTTGCAATGCAAAATAATTATAAATACCAAATTACATACATATATTTTTTAATTCATGTGGCTATTATAAGTAAACTCTTACCTGAAGTAAAGAACCCAAACAGTTCTACGTTCAGAGTTGGTAGACAGGAAGTGAAAGGGTCGAACCTAACCTTGTGCTCTTCAACCTAGCCGTTCAAAGTTTTCCCTGTTTTTCTCTAAATCTCGCGTAAGTATGGGCTAGGATTCATTAGAAAGAACCTACAGAGGGCCTTATTCTTTAGACTGAGATATTTATCAGCGTTTGAGAAATCAAAGTTTAAAATTAAGATTATCTTTTAAAATAAATATAAGAATTTAATTTCTTTCATTAAAACAAGGAAAATACTGTTTTATTTTCTGGCATAAATGCAATTTTGGCTGTGGAATAATAATGTGCAGTTCAGTTTTAAAATTCAGACAGAAGAGAGTTGTAGTCTACTTAATTTAATGTTCTTTAAATTTTTTTATACAAAAGTTCTAACTGTCGTCGTTTTTTGGTAGCAAAATTATCAATTACCTTTTCCTTAAAATTTTGATCTTTGATCAGTTGTCTTACTAACCCTTTTTCAATAGCAATTGTACTTAGAAGCGACAGTCTCTCATTCGTCATAGAATTTCGTAGGAATGCTTTTATTCTTTTTAGAGTACTCGTGCTTCTTTCAGAAGATGCTGTTGTAACTGGCAGGGAGGGGGGGGCGGAAGTCCGTGACCCCCATTGGGGCATCCTAAAGTCTGCTGGGGGGGAAAATACAAAATTTTCAGTTTTTCTCCTTTTAGCAGCATTTTTCTTTCCTTTTACAAATTTGGAGCAATCCAGTTTTTGCATTCTATATTCAATAGAAGAAAGTATCGAATTCGTAAAAATTTTCAGTTTCTGTTTTTTCAAGAATATACACGTTGTGAGAAGTCCAGAACACGTTTTGACCATGATATTTTTAGAAAATGTCTGTCTGTCTATGTGTGACAAAAAATTTTTTCTAACTGTATCTCAAGAACTACTACACAGAATTACATATAAATTTGTAGGTAGCACCATGATATAAATTAGTGTCTGTTAACTTTTTGTCCAATTTCCCCTATAGGTGGCGCTGCTGTACGGCAATTTCTTTCGTTTAATGGAAGGCTATATCTCATGTTCTATTTTGTATAATTGAACAAAACTTGATATGGGGGCCATTATGAAATATCAGGTTGATTTAATTTAGGTGCATATCAGCTGATAAGTTACGCTGCTCTGCAGCTATTTTCCCCGAGAAGAGGAAAGCTATATCTTAGTTTCTATTGTATATCATTGCAAATAATTTTGTATATGACAGGGCCATTATGAAACATTATGTGGAATCAATTTCAGTGCATATATTCTCTTGTGCTTCAATTTTTCCCGTGAATGGGAAGCTATATATCAGATTTTTTTCGTTTAAAATTACATGAAATTTGGTATATGAGATGACCGTTTTAAAACAATATTCTGATTCAATTTAAGTGCATATGAGCTGATAGGTGGCGGGTGGCGCTGCTGTTCTGTAATTTACTCCGTGAATAGGAAAACAACTTCTATTGAAATGCCACCTCTCTGGAGAGCCAATTTTCTATGGCACGATGGATGGTCTCCTTAGGGAAATTCAACTATACCTATGATCAACGGATACGAAGGTTAATTTTTTCTTAAGAATTTTCCTTCAGGCATCCTGCACATATTTCTTTTCTGTGGAAAGAAAATATTATACACTCAGAAAATGGCACGATGATCTCCAAAACCACGAGGAGTACTAACAAATGGAATAGTACAAATATTAACATTAATATTATTAACAATATTGCATGTTTTTGATAAATATTCATGTAATAAAATCTTTCTATATAGTGCCCCCCTGTCAGGGAATTTCTGGCGCCACTACTGGTAACTGGCAATGTTAAAGTTAATTTAATAAGTTTTGTCACTTCTTGATAAACATCTTGAAGATCGTTGTTTACAATAAATTGAAGAAGGCTTTTTGTGTTTAAATACTTTTCTTCGTCAGCATATATATTTTTCAGCTCATTTTCCAGTCTTTCTAAGTTAAAAAAAGGGATAGGTAGATGCTAGAGATTTTAACTTTGTTTCAAGAAGTTTTAACTAATATTTGTTGAAGTTTTTTTCATTTAATAACTCAATGAATTCGATTTGCATTAGATCGCTAAATCTTGTTTCAATTTGAACAATAAGAGTGTCTAAAATTTCATATGTTAAGATTTTGAAGCTTTGAATTTCATTCGTACTGAAATTTATTCCTTCGTAAATTTTCTTACAGTTGTTTATACAAGTGTTTACAGTTTCTTCTGTTCTCATACTTCGAAATATCTCTATGGCTTTCTTGATTTCATTGTTGCTTAAATTGATGTCAGCAGAAACCTTATGTTGTAAAACTGCAAAAAGATGATCAATGTAAAAATATCTTTGTATAGGCAAAGTAGGAAGAGAATTTGAGCTTTATTAAGGATGGTAATGAGACCAGTTGCAGAATTAAATGACTCTGAATCTCACCCTTCATCATTTTCTATGATATGCTGGAAAATTTCTTTCAAATCCATGTATTTCATATGAATTGTTTGAACTGCGTGGGAGTTGAAATTCCAACGAGTAGTGCATGCTTGTAGCAGTCTAAATCCCTTATTTTCTTGAAGACTTCCTAAAAAAAACTGTGGAAAGCTGGTAAGTAATACATGAAATGCCTTACTTATCGTATAGATTTTGAGCAATGCAGCAAAACTAAATTGAGTTTATGAGCATAGCAATGCATGAAAATTGCATTTGGGCATGCTTATTTAACAAAAATCTGGACTCTACCCCGATCACCATCCATCACAGAAGCACCATCATAAGTTTGGCTAACTATTTTTTCATCCACTCCCCAGTCCTTAAGGGCATTTAGGATAATTTCTGACAGTCCTTTGGCACTTTTGTTTGGAGATACATAAAAAAATCCTACAAATCTTTCTATCGCTCCTTCAAGAGAACAAAACCTAAAAATTATACTCATTTGCGATTTGCAAGAAACATCGAGGGTTTCATCAGCTTGAATTCCTACAAACTCACACCTCTAATTCTTCTTTAATATGCTCATTAATTGCATCAGTTAGCTCATTTTGAATGCTGCTCGATGTTCCTTTAAAACCACTCGAGGATTGTAAATGATCACGAATAAATTGTTCTTGTTGAGAAAGAAGTTCCAATAACTCAAGATAATTTCCTTTATTAACTGAATCTTCATTTTCAAAATGACCTCTGAAAGCCAACTCTTGAGTACCTAAAAAATCACACAACATCTATAAGTCTTTCAATTACCAATCTATTTTGTTTTACGAGGTTGTTATGTTGTAAAGCTTGAAGTCTAGCTGCTTCAGAAAGACAATATTCAATTCTTTCATTGCGTCCTAATAATTTCAAACATTCTTGATTCCGAAGATGTTTTCTTGAATTTTGGTGCTTTTCTGTCAAAATTTTTCGTTATACATACTGCGTATGAAGCTAAAGACCATTCTTTTTCACCTCCAAGCAAAATACACGTATAACAATATAATTTTTTTGTTTCAGAGCAACCTGTTAGCCAAGGATATTTCTTATACCAATCATATTGAAACTTTTGCTTTTGTTTCCCATCAACAATTTGCATATTTAAATTTGGAGTCAATCTTTTATCCTTAAGAGAACATTTTTCTTCATAAGATAATGTTGAAAATGGATTTTCACTTAATTCATTAAATAAGGATGACAATGTCTTTGTAGTTTCAACCATCACATAATAAATGAATAATTAATAAGTATTTAGCACTAAGTAAATAAAAATGAATGAGCAGAACAGAAATAGCCACACAGGCGTAATTTTACTGCTTTCACTTGCAAAGTGTAATCATAACTCATCCTTCACAAAAGATATCTTCTTTTTCACATATAAGAATAAAGATCAATAAAAAAAAATTCTGTGAATCATTCTCGTGGCGGCTCGCTCTAATTTTGAAGTCTGTCTTCACCAGATGATGCAATATCTTTTGACTATAGTTCAGTAGTTTTTTTTTTCTTCTTCTTTTCTTTCGTCTACATATATATTTAAAGGCAAAATTTGTGGTAACCATTAAGCTAGATGATGAAATTATTTTTCATCCGAAAAAATATTAAAATCAGACTGTAACTGTAAAATTATTATGATATATTTAAAGTTCGTGTTGTGGTTGTGTGGGTTAAGGGTGGTTGACTACACTAAGATCTTAAGCCTATAGGTGGAATGCCATCCATGAGGGTCTTTTTAAAGGTCCTGGCCTGTATTTATGCAAGTTTCGGAGAAAACCACATAAAATTTCGAACAGCTAGGTTGATGAGCGCAACATGGGATCGAACCCGGCACTTTCTCTCTATTAGCTTTGAGCACTGTACTACTATGATGCACTCAAAAGCTTTATTTAGAGAATACATGTGTAAAATAGAAAATTTTTAATCAGAAGTGTTGATAAGTTTAAATCAATTTAAAGACCATTTCGAAACTGAACAAATTTTAGAAAGTATTTTTAAAATAAAATATTACATTAGAAGACAAGAATAAAGATAAAGAAACTTAACAAGGGCTACTACAAATTCTATAGTAAATTAATTGTGATTTTGATGAGATAAGAGAAATATAAATCATAAATATTAATATAAAGTAAAAGGCGATTTTTGGGACGATGGAGTTAGCTGTCTAGCTTGTGCAAATTCGAGAAAACAAAGAATTTGCTAGTCTGATTAACTTAAAAATATGCATTTGTTAAATAAAATATAACTATTTAATAGCATAAAAATTGCTTAATATAAATTCTTAAAACTTTATAATTCAATTTTGTTTTATTATTTATAAAATATTCAAAAAAAAAAAAAAATAAATAAAATAAAAATATAATGAATATTCTTTATCATTATTATATTAATGTTGATACAATAAAAAAGAAAGAAAAAGCCTTTTGTTTTTGTTTTTAAATACTTACGAATCATTATCGTACAAAATCTTGTAGAATGTCGTTCTGTGCAGTAAGAAGTTTTTTTAAATAAATTATTAAATTTGTACAAGTAAATAAATAATAATAATAATAATAATAAACTCAAATTGACATTAAATTTTAAAAATTGTTAATTTTTAATGATTTCGTTGAATATTCAACGAAAAAAGTTTAAAACTTTAGTGTTGGATTTTAAAAATAATATTAGATTATCAGTCGTCAATCCAGTTTTAGACTGCAAGAGAGTGAAAAAAAAAGAGAGAAAGAAAAATAAAATAATTTCAGTATTTTTCAACAGATCTGTATTATTAATTTTTAAGTTATTGATATAGTTTTCAATTTAAAAATATTTATGTTAGAACAATGCTTAACAATAATAAAATAAACTCAATTTGACATTAAATTAAAAAAAATTTAATTTATCAATATTTATATTTAGAGATTGAACTTAAAAAAAAAAACCTTCTGCAAGAAGTTATTCTAAGCCCTTAGCCATCCGTATAATAAATTATTATACATTTCCACTGTTCTCTCTGAAGGAAGAAAAGAGAGAGACTAGCCTCAAGCTCCCGTGAGCAGAAGCTGAGACACATGCACAAATTTTATGTCCATTCGTTCCCAGACAGTGTGATTTCTAGTATGAATGAGCTATCCAGAGGCTTTTTCTGTAAAGCCTCCCTCAGCTGCGAAGAGAGAGTTGAAGAAATTAAAAGATGGAAATCTGCAAAACCTCCAGTAAAAATATAATAAAAGTAATATTTACTTAAAATAAGGAAAATATATTAATAATAAAATATCATGCATATTTTTAGGGTAGGCTAAACCTCAAAAGCCTCTGATTAGATTCGCCACTGCTATTTTAAATTCTTTACAAGCAAGTATTGTTTGGCTCATGTACTATATTATAATGAGAAAGTTACCTATCATTATATTAATTACACAGGTCAACGATAAAATGTTTTTCTTTAAGGTGACATGTTTTTCTGGTGTATTTTTGGATGTTGTTTAAGGAAAAAATAATCAAGAATTTCCATCACGTACTGTTTTGACAAAAAATGGGATTGTATGAGCCTAAAGCTCCATTTAAAAAACTCCCATCTAAGTTATTTCCCGTAAAATCTGGGTGATGTGTGTGAAGAACAAAGAGAGCTATTTCATCAAGACAGCAAAGAAATGTAAAGAAGGTATCGGGGACGATGTGGGTGTTAACATGTTAGCAGATTATTGTTGGATGCTGCATAGAGAATACCCCAATCTGTCACTATACTGGTGTAAACTTTATCTATAGCATGTTTAAACATTATCAAAACTATCATTTCCAGACTATTAATATATACTTGTATATTTTTAAATAAAAAATTGATTCAAGGGAATACTTACTTGAAATGTATTGTCATACTGCCAAAGATTGGGATCAATTTCTTTACTATTGAGAATCACAGATGAAGTCTTTTGTTGATGGCAGATTATTACATAACCTAATTCCAAATTTTGTCCTTCAGAGTAATTATTTGTGAGATTCGATGAAAGAACAGATTTATTTTCAAGCTAAATGAATTAAGAAACAGATAAATTTTTAATATTTTATTTAATACTTGCAATATAATAAAGTTACATTTTACATATCAGACTTCTCTATACATTTTTAATTTTTAAACTATAAACTCTTTTATTTATAAACTATCTCAACAGAATAGAGGCATTTTAGTTGATATAAAGAAGAGATAAATTATATAAATATAAAGAAGAGATAATTTTAAATTTAAGCCATTATAAAAATTTTTATTATATTGATTTATAATTAGTTAACTGAAGAAAAAGTACAAATTAATGTTTATCACTAATGCATTAAGAAAAATATTTCATTGTAATTTTTCTTCTACGATTTTTACTTTCCAAACATACGTATGTAAGAAAAGTATTGTAATCATGTGAAAAATCAAAATTTGAGATTTTGGTGTTTCTTGAAGACATCTTGAAGTCCCCTTAGTTCCTATTTGCTATTTTTACAATGATATATGTATATGTGTATGCATGTGAGTGAACACTATAGCATCTAAACACTTTGTTCAAATGAGCTGAAATTTGGTACGTATGTTATAGGTCACCATAGCACAAACCCTATTGATTTTGGTAAATCTAGCACTTATAATTTTTTACTGGGACACAAAGAAAAATTCTTTATCATTATGGTCTATGGGCCAAAATTCTTTACAGTGCAATTGTGCCTAAATGCTTTATACAATTGCGCTGAAAATTTATAAACATAGTTATAAGTCACCGTGGCACGAATTGTATAAGTTTTGGTGAATCTAGTGCTTATAGCTTTTTTTACAGGGAATCAGAAAAATTATGATCTATGGGCCTAAATTTTTTAAAGTGCAATAGCATCTAAATGCCTTATTCAATAGAGCCGAAAATTTATACACATATTATAGGTTACTGCTGCACAAAGTGCATAGATTTTAGTGAATCCAGCATGTAAAGTTTTTTTTACAGAGATAGAACGAAAAATTCTTTATCATTAAGCCTAAGGGCTCAAATTCTTTAAAGTGTGATAGCATCTAAACACCATATCCATCTGATCTGAAAATTTATATACATGTCATAGATCAGTAGTCACCAACCGGTGGGTGGTCCATGGACCATAAATGGTCTTCAGAAAAGTCTTCACATTATTCATTTACAGTACATATCGACCAGTTACTCATACTCACAATATTAGATTTCAAATTTTTCTGGATGAGTAAGTGGATAAATAGAATAATCTTTTATCAGTAATATTTGAATTGTAAGCACAAAGCATGGTTACCATTTTAAATTTCTGATGTACATTTGATATTTCTAGGAATTGTTCTAAATTGTTTAAAATATTCAAATTCTTTAAAGATTTAAAATGTATATCAAATATATAATTTTCCATTGGATTGTAATAATCTAATAGTAACATGTACTACATATTACTAGATTTAGTAATGCAGCTTTTTATAAGGAAATAGTAATTTATTACTGTATTTAAGTGTAGTCTTAAACGTTAAATGTATCACTGTAGTCTTTCGTCTGAGTTTCTTATAATATGGAAGCAATAAAAAGGTTTTCAAGTTCTTTATCCTATAATTGTTTTATAACAATCAAACAACTTTTAAGTATTGTTTTTATGATTCAATAAATATTTATGTTTTTCTTATACAACAAAATAAACATTTGTAATGTTTTTTTTTTGTTTGTTTTTTTCATATTTATCAAATAGACATTCTTTGATTATTATTCTAGAAATACACATGCATTTCTAAATCAATAATATTAATTATTCGAGGGATTTTATAAGCAAATTTACTGGTCTATGAAGTTGAAAAGGCTGGTGGCCCCAGTAGCAGAAATTTTTCTGTCAATCTGCAACAACTGTTTACGCATTAGAAAATAATCTGCAGTATAATTTCACAATGAGTTACAGGGGGAAAAAAAAATTACCAGATTTAGTAAGCATATTTTTATCACAAGATTGCATTTATCTAATGTTATTAATCTGTGAAATATGTCAAAGCATTGTAGTTATAGAATTTCCATTACATATAGTTAGATAAAGAGTTAGCATTAGCAAGAACTACTATTTTGTTCATACTGACTCTAGTAAAATACTTGCAGGAGACTCTAAACATTGAAATTAATGCAACTTTCTAAAATTTTCTGATTCCTGTGTAACCAGACGGAGGGACATTAAGACGTATAAACTTTCTCTTATCAATACACTGTAAAAAATAGGTTCTTAAAAATAAGTATATATTGTCTCAAAATAGCCCCGAAACAATATATACTTAAATTTGAAAACCCATATACTCATTTTTGAGTATACTGACATGCTCAAAAATGGGGTTGACCAATAAGAATCCCAATATCCCTATGTTTGGCATGTCAACGTACTCAAAAATGAGTACATGAGTTTTCAAATTTAAGTATATATTGTTTTGGGGCTATTTTGAGACAATATATACTTATTTTTAAGAACCTATTTTTTTACAGTGCAATTACAGTCTGTTTGTCATTGCCATCTGTACATCTTAATTGCATTTTGCTGACCTTCTCAATGACCAAGTCCCAACTTTCACAGAAAACTTGTAATACTGGAATTGAAACTGTATTTAACCCATTAGGTACCAAAGCTCCCGCTGCAGGAACATTTAATTACGAATTTTTTTCTCTACAATAATTAAGATAAGTATATATTTTTATTTTTTACATTGAACGTTGAAGTGCCTAGCTTCACTGGTAATTTTTTCAAAACGTTTGTAATGCAAATTGTAATTTTATTTATTTATTTTTTTAATTATTCAAACAAAATCATCTGTTTCTAAGAAGAGAAAATCGCTAAAAATAACTTATTATTCAAGTGCAGAGGTTTAAAATAATGAATATTAATTAATCTATTCATTTCTTAAATTATAACAAACAGGGATAAAGAAAATTTAAAAGAGTTATGCAGTTTATCAACATCTATTCTACCTCCATTAGGTGCCATGTCTCCCATTTTAGAACTATATCATATCTTTGAACAAAATAACTGTTTTTTTAAATTGTATATGATTAGGAATGCATTTTGTAACCAAAGCACACGAAAATGCAAAATTTTTGAGTGAGATAAATATAGCAGGGTTAAGTAATTTGATGGGTTATGTAACATCATTGAGTTAAGTAACTTAATAAACACCGGTATTTTCTTTGACAGCTCAATAAAAGATTTTCAAATAAAACCTGTTATCCTTTCAGATCCAATTTCTTTTTTTATAGTGCTAGCGATCTATTTATAAAAATACTGGTATTCAAACAAAAGTGTGTCAAGATCATCAAATTTTGAAATCGATTCAAAATCTAGTATATATACCTATTCAAAGGTGCAATAACAAAAATTACATGAGTAGTGAGTGATATTGAATAATTCTACCTCTAAATAGGTTCTGCAATTTTATGAAGTAAATTTAAACAGAATATTGATAGTTATGCTGCATATGAAGAAAGAATGGGAATCTTCTGCAGGGAACTTCATTACCGATCTGTAGCAAATGCTAAAAAAAAAAGGGGGGGGGGGTCTCAAAAAATTATATGAATGAGAGATATTGAACAATTCTATTTCTTTATAGGTTTCAGAATCTAATAAAGTAAGCTTAAAGTGTACATTGATATTTATGCTCTTGATGGAAGAAGATTGGAAATTACAATGCTCCTATGGAGCATTTGATTGCTGATCGTTAGTGGAGGGGGGGGGGGATAAAGCAAATATACGAGTGAGAGATAGTAAGCAATTATACTTTTTTTAGGTTTTGGAATCTAAGTAAAAAAGTTTAAAAAGAACATTGAGATTTATGTTGCAGATGGAGATTTGAAATCGTAAGAATTCTGCAAGTCATTTGATTGTCGATCGTTAGTGGGGGGGAAGGGGAATTATTGAATATTGAATAATTTTACTTCTTTATAGGCTCTGGAATCTAATAAAGCATGTTTCAAATGAATATTGACATTTATACTGTGGATGGAGAAAGCTTAAAAATTACAATGCTTTGATTTTGTGGAACGTTCAATCACCGACTGTTAGCGGGAGGGGGGAGGGGGAGAGTAAAACAAATATAAGTGAGAAATTGAGCAGTTCTACTTCTTTATAAGTTCTGAAATCTAATTAAGTAAGTTTTAAAAAATAATATTGATATTTATGCTACTGATGGTGGAAAAAAATGGAAATTGCAAGGAATTCCTGATCTGTTTGATAGCCGATCATTAACAGGGGGTAAGGGGCAGGGGTCACAAAAAAATTGTATGAGTGAGAAATATTGAACAGTTCTGCCTCTCTATAGGTTCTAGAATTTAATAAAGCGTGTATAAAATGAATATTGACATTTATGTTGTGAATGGAAAAAGATAGAAAATCGCTATCTTTCCTGTTAAAATCGGGAGATTTGGAATTTCTGCATAATGCTGATTTGGAAATAATCTGCAGACTAAAAAAAAATCTGCGATGCACGTCGCGCATTTTCTGCTATGGGGCTGGTGGCTGCTGTCATAGATCACTGTCACACTAATTGTATAAATTTTGGAGAATGTAGCACTTCTAGTTTTTTTTTTTTTTTTTTTTACAGAGGCACAAAGAAAAATATTTTATCCTTGTGGCTTATGGGTTACAATTATTTAAAGTGTGATAACGTCTAAACACCTCATCCGATTCAACTGAAAATGTATATACATGTTATAGGTCACTGTCACATGAACTGTATAGGTTTTGGTGAATCTAACAGTTAAAGATTTTTACAGGGACACAACAAAAATTTCTTTATCATTATGATCTACGGATTCAAATTATTTGAAGAGCAATAGCATTAATTTAGACAACATACTGTATAGAGAAAAATACTCAAATATCCTATTATAATTTTCTTTATTGTTTACTTAATGACTTGTTTTATTTATACAACTATTAGTTACTTAATGTTCAGAAAATTGAGTGGAGCCACTGCAGATTTTTTTTTAATAATTTTTTTCATTAAAGACATTGAATACAAAATTTTACTCTTGATTAATTGTTCTCCATTGGGTGCCCGGACATTGTGGCCTTTGGGGCAATGAACAAGCGGACTTCCTTGCAAAAAGAGGTGCCACCTTACTACAACATCCCAATACAGCCATTTCTTACTGGAGGATTAAACTGTTTTTAAAGAATTTACCTGCATCTAATGCCTTACGAGATCTTGAGAATCGTACAGCTCTAAAGAAATGGAAGAATTTAAGCCCTTCTTTTATTCCTGATAAACCAAGACTTAAGGCAGTTGCAACTTTCCACCTATCTACAGGACATGACTGCCTTGCCACTCAATTGAAGCGCATATGTATCTTAAATGACCCTACTTGCCCACTTTGTGATTCTGGAGAAGTAATGGACAGGGACCATCTGTCCCGTTGTAGGGCTCTCCGAGGTTCTACAGAAGAGTCGAGATATTGGGAGGCAAGATCGCTCCTTAGGCAATGACTTCGGTCTTTTGTTCTATGTTATATTGTCTATAATTTGTTTTGTAACTTTATAGTTCTCTGTATCTTTTGCCCAGCCATTGGGGAAAAAAAAAAAAAAAACTCCTGACTATTGTACTTCAGTCAACTAACTAGTAAAAGGATGTAGTAATGTTTGACTTCCTATAATACATTTGGGGGGAAAAATAAATAAAGAAAATAAATGCAAAGAAAAATTACTATCTAAACAATATCAGAGTTGATAATAAAATGACAAAAAACAAAATAAAACTTTTGAATATATATATATATTAAAGTCAATTTCAATTCATTCTATAAAATTATCATTTATTAAAAATTAAATAATAATAAAAGTTATTGCTTGAAAAATATTTAATTTCTAGTATACCGATACCTTTTTATAGAAGAATTCCATTAAAATATAACTTTTATGTTCTTGGGTTTCTGGAAAGAAAAAAAAAATGCATTATTACAAATAATAAAAATAATTTTCAAAATATTTCTAAATTAACTTTATCAGGGGTGATTGTGAATTTGTGAAAAAATACCTGAAATTTCAGTAAAAAAAGTTTTTGTATTGAAAGAGAGCATTAATTTATTGCAGGGAGGTCCATTTCTTTCAATATGAAAAACATGAATTGTAATTAGATTTAGCAGTTATATGGATTTGATATTTTTGCCTTTTCTTATGAATTTAAAAAACAGAGAAACTGGAACTGTGGTACTAAAAAGAAAAAAAATATCTGGAATCAGGTAAATTTCCTGAACATAATCCTGTTTTATGTTTTTACTTTCACATTAAGCACACATGCACACGAATAATTTATTTTGTCATCTTTTACTTGAAATTCAACATTTTGAGGTTAACTTATGGGGGAAAATCTGTTTTTTTAAAAATGTAACTGATGCAAGAAAAGAAAGATTATAAGAAAATTTACTGCAACTGCATTAATAATTTTTAAATATTCTGCTACAAATATTATTGCACATTTCTGTCAATCTATATTTTCAAATTAACATTTCAGATAAAGATCTTTTTTACCAAAATCTATAAACAAAATTGTGCATTACCATACGACACACCATCATCCCAAAATAAAATACCCTTAGCTGTTCCGTCTTCATTTGGAGCTATGAAAAGTCCTATTTCTTGTTTACGACTGTAATACAAAAAAAGAAATGATAAAGAACATTAATTATAGCTAGTCTTAAAACAGAGATTCATAAAATAAAGTGCTTTTTCATTTTTACTAATGGTAACATACTAATAGCAATAAGTTTTATATTTAAATCAAAATTATTTTTTCAGACTCATTTAGGTAAGTATAATTATTTGAAAATGGTAACAAGGATATAAGTTAAGGAGATGAATCATATATTGTTGCCAACAGTAGAAAGCCACTTTATTCCATGGAGAAAATTGCTAACAGAGTTACTCATTATGAAATGTATTTTTTTAAAATGTGTTTTCACATTCAAAGAATTCAAAAACCATTAAAATTAATATTTTATTTATTTTGCAATAATTTATTAATTTTTTTAGTTATAAAGTGCAAAAAATGAACAAGTACATTTTTTGTGCTTTATAGCTTTAAAATACCATGTTAAAAAAAAAAAAAAAAAATGGAAATACAAGTATTACAAGGTTTTGAGGAGAAATCATTTTGAAATCCGAGATGAGAGTAGGAAATTGACAAAAAGTCTGAAAAATATGTGCAAAACTCAAATATAAGATAATTTTTGCAAATAAAGAAGGTAGATACACAAAATCACACTTTTTATAAGCAAAAATGGAGAATACATGAAAATAAATTGTTTAAAAACATGCGAAAAGAAAGAAAATTAAACAAAATAAAAATATTTAGAAAGATTTTTTTTTTTAATTAATTGAAAAGTCTGAAATTACTGCCAAAGTCTGAAAACTCTCATCTCTGTGAAATACTCTGATATTTTTCTGACAATTTCTTGAATTTTGTAATTAGTTTGTCTGATAAGAACTGTGCCAACCTTTTCTATTTAAAATCTTCCAACAAATTGGAAAGTGTTGACTTTGGTTTATCTGTCTGTCATGCACTAACTCCTGCAAATATTAATGGAATTTCTTGAAACTGATATATGTTATTCAAGTTTATTATTGGATGTTTGCTATTGAAATTGAAGTACCACTATTAGCTTAGGTATAGGGACACCCAAAAGTATTCCAAAGTGTTGCATCCTATGAGAGAGATTTCTGTAAAGAATATTTTAATATCTTTTCACAAATCATAATGAATTTGAAATATGTTATTCAAGTTCATTATCAGATGCTCCCTACTGAAAATGGAGTAAATACCACCAGTGGTACAGGGACACATGAAAGTATTTCAAATCATTACGTTCTATGAGAGATATTTCTATGTTTTAATAACTTTACCTTCTAAAATCGTAAGGAAAATGAAATGTGTTATTCATATGCACAAAAGAATGTTTTCTATAGTACAGTTAACATTAAGATTTACAAGGCTGTACAAAAATATTCAGATATATTAAGGGCTGTATAAGGAAATATCTGGAATTGTATTTTTATTTTTACTAAGCATTTTAACAATGTTAAGTGTTGAAAGGTAAAAACACTTAACATTTTATTCAAAAATTCATCATTTGAAAACTTCCCTCCAAAATTCAGATATCATGAATTTTTAATAAAAAATAATAAAAACGGAGATGATTTACTTCAAAAATTGAAATCGGAAATAATTATTTAAAC
Organism: Salticus scenicus; assembly: GCA_963930645.1. Taxonomy (NCBI): domain Eukaryota; kingdom Metazoa; phylum Arthropoda; class Arachnida; order Araneae; family Salticidae; genus Salticus; species Salticus scenicus. The sequence goes on from OZ005654.1 coordinate 247,377,540, forward strand.
TCCGGAAATAATTTATTCAAAATCCAGAAAAATCTATTTTTTTCAGTCAATATGCTCTGAAATATTATTTAATAAACCCAGAAAATAATTAATAAATATTTCCCATAATCCAGAATAAATCCCAAAATATTTGGTAAATTAGCATCTGAAAAATTATAAATATGTTCTGGATTCCTTATATTTATTTCAAAAGAGATATCTCTGATATTTTGTATTTTTCAAAAATACATCGTTTCCCTCTCTAGCTGACGCTATGACGTCACAAATTCCAAGAATTTCTGCTTGAGTTCAATGCTCTCCGGAAGTATTTTCCGCATTTTCAAAAAATAGCGTCATCAAAAAATTTTCAATAAAAAATAGAAAAAATAAATTAATCTTTCAATATATCAAAAATAGAAAAATTGTGAATAAAGATATTTCACTTTCATCAACTTTAATTAACTTTTATTCATAAAATTAACTCCAAAAAAAAAAATATTTGGAGCGAGCTATTTTATTGCTCATTAATTTGCCAGTGAATCGGCAACCGAACGTGGGGAATTTGGAAGAGACGCCGATCTCACTTGGAGAAAACATCTTCTGCTATCAACAGCTCCGTCGAAAGAGATCGTACGGTAGCTTATTATAAATTTACTGTCAATTAATCTCTTTTAAATCATAGTCTTCCAAGAGTCTAATATTCAAAGGAATTATTTTAAAAATTGCAACTTGGAACTGTCCCCATTGACCGATTAAATTATGTTTCAATACCCATCTCAAACTCGTTGAATTTAATATGAATTTGAGAGATGTAGTTATTGTTCCTGAGTTTTCGATCATGCACAGCCAGCTCCGATTCGTGCTCGTTTGGAATCAAGATTAAATACATCAAGTGATGTGCTCCACAGAGTTCATAAAGGAATAAACTGTTCTGCAAGATCTATCAGAATGATTCTATATATCTGTAATATTCAGCAATCTCATTCAATGTAACATGGAAATGTACGCTGAGATAATTAAAGATGTGCCGCCCTCTTTCCACTAATTGGATTCAATTATCAAACAAAATAAGATCGTGATCTCCACAAATCATCGTAATAAATCTTCCTTTTATAAATACTCAATGCGCCAAGTGCACAAAAAGAAAAAATTATTCAATAATATCATTAATAATAGACTTTGGACATTTTGAACAGCGACTCAGAACTAAAAAAAATGATAATAAAATAAATAAAATGAAACATTCAATAAGAATGATCTTCAAGCCAATTTGATTTAAATAATACGAATATTAGTTTTTATGTAATTAAGATGATATCATTGATTAAGTACCGGTACTTCACGTCAAGTTATTAAAATAATTAATAAATCTGAATTTAACTCAATTTTAATGTGTCGTCATTATTGTATTATAATTAATCATCATTTTTGAAGGTAAGCTGTTATTTATGTATTAATTTTATATATTTTGATGACCATATTTTCTTTTTAGATAGATAATTAGCAAGAGAATAAATTTCCAGTTATTTGCTGATAAAACGGCACTTAGAATAAATCGCTGCTATTTTGAAGGATGTCTGCCGTTATCTATACAACGCAATGCTATCTGTTTATTTCTTAATGAATCATCAATAGACCTTGACCCACTATACGACGCTCTTTCATGCACCATTACTCATCCTTTCATCCTTCTTTCCCAACCATCCAATAAACAAACAAACCAAAAAGTTAATAATATCTTTTTTAATATTTTATTATTTTTTTCATTAAGGGTGATGATTTGAATGATTCTATGTGTCTGTCTGACTGTCCATCTGCTCATCTTCAGCATCCATAAACATTTTCAGAATTTTTTTCAAAATAATATATGCTATTCAAGTTCACTATGAAAAATTCCCTATTTAAAATGACATTAATAGGACCTGTACAACTGATTTGTGTATAGGGACACACACAAAGGAAATGTTTAACATCTTGAAGTTCACTATTGACTATTAGTAAGTTGGACTATTGTGAATATTTTTTTCAAATAAAAATGGAATAAAAAAAAAATGTAGTATAAGGTAATGGGCAATTCTCTTAATAAATTTCTTTATAGAATAATATGGGGTTTGGTTGATGGCAAGAGAGAAATTGTAAAAGGCAAAGAGGATGTAATATTCATATCTTGTTTCACAATTAAATGGAAATTTAATAGGAAAAGCTAATTTAAAATTTACATTTTACAGCTTCATATTAACATTTAAAAATTAAAAAGATGGATCATAAACTTCTATTGCATAAATTCAAAAAACATACAACAATAAAATGCATTTAAAGATAATAATAATAATAATAAAAAAATCACTATTTTTGATTTGCAAAATACAGAACATTAATGAAGCTATTTATTAGAGTGGAGACTATATTTGCTTGATATTGCATTTAAATTTAATCAGTAAAAGTTTAATTTGACCAAAAAAAAAAAAAAAAAAAGGAAATACTGGGTTATTCAGAAAGTAATTTCGTTTTTTCCCGACTTAAGATTTAATTGTATTTTACACACCAACTTCACAATTAAGCTGTGTTGTCATTATAGATTTTGACAACTGATATAGGAAAGCTTGTTTGTGAAAACGATTGTTTTATTCTGCACAATGGTTTTTGCTTGGTGCATTATCAAATATGGAAAGTCGAGAGTAGCATTTTCAGCATATTTTGCTTTTCTACTATGGAAAAAACAGTTCAAGGAAGGAAAAAAAAAAAAAAATATATATCCTATGGAGATGGTGTATTTATATATTTAATTCCGCATAATAGAATTTGATTAGTGCCCTATTAAATATAGGAAGTCAAAAGCAATATTTTCGGCATATTTTGTTGTTTACTATCAAAAAGGCAAAAATGCTGTTCAAACAAGAAAAAAATTATCCAATGTGTATGGAGAGGATGTGTTGATAGAACACCAATGCCGAAACTGGTTCACATCGCAAAAGCACTCCAAAATCAAATAATCATAAAAAAGAATGTGATGCTGTCTGTTAGGTGTGATTTTAAGGAAATCAGTTTTTTTTTTTTTTTTTTTAACACACTCATTGGCAAGCTGAAAATTGAAATTTCCTACAAGTAGAAAAAAAATATAATAATAATCCCTTTTCTTGTGACCAATATAAATATTATATGCTGTTTTGATGTGGCTGCTATACTATTCTGCTTAGAAACTTGATAGACATCCACACGATAACATATGATTATCCGTTTAAAAGAACTCGCATCATGCAACGTGCAATATTGTGTGATTGGCAATTAACGTATTAAGATTGAATGTATAAAGGGCCCGCTTCACTTACCATCGCCGGAAGCCGAAGCTAATGTTATTCTATGGGAAATTTTCTTTACTTATAACTAGTTAGCTAATACATATTTCTAAATTCTGTTTTCACATTCAGAAAATTCCCAACTGTTAAACTGACGCCCCTTTTTTAAAAACGTATATATATTTTTTTTAATATATTATTTTGAAGCTGCAAAATACGAATTTTCAATATATGAATTTTTTCATTTTGCAATTTCAAAATAAAATATTAAAAATTAAAAAAATATGTTTTGAAAAAAGGGGCGTCAATTTAACAGTTGGGAATTTTCTGAATGTGAAAACAGAATTTAAAAATATGTATTAGTTAATTAGTTATAAGTAAAAAAAATTTCCCATAGAGTAACATTGCCTCGGGCTTCCAATGATGGTAAGTGAAGAGGGCCGTTAAACAGAAAAGGCCAGAATTGATGGATAGAAAAGGTGTAGTGTTCCACCAAGATAATGTGAGGTTACATCTAAGTTTGGTAACTCATATCAAAAGTTTTTACATCTAGAATGGGATATACTACCACACACACCATATTCTCTAGATCTGGCACCTTCAAATTATTGCTTGTTTCAGTCTCTGCAAAATTTTTAGACAGTAAAACTGTTACTTCAAACAAGGATGTCAAAAATGACTTGGATCATTTTTTTGCCAGCAAAGATCAGATATTTTATGAATGTGAAATTATGCTACTGCCAGAAAGATGGCAAAAGGCATTAGCCCAAAATGGAGAATGTATAATTTAATAAAATATTTGTACACTATAAGAAAATTGAGTTTAATTTTTACAAAATAATAATAATAATAATAACTTTCCGCACTACTTAATAAATAACATCATTTTTTGCTAAATTTAACGAAGCAAACAATGTGATGCAATGATATTTTGTAAGTGTAAATTACAAACCAGCTTCACAATGACATGGTGCTAAGTTCAAATTGTAAATAAACATCTGTTTAAAATGACAACAAATTATAAGTATTTCATGAAATAAATACATACCAAATCTTCAATAAAATGCATTTATAATAATAGTATTTCTAAATTTTAGTAGAATAAATTACAAATATGGCAAGAGTTTGTAAAAAAAAAAAATGACATTATATGGACTCTGCTCAGTTCCATGTCATATATTTGTTCTCTTAAATTTGTACTATAGGTTACACTATATTTATAATAAAAGCAATGAACTTGGCTAGTTCTATGGCATGGTCAGAAGCTGAATTGCCCCTTCCACTAGGCTACCATTTCTCTGATTCAATGCATTTACCTTTATTAGTAAATTCTTTGCAACTCTAGTTATACTTATCATCTAATTTCATTATGCTTGATGACATTTATCAAAACTTAATAGATTAATGATATTTAAATGTAAATTAGCTGCAAATTACTATTATAACATTACATATACTGTTTTAGTAGAAAGGGGGCAATAAATTAACATAGATGCATATATTGTGGAAACTAAAACCTGAAGAATAACTTACTCTGTTTAGATGATTTAATATATATATATTTTTTTTTTTCCCCCAGGCATGCAACACTGCTGTTAAATAATATTTTCTGTGCCATATTTAAGTTTGGGTACTGTTTATGCTATGCACTCTGAACATGCAAACAGAAATTATATGCCTTCAAATTATTTTAATTTTAAAAAATTGTTAATTTTATGTTATTTTAACATTCCTATTACATCTTTTAAAAGCAAATTTTATCTAAAAATTTCAGTTTTCATTAGTTATTTTAGTATTAAAGTATATCATATTTTGCTGCAATATGTCGAAGCGATTTGAGTTTAAAATTAAAATTTTCTGATTTGTATGCAAAAATTAAAGAAAATTATCCAAGTACTAAATATAAGGATTTCACACTTCAACTATTGCAATTTTTAGAATATAATGAAAAACAGAAAGATTTTTACCTAGTATAATACAGTACGCTGAAGCATAGCTCTGCAGAGATTTGTTTCTGCTATCATACAAGTGAAAAATAGTAGTTACTAGAATGTAATGTTCATATCAAGGAGGTGTGTGTGTGTGTGTGGGAGGGGGGGGGATGTAATGAATAAAATAAAACAATAATAATAATAATAAAGACACAAACTAAATTATGAATCAATATGTATAATATTAAAGTCAAATGAGTGTGAAAAATAAATCTTACTAATTCTTTAGAACTTACTGAACAATGAATGCACAAATGAACTGTGTAAATATTTATTTGTAATGCTTATTTGTCTACTGACAGGAAAATTCTATAGAATAGTCTTTTTGGAATTGCAGGAAGATTTCTGCACATGCTAAAATGCGCCCATTTCATTCTTAAACAAATAGCCTATTTCTTTTAATGTTTAAAGTACCAAAGCCAAAGCATGTATAAAAAAATAAATCTTATATAAATTCTTTGGAACATACCGAATTTAGAAAACAGTGAAAATATGAATAAATTGTCTGAATTGATTCGTATTATTTCTTTTTCTATTACCAGAAAAATCCTATAAAATGGTTGTTTATAATTTGCTAGGAGATTCTGCACATGATCAAATGCTTTCATTTGTCATATATATATATATATATATTTAAATATAATAAAGATGATCTATTAAGCATAGTAGAAGCCAAGCAACAGATACAAGATCACTGAAACACCAATGACCAACAAGACAAAAAAAAAAAAAAAAATCACCAGTGGACGAAATACACCAATGCAAAGAAACCAGATTCACCAATTAACAGCCTGCAAAACAAACGAATCAATGAAGTAAAACAACAAATCTTAACTTAAAACCATAAACCTATCAAAATTAATGAAAAAACAACCCAAGAAACACAAGATAGGAAGAAGGAGGCAGGCGGCAAGACTTGTGACTTGCCTGTGGGGTTACACTAGTTTTATGCCGGCAACACTCCCCCAGCCTGCCACAACCAGAAACAGGAACCATATGGATTTAAAAATGCAAATTTCAAAGCAGATGAACGACAATGAAACCATGAAGCCACAATGAAATTAACTGTTTATTCACATTGTGTTTAACAGTATAATTAGAACATTAAATATAGTTGACAACTCATTAAGGAAAAAACTGAAATTTTAATGGAAAATGAAAGCATGCATAGTAATACAAAGCAAATGCAACAAGCCTTCTACTTTTTTTTTTTTTTTTTTTTAATTTCATTTCACAAACCCACCCAACCATCCAGCCTTACAACACCACCCCACCTCCGTAATCAAACATCTGCCCACCCAACCGCCACCTTTTTTATTGTCTTTTATTATTTTATAATTTTTTTGTTGATATACACAAGAGTGTACACAGCTTTTTTTTTTTTTTTTTTTTTTTTTTTTTTTTTTTTTTAGTTACTGTAATAAATACTATATAGGATTAACAATTACCTCAGAGTAGTAGTGACATTTGGTTTTTGAAGAGGTAAGATGTAACCACCTCTCACATGTAAATTAATATAACCTTCATCCATTAATGTCATAAATATGCCACTATCTTGAGCTTTCACTAATTCTCCCTTTAAAAAAAAAAAAAAAAAAAAAAAAAAAAAAAAAGAGGTGGCTGAGATTAATATTATGATAAATAAAATACAACATGATTTAATTTTAAAATAACTTTATTAAATATTTATCTAAAAGTATTAAAATCAAATTAAAAAAAAAAAAAAATTCCGACTATTTTGATAAGGTTTGCAAATTAGATTTTCTGCTAATTTCGTTTTATTTTAGAAACCTTTTTTTAAGCATATTGTTCGCACGGTTATATTTGATTAAAAAGAAAAATTAAAATTTATAAAATTAAGCTAATTACAATGTCAACAAGCAATTATAAAGTAGAAAATAAAAACTTGAAATACATTTTTCAAATTCAAAGTTGTCTGAAACTTTGAACCAAAGGAAAAAAAAAAAAAAAATCACCTTTACATTTAAACTACATTAATTTTAAAGAAGCATATCTATTATCTATCTAATCTATATTTATTTATTTTAAAGCCCTGTTGCTCATTTTAAACAGATCTCTTTTTTCACCTCTTCTGTTCCTCCTTCTCAACTTTAGATTTAAGAGTTATAATGTCCCATCACCTCAACAATCTGCACTAGGGACTGACTCCAGCCAATGGGCTCTTCCCACCTGACATCCGAGGTCACATGGCATAGTTAAACAAAGAGCAGACAAAGTCTTCTATATCTATAGCGATTGCTGAAATAACACATTTTCTATTCTTATTTTTGATCAATCCGATTTAATCTGTGTTATTTTTTTATACATCATCATTTTTAATCCATTTTATATCATTATTCATCATATTTTGTTTGCTGTATACATTTACAATCATCACTTAGTTTATATTTGTTATTGGAGAACATGTTACGTATTCTGATTTCTGGTACTTATATCATTAACAGTGCAACATCGTACAGTATGCCATTTTGGAGAGCAACTAAATTAATTAACTTGTTGTGACACCTTTACACGACTTACACTTTTTAACTTAAAACATTTTAAATTAATTTAAAGTTATAATCCATAAACATTCTACTATTTATTACTAGATCAGTTAATGTAACAGTTACACTACAACATACAAAAATCGATTCTTACTTGTTAAAATAAATAAACATATAAAGTGTTTTTTAAAAATTATTAAACTTACAAATACAATTATTCTACTGTTTACAAATGCACAATATTACTTTTATTTTATTTTATATTAAATATTAATACTTTTGTTCTTAATAACAATATTTAACTGAATTTGCTTCTTTGTTTTTCTACATCATGTGATTGAGCAGACGATGCTGGGAAGAGCCCATTATCCCACATCTTTATTTGCTACTTCATAAGATGAAACTTTCTTTTTTTTACAAAAGTTTTTTTCATGGGAAAAAAAGGTGATTTGGCTGTATTACATTTTTTGCAGCTCAGAAAAACTGCATAACACATCTTTAAAATTAAATAATTGTTACTTTTTAAATATGTATACATATACATATTTATCATTTTGATTTCATCACCGAAATGCGAAAAAAACGTAAATTTGATCATAATTAAAATTATTAAGAATCTATATAATATTTCTCTAATGTGGTCCAGTTATGATTATTTTGTAGAAACGATACGATAGTGACAGTAAAATATGCGAGGATAAAAAATAATACATGAGCAATATATAAGCATGCGGACTCAGTTCAGTGATTTAATAAAAGAAAAAATCTGGAGTAACTCCTCCACTCGACTTTCCGAACATTGTGTGTAATTAACAGTTCTGTAGATAAAGTAAAGTAAGAGGAGTTGTTAATAAATAAAAGAGAGAAAATTATAATAGAGTGTTTGAGTATTTTTCTCCAAATAGTACACGATATTTAATTTAGCGCTGTTGAACTTTGAGCCCATAAATCATAATGATAAAGAATTTTTCGTTGAGTCCCTGTAAAAACCTATAAGTGTTCGATTCACCAAAATGCTTATAGTTAGTGCAATAGTAACTTACAATATTAATAAACTTACAATATTACAAATAAATTTTCAGCTCAATTGAATAAGGCGTTTAGATGCTATGCACTTTTAAAATTTTGGTCCCATAGGCCATAATGATACAGAATTTTTCTGTGTGTCTCTGTGTAAAAAAACTGTAAGTGCTAAATTCACCAAACTCTATACAGTTCGTGCAACTGTGACCTATAATACGTGTATAAATTTTCAGCTCAATTGAATAAGGCATTTAGACGCTATCGCACTTTTAAGATTTGGTCCCATAGGCCATAATGATAAAGAATTTTTCTTTGTGTCCCCATAAAAAAAACTGTAAGTGCTAAATTCACCAAAATCTATACAGTTTGTGCAACTGTGACCTAAAATATGTATATATTTTTTTGCTCAGTTTAATAAGGCGTTTAGACGCTATCATACTTTTTGGTCCCATAGGCCATAATGATAAAGAATTTTTCTTGGTGTCCCTGTAAAAAAACTATAAGTGTTAGATTCACCAAAATCAATAGGGTTCGTGCTATGGTGATTTACAACATACGTACCAACTTTCAGCTCATTCGAGAAAAGTGTTTAGATGCTAGCGTGTTCACTCACATACATACACATACATACATACACGCACACACACACATACATCAACGTAAAGTGAAAATGAACTCAGGAGACCTCAAAACGTATAGAAATATCAAAATCTCAAATTCGGATTTTTGACATGATTACAATACTTTCCTTACATACGTATGTTCGGAAAGTAAAAATGATGACATTTGTCTGATGAGATTATCTTATAAAAAAAATTGTTTTTAAACGTTGCATTTTTAAAACCTTTGCAAGCATCTTTTTAAACCAAACAATACTTTAAAGATATAAACAAAATATGAACTTTTGTCATAAATTGATTAAAAAATGCAATAATAAAAAGTATAATCAAAATAGGTAATTTTTTTTTTTTTTAAATCAAAAAATTATGCAAAAATGAATCAATAAAAAAATTAATTAAAAATTATTGTCAACATGGCGGCAAAAATTTAAAAGTCACCATAAGGGTTCTATACTAAAGCCTACGGAAATATGAAAACTGGGTCGTCATTCATCAGACATGAATTTTATTTTGAAATTTTTCTTTGAATGATTTTGGGTTAACTATCATTAGCGTTTCGTCCCACAAAAACTAATAATAATTTGACTTCTGATGATTTAAAATTTACATTGGGTAGTGAAATTGGTATAACACTTATAATTTCAAATTGTAAAGGTAAATAAAAGAAATAAATTAACTGTGAAAATTTCGCATGGGTTTGCTAATTTAAAATATAATCATAACAACTAAAGGTAACATATTTAAAAATGCATAACTAAAAAAATAGTACAAGAATGAAAATTCATGAAATGAAACAAAACAACAGAAAAAAAAAAAAAAAAAGCTATTACGTCATTAATAATACTCATAACTGTTAGGGCGAAAAAAATAACACTGTTTCTGTATTGGTGAAGGCTTTTATCAAAAATTCACCATCAGTACCTGACGATGTTATGAAATACAAACAAAAAGGATACAACAATCTGTAATGGAGAGGGTTCACACCCAAGTTACTCAAATTTAGCAGGCCAGAAAGACCATCTAAGATTATGATTTAGTCATCCAAAAATATAAAAGGGTAGACTAAATAGGATAACAAACATATATATAATTGCATTTTTTAATGCACACTTGCAGCTTACATTTTTTTTTTTACTTTAAAAACAACACAAACATTTTAATTAAAAAATATTTTAAACACAAACTGTCTATGTCCCATACAGCCACTGATATCCATTAGACATCTAAATTACATCCAATGATCCATAAAAAGTATAAAATATCTAAAGAATGTCCATTAAAATTCCAAGATATACTGTACTATTTATAGATATCTGTTAGATGTTTAAATATAGATGAAATTTAGACGTGCCTTTTTCGATGTCTAATAGATGTAACATGTTAGATCAAAACAAGATTTAGATATTTTCAATATCTATTAGATCTAACGAAGTCCAATTATTGGATACTTGGAGATTTATTGGATATGTAACAAACATCTAATGGATGTAAAAAAGAGTGACATTTGTCGTGCTCATAGATATCTGTAGGATATTTATAGAAGTTTAATGGATCATTTTAAAACTTTTATACGTGTTTATAGATGTCTTATGGATGTAAGTGGCTGTGTGGGGTGTTTTGGTTTTATTAATACTAACTGTTACAAAGATAGAAAAGTTTTTAAACAATTTCCAATGAAAATGCACTGAAGAATTGGTGGCGAGATAAAATAATTAAGAAAACATTATAAAATGAAAAACACACAACAATTATTTTGAGTCAATATAATTAAGCACAATCATTCATCAAGAAAAAAATAATGATACAAGTGCAATGTGACAGCAAAAATGCACCATAGCAGCATGAAAGTAGCAATAGTTCAAAAACATTAAAAGTCGAAGAATCTTCAATTTGCTCTTGAGCTTTCAACAATGCTTATCGAATAAATAATGGAAATTGGGTTAGAAGATTATTTTTGGCAACAAATTTGACATCAATAAGTATTAGTTTTGCAAACAATTGACATTCTGGCACGAATCCTAATATGCAAAAGCCAAAAATAAATTAAATGATTATAAGAAACTCAAGATATTGAAAGAAAGAAGGAAACACAGAATTTGAGTACTCATTCACATGAGTTAATTTGAGTGCTTTAATATTCAACAAAGCTACAAAATTAGGAGACATTCACAAAACTTTTTATAACTAAAAATAAATGTTCATAATTTGAAACACAAGTAACAAAAAGATAGCACTATTCTATTAAATATTAAATGCAAAAAGTACTATTGTAAACAAATAGACTTTAAGTTATTAGTAATTATAAAAACATATTTATTTTTATATTATATAAACTTAATATATATATATATGTTATAATTATTTATGATAATTATGTGTTATATGCAATAAATATATATTTATAGTGAAACAAATATTATAAAAGTTTAAGAAAAATAATACCTTGTAAAAATCATACCACAGACCTTTTGGAAAATAAGCATCAGTAGAAATTGCATGCTAAAAGAAAATAAATAAAAAGATATTTTTTAAAGTTAAAAGCAGTATACTTTTGTGTAGTAAAAATAAAGTACTTTATAACAATCAATATTTATTTATTTTATCCAATATTTTTACACTCTTCCTTTCCCCAGCATAGGTCCATATGTAAATGATAAACTAATTTCATTAAAAAAAAAGAAAAATGAAAGAAAGAAATTTGCACCCAATTTTCTAATTTATTAACTAACTGCTGGAAAAACAGATAAATTATTCAATTTAGTTATATAGAGGGTAGAGTCCTGAATCGGGCAGGGTACTTTCCTTGTGGGTCGGGTTAGCATTAATTTTTGACCCGCAGGTCTACTCACAAAATATTTTTCTTCAAAAAAATTTTTATGTTGCTTTTTTCTTATGAATATAATCTTTTAAATGCAGAGATTTCATGATATTCTCTTCCTTCATAGCAGTTTAAAGTAACATGACTCATAACATAAGTTTAATTAATTAAGAATAAATGCATAAATATTAATATTTCACATTTAAAACATTATATGAGAAAATTATTTCCTTTCCACTGTATATTTATTTCCATATTTTACCTTTTTATATACTGTGAGTATTTAAAACAGTACATTTTTTTTTTTTTTTTTTTTTAAAGTAAGAGTTAATACACAAGAAATTTAGTTATATTATACACTGAAGTCCTGTTTATCATTAGACTAGCTATTTTTAATATTTACTTTAATTATATACTTGTAATACTTATGTAATAATTAATTCTCTGAATTTTTGTTCAATTATATAACTGTATTTCGTGAAAGAAATAGAATTTTAATTTGGTTTCTTACATAATGTAAACTGAATACTACTTTTTGTGGGTAGGGTTCCAGGTTGTGTACGGATAAAATTTACTCGACTTGCGCAGGACTCTAATACAGGGTACAGTTGGTAACAAAAGTAAATGAACACTAGCAAAAATTCCTATATAAAAAAGTAGAGTTAATACTGATTAGTTAAATAAATCCTTGTCGAATCATGTTCTTAGACTGACTAAGAACATGATTTTTCAAGGATTTATTTAACAAAACAGTATTAACTCTACTTTTTTTATATAGGAATTTTTGCTAGTGTTCGGATACTTTCGTTACCGACTGTACTCACTCAAGTTTGTTCCCCCCACCCCCCTCGCTTTTAAACTACCAAATGACTGCAACTATGGGAATAAAAAGGGTGCCTAGATACAGCAAAGTAGCTATATGCTAATAAGTACAAAACTTAGAATAAACAATAAAAAATGCAAATGTTTATTCAAAACAATGCATGTGTTTATTCAAAGTTTTATACTTATTATTTTAAAGTACCAGGTCTGTGGTGCTTTTTTATTAGCTATATGTTACTTAAGAAAAATTGAAAGTCAAGAGAAGAAATAAAAACAAGTAGACATTTTGTAATTTATTCACAAAAGTGTTAATAAATAAAAAGCTAAAAGAGATCAATACCTCTTCAACAATTGGGCTAATAAGTAATGCTGGACCCCAAAGAAATTGATAATTAATGTCCCATGTTATAAGATCCTGAGGAAATCTATTATGGGGAGGGAAAAAAAATCTGTTTAATAAATAAAATAATACAATGAAATAGAAAACAAATTAATTTCTAAAAATTAAGAACAGGTTCATTATGTTAAAAATAAATATAAATCAAGTAAACCAATATAACTTTTGTAATGATTGATGTATGGAAATGAAATGAATTTCAGTTCAATTTCAGAGCATTCAATAGCAAGAACATTCCTTCGCAAATATCTATGCTTAAATAGCTGTATTCAATCAAGACATGTAAAAGGTAAATTTCCAAATTAGCAATGAAGAAAAATATACATATGAATGTTATAGTAAACATATTTGTTTCATTTAAAACAGATAAATGAAAAAATCTTTGACAATGACTCACTAATGTAATACTTACTCAAAAGTAATTAAGTTTTTAACATTCCAGCGGGCGCGCTGCTTATACGAACATGAAAGGTCGTGCGTATTTTTCACATACACTACTGTAAAATATGTATTTTAAAGTATCTGAATATTTTAATTATACTATAACCATTTGAAGATTAATAAGAACATTCAATTGGAACTTTTATTCATTAAAAAAAAACTGAAAGAATAAAATTGAAAGCACAAAATCAATATAAAGTAATCAAAGAAACATCGGAATTATTTGAAAATAAAATAAATATTATAGTTGATGTTTTGTCATTTTTAATAAAAAGTGTAAAGTTAAAAGTTAATTAATTTTAAAAATATTTAAAATAATAATGTTTAAAACAAAAACAACAAAGAATCATTTTAAACAGCGGAAAAAAAAAAAAAAAAAAAAAAATCAAATATAACAAAACATTACATGAATGGTCGCGCATATTTTTCAAATACAAATAGCAAATATACAGCTTCATATCATTGTCTCGATGTTCAAAAGATAACTAAAAATAGATCAATATATACTGAGTGAATAGCCAAAGATAAGTGTTCCAAATGCTCTCTGACTTTAAGATATACAACGACATTCACCACTAATGTATCTCTCATATATGCGCGCCCGTTGGAAGGTTAAGGAGTATAATGTAGAAGTTCAAAAAAGGACTTTTTGCCTCATTTTAACTTTTGATTGGTTTTTTTTTAACAGTTGTGTTTCTTAAATGATGCATACTGTTTATTTATGGAAGTGAGTCATAAGCAAACAAGACCAATTTTACTTCAAGGAATAATAACTGCTAAGGCTATGGCTGATGCTGGAAGAATGCAGCTGATAAGACTGATTCATTCCCTTTCTCATCTCTATTTTGGCAAAATTACAGCAGACTTATAAGACATGCCCAATAGCACAAATATGACTCTGATATGATAACAAACAATAAAACACATAGGACTTAGTAGAAAAGAAGAATTTTGTGGGTAAAATTGTGCAGTTTTTGTTTGACCATTTGTAACATGTGAGTTCAGATTATTATGGAATAATAATGAACTCTTCTTGTTCACTGAGGTGGTTACATATGGTACAGTTTTTACTTTCAAAACATACATATGTAAGGAAAGTATTGTAATCATGTCAAAAACCAGACATTGAGATTTTGGTGTATCTACATGTTTTGAAGTCCTCCGAGTTCATATTTGCTATTTTTAAAGTGATGTAGTATGTATATGTGTACGTATGTGAGTGAACATGATAGCATCTAAATGCTTTGTTCAAATGAGTTGAAAGGTGGTATGTATATTATAGGTCACCATAGCATGAACCCTACTGATTTTGGTTAATCTAACACTTATAGTTTTTTTTACAGGGACATAAAGGAAAATTCTTTATTACTGTGGTTTATGGGCTTAAATTATTTAAAGTGCAATAGCGATTAAATGCCTTATTAGATTGAGCTGAAAATTTATACACATGTTTTAGATCACCATCACATGAATTGTATAAATTTTGGAGAATCTAGCACTAATAGATTTTACAGGGACACAAAGAAATTTCTTTTTTTCTTATCACTGTTGCTTATGGATTCAAATTATTTAAAGTGCTATAATGTCTAAACACCTCATCCAAATGAGCGGAAAATTTATATACATGTTATAGGCCACCATCAAACGAACTGTATAGATTTTGGTGAGTCTAGCACTTATAAAGATTTACAGGGACACAACGAAAATTTCTTTATGGTTATGATCTATGGGCTCCAATTATTTAACGGGCAATAGCGTTAAGTGAAACAACATACTGTTCACAGAAAAATACTCAAACACCCTATTATAATATTCTCTTTTGTTTGTTTAACGACTTCCTTAACTTTAATTCATTTATACAACAGTTAATTACTTAATGTTTGGAAAATTGAGTGGAGTCACTCCAGATATTTTATGCATGCTATCTATTACTGCATAATATGTGATTGAAAAACTCTTCCTTGTAGAGAAAAATTTTAAATACATTTTGAACATATCATTAACAAAGCTTTGTTATTAATAATAACTTTAAAGCTTGTTTGATTATAATAATCCAGCAATCATCTACAAAATTCTTCAATATCGTAGAAAACTAATTTTTTGCTGCAAATCATCATTAAGAGAAAAAGTATCCCTGCACTAATGATCCTGACTCATTTCCTTTTGCAGTACCCTCTGGTAAGATTCCTTAAGTTCCACTTAGTTCTATAGATAATGGAGTTAGAACAATACCCAAATGGTTCATGGTCGTAGATATAGTACAGGGTTAACAACCAAAGTAGACAAACCAGGGAAGAATGAATAACCAAAAATCATAAGTATAATTTATAAAAACAGATAAGAATAAAAATATTACTCATGAAGTAATGGTCGAGTAACAGTTGAACCTTCTGTATGAGCAAGATGGAATAACGTATACAGGTATGGCAAAAGTTCATAACGTGTATTAAGAGCTTTATTTGTCAGTTGAATAAATTCTTCTCCAAACACTACTGGATCTTGATCCTAAACATAAAAACTTTTAGAAAATAAATTCAATATATATATATATATAGAAAAGACTCAAAACATACAACTGTACCTTTAGACCAATTATTATAGACAAAATTTAAATTATTGAAATTATTGAATGCATTAAAAACTAATTATATGGAAATTCTAAAATCAGAGCCCATCAAGTTAAGCTACAAAGAGTGTTTAACACTATGTTAACCAAATGAAAAGAACTTGTAATATTTGGATTTTTGTCATTTTATTTGTAATTTATAAAATAAGAACACTATAAATCATTTTAAATACAAATAATAAGAATTGATATGATATTTATTCATTACTATTATTTTAATAGGGCACTGTTATTTGATATCAGTTACAAAAATGTTAATGAGATATTACATGAACTATTTTTGTGTTATTAAAAGGTCATTAAAAGAAAAAAAAAAAAAAAAAAAAAACTAATCAATTTTTGAAACAAATATACACCCAAGACAATGTGGTAAAAAAAAAAAAAAACTTTCCTAGTGTGAAGCACTTAGGGTTAACTATTTCAATGAATCATACAACAATCATTCAACAAACAAAATGAAGTGAAAAGCGGGACGATGGCGAGAAGAAAACAACAGCGATGAAACAGTCACTAAGCACAATGAGGATGGATGCAGAGCATCCGAAATATATTTGTGCAATAAAGGATAATTTATGTAAAGTATGAGTTTTAGTAACTATGAATTTTAAAGTCCTTTTAGATTATTTGATGCATATTAAAGTGTCTCCCTTTAAACAAACAATGCACCACTTATTTTGATATGATAGTTATTTTGATAGTTTAATATTTTATACATAAAATAAAATAGTTCAGGGCTTCCCAAATTTTTAAACACTTTGACCCATTTCACTGTCAAATGCACTGAATTTTATGAGAGATACTATTTTGTTCATCTAAGGTGAAATGCAAAAGTTTTGTTTTTGACATTTTAAACATGTCCAGTTTTCTTTTAAAAAATTCAAAATAATAAATTTGTTTCAATATGCTAATATATAATTTACTGGGCCACATGCTTTCATTTGCAGGTAGTTTATAGCAAATAATACACTCCAGTTTGGGATAATCTTTATTCCATGAATCCCTTTTTTTTTTTTTTTTTTTAATCAGAATCATATTTTCTTACAACTTCCTTTAATTTTGGTTTTCTTAAATTTGGATTGCTTTCATTTGCAGTCAATATACAAGAAAAGAAGATGAGATAACAAAAACAAAATAAAGTACTACACAAACAATAAGGATTTGCTTCAAAACTGATAAAAACTGAAACTGAATTGAATGTGAAAAAAGTTTTTATTAGGTGAGTGATGGGCTCAGGTATTGTATAGAAACGAAACCATTAGTTGGTCTGTTGTTCCAACGTGAGACTTTACAAATTGAAGCAACAGGCAATATGACAGATATATCCCGTTCAGAAAGCTGATTTATAATGAAAAGACATGTACTCTGTTACTTCCTAGTTTTTGCTATGATGTTAAGTCCCTGTTTGCATCTTGTGATATTTTTCATTATGCTGCTACCATAATGTTGCTTGATGAACATTTTAAAATCATACCATGTCTCTGCAAGTTGTGGAAAGCTACAAATATAACTAAAGTTTTGTTATAACTGAAAAACAATTTCCTTGGTATTTCGAATTGGTCATGATGCATAGTTTGAGAAATACTCAAATAGATAATGATCAAAATTTACAAAATTGGTGTATACTAACCATATTACTTCCTTTTACCCACTATTACATATATTAACCTCTTTTTGGAGATAGTGTAGTCAAAAACATCAAATTGAAACTAATCAGGACATTTAACAGTTTTCATGTAGCATACTAATACATACATATGTTGCAAAGACATATTAAAGAGTCTATATAGTGAGTTTAAAGAAAATCAGCTGAGCCATTTTTTAAAAAACCTGTTTTAGAGATCTGAAACTGATCTACTTCATCAGGATGTGTATTAATTTTCCTGTAATAATTAAGTAATATATGCAAAAGGACATAAAAAAAAAAAGGCTTTATGTAGCAAGTTTGAAGAAAATCATTAGAGAAATTTTTGAGATACAGTTTTGGTACCACTTTCGATTATAAAACTTGCCAAACTGATCTGTTCACTGGAAACCACAATTACATATGAAAGGACATCCAAAAAGGTGTTGGTGTAAGGGTTAAGTCCAAGAGACTACTCGAGGGTTCTAAGCCTAGGTGGATGCCCTTTATAGGATCTTTTAAAGGGGTTTTTAACCCATATTAATGCAAGTTTTGGAGAAACTTTGAAAAACTCTGAATGGCTAGGGCAACGAGCACAACCTTGGTTCAAACCCAACATTACCAGCTTTGAGAACAAATCTCTCAGCCAGGCAACATATAAAAAGGAGTTAATTGGAAAAATCTGTAGAGCCACTTGTGAGACCTACAATTGATTAACTTATACAGGATAGGACACCAGGCCCAGACCTACCTTAATCATGAAGTTTTGTTATTCTATCTTATTTCATTTTGAAGGTATAACAGTCAGAAGATCCCTCCTTTACCACACACACACATAAACTAATTTCCAAAAAGTTTTTTTGCTCTCAGCAGACCTATAAACATGTAAATCAGATGAAAACTTGATATTAAAATTTTTGATTGAACATAATATCTCTATTACCTATAATAGTCGGAAATTAGAGGTAAGAAAAAAAAAATGAAGTTTTTTTTTTTTTTTTAATTCTGAAACATAGTAAAATAACACAGATGTAAGAAACTTTAGATAAAGCTTAATAATTTTAAAATGAAATTAATTTTTGCTAGACACTATAAACTAAACATACCTTAGCATCACGGGAATTATGATTTCGACTAAATGGATAAAAAGCACCTAGTTGCATCCAGCGTAAACAAAGCTCTTCTGTTGTATTGCCATAATATCCGCAAATGTCAGCTCCAACCTGTGTTAAAATTAACAGATATTAATATGGAGTTATCAATCATATTATGCTGATTATATGTTAGGAATTTAAATGTGGTTTTGATAACAATAATAATAATAAAGAAAAATATACAAAACTTTAAATTTATATTAAGTTTAAACTAAATTAAACTGATATGGCTGTCTGCTAAAATACTTTCTTTAATCTAACTCTAACATACTTTAAAAACACAATATTTTTTGCATGTTAATATAAAACTGAAATATGTCTACATGACAGAAATTATATTCAACTTAAAAACAAGAGCATAGTAATCTTCTACATAGAATATTCAAAGACAAAAATTAAATGAGCATAATTTCTCAATAATCTTTTGATTATAATTTTTTATAACTTTTTCGACAATCATAAATACTTTGCAACTTTTAAACTACACAATTACATATGTAAATCATTATTGAATACGCTTACTTTAAAAACTAAATTGAAAACAATGCTAATTAATGTATTTAAACATTTATAATAATAAGAAAATATATAAAATTTATCTATTTAAATGTGTAATAGTTTACATTTGATAAGCTCTTACAAAAGGTATGCCAAAAAGATTAAACTTCAGCATTTCAGGTATTGATGCCCTTAAATGGTACCAAGTACTCCAGTTTTCACCCAAAGAATGAGCAGCAAAACGCCCAGAACCAGGAAATGTAGAGCGACTTAACACCATAGGTCTGTTTCCAGGAATAATTATAGCGAGAGTCCTGTATAAAATATTTTAAAATCAATTTTATTTAGAAATTCTATGGCAAACACATTTAAAAAAATATATACCATTTTTTCTTTATAAAATATGGATCATTGATGTTTATTTTAAAAAGTCATAAAATTTATATTCTACATTAATAAAATATTGATTTAAATTTAAGAAAGATAAAAGGAATGAAAACATGTAAATGTAAAAATGATACAAAATTAAAATTTCTTTCTATTCATATATTTATTCAAGCATTTTCTTTTAATTTTAGTTTTAAGTTGCTGTAAGCATTTATATAATGTGCAAAAC
This sequence comes from Salticus scenicus, assembly GCA_963930645.1. Taxonomy (NCBI): domain Eukaryota; kingdom Metazoa; phylum Arthropoda; class Arachnida; order Araneae; family Salticidae; genus Salticus; species Salticus scenicus. The sequence goes on from OZ005654.1 coordinate 247,397,949, forward strand.
ATTTAAAAAAAAAAAAAAAAAAATGTAAATAGCTTGGTAACAGTTTTTTGTCCATATAGTTTTAGCCCAGAATGAATATTTCCTTTAATCAGGAAAAAAAAAAAAAAGTTTTCTTCAAAAAGGCCTAGCAATAAATTTATCTAATGAATTTATATTTTTATATAACATAGGAATACCCAAAAGGAGAAAATTAAATAATGATTTATTAGACAAATCCATGTTATTAGAACAGAGAGAAATTTCTATCTCCAATTTTCATTGTTTGTTAGGCTATAAAAGCATCGTTTATATGGCTCAATAATCAACTTCAGAAGATTCAGTACCAGTGCTAATTTAGTTTTGTTTAGTGCATTGTTGCTTTCAAACTGCACTTTTATTTACTCTATTTGCCTGATGAAGAATTTTGCCTTATTATTTTGCCTTGAAACATTTGTATGTTTTTGCAATTTATAGCATTTGCTTGTTTTTTTTTTTTAATCTTTTAGACACCAGATACCCAGTCAGTACATTTTACTGTAAGTTGTTAAAAACCTGTTTACATATTATGTTTAAATTATTTATTGAAATTAAATGTTTTAACATTGAGAAAAATTGTATTTTGTGAGAATCAGTATTGATAAGGGTAATAATTTGTGTTTGGATTACCTTGAAACTGAAATCTTTTTGTTGTTTTCACACAAAAGCTTTGATGTATGTAGTAAAAATATGTTTAAAAAGTATAAATTTTCATATGTTTGTCCATCGTTTTATTTGGACAACTAAATCACAACTTGGATAGCATTTTTAGACCACTCAATTTTCATTGTTGGCTTATACGTTATAAATTAATTACTTTTCCATTTCAATTGTTCCTTTTAGAGACCCATACACATGGTTAGACCCAAAATTAGTTCTACCTTAAGACCAAACCATTTGTAAATTTCTTCGACCATGCAATGCATATATTAAAATTCTGTCTGAAACAGAATTTAATTTTGGGCAATAGAGCTTTCTTCTCTTTTTTTTTTTTTTTTAAGCTGGATGTTGCCAGACATGCTGCTTTATTCAAGATAACCTACTATAAAATGATAATGACTTTTTAAAAATATATATATTATCTTCTCTTTTAATGACTCTTTTTCCATTTTCATGTAGAAATAAAAAAGTAATGTATGTTTTTAAAACAACTTTTTTTTTTTTTTTGGGGGGGGGGGGGAAGGCTCTAAAAGTCCTGAGATCAATAAATGACAGGTCATGTCATAGTTTCTTTTGAATTATGAAACGAGCAAATAAACACATTTACCAAAATTTCTGTACAATCCAGATATTTTGTTGTTACTGGAAATTTATTAAAAATAATAATAAATAAGTAAATTAATAAATCATGATAATATTCCCTGCTAATTCTAAAATAAAAAAGCAACCTATGTTTTAAAGCAGACTTTCTTCACTCAATACAGTTTTGTGCAGGAAAAAACATGGTTCCTTTTTTAAAATACCCAGTTTATGTCACCCAGTTTGAGGTGCACCAATTTACCCAGTTTGAGGCCCTAAGGGGCTCATTGTTCATCTATGGCAGTTCATCTGATAGATTCTTTGAAATAACAGAACTTTTTTAATTAATTATTTCAGCAAAAATTCTCTACCAACAAGATATTTCAGTTTGCTGGAGATTTTTTTTAACTCATCATTCGAGAACATGGGGCCCCCTAGTACCCAAAATGAATAATAATAATAATCATATTAGAAAGTTTTTTTTTTACCCTTAATAACAATTTTATTAAAAAGTACAGTTTTTATTTTTAAAAAATGAGTATTTATCATAGAGTGCCTAATTAAGATTAATTTTCTGTTAAACTTTTAAAGTTTGGCCATTTTTTAATATGGAGATGGACAGTCATACAACTACTTTCTCTCCTAAAAGGTTATGTGCCACCACTTTATATGTTTGTTATAATACAAATGAGACAGAAAAATAAAACAGCTATGCAATATCATTTCTTATTTTGGTACTTACCTATAAGTAACATTGGCTTGCAAATAACCATACAAATTATGGATATCATAATGTTTACCAGAATAATGAATTGCATCCATACATATAGTTTTTTCAAATATTTTCCCGGTCTTTTCAGAACCTTCAACTCCTTAAAAAAAAAAAAAAAAAAAAATTAATTATACAACATTTTTAAATATTTTTTTTAATAATAAATTATAATTAGCCTCACTTTACTTTAAATAATGATATGATTTTGCAAATTAGTGAAAATTTGCAATGTTGTAGTTTATAATACATAATACAACAAAGCGGGAAAAAATAACAATGGTTAGTTGTGTAACATAGTGTGTGATATACCCAATGAATAGGGAAGACCAGTGTACCTAGGGCCATTTTTTTTTAGTGCCCGAAAACAGAGCCCTTGACCTGTTTAAAATTATGAAACTGATATATACATATCTTTAGGATTAATTACTTCCAATTGGGATTAATATAAATATGTAAAATTATAAATCCTGACAAATAAAAGGTATTTAAAAAAACTTCACACATGGCCCAAGGTACAACACTCTCATTGTACCTAGGACCAGACCTCATTTTACCAAGGTCCGCTTTTTTTCAATGCCCCAAAAACAGAGCCCCTGACCTGTTAAAAATCATGAATTTCATATGTACATATCTTTAGAACTAATTTCATTTAACTGAGATTAATATAAACACCTAGGGGGGGGCGACAGGGGGCACTTGCCCCGGGCGGCAGCCACCAGGTCCAGCTAGTCTCGCTATTTGTACTATGCTGGACCCGATTTCCAGACCATTTTCATCGTACATTGCATCGTCTGTAACAAGCTCAGAGCAACCTAATGCCCTCCTCTCCTCTCCTCACACGAGACGTACGACCAAAACAGAGTGAAAACCTGAAAACGTAATATTACTTATGAGCGCACGATGCGCGCGAGTGAGTGAGCATTAAAATCTGAAGGAGGACGATATATGTATCTTTGCAAGTGCAGTACGTGAGAATTGGCATGGCAGCAGCAGTTGACTTATCCATGTAAAATGAAAAGTATAGGTGGAAAGCGATTCCTCATATTGTAACTGATGTCATTCTATATTTGGCCACTAATTATTTCTTTCTCCGAGTCTCTACTAAAAATACCGATTTATTATTAACTAGCCACCTTCAGCAAGGAGCTGGTTCGCTATCCTTGAAAAATCCGACTGTATGAAACCCCCATTAGGTAGACTTTTTTCCGATTCGGGACCTACAACAGCTTATTGACATTAGTGCTTTCGTAATACAAATAAATAATAATATAAAGTAATAGCTTTATTGAAAATTTTAATTGTAGTAAATTTCCGCTCGGTAGCGACTGTGGCGCCCCCTTCCTGTTTCAGTATTTGAAACAGTCTGTTAGCTTACCTCGGGAAAATCTCCACCTTTAAAAATTCTAATTGTAGCAAAGTCCCGCTCGGTAGGGACTGCGGCGCCTTATCCCCATTTTAGAACTTACAACAGCTTCTTTGCTCATCGTGCAAATATCATTGAAAACTTTAACTGTAGCGAATTTCTGCTCTGTTACGACTAAGGCACCCCTTTACGTTTCATGATTTGGAATAGTCTATTCACTCACCGTGTAAAGGAACATTGAAAATTCTGATCTGGCAAATTCCCAACCCGGTGGAGCTTACGGTCTCCTAATCAACTCACAAATAATTTAATCGTAATTGGTGATATTGAATTATTAAAATATCAAAGTGCCATCTGGCGACAGAGATTTTCAACATGTACTCTTCAATTCCAATTCAAATAACTTTTAAAATGATATATTACTTATGGAATTGTGTTAATTAGAAGCTGGGATAGAAAAGTAATAAACATTGTTATAAAAAGAATTGTTTGACTTTTTCGTGGTTTTCGCCGAAACTTGCCTAATTGAGAGCAAAATAATGTTAAAAATCCTTAATAAGAAATGTGAGTGGAGTATCGGAATTCGAAAGTCTGCAAAATAAAAAAGAATAAAGGTGTTCCGGGTTTTCTGCCGTTTTCTCTGAAACTCCCGTACTGAATTTAATAGCTCATATCAGTTTAAAAGTTCGAAATAAAATTACTGCAAAATATATTTTGAATGATACATAAGTAATTTAGTCATAATTGGAATTGGATATATTGGAATAAAGGTGTTCTATGTTTTCTGGGGTAGTTTGCGCTGAAACCCCCGCATGGAATTTAATAGCTTATAACAGTTTAAAAATCTCCAATAAAATATATTTCAAATGATGCAATAAGTAATTTAATCAGAATCAGAATTGGAGATATTGAAATTTTAAAATATTAAAGTGTCATCTGGTAGCAGAGATTTGAGATCTCTACTTTTTAATCCTAAGTTCAAATAAGTTTTAAAATGATATATTACTTATGAAATTATGTTAATTAGGAGTTGAGATACAAACATTAATAAATATAAACATTTCTATATAAAAATTGGTGTCTGCCTTATTCATGGTTTTCTCCAAAACTTGCCTTATACCAGGGTGTATATCGTTAAATATCCTTAGTACGAAATGTGAGCGGAAATTGGAATTCGAAATTCTGTAAAACATAAAAGAATAAAAACGTTCTAGGTTTTCTATAGTTTTCTTCGAAAGTTTTGGAGAATATAAAATTTTCGAGAGATCTATTGATTTCATTGAAGTTCATGATAAAAGTGGCGAATGCGTGGCGAACATAATTTCTAAAAAGTTAGAGGACGATAAGTTATCCAGTAGGGGCTGTCATGGTCAGTCCTACGATAATTCAAATACATCAGGAGCGTACAGATGCGTCCAAGCCAGAATAATAATAATAATACGCTACTTTTCACCGTGCATTGTCCACTTCCTTAAACTTCTTGGTGTACATGCCTTCTTTCTGCTCCGTGGCTAAACGTCTATGTGGAGTTAGCTATTCAAAGAATTTACAACTTTTTTGTTTCATCTAGTTTACGCTGTGATATTATGAAACAAGAACAAAAAATCACATGCAGTTCCCATAGATTATTAACTTTCTAACTATACGTACCTCCTGTTGCATCGTTTAACCACCAATGCACTTTTGCTACTTGATCACACAGCGTTCAGACGGAATGGGAGAAAGACAGACACATAGACTAATTGAACTGATATTTACCCTTAAACATTGTTGTAAAGTGTTAAAAATGCTTAACACAAACGAAAAATGGAACACCAGCAGTATTCTTTTGTATAACGTATCTGAATATTTCAGTGTAGCTCTGTAAATCCCTCTCATAAAACGCAAGCCATTGACATTCTTTTGAGTGTTCCTGTACACAAACCAGCTGTGCTATTAATACCATTTTAAATGGTGAACAACCCATAGTGAACTCGAAAAGATTTTTTTAAGAGTAATCATTTTAAAGAAATTCTGAAGATATTTACGGACGCTGGAAGCGGTTAGAGGGAGAGACAGATAGACTAATTCAAATCATAATCACTCTTAAGCGTTGATTAAACAATGCGAAACTGCAAATGCAGCAAATATCAATCATAATCCTTAATTTATCTGAATATTTTTGTGTGGTCTTTTTTTTTTTCTAGTGTTAATCATACTATATTTTATAGAAAACAATTTCTGTGCATAGGAATAATAAATGTCTATTTCATTAGAATTTGTGCAAAATAAATGTAGTGATATATGGTTTATAGAAATACCTCTCATAGAACACAGTGCTTTGGAATTCTTTCGTGAGTCACTGCACACAAACCAATGGTGGTATTTATTTCATTTTCAATGGGGAACATTCCATAGTAAACTTGAATAACATATATCAGTTTCAGAGAATTCCATGAATATTTACGGGAGACAGAGTGCAGACAGACAAATCTATGCCATAAACTATTTTCAATGTTGTTACAAAGTATTAAAAACACACAAAGAATAATGTCAAAGGGTCAGACATGATGGTCTGCCAAAGGAGAAACTGTTATCGGTTTGAAAATAGGCCTAAATAAGTTTGAGATGCTTCGATAGAGCTAAAAGATGGGGACAAATCACCAAGGCAAATTCAGAATAAAAACGTCTACGAAATGAGGCCAGGAATTTTGAATTTATTTTATACCTAGTGATATAGAATCATATAATAACAGGAGACTTGGCGTTGGAATATTAACCTTTTTGCACTGAATAAACCTGCACTGAATGCTCTGAATAATAATGAACCTTTTTGCAATATTCTACTGGTGTTGGAATATTAATCCTTTTTGCACTGAAGACGGGACGCTTAAAGCTGCCAAAACAGCTGTATGCATTTCCAATATTTTTCTTTGGCGTTTCTAATGTAGTTGTTTATTCGTGTTTTAATATTCCAACGCCAAGTCTCCTGTTATTATTTGTTAAGCTTCTACGGGCTTAGTTCAGTTATTGGTTTTCTGCTCATCCTTTTTGCACTGAAGACGGCATGCTTAAAGCTGCCGAAACAGCTGTATGCATTTCCAATATTTTTCTTTGGCGTTTCTAACGTAGTCGTTTATTCGGGTTTTAATATAGAATCATGTTTTGAAAGTGTTCAACTATGTCGGTGTTGGTAAAGGAATACAAAAAACTGACAACTGATATTGTTTTAACGAAATCAATTGTTTTTAGGGAAGGGTTGGAAAATACATTAAAAGATTTCGTAATACTGGATTTGACAAACGGTTATAAAATCTACTGCCATTGCCGAGTTGATGTCATAGATACAACCATTAACCTTAACAAGGGCGCTGTTGGCGTAATGAAAACGCAAATTTTAATTCTCAATTGCAAAAACTGTCCCTGGATTTTTTTTAAAATAAAATTTTGCTTTTATAACTTAGTGGAATAACGTCATTTATTTCCTTTCTTCTAATATTGTTGGTGAATTCTGGTGGCATTTCATTTTAAATTGGAAAAGTTTCATTCCCCTCAAAGAGTTAAAGAACGTAGAATACTGAAAGGAAAAGATGCCTGGCGATGGCGAATTAGTCGACGACGAGTTGCAGACACTTGAAACACAAACAATACAACAAACAAATGCTATATTAGATCGAATTTTAGTCGAAATTAATCACAGAGACAATGCAAGGAAAATAAATTATTATTTTGTATTTTTGACTGACGAAGCATTGATGAAAATGACTATAACAGATTCAGAAAAACGCTTTTCTGAACATGAAGTTTTCAAAGAGCAAAGACCACTTTTATTGACAAATATTTATGAATTACAACCTGTTTCGGAAGTCATATGTAAAAACGATTTGCTGAATGCATTTTCTAACATAAGCATAGTTTTCAGAATTTATGCAACTCTACCTACAACTTCTGCTTCATGTAAAAGAAGCTTCAGAAAAATGAAACTTACTAAAGATGTTCCACAATGTCCCAAGAGCACTTGTCGGAATTGGCAATGCTTTCGACAGAGGGAAATAGCCAACAATCTCAATTATGACATTTTAACTGAAATAAAGTCGAGGAAAATAAACCTTCAGATTTACGTATAATTTTATAACTAAAATAAATAATTTTGTAAAAGTCTCAGTATTTTATTTATTAAAAAATTTTGTTTAGGGGGCGGCAAATTGGAAGTCTGCACCCCTCTTTTAAAAATGTAGATCCGGTACTGATAAACACTTAAAATAATAAATTCCAACAAATAGAAGGTTTTAAAATAAACTTCGCACATGGCCCTAGGTACAACACGCTCATTGTACCTAGGTCAGACCACATTGTACCTAGGGCCAGACCTCACTGTACGTAGGACCACTCCCTGCCAATCCCTCAAAAATAGATTTCACTTTGAAATGAATAGAAAACAAACATATAAACATGTGACGAATTCTTTACTCCGTGTCACATAATATCTATAATGAAGAGAGGCTTTCACACATTAACGAGTCCAGGGATTCTAGGCAGTTGTTTATTGGCACATCTTGAACATCTTACAGGTTATTCTCCAGGCTTTAAGGCTGAGCCGGTGGAACATTTCCCATCATTGCCGAGGGCGAAGGGTGCCGCGATTACATCTCGTCGCTGTAAATTATCACCTGCTGGGGCCATACTTTGAAGTAAGTTATTTTAGCAAGACAGCATACGAAGAGCGTGCTATCCTCACATGCTCTCTCTTAAATATTACCCAAGTTTGGACGTGAATATTCACTCCACCTCTCCCTAATTATTGGCTATTAACTTAATGATTGACAGTTTAGTTCCGGCCCGGATCTCTGGGCGGCAATTAATATGCATTACTTAACCACAAGAAAAGGAGAGTTGCGTTTACTCAGCACTTTTTATTATAAAATCCGTCCAATTTTCTGACTTTAGCATTATGAAAGTGTATTGTCATAAAACTTATTTTACAGGGGAATTTTTAGAATTACTTTACAAGTTAAGAATTTTTAATGGGATTTCTTTTAAGTTATCACTCAATATTAATTTAAAATCATAAAATAATAATTTAAAATCTTACCTTTCTTTATCCTTTCAAAAATATATTTTATAAAAGAAACAATATCAAGCAATACATTTATTTATCATACAATAATTATCCTGATGTTGCCTTAATTTGACACACCAAATTTTCACTCTTTTTTCTTTGGGATATTCTAATAGCAGGTTTTTCTTCAATTATTTATTTATTTATTTTTCTGGAGTGTCTCTTAGATTTCTAGATCTTCCTGGTTTTCAGCCACATCTTTTCTTTGATTAGTTTTTGTACGGGTTTTTGTTTTAGGAAAACGCTGTACCAGTAAAAATTAAAAAAAAAAAATAAAAAATAAAAATAAAAATAAGGAATTTAAACTAAAGATTTGATTTTAATGATGTGCTTGGGGAAAGTTAAAACCTGAAAAGAAAAAATTCATCTAAAAAGTTGTGAAGAAAAATTAATTGAATAATGTGAAATAAATAAAATAATAAATAAATAAAATTTTTGGAAATCAAAATTGGTTCATTTTATTAAAAGATATCGTATAGTGGTTTTTTGAATTGTAATAAAAGCATGATCCGAAAATAGCATGCATTACTTGAGCTAAAAATAAATAAAAATAACAATAAAAAATGGACTCACCAATTAGTTGAAATGAAGACAGCTGAATTTTGAACAAAGAACACTTTATTTCACAAACACACATCACTATTCCACATTAAATTTCACGACTGGCCAGTGTAAATGATAAAATAAATTATAACAATAATGTAGTTTTCACATTTCATTGTAAAACAGATGGTATTATCAATGTTAAATTTTTTTAGAAGGAGTTATAATCAATTCTCATATTTTAAAGTTTTCCAGTCAATTTATAACCTGTAACGTTTGCTAAGATGTTAAACAATATTAATAAACATTTCAGACTTGGACAGGTATTATAGAGTGTAAAAATTTATATCAAAAATAAATATTTAATTAATTATCAATTATTTTGGATGGATGGAAATAATGGTGCGTGATGGCGTATAGTGGGTAAAGGCCGATTGGCAAATCATTAAAAAGAATATGATCAAATATTGCGTTGTTAAAAATTAAACAGACATCTTATAACATGCGACAATTTATTCAAAGTGCCGTTTTATCGGCAAAAGATAGGAAATTTACTCTCTTGCTAATTATTTATCTAAAAAATTCATGGTCATCAATCTGAAAAAGAAAACATAAATAACAGCTTACCTTCATATTATTAGAGAGAGAGAAAAAGTAACACATTGATGAGTCATTAGATTATTTAATAAACACACTTTTATATTAAGGATCATATTATTTTCAATATAACCATCAGTACCGGCACTCACAATTTTTAATTAATTGAATAATAAGAATTATAAACAGATCAATATTTTTGTTATTTGAATCATATTATTTCTTTGGAATCCACAATTCAACTACAATCAATTTGATATTTCATATTATTTATTTTCAACTATAAATATTCTAGTCCATTTTATTTTTTGTATTGTGCCTTTTAATCGAATCTACATCATTCATTTTTAGTCTCAAAGTTACCGTTATTTATCTATACGATTGATGACAATCACTATCTAGTTTTATTTGAGAATTGAAAATCCAATTTGTAGAGAAAAGGCAGCACATATTTAATTCTAGCTAATAGTGCATTTCCATATTTCATTGAATATTCTTCTCAATCATAATAAAGGAACCATAGTGTTCCAATACTCTCTAGTTGAAGAAGACCGGTGAATGTTGCAAGTATATAGAAGACATTATAGTATGATCGATCTTGCAGAATAGCTTATTCCCATATGAACTTTATAAAGTACATCTCTTGATGTATTTAATAATTATAATTCAAGAAGGTCACAAACAGGTGTTAGCAGTGTATGATGACCAGGAGAAACTTGGCGACTTCACTGATCAAAATTTCATATCTAGGTCTTTTAGCTGTGATCTTGTGAAGAACTAAGGTCCAAAGCTTACTTAAAATATTGGATTTTGTTGAGATATTATATCTTGAATAAAATATACAATCATAAAATTTGCAAGAAGCTCTACTACGGTTCGGGCCGCACCCAGTGATAATTTCTAATGGCAGAGCCGCTAGGCCGACTGCAAACCGCAAGCTCCTTACTTTACGATGTTTTCCCTCAGAATGTGTTGGCGTTCCTTCCCAAATCTCCCGCTTTCGAATGTCGATTTACCGGCAAATAAATGCACGCTAAAATAGCTCGCTCCAAATATTTTTAATTGGAGTTGATTTTATGAATAGAAGTTAATTAAAGTTGATTAAAGTGAATTATCTTTATTTACAATTTATTTATTTTTGATTTATTGAAAGATTAATTCATTTTTTTCTATTTTTTGTTGAAAATTTTGAAATGATGCTATCTTTTGAAAATGTGGAGGAATACTTCCGGAGGACACTGAACTCGGGGGCAAAATTCTTGGAATGTGTGACGTCATATCATCAGCTTTGAGAGGGAAGCAATGTATTTTTAAAAATACAAAATATCAGAGATATTTTTTTAGAAATAAATAGAAGGAATCCAGAACATATTTAAATAAATTTTCAGATGCTTATTCACCAAATCACCAAATATTTTGGGATTTATTCTGGATTTTGGGAAATATTTATCAATTATTTTTTGGGGTTATTAATTAATTTTTCAGAGCTTATTAACTGAAAAAATAAATTATTCTGGATTTTAAATAAGTTATTTCCGGAGTTTAAATAATTATTTCCGACATTAATTTTTTAAATAAATCACCTCCGTTTTTATTATTTTTTATTAAAAATTCATAATAGTTAAATTTTGGAAGAAAGTTTTAAAATGAGGAATTTTTAAATAAAATGTTAAAAGTTTTTACCTTTTAACACAGAGGTTGGTAATTGCTGATATATAAACAAAGTATGAAGATCCTGCATTATATGTTCGTGAATTATTTGTATTCCATTTCATGGATTGTTGTCTTTCTGTTATTGGTAGTAACATTTAATTATCGCAAAACAAATGAACGTTTGTAATCTAAGTCAATATAGGGAATAGAACAGTCATGCCAACAACTATAGTCGATTTTGAGAATCCTTTACAGGAAATATCAGAAGTTTCTTTACTACTCTTATCAGAAGAGGTACTTTTACATCTACTAAGTTAAAACAGGGTTGCCACTCAAACAGGAGAATGAAATTCTCTGACTTTTCCAGGTTTTCCAGAAACATTTTAAGAAAATTCCAGCCTAACCGTATATTGAGCATTAGATGTGTTCAGGGTAAAAAAATTATGCTACCACTTGAAAATACAAAAGTTACATATAGTGATGTCACATGTTGCTTATAGATGAGATAAGAAATTTCTTTCATAAGTGGAAAAGAAGGGTGGGAGTGTTTAAAACAAATAGCGGAAGAAAAAAAAAATGACCCTATGTTGGTGGAAAATTTGTTTATTTTTTGGCAATCATCATATGAAATTCCCTGACTTTTCCAGATTTTAGCTAAAATATTCAAATTCTCTGACTTTTCCCTGACTTTTATAGTCAATTTTCAAATTCTCTGACTATTCCAGGTTCTCCAGGTAGCATGGCAACCCTGTTAAAATGAGGATTATGTTGATGATTCCGTAGCTGTATTTCTTTGAGCATTTATCAGAACTTTGCAGACCTTACATTCTTCATGTAACAGAATTTTTAATAATTTTCTTAATAACACATTTGGAAATCTTATCCCCTAATTCAGGACAGAGATAAGATATTGTGCAAACGAAGGTAATATAGAATCCACCATGGTTTTATGTAATATGAGTATATCTGTGGCTGATCACTGCAAAATGGCAAAAGATCCTATGGCCTCGGCAACCAAGGCAACAAGTGCCAGGCTCTGAAAACTATTTCCACCTTTTCCTGGCTACTCTCTGGAACTGACGGTAACTGAATTTTTTCCCTCACGAATTTAAAGCGCAGTGCCACTTTCAGCCAATCGGAATCCGCGAACAGCAATCAAGTGTACCAGAAGTGAGCGCATCGTCACTTACAAGAAATGATCCAGAAGGATCTAGTGAACTTCTCCACATTGCATCCCCCATCGGCTCGCAGTGCGACCGGAAAACATGGCTGACTCCGAAAACCACTGGCACACGTATTTAAAAATACCAAATTCATTGCAATAAAAATTTGAAGATAAAAAACTTTAATTTTTGATGGATTTTAAAAAGGGAGGTATCGTTTTAAAGCTTATCTTATACAGAATAACTCTGTACCAAAGGAATTTTTGAAATTCTTACCGATAAAATTTTAAGATTGTGAATGACTGGGAGGAGGTTAATACTAAAATGGTTTAAAATAACGAAAGTTTCTTTTTGTCAAATTGTATTTTTTACTTTTTAGATGATTGAAACTTTATGCTAACTGTTGTAGCTAAACTGAAAAGTAATTTTATTATCATAATTCATGATTTCATTACTTAAAATCATCTTAAAATTAATCTTAATTAAGCTTGATTGGGCTGTTTATTAATTACCTTCTGTAAAATCGTTTGGCTAAACAATGTATTTTGGATATTTTAATTTTAAACCGGAATGTTACTTTAAAGTGAAGTGTAACATTCTCCCGTTACAGTACCTATTCAAACATGACACACGAAAAGATGTTAGATGTTGAAGGTTTCAAAATTTCAACAGGACATAAAACAGAGACATCCAGTTCAATCATTGTTGGTTCACTTTCCTCCTGAAGAAAATCTTTTTTTGGAAATTTATGGAGAGAGCTTGTCTGTCGGCAGGGGTTAATATAAGTTGATTTTACTACTGTTTATGGGTACCTTCACAAAAATTGACCTGGCAAAAAAGGTACCGTCACAAAAATCACACAGCTAAAATTGGTACTTTCACAAAAATCTTACCCAGCAAAATCTGACATTTTAAATGAGCACATTTTTTGAAGAAAAGTAACTTATTTGTGAATTTCTGTTGATGCGATTCACGAAACAAGAATCATACAGAATATTGGTTTTAATTTACACACAAGCGTTTGCTACAGGCGAGAAACGGTGTAGCATAAGTAAACAAAATGATCCTTGCATGTATCAGTACAGACACGCTCTGAAGTTGTGGCCATAGTGTACTGTTTGCTGGGTATTTTGACGTTTTTATGACTGTACGGTGATGTGTCTATCTTCTCTGGTACAATTCATGTATAGTGCAGTGATACTAGCATGAATAAAAACAACTTCTACTTACTGCACTCTCTCTACTGAACTTTTTACTTCAGAAAGAAGTGAGTTTTGGTTCCTGTTCTGCTATAAGCCTCACACTAACTGCTGAGCGTTATTTTTATTATTTTACTTAGTTTGAACTCCCCCCTCTCACGCACACACACACACAAAGAGAGAGAGAAAGAGTGTGCTACAATTTTTCACAAAAATAAAATATAGTTAAGATTTTTCACAAAAATAGGTATTAAGTTTCAAATCCTGGATTGGCCCTTGATCGGCCACATTTGAACTTAAATATTCATCCTCAGTGAATATGTTTTAATTCGTTGGCCATATGCCAGATACACAAAAACCTGATAGAATGTTCACAGGAGTAAAGGGCGATGAATAGGACTTGCCAACATTTTCATCAACGTCATATATAGTGACTGGTTTGCCAGCATCCAATTACTACAGACTGTACTGTAGTATTTCTTAAAAGGTCCAAACACACCTCTGTCCAACGGTTGAAGCTTATGCCTGGTGGTGGGTTGAAGCAATATCCCTCATAAAACAATATCTTTCATTTAATTATAAAAGTTTTTCAATTAAATTCTAACAACATGAAGAATAAGATTGCAATTGCATCTCGGGGCCATCCATGGCCCTAGGTACAAGTTTCAATAACTTCATTCAAAATGCCTTCCACTAAAAATCCCGCATGCAGAGAGGACTAATTATCGCATTTATTACTCAATATAAAAAGATAAATTATACACTAGAAATGAAAGAAAATTATTTGACTTATCTTTGTAAAATAGCAAAAGAGATGAGCTGCAAAATTTTACTTCAAACCATGTAAATTCTTTTTCTACATGTAACTTGTAAAAACTTTCTCCTCAATGGTTTCAAAGTGCTTGTAAATGTAGCAATTGGTGTTGTTACTCGTCCAATTGAGTATTAAAACTTGAAACTAAATATTATTTAAAAAAAGTGGGGTGGCCCTAGGTACATGATGGCCCTAAGTACACTGGTTTCCCCTACTCTTTATATTATATACACAGCTTTAATTCATTTTTACTTTTTATCACAGTGAGCTAAAAGAATTTCACTTAGAGTTTTATTTTAAAATTCTTTGGTGGAGAAATAATTAATCTTCAGCCATTTATGTGTAAGATAACCTATTTTTGTTTTTCTAAACCTTCATATGAGCAATAATTCAACTTTCCTTATATCATTCATTATTCAGAAAATGTTGACTTTAATACTGAACAATACTCCACTAAAATATCTTTTTAATTCTTTAATATCTTTTGCTTCCAAGCACCCCTTAAAAGTGGATAAAATATGACAAAAAAAAAAAAAAAAAAAAAAAAAAAAACCTTGAAATATACAGATTTTGTTAAATTATTATTTTTACTAAAACCTTTAGTTAAAGTAAACACCCTATTTGCTTTATTTTGTGCTAGAATACTTTCTATGGAGCGTAAATTTTGTTCTCCATTAACCTTAGTTTGAATCCAGCCATAAAGCTTAATATGGGTTCCCATGGGAACCCTTTTTTTCTGTTGATAAATTTTATTATTGAATCTGAAATAGTTTTCATGTAAAAGGAGGCTAGTTGTGGCTGTAAGAGTTTGGGCTATTTTGGTGTCTTGAAATTCTTTATTTAAGGTATTATTTACAATTTGAATGATTTCTTCAACATCAATGGAAGGATATAAATTAAATCCATTAACAATGAAGAAATAGCACAAATTGTAAATGATGCCTTAAATAAAGAATTTCAAGACCCGAAAATAACCCAAATTATTACAGCCACAACTAAACTCCTTTTTAAATGAAAACTATTTCCAATTCAATAATAAAATTTATCAACAGAAAAAAGGGGTCTCCATGGAATCACCCATATCAGGCTTTATGGCTGAATTCAAACTAAGTTAGTGGAAAACAAAGTTTTTGAAGCTTTAGGTCACAAAATTTTTCATCGGTTTAAATATGTTCATGATGTATTTGCCATCATCTTGGTGATGAAAAATGGCAGCCTTGACGTCATTATACTTTCTTCCCACGCAAAAACCTCATATTACTTCACAGACCAATGTCTTGTTTCCACAAGATAAAAAATCAAAGAAAGCTGTAATGTATTACTCTCAATTTCAATCATAAATTTTAAATTCTTGCATAAACCAGCGTTCTAAACTATTCACCACAAATGATATTTTTACCAACACTAACGTATTATTTTAATTTTATATTTTTAAATGATTAATTAAAGCTGTTACCATGGTTTTTATATTTTCAGTGATCTTTTTTATTATCGTTTGCACATGACGTAAGCATCAGATTATAAATTTAAGCAATTAAAGCTATAGAAAAAGTCGGCTTCATCACAACTGATGAAAAACCACTTTTTAACTTGTAACTTTTAAGCAATTGAAGTTATCAAAAAAGTTTAAATACAAAAGTTGTTCTTTAGGGTAAGGCAGTAATTCGCCTAATTTGAAGTATTTTCCTATTTTCAATATTAAAGAAATTATGGGCAAATGAAAATTTCCAACCCCCACCATTTCCACCCCCTCTGAGCTGGATGCCCCATCTACGAACTTGACTGAGATTTCAATGTCCTGACAACATATCCCAAGCTGGTTAAATTTAAATAAAAATTACTCCCATTATCGTGTTCACAACTTAACATGGGAAAAAGTGTTATACATATATATATATATATATATATATATAAAAGCTGTGTACACTCTTGTGTGTATCAACAAAAAAATTATAAAATAATAAAAGACAATAAAAAAGGTGGCGGTTGGGTGGGCAGATGTTTGATTACGGAGGTGGGGTGGTGTTGTAAGGCTGGATGGTTGGGTGGGTTTGTGAAATTAAATTAAAAAAAAAAAAAGTAGAAGGCTTGTTGCATTTGCTTTGTATTACTATGCAATCTTTCATTTTCCATTAAAATTTCAGTTTTTTCCTTTTTGAGTTGTCAACTATATTTAATGTTCTAATTATACTGTTAAACACAGTATGATCAATCGGTGAATTTCATTGTGGCTTCGTGGTTTCATTGTTGTTCATCTGCTTTGAAATTTGCATTTTTAAATCCATATGGTTCCTGTTCTGGTTGTGGCAGGCTGGGGGAGTGTTGCCGGCATAAAACTAGTGTAACCCCACAGGCAAGTCACAAGTCTTGCCGCCTGCCTCCTTCTTCCTACCTTGTGTTTCTTATGTTGTTTTTTCATTAATTTTGATAAGTTTATGGTTTTAAGTTAAGATTTGTTGTTTTATTTTATTGATTCGTTTGTTTTGCAGGCTGTTAATTAATAGATCTGGTTTCTTTACATTAGTGTATTTCATCCACTGATTATTATTATTATTTTTTTTTTTTTTTTATCTTATTGGTCATTGGTGTTTCAGTGATCTTGTATCTGTTGCCTGGCTTCTACTATGCTTAATAGATCATCTTTATTATATATATATATATATATATATATAAACTTTTGAACGGATATATGTTATACATATATATATATATATATATATATAAACTTTTGAAACTTTTGGTTTTGGGTTCTAGGGGTCATGATCGGTGATGATAGGAAGAAATTTTCCAGAAGTCGTGTCATGAGAACCATTGCAATAGGTAGATCCCCTATAAGGAATCTACCTAAAACTATACTGATGGGCAAAATTATCTCAATCTTTTTCTTTTTTTTTTCTTTGTTCACTTACAAAACGAAAATAAAATTAAAAATTTTCGAGAAATTAACAAAATTATAAAAATATGACTCATTTTAATTGCACAACATTAACATCAAGACATAAAAATATTTATTTATTTATTTATTTTTAATATTTACTTGGTGAGATTCAACTAGAAGGCAGCCAATCCTGTGCAATTATGGTTAAGATAACATCTGTTTGGCGACCTTTCAATCATGCTTGCTGAGCAAAAATGAAAATTTCCATGATTTTTGGGTGTTTTCACAAAATTCCCTGATTTTTCCATGATTTCCCTATTTTTCCTGATTGTCACCACCCTGTTTTTAGATATGAAATCAGCAGATTTAATAATAAAATTAATACTACCTTTTACCACAAACTGAACAGTAGCAATGAAATGATACACTACAATAGTAAAACACCCCATCATTACAAAATAAATGCAATTCAGTCTTATATTAACCATGCCATCTTAATACATAATGAACCTAACACTTAGAAAATGAATTAAATCTTATAAAACAGTTCACTAGAAAAGCTGGATATCCAAATAAAATAGTTAACAAATTACATAAAAAACAAATTAAATTTCTTAACCGAATTCCAAGTTTTCAAAAAATGCCATCAAGTTTCACCTCCTCTATCCCATATGATCACGGAGTTTCTAATAAAATTAAAAACATGGCAGCAAAACACAACATTAATATACTCATTAAACCCAACCCAAACATTTTCCAGCTCATTAGAAGAGACAAACATACCATTCTTCCCCTAGAAACCACAGGCACATACAAAATCCCCTTTTTAGATAGTAAAGATAATTCCCTCAAGATTCACCTCCTCTATCCCATACGATAGCACCACCTTTTAGGAAGAGCTGCCCAGCATCATGCAAAACATCAAGCACAGTTGCAAAATTAGACTTCTACACCATTGCTGCTGCCGAGGACAGCAGGGCACCCTGCAGAAAGTTCTCCAGCCCAAAATAAAGCAAGTAAGGTATTTAATTAAAATTTTTAGTTTAATGCTTCAAGTTATTTCATCTTACTTTCAATTTTTTTTTTAATATGTAATACTATGAAAAAATTGTCTTTAATATAAATAAAAGATTTTAAAACAATATAATACTTTTAGCTTATTTTATTGGAAGGAAAAAAAAAAGTTTTGTGCTTTTTTTAGGATTTTGGTAGGTAAAAGAAAAAACAGAGAGAATTAAAAAAAAAAATTTAAAGTGAGACTGGTATAAAAACAATTTTTTCTTACTGATTTTGAAAAATAAATAAATAAAAACAGCCCATTTCAGTGCATGTTTTGTTTCTAATGATAACTTTCAATAGCTTGATTACTATTTTGCTATTTGGAAAAAAAAAAAAAAAAAAAAAAAAAAAAAAGATACACAATCTTTATTGCAGAGACGTCTGTGTAACATTTAGTATTATAAAATCATTATAGCAAATTTAGAATTTAAATAATGCTAAATTACTTATTAAGACAACATTGATATAATTAAAAGAACTGTTCTTCATTCTATGGAAGATTTATTTTGGATACTTCTTCTTAAATACAAATAAAAAAAGTTTTAACTACAAAATAAAACTAGTATGTGGTGGCCACCACAAGACTTTCTTCTATATTTTTCGATACAAATTCACTAAGTGCAAATAATATATTAAAACTATTATTTATTAAAATTATCAAACATAATGAATGCAAATGATTTTCATCTTAGAGAAAACTAACACTAAATATCCAAAGAAAGACAGTTTTATTGTCCGTAAATAACATTTTAAAAAGTGCATTTTTATAACTGTTAACTCATATATCAAGTTGCGTATTGTTATATGCCATAGAAATCGAGACATAGCCTTTCCGTTTTCGAGGAAATTTTAAGTATAGCAATGCCACTTATTGGTCGATAAGTATTCAATTGAATCAGCATAATGTCTCATAATGGCCTTCTCGAATATCAAGTTTTGTTTGATGATATGCTATAGAATCTGAGATATAGCACTCCCTTAAATTGCAGAAATTACAGTGTAGCACCACCGGTTGGTCAGTTGACACCTAAAGTTAACAGGTGCTAATTTAGGTGACAGGCTAATTTAGGTCAAGGTGCATCTATATGTAAATTTATATGTAATTCTGTGCAGTAGCTCCTAGTTATAGCTTTCCCTTAAATTGCAGAAATCGCTGTAAAGCAGCGCCACCTGTTGGCGATAAGCATTCAAATTGAATTAGTACAAGGTCTCAGAATGGTCTTCTTACATATCAAGTTTTGTTTGAATGTACGCAATAGAACCTGAAATATAGCCTTTCCTTTAAATTGCAGAAATCACTGTATAACAGCACCACCTGTTGAGTAGTTGACATCAAAAGTTGCTGCGCACTAATTTAGGTCAAGATGCATCTACATATAAAATTATATGCATTTCTGTGCAGTAGTTCCTGAGATATAGCCTTCCCTTAAATTGCAGATATCGCTGTATAGCAGCAACACCTGTTGGCCGATAAACATTCAAATTGTACCACCATTATGTCTTATAATGGCCTTCTTACATATCAAGTTTTGTTTGATTATACACAACAGAACCTGAGATATAGCTTTCCATTAAATTACGGAAGTTGTTGTATAGCAGTGCCACCTGTTGAGCAGTCGACAAGAAAAGTTGATAGGCACTAATTTAGGCCAAGGTGCATCTACATATAAATTTATATGTAATTCTGAGCAGTAGTTCCGGAGATACAGTTGCCACAAAATTTTTGTCATACACACACACAGACAGACATTTTCTAGAAATAGTCAAATCGTGTTCAAGACCTCTCAAAACGTGTAAATCTGTCGAAACCTGGAAGTCGAAAATTTTAATAATCCAATACTTTCTTCTATTGAATATAGAAGAAAGTAATAATAAGTAGGTGCCTGAAAATAATTTGAGATTTTTACTGAATTCATACTTCATAACAACAGTACTTAATCTACATTTATTTTACTTTTTAAGCATACTTATTATAGTTATAGTCAACATGATATTTTTCAATAAATAAAGAATAAATATACCTTTCACAAATAATACATTGACATGCTACAAGAGAGATTTCTTTTATTTAATAGTTTTTAACTAAGATTTCTTTTTTTTTCTTCCCCTTTTATAAACTCCATCATTTAAAAAATTTTATAACTGCATGCATCATAAGACAGATAATTTTGAAGCAATAAATAAATAATATATAAACTAAAATTACTTGTTGTAGATTTATATATATATTTTTTTTTACAACAATAATAAAATATAGATTTTTGCACAGACCAGCACCATAAGGAGGATAATTTAGTAAATTCAATGTGCATCCTGTTAATGAACCATCTTCAAAATTAGCAGGCTCATTTCGATCCTTAAAGAAGAGCAAAAAAAAAAAAAAAAAAAAAAAAGAAGAAGCATTCCAAAATAATGAGATCTGAGTAATAGATGATATAATAAAGAACATGAATAATGATTAAATACAGACAAAACTGATGTTTTGCACAAAATTTAATTAAAATTTGCATAAATAATACTTAAAATGTTAATTAAAACAAGCACAAAAGCTAAAAAGTAATAAATTTCATTAAAGAGAAATGATTACAATGATTAAATAAAAGTGGTATATCAATTTTAAATTATATATATGAAAGGATAAAAATAATCTTATTTAAAATTTATAA
The DNA here is from genome assembly GCA_963930645.1 of Salticus scenicus. Taxonomy (NCBI): domain Eukaryota; kingdom Metazoa; phylum Arthropoda; class Arachnida; order Araneae; family Salticidae; genus Salticus; species Salticus scenicus. The sequence continues at coordinate 247,419,008 of OZ005654.1, forward strand.
TGCAGAATTAATACTGCATTATAAATTTCGTATAATCAAAAAAATAATTTATTGACTAATAATATTCTTTAAAATTATTAGTGAATAAATTACTTTTTTAATGATACAAAAAGCGAATTTGGATTTCCTGTTTCACTCTATAAATTATGATTGTGGAATAAACAAGTCAATCAATTATTTTTAATAATTATCTAATAAAGTAAATTTATCTTTAGAGATGTTTTAGAATAAACACTCCAATATAATTTCCAGTAATAATACGATTAAAGTATTCAATACGAAAAAGGCAGAACAGTTAGACAACGACATTTACATAAATAAATGATTAACAACTTCAAATAGAAAATAACTGATGAAAATTGTTTTTTTAATTACTTCGGTCAAAATTCAGAATTCGTAAATATTTCTTTTATTAATCTAGAGGGTCCAAGGGTCATGTCTGGCCATCGCCAATGAATTGGCCAATTACACATTTTTAAAAAATAGCTGCATGCAAAAATAGGCTGTGGCTTTTTGCCAATAGTGTCAAACCTTGTTAATGTGAATCTCAAGGGGGATAAAAAATCTGTTCATGTTATCAGTAGTTAATGCTATCAGTAACTAATCTTCATTTTGGTGGGGACTGTGGAAACAGTTCAGGTTAAAAGTAATTCACGTTAATGAGGTTCGACTGTAGTTGTGTGGTAAATAAATCCAATTTTACTTTAGGATCAGTATTAAGATTGTTTGCCTGTCATCATAATATTCAGCATGAGTGACTGAAACATTTACTTGAATGAATAAACTATAATAGATATGATTGGTTCAGAAAGAAACAAATTACTTCATTGTTCAAACTGTTTATTGTTGAAAGCGAATGTCATGGACACAACCCAATAATCTATGACATATAGTATACTCCTATCATCCGCAGAATACAGTAACATGGGTTCCACACAGATAATGCCAGGAGTGATGGTAAATTCATGGAAAACTATCTGAAATTTTAACAATAAGAAGTTTTCGTATGGGGAAAGAACATATAATTTACTGCAGGGAAGCCCAATCCTCTCATTATGAAAAATATTAATTAGGTTAAGTATTTGTATGAAACTGAAATTTTAATTTTATTTTATAAATTTAACTATAAAAAAAACTGGAATTCTGTTACTGAAAATGAAAAAAAAAAAAAAAAAAACTGAAATCACATAAAAAAAACCTGAACGCATACCTGAACTGTAATGCAAATTTAACCTGCAAAAAGGTTGCAAATGAGAAGTAAATGAGATAAAAAATATTCTAGCTCAAAAATACGATTGTGTTGTATATATAAAACATAATACAAACAATTAAAATATTCACAATACAGTAAAAGTACTTGTATACATATATCAAAGTATGCTAAAACAATAAACAAAAAATGTATTTACGATGAGGCCAAAGGTACAATCTGTAAGCTAATTTTTGCACTAAATTAAATGCATAGCAGACAAGCCAGCATTTTAACTTATTCTAGAATATTGTGAATGCCTGCCTTTTTTTTACACCACTTTATTTGTAGAGTAATTTTTTTTAAAATATGTAATTATGATTAAATAATAAGAAAAATATCCTTCAAGAAAAGTAGTGTTAAAAAAATGCATGCATTAACAATACTCCAGAATAAATTAAAATGTTGTCATGTCTAACACCATACTGCACTGTATGAAAAATAAAACAAAAGCAGTATTGTTTTTAAACAGTCGAACCTCATTAACACTGAAGCTCAAGGGGGATAAAAGAAATTGTTCATGTTATCAGTAGTTCATGCTATCAGTATCACAGAAACTAATCTTTCATTTGATGGAGATTCTTGTTAAGAAAACACTTTCTCTGGATAAGACCCTATTCTTGCATTTGTGGATAATCCGCAACGTGCATAATCCTCTCATAGATAATCGGGAGTTTATTGTATATAGTATATATTTTTTAAAGAGCATTTAAAAACAAACTATATCTTTTTCAATTATAATTTAAAAAAAAAAATCTTTTAACAGCATGTGCAATTTCATGAAAAAAAAAATAGAACATAATTTTTTTAACCATTATCAAAATATATATATATTTTAAAAAATACTTACAAGCCAAATGCCATCAAATTGTACAAGTTTTCGAAATTCTGTACACATTTGTGACCAATATGGTCTAATTTCAGGATGTGAAAAATCAAGATAAAAAGATTTACCCGGCCAAGTCTAAAACGAATCAATTGTACCATGAGCATACATAAAGTGATGAAAAACTTTTAATATAAATACATATAAAATTGTATGGAATGATAAAACTTTTTGCAAATACATATAAAATTATACAAAGTAAAGAAATACTTTTCTACAGATACGTTAAGAAATACATTAATTATTAATTTAATTACTTCTCTTTTTTAACTTTATTTCCAGTAGTTTTGATTGTAATTCTCTTACCAACTTAATTTGCTTTTGTTTCATAGCTTTTTCAATAATTCCAAAGTAATATTTCTACTTGTTTGTTTTTTTATGATTTTGTTTGTTACATAACACCTCAATTAATAAATCCTTGAAATTTTTATTTTTCTGACTGAGTGAAAATAATGCCTGGACCGGGACTCGAACCCCGGATCTTTGACTTACAAGGTCAAGGCTCTACCAATTGAGCTATCCAGGCCGACATCCCGGTGTTTCTGCCTAAAAGGTTGTCTGAGTGAGTAATGCTGACCGGGATGTCGGCCTGGATAGCTCAATTGGTAGAGCCTTGACCTTGTAAGTCAAAGATCCGGGGTTCGAGTCCCGGTCCAGGCATTATTTTCACTCAGTCGGAAAAATAAAAATTTCAATTAATATGATTTTCTTCCATAGTTGATTATGTGATTTTAATAAAAAAAAATTTATTTATTTCTCCCATTATCTAATGGTGTTTTCCATTTCCTGCGGCTTATTTTCTGTTGAGCTATCTATATGATAGACCAGAGATGTTTCTGCTTAAAAGGTTGTCTGAGTGAGTAATGCTGACCGGGATGTCGGCCTGGATAGCTCAATTGGTAGAGCCTTGACCTTGTAAGTCAAAGATCCGGGGTTCGAGTCCCGGTTAAGGCATTATTTTCACTCAGTCGGAAAAATAAAAATTTCAATTAATATGATTTTCTTCCACAGTTGATTATGTGATATTAATTAAAAAAAATAATAATAAATCCTTGGCTCATAAATTGGCGTGACAAACAGAATTATAACTAGTATGTTGTGGCCACCACAAGACTTTCTTCTATATTTTCCTATACATATTCAATCAGTAACAATATTTAAAAAAAAAAATGATTTTTTTTTCCTTTCTTTTTTTTTTTTTTTTTTTTTGTGAAAATTAATACATATTCAATCACTAACAATATTAAAAAAAAAAAAAAAAAAAAAAAAAAATAGAATTTTTTTCTGTTTTTTTTTTTTTTTTTTGGTTAAAAGTAAAAAAAATCGATAACTTTGTTTTAAATTATCACAGATTTATAGTTCAACCATTCGTTTTAAAGGTATTGACGAGACCTTTCGAATGATACCCATCTTCAAAATTTACCCCCCCGGGGGGGTACTTCCCCCCCAGGGGGGGAAGCGATGCCCCCCCATGCACAAAATTTTTTTCCTAGTTACGTACTACTATTATCAATAATTCATATTAATTTTACAAACACAAGTGTAAAATAACTCTTATTATGCACATTTATACGAATTTTTGTCCTATGCTGCCATGTTAAAAATTTAGATAAAATGCTATCACAGCGCCACCTGTTGAGCTATTGATCCCCAAATATAATCAGCAACAGTTTATGTCGGGGACCAACTAAATACCAAGTTTGGTAAAATTTCGTTTAAAAAAAAAAAAAAAAAAAATACGATTATTTTTCTAAGTTTTTTTTTTGTTAAAAGTAAAAAAATCGATAACTTTGTTTTAAATTATCACAGATTTATGGTTCAACCATTCGTTTTAAAGGTATTGACGAGATCTTTCGAATGATACCCATCTTCAAAATTTAACCCCCCCGGGGGGGTATGCACAATTTTTTTTCCTAGTTAACTACTACTATCATCAATAATTCAAATTAATTTTACAATCACAAGTTTAAAATAACTCTCATTATGCCCATTTATACGGAATTTTGTCCTATGCTGCCATGTTAAAAATTTGCATAAAATGCGATCACAACGCCACCTGTTGAGCTATTGATCCCCAAATCTAATGGGCACCAGTTCATGTCAGGGTGCAACTAAATACCAAGTTTGGTTAAATTTCATTCATTGGTTCGTGAGATACAGCGTCCACAAAAAAATGATACAGACAGACAGACAGACAGACATTTTTTAAAAACTATCAATTCGTGTTCAGGACATCCCAAAACGTGTAGATCCGTCAAAAAACGGAGGTCGAAAATTTTCGCGAATCCAATACTTTCTCTATATTACATATAGAAGAAAGTAAAAACTAGAATTAAAGATACAGTCAAGCGCCCGAAATCCGGACGTCCGAAAACCGGAATGACCTAAAAACCGGACACTTTTGTCATCCCGACTTTTTTTTTTTTTTTTTTTTTTTTTTAGAGCCAGAGTCCTATTTCAGTCTGTTCGAGCGTTGTCATTTCTTTTATAGCCCACTCTTAATAAAGAGTATCTACTATGTACGTGAATGAATGTACGTGGTACGCACATTGTAAATGAATGAGAATGAATGTATGCGATTGAATGAGAATGAATGAATGTGAATGAATGAATGAGAATGAATGAATGAATGCGAATGATTGAATGAATGCGATTGAATGAAAATGAATGAATGAGAATGAATGGATGCGATTGAATCAGTAAATGTGAATGAATGAATGCAAATGAATGCGAATGAATAGAATGTATGAATGCGAATGAATGAATGAAAGAATGAAGCCACACGTACAGACACATTTGCCTCTGGCACTAAATTAAAATCGGTTAAAATTAGATTTTCTTTAAAATACGCTGCGCCGATGCTCTTTCTTTTATTTTTATTTATTTATTTTGCCAAAACGCTGATGATGCTACTTAAATTTTCCCTTTGAAAGCTTACATAAACACGTCGCATAACGAATAGTGCAAGAGAAAAGCCGGTTCTTTGTGTGGAAAAGAGTGGAGATGCGCCTCCCCGCTGTTGGAACAAGGGGAACAAGATGACAACCTGATTCAAGGTCGGTTCGGAATGACGTGACAATACTTCTCGTCTATTGGTCGAAACGGCCGCTGTTAACATAGGGGGAGAATCCTGAAACCATTTTTTATTCTCTCTCTTAAGGTTGCAGATATCGCACGTTTTACGAAGTTCTCTGAAGTTTTGCGCTAAGTTTTTAATTTTATTTAAGCTATGTCGGAAATCAGGAAGTCGGTTAAGAGAAAGCATGTTTCCCTTTCCATAAAAACCAAAGTCAAAATTCTTCGGAAGATTGAACGTGGTTCTTCAGTCTTGAAGATGTGCGAAGAATATGGAATTGGGAAATCGACCATTTACGACTTAATGAAGAAAAAGAAGGAATTGCTGGAATTCTTTGTGGATAGCGACAGTCCTATGGAAATGGCGGAGAGAAAAACCATGCATTCCGTGAAAAACCAAGACATCGATAAAGTGATGATCGAATGGTTTCGGCAACGACGAAATGAAAATATCCCTCTCACTGGACCAATGCTGATGCAGCAAGCAAAGATTTTTCACAAGGAGATGAATTTGACAAATTCTTGTGAATATTCGACTGGCTGGTTGAAGCGGTTCAAGCAGCGGCATGGAATCAGACAACTGCGTGTTTGTGGTGAACGTGGCTCAGCTGATCATGAGGCGGCGGAACAGTTCATAGAAGATTTCAATCTTTTGATATCTGAGGAAAACTTGACCGCTGATCAAATTTACAACGCGGATGAGACGTCATTGTTTTGGAGATATGTTCCAAGAAAGACTTTGGTGACGGCAGATGAGGAAACCCCAAAAGGACTCAAGGACTCCAAAGAACGGCTCACAGTGTTGGCTTGTGCGAATGCAGCTGGAACGCACAAATGCAAGTTGTTGGTGATTGGGAAAAGTGCAAAGCCTCGTGCTTTCAAAGGCATTAAAACGTTCCCCATTCTTTATAAAGCCAACAAAAGAGCTTGGATAACTCAAGCACTTACGACCGAATGGTTTCAAGAGCATTTTGTTCCAGAAGCAAGAGCGCACTGCAGATCCATCGGTCTTCCGGAAGATGCAAAGATTATTTTAATCATGGACAATTGCTCCGCTCATCCGCCAGGAGATGTGCTTGTGAAGGACAATGTGCGTGTTTTGTTCTTGCCTCCTAACTGTACATCCTTACTGCAGCCTATGGATCAAGGTGTGCTCTTAGCAATGAAGTGCCGTTACAAGAGCGATTTCTTAACAAAAATGTTAAGTTTCGTCAATGACGGCAATACTACAACCGATTTCGTGAAGAATTTTAACATTAGAGATGCTGTATGGAGTTTAACCAAAGCATGGAATAGTGTCACTGAAGAAACTTTGAAACATGCATGGCATAATTTGTGGCCAGCTACCCTGTACACCGAGGACAACAACGAACTTGAGTTTCAAGGACTCCAATCATCGAAGAAAAACATGCTTCAGATTGAGATTGCAGACCTTTTAGCATACGCCAAAAATGCCTGTGGAAACGGTCTGGATCTGGACTCCCAAGTTAAAATTCTTGCTGGTATTTGTTTGCTAGTCTAGCATTAAATGCTGTATCCCAGCATGTAAAATAGCATAAAATACCAAAAATATTTGCTGGTTCCACCAAAATTACCAGCAAGTCATGGTGTGTATTGGCACAGTTTATTGCTTGTCCAGCATACATAATCCAGCTTCTGTTGCTTGAATAGTATGTTGCTGGTCCAGCAGTAATTATGACTACTATTTGCTTGAAATTTCTGCTATACTAGCAGTAATTCACAACCAACAGATGCTTTTTTGTTGCTATTTTCTCACTTCTCACTGGCATCTAGCATGCCATGCTATTTCTACTTAAGCTGCCGACATAACATATTACGCTGGCAAGCATAGAAAAGCACATAATAGCTTGTTAAGGTACATACCTCACCAGGCTTTGGAAAAGCTTAAACAACAAATAAGCATAAAATGCTTGTATATAGCTTGTCGTGCTATTGCTGTGTAAGCTAGCTAATATAGCATTTTATGCTGGCTAGCATTATAAAGCATATAACAGCATGAAAATCTAGCAGACAAAGCAAAACATAGCAATAACTAGCCTATTTTCTTTGCTGGTACTAGCATGGATTTTAACTTGGGCTATTCGGATATCGAAGAAGTTATGGGGATTGATGACAATGCACCTGTGGTAGGAACGCTCACAGATGATGAAATATGCGAATTAGTGATGAACCAGAATAAAGACAAAAGCAGCGACGAAGAGAGTGAGGATGAGGAAAAGAAAGAAAAAGTTCCGATCGACCAACTTCTGAGTTCATTGGACGTTGTAATTAAAGGACTGCAAGAAAGGGATTTAGCAACTGCACATGAAATAATGACTGTTACGTTAATTAAAGAGAAAGTGTTAACGGAAAAATCTAAATGTATGCGCCAAAGAAAAATAACTGATATGTTTCGCCCAAAGTAGCTTTTTTGTTTATAAATAAAAATTTTGAAATGTATATTTGTTTCAAGAGTTGTTATTCTTGGTTCGTGGCACCTCCGGAATTTGTGGCTGAAAGGTAAGTGATAAAATTTTCTAAATGCTCCAATTTCTTAAAAAATCGCACCCTTGGGCGGCTTAAGCTAGTTATTAACTAAAAGGGCCTTCGGAATGGAGATGTCTGTTTTTTTTATTGCCGTAAATCGGAGAAGTGACCTAAAATCCGGAAAAGTCCGAAATCCGGAAAGGCCACAGTCCGGACGATTCCGGATTTGAGACTTTGTACTGTATTAAAAATAATCTCAGCCCTCACTAAAGTTTACAAAAAGAAAACATTAAAATCTATTTTAAAATTTTCTCTAAATTAAAATAACTATTTTTATGCCATGAAACATGAAGTAGTTAAGATTTCAGCAGACAACATGCAACTGAAGGTAAGATTGTTCAGTTCTCTCTCTCTCTATTTCTATTTTACTTATTTATTTATAATTTATTTTATTATTCACAAGGAAATGTAATTTTCCAATAATATCACATATTCGAATATTTTGTAAGATTTAAACTATTTTACTGTAAACCCTGACAGAAATCAAAATTATATAAATTGCAATGATGTATTTTTTACTTTTTTCTATATTCAATAGAAGAAAGTATTGGATTCGTAAAAATTTTTGACCTCAGGTTTTTGATGGATGTTTTGAGAGCTGTAGAACATGATTTGATTCTTTTTAGAAAATGTCTGTCTGTGTGTGTGAGAGAGACAAAATTTTGTGGTGACTGTACCTCAGGTACTACTGCACAGAAGTTCATACAAATTGGTATGTAGTTACACTAACATAAATTAGTGCCTATCAACTTTTGGAAAAAATTGTCCAACAGCTTGCATTGCCATCCCGCTTTTTCTAAATTTTTAACATGATGGTATAGGACAAAATTTTGTATAAATGTGCATAAAGAGAAGTCTCTTTAATAATTATTATGAAATTTAAAAGAATTATTTGTAATAGAGATAGTCAACTGGGAAAAAAAGTTTGTGTATGTAGGAGCCTCGCTTCCCCCTTCCCCCTGGGAGGCAAGTCCCCCCCCTCAAGGGAAGTAAATTTTTATGATGGGTATCTTAAGAGCTCGCCAATACCTTTAAAATGAATGGTTGAACCATCGATCTGCGATAATTTAAAATAAAATTATTGATTTTTTTCATTTTTAACAAAAAAAAAAAAAAAAAAAAAAATGTTTTCCAATACAAATTTATTTAGTTAAAATAATTTATTAAAATTATTATTTTAAAAAATTATCCTCCATGATAATGCAGACGATTTCCATATTAGAGAAGCAGTATAACACTAAATATCCAAAAAAAGTCAATTTTATTCTTAATATTACATAATATATAATACAAGTCTTGCCGCCTGCCTCCTTCTTCCTATCTTGTGTTTCTGTTTTTTCATTAATTTTGATAAGTTTATGGTTTTAAGTTAAGATTTGTTGTTTTACTTTATTAATTAGTTTGTTTTGCAGGCTGTTAATTAATAGATCTGGTTTCTTTACATTAGTGCATTTCATCCATTGATATATATATATTTTTTATCTTATTGTTCATTGGTGTTTCAGTGATCTTGCATCTGTTGCTTGGCTTCTACTATGCTTAATAGATCATCTTTATTATATATATACTATATATATACATACCGGGTGATTCAGAATAGATGTTACAGCGATTATCTCGTAAACTAAGAAAGATAGAAACATACTTCCAATAACAAAATTAGTGCAAATTACGAGTAGATTTCAGATACAGCTTTTTTTTTTTTTTTTTTTTACAAGGGGCTGTATACATATTAAATACGAAATTTAATTTTTATACGGCCCCTCCTATCATGTGACTTATATTTAGAAAAATATTCTCCTAGCTCTAACAAGCAAAAAAAAAAAAAAAAAGTCATCTCTCTAAGTCAAAATTTCGCTGAGTTATTGCAATTTGAAAATGATGACTTATACCACTTTATTTTCAATTTTGGCATCTATTTTTCAATGCCAACAGGGCTCACTTTAGGGGGTTATCTATGAGATGAGAAAAATTAAAAAATGATCAATTATTTTAAAATAGCAACTAAAATCATTCTAACACGTGAAATAAACAGTTTTAAGAACTTAATGCAAATTTACATTATTCTGTATTGTTAAAAAAAAAAAAAAAAAAAAAAAAAATTAATAGTTAAATTTCTTAGGGGGTCACCTGCAAATTAATTTAAAATAAACTAAATATGCATTCACACTAGGAAACAGCTTTATAGGACTGCTAGTATAGGACTGATTCCCTTGGTAAAATTTGGAATTTGGCACCGAAGTAGCTCAGATGTTTCTTGCCAAGGTCTTTACTTATGCAATTGCATGAACCATTTCAATTCATTACAAAAATGAAAAAAATATAAGTTGCCAAGGTGGTCCTATATTAAAGTTGTATCCACATTACTTTGCAGATGATAAAACCATGAGGAAAAATATATAATAAGACTATTTGATTAATTGAAACTGATATTTGAAAAATCAATAAATAAAAATAAAAAATTTAAAGCTATTATAAAGTCAGTTTTATTAGAAATTTTTTATGATACAGGTTCAATTTTTCTTCCTTTCTTCTTCTTCTTCTTTAAAAATCCAAAGGTACGGTGCAAATTTACATACATTCCCTTTATCTCGGGGGAAAAAAAATCAGAACTGTACATGCTTTTTTTTCTCTCTACTTAGCAGACAAACATTAGTATAGATAAACTGAGAATAATTATTTTCTTTTAGTATTTACTAATTAATCATTGCAACATAATAATAAACATATTATTGCACAGAATATAAAAAGGTACATTACTTTTCCTTCCAAATAAGTATCATTTACTTTTACAAAAATATCTCGATTCATGCCTACATCAAGAGCTGGATAATTGGATTGGAGAGTTTTATTGCTAGCTATAGCTGGATCCTGAAAAAAAAAAAAAATAAATAAATAAACTAGATGTAATAAAAATTTCAAATACAAAATATTCTAAGGCTAAATGATTTTAAGTTATTAAGTGAAATTTTGAAACAGCTAAAGAGCCTCAATTTTAAAGGATCAGTTCCTGTATACATGTGGAATATGACTATGCAGGGAAATGTTGTCTAGTTATTGCTTACACTATTTAACGTAATATAAATTATTTATGAATTTTAAGGAAGAATTATAAATGAAGATTATTTTAATTTTTCAACATTTGTCCTAAGTATTATGTTTCATAAAAATATGGAGATGACTTTGTTTTTTTATTTTTAGATCAGAATGGAAAAATTACTTTAATTCTTATTACATACTGTTAATTATTGACTTCTTTAAGTATATTACTCAAAGTAAATACAAAATGTGCTGACTAAATTGTTTAAATAAAAAAAAAAAAAAAAAAAAAAAAAACTTAATATTTAGAATTTTAGATAAAATAGAATAAAATAACTATTTTCTTATATTGCTTAAAAAATATACAGTAAACTAACTCCCAATTACCTGTGGAATTGTTGATAATGCAATTGTGGATAAGCCTTAAAATGGTTTAATGAGGCATTCAATTCTAGCTGAAAAACTTGGTTGTATTGTATAAAAACATTAAAAATATTTGTAGCTTGTGTATTAAAGGATGTAAAAATAATAAAAAAGATTGTACTTATGATGAAGCCAAGATAAATTTATAAGCTGATTTATGCACAAAATTAAACAGTCCATACTTCACTGTACAAAAAATAAAATAGAAGCAACATACTTCTTTATATTTATATGTTTTTCTTTTGAACCCCCCCCCCCCTTTTTTTTTTTTAAAGAAAGAAAATACTCTGTTTTTTCTGTCTTTTTTTGCCACTTGCAGCTAATCTGCTCGCAAAACGCAAATACAATCGGGAGTTTACTGTATACTAGTTGATTTTCAAAATTATAAACATATAAATAGTACAGGTTAACTGCTGAAAACTAATAATTGACTTTAATAATACTAACTAAAACAATTACAACTTTTCGTCCTTTATTATGTAATTCATCAACAAAAGCTGGCAAAGTCTGGTACCATTTCTCATCAAATGTAAAATCCTTAAAATTATTCATATATTCAATGTCAAAGTATTGGACATCCTGAAAACAAAAAATTGGTTAATTATATTTAATAAAATTTCTTAAAAAGATACAAAGCAGATTATTCTTTGATAAATTTTTGTTGGAATTAAACAGTACAAGAGATAAATTTAAATTTGAAAATTACAAAAATAAAGTTTTAAATAAGACAGAATATATTCAGAAAGTCAAAGAAATCTTACATAAGGTATTTCAGCATCTTCAGTTCTTTTTGTAACAGTGTTAACATTTTCAAGTGCATTAAAGCCTCTGCGAGACATTTGGAATCCAAGAGCCCAATATGGAGGCATACCAGGAAACCCAATAACCTATGGGGAAAAAAAAAAAAAAAAAAAAAAAAAATACATATATACGTATATATATTTTGTATTAAGTAGTGTTAAAATGATTATGTTGCAATTATTTAATTTAGTTTGATAAAATAAAAAAAAATTGATACATCAAAGTAATACTGGTTACGATTTCACAAAATATTTAAATGATAATTAGTGATTAATTTTATATCGAACCCTGTTATACACTCTGTTACAAACAAGAAAGAAAAATCATGAATTTTGCATAAATTGTTAAAATATTCTCTAACTTTATTACCCATTATATTGTTTAATCTACTATGTATTTTAACCTTTGTGGTGACACATGAAAATTAATTTTATTTTTAACTTTTTTTTTTTTTTTTTTTTTTTTTTATAGATTATAGAGGAAGAACCCCACACAAATCATCTTTGTGATAGATCATTTTTGTTGTGAAATGCATTTTCTCAGAAGCACATTTAAAGAGAAAGCATAAAAATTATTGCTTTTTTGTAGCCCTGTATATTAAAATTGAATGGCTACTCAAAAATCCCCCCCCCCCCCCCTTCCCCAATGGAGAAAGAAATTTCTTAAGTTACCTTCATAGCATTATTTAAAAGTAAAAATAAATAAATAACATAAAGAAAAACAAAATATTGCTTTTGTGTAGCCTTGTATATTTTCAAAAAGCAAAAACATACACAAACATATTTTGTTTTTAATTATGGAAGAAGAAATCTTACAAAAGCTATCTTTTTAAATTTGCTTTCAAAGATAAAATACACTGAAAAACAATGAAAAAGTCTACTGTTGCTTTATTTTGCAGAACATGTGCTTATTTTGTTCACCTAATAAAGAGTTGTAATTTTATTTCAACCTGAAACAATTGTGAGATTTTTTGCAATTTATGGTGCTTATACAAAATTATTTATTCATTTTCAGCACAAGCCCTCTGGTGTATTTTTTACCAACAATGATAAAAATATAATCAGAAATCCATCCACTTTTTTTTTTTTTTTTTTAATAGGGTCTATACCAAACTGTAATTTTTGTGGGGGAAAAAAGTATAATTTTGTATATTGTTTAAACCACTTCATTATAGAGATGGGACAAATGGTTACTTTTCAGTAATAGGTTATTTCATTCCACATTGCATTTGGTAATAGGTTTAAAACCTATTATTTTTATAACCTATTATTCCTCACTTGATATGTTGCTAATGGCCGTTCAGACATTTGTATTGACATTTCAGATTATTTCAGAATATACAACATATACAAGTGCTGTGCATAGTAGGTATAGTTTATGTTTCTTAGTCCCAATGCTTTAGAGCAGTACTCTTCATTTTATCTAATACAGTAGAATTTTTGCAATTTAAAAGACAAAAAGTGCTATTACAAAATAAGTGGTAGTTGATGTTTAAAGAAGTGTCTATTGATGATTGTTCCAAGTGAGGAAGCATAAGATTCTGTTTATCCCCCCAAAAAAGTATTTAAAATAATATCGAGTAATACAAATGATACTTTCCATAACAAATAATGCACAGTACATAAACCATATCATTCATTATTAAAAAAAAAAATTAAATAAGGGCCAAATCTTAATTTTCAGAAGAACTTGAATATTCCAAATTGACAAAGGAATCAATATTCTTTATTGTAATATTTGGCAAAAGCAAGATCGGATGACAGCTTTGAATATGTTTTCTAAAATTAGAAACAGTTGTTTTAATGTTTACATTTTGTCTGTAAAGATAATGATATTGGATATCCATGAAGCTTTTTATATATTTAAAAATTTGAAAAATCTTGTTAATTATATTTATTCCACTCCGTTCTTGTCTGATACTTGGAAATTACTCATGTAACTCCATTTTTCGTTTTCGTTTTGAATTTTTTTTTAGATATTTACATTTTATTTTAAGTTTTAATTTAATTAATTTATTTTACTTTTATAATTCTGGTCACACCACTATTTATATTTACAATTGACTTTATTTGTTTTTATTCTTCACTTAAATTGGTTTTGTGCAGTGCTGCTTTGTAGCATTCTACCTACTTTGTTCACTTGACGAAGGATGGAGTCTTCTTTCGACCCGAAACAATTGTTGGGAGTTATTACAATTTAAAGTGTTTATTCAAAGTTTTGTACTTATTACTTAGTTTTAAACGCAAGTTCTGTGGTGCTTTTTTATAATTTTAGGCAAGTAATTTGCTGCTAACCGATTGAGCTCCCCCCCCCCCAACAAAAATGTTTTTTTTTTTAAATTAGTGGTTGTTCAGCGACAAATGAGTAAAATTCACACTTCTCTGGTATCTAATTGCTAAAATATGCCTATATTATGTATCTGATAACTTTAAAAAAAAAAAAAAATCTAGTCTGAACTTTTTAAAATTGTCCATTTTTTTTTTATTCTTGAAAAATTCATTTGAAGTTTGCCTATTTTTGTGATAAGTCTATTTTACATTTGCCAATTTTTATGAATTTGTCGATTTTTGTGAAGAGCACTCGTTTTTAGACTCAATTTTTTTCTTAGATAACATTGTTGGTCTATATTTTGTTGTTGTTTAACAGTCGGGTTCATTAAGCATTTTAAATGAATTAAAAGGTATATTGAATACAGAATGGATTCTTTGAAAATTTCTTCATTATTAACATTTCCTGCTGAGCATGATCATACATTTTATAATGAAAGTGAATACATTTTATAATGAATTTTGCTTACTTCTAAATACTGTCTTACAACATCTTCTGGAGTTGGTCCCAAAAATATATAAAAATCCAAAATACCTCCGACTGTTCGAAAAGTAAGAGCTGGTGCTGGTTGCAACACTATCTCTATAATGCAAAAACAGAACATTTTTAGGGGTTTGGAAAATAATTACAAATTTTGGTGCAAAATAATTTGTGGAAAATTTAGTTTTATTAGATTTTGGTGTTATATATCTACAATCATAAATACAAACACATTGGTTCTCTATTTAAAATGGAAATATTGTATTAAAAATTAAATGTTAAATTATGAATTAACTTTTTTAAGGCACCACACACATGATTATAAATAATTTGAAAATGAGTTAAAATATAAAATTAATACGATGAAATATAGCCATAATTATTCATAAAATGCTAACTGAGAATATATAATAAACATAAATATATAGATATTTTAAAAAATTGAATTAAAAAAAAATAAATAAATAAACATTTTCTTTAAATAATAAAGAAAATGACTTCACTTCAACTATTCACAATATAAATATCTGATGGATTTAAAGTATCAAATACCTATTTTCTAAAAGGTAAATATAAGTAAAATATATGCATTCATCCATCAAATTCGATAGATTTGATGGATATATGTACTATATATTTTTTTTTTCTAAACAGCATTAAATGCATGTTCTAAAGCATTAGATGCTCTAGTGCTTCAGTGCTGGGGTGACCGACCCATGGCCAGTGTTGCCAACACAATTTTTTTTCCCGCTAAAAGAACACATGAAAATCCGCTAAAAATTCAATTGCCCATAGTGTAGCAACAGTGCAATGTAATATCGAATCCGCTAAACCTTTTTTTTCCCCATAAATTGTGTCAAAAATCTGCTAAATTTAGCGGAAATTCTGCTATTGGTAACACTGCCCATGGCCCACTGTGTAGCTTTTTGCGGCCTACAAGGAAAGTAACAATGGTTAAAGTTTGACAACTTGGTTAATACATTAAAAATTAATAAATCCATTCTGACTTTTCGAAGTGAAAACACCTTTTCAATGATTATGGTAGCTAAAGACTCACACAGTTGTAATGAAAATTATTAGATACATTATTCATTCCTTTTATTATAGTTATTAATGTATCGCCACAATTTTTTCAAAATTCAATTGTTAATTTAAGAATGAAAATAATTTAAATTAATGTATTCTGCTCAGTCTTCACCCTGCCCTCCCCTGAAAAAAGTAAATACATACATGATTCATACACTTACAAACTTATATGCCCATGCATATATATATGGTGCGGTCCGCCTGAATAAAATAGATTTCCAATGCGATCACTAAGTGTTTTGAGTTGAGCAGGCCTGCTCTAGAGCAGTAGCAGTCGGCAGAACATTATTTGCATTGTCTTAACATTATTTGCATTTTTTAATGTTTTATTAGAAATTACACTTGTTGTTTATGTCAATTCTAACTTCATGATTTTCTGAATCACTGACATCCACAACATTAAACTTTATAATTTTCTAAATGAGAGATTTAAACTGAATATTTTTTTTAAACTTATAGCAACATAATTGTATTTCATTATCCCATTTCAATAGTTAGCATTCTGAATTTCTGAGCGGCATTTAATAGTTATCAATAATTGTTCTAAATTTATCAGATTATCTGAATTCTACGGATTTCAAATCTACATAATATAATTTTCCATTTAAGAGGGGGAGGAGGGGGGGATTTTTTTCACAAACTTTGAGAAACAAAGAAAAACAAATTATAAATATGATATTATAACCAAAAGTAAAATTAAAGGAAACAATTTGATTTTAAGTTAATGGTCTTTTAAATATTATGTTAAAAAGCAGCATTTTCCATTAAATTTGCCATAATTCATAATTATACTCTTAAATATGATTTTAGTAAAATGCATAAAACTTATGAGCAATACTTTAATGCCACTTTTCGTCACAAACATTAAAAGAGAATCTAATTTGATTTTTAATTTAAAATGATAATTGTTCCTGAATGTCACTTGAAACAATTAATATTCTCTCATACTGAACTTTTATAATATACTATTATGAATTGTAGATCAATTAGATTAGATTCGATTGTGTATTTACTGTACAAAAATTTTTTCGTAATGTTTTTCACTGATACGAAATAATAAATGTTTTGCTCCTTAATATCAAAATAAAGAATAAATTTTCATGATTTTCATTGAGATACAGAAATAAATCATTTAATAACTATTTGAAACAATATGCACAGATAATTATTTTTAAACTGCGTAAGAATAATTTTTATATTATTATTTTAGATAAACTAAATAAATGATACTATGTGGTTCCATGGCATATGTTATGTTAGTCATACACAGGATGAGATTTACTAATATATATGTATTTGGAAGGGGGTTGGGGATTACCACTATTTTTTAACAGTAATTACTGTCCGATATACAGTGCAACCCTACTTTTACATTTTTATAGAAACAATATAAATAAGTGTAAATTGCAGGAAAGTGACAATTTGGAAAATTAATTTTTTACATACAACTGATGATTAAAAAATAATAATAATATTATAAGAAAACTTTTTTATTAGCATAAGTTATAAGACTATCGAGGAATGATTATTTACACCTCAGTATTCAAGGAAAAAAAGTTAAAAATTAAGATGCAAATATATTACATACAATGCTTGGAGTCAACTATTTCATTAAATAAACACAGTCAGGTCTTTTTTTCTTTCATAGAAAAGCCCCGAATTGTTTTCTGTTTTGCTTTTTTATTATATTTTTACTTATAACTTATAAAGCAATTAGAAATTAGCACATAGATATGATTTACAGTTAGACACCTGCTTTCACATTGTTGCTTTGAATATAGATCAGCAGATTAGATTCCAATTGCAAACTTAGTGCATTGTTTATTTGTTCTGAAGCAAATTATAAATAAATATTATCATCTGTCTTGATTGAATCCATCTCCTAAATGTTTTAATTTATATATATATTCATTGCATATAAAAATGTAAATGACAAGAAACTGAACATCTGAACATTTCATTAACATAGAAACAAGTATTGAAATTCATTGCAAACATAGGAAAAATGAAGAGATTTAAAAAAGAAATTCTAAATTGTGAAAAAGAGAATGCAAAAGTGAGGTTACACTGTAATCACAAAAAAGCTGCTATAAATATAAGATAAAGATTTCTGTATGGAAATAAGAAATTAAAGTAAAGCAAAATTAAGTTTTACATTTGTGTGTGACTAACGTAGAAAGCAGTAACCTGAAATATTTTTAGGAGACGGTTGAGACTTTAATACATAATGATGAGTGTTAAAAATAAAGCATAATGCAAAAATTTTTTCGACAAATCTGAAAATTTTAAGAGAGGATTCGAATCACAAAACCACTCCCCCTTGGCTATGGCCTTGCTAGCATAACATGTGCTATGAATGCCTACTACTCTACTCTCAGTTTAACTTACCGATTGCATTACTATTTAAAAGAAAAACTCCATGAGCATTTCCATCTTTCTCCACACTCATATAAAATGGATGAAAACCATATTTGGAGATTTTCTATGGGAAAAAAATATACTGTATTAAAAATTAAAATATCACAAAAGTTATTCTGTTATTAACAAATTATATAAACAGTTTTCTTTTGTTTTTATAGAAAATATATACAACAAAAAAGGTAAGCACATGCATTCTAGCACATGCATTTTAGTACCAAGTGGCCTTTTCTAACATTTTAAATGTTCAGAGGCCTTTAGATACTTTTCTTCCTGACATGTAACTTTCCAGCAATAATTTTACAGCATTGCTGGAAGAACAAATTCCTTTAGCTTACATATATACACGTAAAATTAGTAATTTACATTTACTTAAAAAATATATTACCTAAATATTATCCTTTAAAAAAAAAAAAAAAAAAAAATGCACTTACGGCTTTTAGAACAAATATATTTCGGACAACCATCGTGTCCATCGTTTGGTTTACAAACCAAAACAGAAGAGGTGTCACAGAAATGCACTGAAGATGGACACGATGGTTGTCCGAAATATATTTGTTCTAAAAGCCGTAAGTGCATTTTTTTTTTTTTTTAAAGGATAATATTTAGGTAATATATTTTTAAAGTAAATGTAATTTAATCCTTTTTTGAAATAAGTTAATTAGTAATTTACTTTCGTCATGCACAAAATTCACTGCAAATTATACAAATAATGTCCCTTTTATTGAATTCCCCCCGGCAGCCTTTTTATTCTAGAGTCAGCACTATAATACATATTACAATTAAACAAAGGAAAATTAAACAATGCCTTAAACACTAAAGGAAATAATAAATTAGCAAAATAAATAATGGACTATGCTTGTTTATTATTTCCCTTGGCATATTATCTAGCACCAAGTCTTCTTTTAATAATATTACGTACTACAATTATATTTAAATATTAATAAAATTTCTTGTATAAAAATAACTCAATACAATAGCAAAATTTTATTTAAGTAAAATATCAAATGTCACTAATGTTAGAAATAGGAATTTTGAAACTAGACATCATGATGATGTCTGGAGTAAATTTTTTAGGTGTCAAAATGAAAAATCTAGATGCGATTTTTAATGCATAGATCTGAAACTATTATTTTTTTATAATTTTAAATTATAAAAAATAACAGTACCAGATGGTAAATAATCTAAGCAAAATAACACCAAAAAATGCTTATTTTAAAAATACAGATGCAACTGCAATAAAACAAAAATATAAGGAAAATTTTTGACAATGACAAAATAAAATGTATTTTTAATTCACCATTGGTCACATTTTTTTTAATACATATTGTACAAACAATAGTCAGTATGCGCAATGAAAATAGTTATTGAAAACTTACTCCAAGTGAATATTTATATTACAGAGATGAGAGTAGGAAATTGACAAAAAGTTTGAAAAATATGTGCAAAACTCAAAGTTAAGATAAATTTTGCAATTAAAGAAGATAGATACACAAAATCACACTTTTTATAAACAAAAATGGAGAATATATGAAAAGAAATTGTTTAAAAACATATGAAAAGAAAGAAAATTAAATAAAAGAAAAATATTTAGAAAGAAAATAATCTGAAAATTACTTTTTTTTTAAATAAGAAAAGTCGGAAAACTTTTCATCTCTGATATTAAATCAAATCTGAAAGTTATTTAAAAATTTAATACATAATTTTAAAGCAAAGTGTGAGAGATATTCTCATAGCATGAGCAGTGCCGGATAAATTTGTGTACCTTTTATTTTTACAAATTTATTCTCCTTGCTAGTGCATCAGCAACATCAGAAATTTGGATCCATTAAGCTTGATCATTAAAAGATCATCTACATCTTTTATTGAGAGACGATTTCTCATATCTGTTCTTACAAAATTTAATTGACTAACCACCCACAAACATTCAGCGATACTAAGAGGAAGAATTAGCAAATATTTAAACAATTTTCTTGTGACAGTGTAGAACTCTGAGGATTGTGTTTAACCAAAAAACTTTTTCCAAGCTACTTGGCAAGAGATGGTAGCTTTAGTTTTTAACCACACAGCAAATTATCTATATTCATCTATGATCGTTTTTTTTGTCAATTTCTAAATTCAATGGCAGAGCATTAGTGAAAAACTTTAACAACTTAGTCAGCTGATTCACGTCTTTTTAAAAAACTAATCATGTGTCAAATAAATGTCAAAGCTGTACTCTGTTTATTTTTTTTATAAAATCCCACACCCTCTGATTCTGTATTCTTGTTTTAACTTTCACTTGATTCTTAGTTCTTATTCCCAGCTTCACTGGATTTAGCGTTCAGAATCAATTTCACTGGCAGATTTTAACAAATGTTCATTATCAATAATAAATGAAAAAATTTTATCTGTAAATTTTATTTCATTGAAATTTTATCAGACATCGCAAATGCAGTATTAAAGAAATCTTAGGGGAAAAAAAAAAAAAAAAAATCAACAATTTCCTAAACAAAATAAGCCAGTAATGCAATCTCAGTGTATGCATCAACAATTTATTCCACCTCTATAATGCCATGCGTTGTATCGCTTGAAAACAAAATTAGTATGTTGTGGCCACCCCAAGTTTTTCTTCTACGTTTTTCTATAGAAATTCACTCAGTAAAAATATTTTGTTAAAACTTATATTTCTTAAAATAATCTACCATAGTGAATGCAGAAAATTTTCACCTTAGAGAAAAGTAACACTAAATATAAGAAAAGAAAAACAGATTTATTCTCGATAAATAAAATATTAAAAAATGCATTTTCATAACAGTTATCTCATATATCAAGTTTCATACAGATGTATGCCATAGAAGTTGAGATATAGCCTTCCCGTTCTCAGGGAAAATTGAGTATAGCAGTGCCACCTATTGGCTTATATTTATCAAAGTTGAATCAGCATAATGTCATATAATGGCCTTCTTACATATCAAGTTTTGTTTGATTATACACAATAGAACCTGAGATATAGTCTTCCCTGAAATTGCAGAAATTGACGTATAGCAACACCACCTGTTGAGAGATTGACACCAAAAGTTGTTAGACATTAATTTATGTTGAGGTGCATCTACATATAAATTGATATGCAATTCTGTGCAGTAGTTACTGAGTCATAGCCTTTCCTTAAATTGTGGATATCGCTGTATAGCAATGCCACCTGTTGAGCAATTGACACTAAAAGTTGATATGCATTAATTTATGTCAAGGTGCATCTGCATATAAATTTATATGCAATTTCATGCAGTAGTTCCTGAGATATAGCAGAGGCATGCCATAGAAGTTGAGATATAGCCTTCAGGTTCTCGGGGAAAACTGACCTTCTTACATATCAAGTTTTGTTTGATTATACACAATAGAACCTGAGATATAGCCTTCCCTGAAATTGTTGAAATCGCAGTATAGCAGTGCCATCTGTTGAGCAATTGACACTAAAAGTTGATAGGCACTAAATTAGGTTGAGGTGCATCTGCATATATTATATATTTATATGCAATTCTGTACGTAATTCCTGAGATACAGTCACCACAAAATTTTTGTCACACACACATACAGACATTTTCTAAAAATGATCAAATTGTGTTCTGGAGATCTCAAAATGTGTAAATCCATCGAAAACTGGAAGTCTAAAATTTTTACAAATCCAATACTTTCTTCTATTGAATATAGAAGAATGTAAAAAGTGGTTTGTGCAACGTGAGCGAGACGAACCTGCAAAAACAGACACTTTTAATACTTTCACCACCCCTTCTTACGCTTCCGATTTGTTAGCGCCGGCATGCACTAGATTCTTGAAGCCAATCAGTGATGACAGCAGTGGCAGTTAGGAAGGATACAGCAAAAAATTCATTGTTTAAATTTTGGTGGTGAAGAATAAGATTGATACGATCAGAAAAATCTAGGCATCAAACTTGGCACCTATGATTTGAATTTTAGGCGTCAAAATGAAAAACCTGTTAGTAAAATATGACTAACAACTGCTAATTTCTAACCCTGAACTTCATACAGTTTTTGACTCAGTCAACACAATTTCAAACCCTGAGAAGAGAAGGTAGTTTGTGTCCTAAACATATTATGATATTATAATTATGATTTAATAAGGGGCAATATTGGAAAAATATATATGTATCAAAGAAAATAAAATTCTTATGGCTAAGATAATCATAAAATCAAAGCTCTCAATTAAAAATTTTAAAGCATTTAAGAATAAAAATTAGAAATATATATATGTGTGTGTGTGTGAAGTAGAAGCACTTCCTCTTCTCCTCACGTCCAGATAGAAACTACAACTTTTCCGTACCATTATTAGTCACAGCAGAATGGCAAGAAGTTTGGACTGGGAAAAGAGTTCAGTGAGAAACCAGTAGTTCATCGTTTGGATCGGCGAAGTGAAGTCAGAGCGGTGGTTTGCTTTGGATATGTGAACAGACGTGTTCACCTTCTCTTTTAAGCTTCGGCTTTCTTCTTATTTTAAATTAGCACAGACCATGCTCAGATGTTAATACTATTATAATCATTTAAATACATTGTAAATATTGTCACTATTAATTTATGTTCGTCATTAAATAGCTTTGTGTGCCAGCATAATTCTTCTATTTTTTCATGATTTGATTCTTAAATTTTGTGAATTGAATGGCAAAACTAATTGAGTTTAATGATGAGGAATCCTGCTTGAGTATTTATTACATATATATATTAAATCTATGTATATAAATACACACATTAATTTAAATTTTCTAAAAAACAGAAAGTTTTCAAAACTGTGTCATGACATCACTGGCAATTTTAATTGATACAATTTTGAAAAAGCCACTATCACATTAACAATACAAGTGAAACTTTAAGTACTTTATTCATCTTTTCCAGAAGCAAAAATGGAGAAAGGGTTGCTAAGTGTTTCATAGAGTACTCTGGAAAATTTGGCAGGTGTATTCAAAATGTTGCTAAGTCAAAACATTTATTGCTTAAATAAAATACCCCTCTTGCATCATATAGAAAGAGTACATTAAATATTGAATTTCATAAAAACTATTTGAAAATATTTGCTATTTCCTCTGAAAAGATTAAATAGATAAATAAGCCAAAAAAACTTTTTTAAATTTAAGTTAGTATATTAACATGAATAAAATTCTATTAATAATTATACAAATTTATTGATTATGCATAATAATTTTCACAGTCAGTATTACAAGTTGTCAAACTAGAGTCATCAAGTTTATACCACCTTTTTTAAAAATTATTATTATTATTAGAAGTAAATAAAAGTATAAGAAAAAAAAGATCATTAATAATTAATTTTGAAAATAATATTTTTATTTTTGAATAATAATGCAAATTAATTATTACACTGAAATATAACATAAAATGAAATAAAACTACTTTATATTTTTGATACATAAATTATTTATAAAGTATAACTTACAAATTGATAATATTTTAAATCTTTAGCATAAATTACAATGAATAAAAATGCATGATTAATAAATAACTAAAATTAATAAATTAATGTATCTTTTCTTAATTATTCTGATTCACGTTTTTTGTATGTGCTTAAAAATTATAAGTTAATTTAAATTATTAAATGATTATGAACTATATTATTATTGGAATACTAAATAGTAAACATTTATACAGCATATTTATAAACTGTCAACTATTTCTTCTTTTTAAATTTAGAAATCTTCTACATTTCAGAAAGTTAAAAAATATATTGCTATGTTTTAAACAGGAATGTTTGTGTTCTGGATTTTTTATTTTATTTCCCACCTGTAATTACGAATTGTATTTTTGGCTATATATAATTGCTATACTATAAAACTACCAACAATATCACTATTAAAAAATTAGTGGTGGGAAATAAAATAAAAAATTCCGGAACGCAAACACCCCTGTTTAAATAAATAAAAATAAGTCAGTTTTTTTTTTTTTTTTTTTGCATAATGGGAAAAAAAAAAAAACTGTGAAACTTATTCATTTACTGAAAAAAAAATAATAATAATAATAAATAATAATAATGGCAAGTTATTTTGTAGTTAATTGGCATGTTAATAATAAATAAATATAGAGATGGAAGATGCATGTGATATTAGTCATATCTTAGTCATTAATGATTTAACTGATTCAGAGCCGTTGCAACAGGAGGGCAGCATTTAACCTTAAAAACATTTCAGCCCATCCTAGTGTGATTGATTCAACACTCATTAAAACAACAATACTTTTCCAAGATTTTTCACTTTTTTCTATTTTCATTCTTTTCTTCTATTAAAGACAAAAGTTTAACCAAAATAAACATAGTACTTCTTTCTTAGCACTAAAATAAATAAATAAATAATATATATATTATGTTACCGCTAAAGTGCAGAAATCAGTTAATCTGCAGATTAGCTCGGTAATCTGCACATTAACTAGGGTGATCCGTTAAAGTGAGGAAAATTGTTTCATTTCTCAAATTACCTAGGTAATATGCACATTACCTACAAGGCACTAGTTAAAATTAAAATAAGATATCTGGTGTTGTAATTTTATAGCACACTGTGTTGTGTTTGTTTGGTTTTTTTCATTCGGAAAAAAAAAAATAGTTTTCTTTTCTTTTTTATTTGTTTCTTTACTTATTTTAAACTGTATGTGTTTTATTTTTTATATCTTTTGAAGTTATATCTGTTTTAATTTTTTTCTATTTATTTCATCTTTTTTATTCTGTCAATATAAGTTTGAAGATGTTATGCATTTTTAATATGAAATTAAATATCTGTAATAGTTTTCAATAAATTCTATTTTATAAATGAATGTTAGAATTGTAATACAGTAACGATTTCTTTTCAAAATAAAAATATTTAACCATTTAAATTAAAGAAAAAAAAATGTTTTATTAATAAAATAATTAAAGCTGCTTTAATATTTTTTAGTACGCATGAAAATTAAAATGACAGTTTACCAATGCTTTATTAAACTATATTTTGCAGCATACATATATCTGTATAAATTTAGCAAATATATTAATTTTACAAAAAAAAACCTTTATTAACACTTTTTATGTGATAAACTACAACGAAATTATCTGAAAAAGCAAACAAAATAAAAATAAATAAATAAATAAAAATATAATCATGATATATAAAATATGTACAGGAAACTTGAAAAAAATGTAATGAAATGCTTAAAAATGTACAGAAATTTCATATTAAGTATTTATTAAATGCCATAATATTTTTCAAAGTTAATAATTAATATATCTTTTTTTTTTTTTTTTTTTTTTTCCAGCAAGTAATAGTAATTTAAATCAATTTTAAAATAAATTAGTTTTAAAAAGTTATGGTTTAATAGCTTTAGTTCGGAAGGAAATAATTACTGTAACGTACATTTAATATTTATAATTCAAAATGGAGTTTCACAAGAGACAGCTTTTAATTAAGATTAGATTTCATTAATAAAATGCAGACCCTTATCAAACTTATATTGACAGAATTAAAAAAGATAGAAATAAAATCAAAATTAAAACAATTATAACTTACTTGTTACTTTAAATTTTGTGTTAGTCATAATAATAAACCTAATCATGGCTTCGATCCTCCACATTTTGCGTTTGCCCAAGGTTTTTCTATTTGCCGTTTATCATCATAGCGTAGCGGAAGGGGTAAAAGTTTCAGTTTATGTTTGAAGGTCATTCACGTATCTGTATCACATGGCTGTTTGACGTCATAGTGAATGTAAAAAAAAACTAAGGCTCGAAACAAACATTTGAGCTTTAACGATACAGAAACCGCTAATGTGCAGATTACCTAGTTAAAATGCGGAAAACTCTTGATTCTGCACTTTAATGGGTCATTCTAGTTAATCTGTAGATTAGCTAGGCAATTTGCACATTAACAGATTTCAAGCTTTAACGGTAACATATATACACAGAGTAGGTGCTCCAGTGATTGGTATGCTCCAGTAATTGATATCTATCCAGAAATAATAAATAAATAATAAAATCATATATTTTACATATAAGAATTTTAACATTTTATGTCAAACACTGGAGCATAGGGTGCCAATTACTGATAAAAGGAAAAACCGGCAGTGTCAATTATTGGAACAATGAGTGGGTGTGAAATAAACATTCATAAAAAAAAAAAACATAATTGTTTTCAAATGTATATATTTTAATATATATGTGGTTCTGAATGTCTTTCATACCATATGTGCTAACTTAAGATTTATAAAAATATTTTCTGATGACTAGAACATTAAAAACATCAGAGATTGCTCTAAAAGTGTCAATCACTGTGGTGCACTTACCCTATATATATATATATATATATATTTTTTTTTTTTTTTTGCTCCTAATCGACAGTCACATTGAATATTTTCCTTTCATTTAATAATTACAAAAATGGGTCCCATAAATGAAAATTTAGATTGGCATCTGATTTTTAAAAACATAATTTAGTTTAGACAGAAAAATTCAACTTAAATCATATATTAGATAATAAAAAATCCTAGTAACATGTTTCAAATTCACTTACATCTGTAGAATTATCACGTGCAAAAAGGCTTAATTTTTTCCAATTTACATCTTGCTTGTAGTTTTCATCAGTATGTTCACCAAATCCATAGATATTAGTAGAAGCTAATCGGGTTGATAACTGTATATACTGATCAGAAAATATCATGCCTGGTATGTTTGTATCAAATCTAAGAAAGAAAATAAATACAGCACAATTTTAATAAAGCATTTTAAAAAGGAAAAAGTTATTTACATCATAATAAACTTTTAAATTAAATTAATTAAAATCAATTTTAGAATGCAAAAAAATAGAAATTTAGAAAAAAACAAGTTGGTTTATGGTTTTTTTTTCTAGAAAAAAACATTTGGTTTAAACCTTGGTTTAAAAACCATCGAACCCTGAGTGTACTTTTAAAAATATTTACTTACATGTAATTTTTGTAATTGATATTAATAATGCGTAAATATTAATTACACTTACTTATTGATTTTCTTGAAAATAATTTTTATCCAATTTGAAATGAAATTGTTGAACAAAATATTGATGTTATTTTAAATATATTCACAATATTATTAATTTCCAGGCAATCAAATAAAGACAAAACATGAAAAAAATATTTTCATTTATTTAATTTCATAAGTACTAAAAACATTTTTATTATCATTAAATAAAATGAAGCAGAACTTGAGCTTTGCTAGAAGTCAGCAAGCAGCACTCCAATGATTTATTTGCACCAAGAAAAGAGCAATAAATAGTAAATCATAAACCAGTTGTTCAAGCAAATTTTGCTACAATAATTACATCCCTCTTTTCTCCTCAAAAAATTGGAGCAAATATTGTCCCAAAAGTTGTTTTTCGAAAAATTGCCTAGTCTGATAGCAGCTTAATTAGATAGCTCATTGCTACTCTGAGGTCTAATTGATATTTTCATGATCTCAGATCAGTAGACCACCTAGAAATTTGAATGCTGTATTTACTAAGTTCTATTATAAAACAATATATATACATACACACCACAGAAACTTAACTTTTATATTCCAGTTGTGATCTAATAAATAAAACAATAATAATGGATTCTGAAAAAAATATAATGTATATGCATACTTTACCAAGAATAACAGAAAATTTTAATTTTAAAAATGTAAAAATCTTGTCTATATTATAAATAAATATGGTCTAATTTTATAACATTGGATGAAAAAATAAGTCAAAAATTTTAAGTGTGATGAATATCATAGAAATTCTTCTTACATAGTAGTTCCAGTACTATTCCTTTTCACTAAAATACCAAATTGCGGGCCATTAACAAAATCAATAGAATAGTCAACTGTAACTGGAGACTCAGCTGGCGGCAAAGGTATCTCTATAGGCACTTCAAATCGCTTATTTTCTTTATCTGCAAACTGTAGAAGAATAAATAAAATTTAAATTATAATGAAGCACCTTACACATAATTAATTAAATATAAAAACCTTAATATGTACCTCATATTACTTCGTTAATATTTTCAGCTGGGAGCCCAGCTCTTTTCAAACGATCTTCATCTGTGTCGGATCTCTTAGAGTTGTGGTCTTTTATAGATTTCATAAGTTGATTTCACATCCGGTCCGGAGCCATTGCGTCACTGTCATTGCACACATCCGGCATTGTTGCAATTTCTATGGCTTCTCTAAACATCGCATAATTATAATTATTGTAATTAGCTATCTTTTTACTTTTTTCAAAATTTATTATAATTTCTTCATTATCGAAAGTTTTAGCTAAAGCTGTATTTATTTTTCCTGTTTTGATATTGTTTTTATGTTCTTTGAGTCTGGTTTTAATCTTTCTTTTCGTTATACCGATGTATGAACCTGGTTTATTGTCTTGGTTATTTGTGTACGGTTAGTTTGTAAGTAAACGCCATTGGTTCGTGTATAAATTGTGCAATATTAATATGTAATGACCCCACTGATCTAAATAATGAATTTAATTTAATTAAAGACTTCACTAAAAAGGCGGGTTACCCTAACAAAATCATTCAAAAACTAATTAAAACCAGATTAAAAGCCAGTAACTATATACCAAATTTTCAAAAAACCCCTTTAAAATTCACCTCTTCCATACCTTACGATCGCGGAGCATCGAATAAAACACTGCAAATAAAATCGGCGTAAATATCCCTATAAAACCTAACCTGAATATTTTTCAATTATTACGTAATGATAAAGACCCCCATCACCCCTTTGGAAACTGCCGGAATTTACCAAATACCGTACACAAATAACCAAGACAATAAACCAGGTTCATACATCGGTGTAACGAAAAGAAAGATTAAAACCCGACTCAAAACATAAAAACGATATCAAAACAGGAAAAATAAATACAGCTTTAGCTAAAACTTTTGATAATGAAGAAATTTTAATAAATTTTGAAAAAACTAAAAAGATAGCTAATTACAATAATTATAATTACGCGATGTGTGCAATGACAGTGACACAATGGCTCTGGACCGGATGTGGAATCAACTTATGAAATCTATAAAAGCCACAACTCTAAGAGATCCGGCATAGATGAAGATCGTTTGAAAAGAGCTGGGCACCCAGCTGAAAATATTAACAAGTAATATGAGGTACATATTAAGGTTTTTATATTTAATTAATTATCTCTAGAAGAATTTCATTAATTACAAGAAAGTGGTTTTAAAATACGAATAACTAAATAAATTACAAGAAATGGCAAACTGCACACTGCTACTAAAAAGCATCACAATGGAAATACTACATGAAAAACTTCAGCTTTCTTACTGTAATGTACAAAACTCTGCCAGTAATTTTTAGCTATTTGATATTAGAGCTTCTCTTTACCCACAACTTAAATCATAATGTCGCAAGATGATTTCTAAACAGAATTTGAAATGTGTTTTTATATCTAAGTTGCCAAAATTGGAGTTACACAGAAAATATTTACTTATAAAAGAATGGTCATGTTCCCATGTTTTATCAGTTTTAAATAAAATAACCTTGAAATAAAGGCAAGTAAAAATTCAGTCTAGTTATAGATGGAATTATTATGCTATACAGTGGCACAAAAAATAAATAAAAATTTACTGATTTTAAAACGGCAAAAACCCTGCCCTTCTTAGGCAATATAACCTCATGGTTGATCCTTTTTTTTTTTTTCACACACTGAGTCTCTCTCTCTTGTCATCTCGTCTCCGACACAAGTTTGTTTCTCCAAGCAGGGAGCCAAAACTTTAATCCAGATGATGCCATCGACAAATGGTACTTTAGTGCTGACAGGCAAAGATATACAAATTCATATTAGTCATGACTTGAAAAACTGAACAAAACTTTTCTTTGAATGACATTCACATTTAATCTGTTTGAATGATAATAAGATATGATATGAACCATTTTATTACATAAAATTTCATGCATATTATAAAAATGTTTAAAATAATTGGTAAATAAAATTCCCAAAATATGTAAAAATTTGAATATGGCTACCTTATTTTGTGGCAAGTACATTTATTTTTCAGCGAGAGTATTCTGAATTGAAATTTTGTGCCCTGCATTAAGTATTGATTAAAATTACATTAATTAAGATCATTAAAACATATTACAATACATTGTTATATTACTACTAAACCAGTTAATTCCTGCAAAATCAGCAAATTGTTTAACAGATTACATACAATTTCGGTTTAAATGCAAAATTTTACTTGTATCAGGTGCAACAACAATAAATAAAAAAACTTCATAAAAACATCATAAACTTGCAACAACTGTTTTGGGTCAAAATAATACCTCAATTCTTTGTCAGGCAAACAAAGTAGGCACAAGTGCAACAAACAAAGCAACAACGCACCAAGCCGAGGTAAATGATGAGATAAAATAAATAAAACTGAAAATCAACATAAATACTGGTGTGAAAGGTGGAGGGGCGAAATCATAGAAAAATAAATAGAAGTGACTTACAAAAAAAAAAATAAAGAAAAATTACAAAAAAAAAAAAAAAAAAAAATCTGAATCTACAGGAACAAGGTAATTTAGTGTTTTAGGTTGATTTCTTTAGAAATCGACCTATTGCAATCACTTCGTTTATCTATATATATATATCTATAATGAAAATTTTGTCATCACGATAACTCCCGAAATAATACTCGAAATCGAACCAAATTTGGACAGTGAACTAATCTTATAAATATTTTGGATGAGTTCGTTAACCAAGTTGCTCCGAGTTTTTGTTTTCAAGTGGCAGCCACTTGAAAATTTCAAACCGACATTGTAAAAAGCATATTTAAAGCAAGATTTGCTTCAATTTTGATGTAAATACAGGCCACATAAGAGTCTCAATGATGTTTATTAATGAAGTTTAAACGCCATTTTTAATAAAGTGGCAGATATTTTAAGTTAAGCGGGACCACTTGAAATCAGGCTACCACTTGAAAATTTAAAATCACTATAACTTCCGAAATAATACTCCAAATCGAGCCAAATTTGGACAGTGTCTTAACTTATCCTATAAATATCTTAGATGAGTTTATTAACCAAGTTGCTCTGCCATTTTGTTTTCAAGTGGAGACCATTTGAAAATTTCAAATTCAAATTGTAAAAAGCGTATTCCGAATTTGTTTTAAATTTGATGTAAATATAGACCACATAAAGATCTCAATAATGTTTATTAATGAAATTTATCCGTCATTTTTAATAAAGTGGCATATATCTTAAGTTAAGCGGGGCCACTTGAAACCACGCTACCACTTGAATATTTAAAATCATAATAACTTCTGAAATAATACTCCAAATCGAACCAAATTTGGACAGTGTCTTAACCTATCTTATAAATAACTTAGATGAATTTGTTAACCAAGTTGTTCCACCATTTTGTTTTCAAGTGGAGACCACTTGAAAATTTCAAATTCAAATTCTAAAAAAGTGTATTCCGATTTTTTTTTTTTTTTTTAATTTTGATGTATACATAGATTATACAAGTGTCTCAAATAACTTTATTAATGAACTTTATCTACTATTTTTAATAAAGTGGCAGATATCTTAAGTTAAGCGGGACCACTTGAAATCAGACCACCACTTGAAAATTTAAAACCATGATAACTTCCAAAATAATACTCCAAATGGAACCAAATTTGAACAGTGTCTTATCTTATCTTATAAATATCTTAGATGAGTTTGTTATCCAAGTTGCACCGCCATTTTGTTTTCAAGTGGAGACCAATTGAAAATTTCAAATTTAAATTGTAAAAAGCGTATTCCGAAATTGTTTGAATAGTGATGTAAATACAGATCACGTAATGATCTCAATGAAGTGTGTTCATAAACTATATCCGCCATTTTTAATAAAGTGGCAAATATCTTAAGTTAAGCGGGGCCACTTGAAATCAGGCTCCCACTTGAAAATTTAAAAACACGATAACTTCTAAAATAATACTCCAAATCCAACCAAATTTGGACAGTGATATTATCATATAATCTTGAATGTTTTCACTGGGCAACTTGTCCCGACATCTTGTTTCTAAGTTCCAGCCACTTGAAATCACACTGCCACTTCAAAATATGCCACACGGTAACTTTTAAAAAACTAAACTGATTCAAATAAAAGTTGGATAGTGAACTTATGGTTCAAATATCTAGGATAAGTTCACTTGGTGACTTGATCCGCAATTTCATTTCCAAGTGGCGGCCACTTGAAAATTTGTTATCACGGTAACTTTAGAAATACTTAATCAATGCAAATCAAAGTTGGAAATTGGATTTATCATTCAAACAACAAAAATCTAGAAAATTCACGTAACTCGTGAACCAATCACGTTATTGCGTCCATCTTTGGTATATCGATAATAAGTATTTTCTCGCCAAAAGTCGCCAAAAAAGTCGTCATTGTGGAAAGTCGCCAAATTCTGCGCCAAATCTATTACCTGCGTTACTGGATGTTTTTAATGCGTTTTTAAGGGAAAATTAGGCTATTTTAATGCTAAAACAAACTAGAAATGCAGAAAACTAACATTTTTATCAACTTACTAAGCCTCTTTGAAAGAATTTCTAGGAAAAAAAAATTATTTTCAAATTTGCAACGATATCTTAGATGAGCAATTTTCTCTGCCATTTTGATCGAAGTGGCAGTTACTTAATTTTTCAACACGATGACTTTTGAGATTTTGAATTAATTCGAACTATATGTGTACAGTAGACTTATCTCACAAATACATTTCATATATTTGTCAACTTAACCCACCATTTTGTTTCGAAGCGCCAGCCACTTGAAAATTTTAAAATCACATAAAAATGTATTTATGAACTGATTTGCTTAAAACTCCATTTGTGCGTAGCCTACATCAATATTTCTACGAAGTGGCGCCATTTTGAATCAAAATGACGGCTGCTTGATAAGGAAAGAGAAATCAACCTACCCTTCCGAATAAGCCGGAAGGTCTTGTTTTATATTTGTTCGTGGGCACATGGAATCTATGGAAATGTGAAAGTGGAGATTGGTTGGCAAAAAATGCAACAAAGAGAAATGCTAATTTCGATCTCAATGTTCCTGTTCCTAAATCATACTTTAAAAAAGATATTCAGGAAAAAAAAAAGAAAAAAAAAAACAATTGAACAATAGAATTTTACATATATGTCTTCAAATAATGGTGACATTGCAAAGCAATTCTTTCCAAGTATTCCCGAAAGATTTAAAAGCAAGAACCTAGTGCTGAATTTAATTAAAGTTACCCAATTTCTGATGATCATGGAAAGTTTAATGTTTATCTTCAATGATAAGCTGAAGTCTTCAAGCGTGTGTAATTGTGATCCCCACATTCAACAAAGTATTTGATTTTTTACTGTTCTTCACTTAATCATGCAAGAGACACATTAAAATGTAAATTAAAAAACATTGAAATTACTTGACCTCCCTAAATGTCAAGAATTTGTTACTTTGCTTCCAATGATTTTATTAACTCTTATTAAAACTAGTATGATGTGGCCACCACATGACTTTCTTCTATATAATTTTACACAAAATTTATTCAATACAAATTATTTATTAAATTATCAAATTATTTTCCATTATAAATGCAGACGATTTTTATCTGACAGTATATATTATCACTAAATGCCGAAAGATGCAAATTTTTTGCAAATCAGAAGAAATAAGATTTTTTTCGAAGTTTTTTCTCATTAAAAGTTAAAAATATCGATAACTTTGTTTTAAATTAGACCACAGATCTATAGTTCAACCATTTGTTTTAAAGGTACTGACGAGATCTTTCGAAAGATACCCATATTGAAAATTTACTTCCCCCGGGGGGTACTTCCTCCCCAAAGGCGGGGCCGGGGGGGGGGGGGGGAAGCAATTCTCCCACATGCACAAAATTTTTTTCCTAGTTAACTACTACTATTATCAATAATTCATATTAATTTTACAATCACACGATTAAAATAACTCTCATTATGTACATTTATACGAAATTTTGTCCTATACTGCCATGTTAAAAATTTAGAAAAAATGAAACCACAGTGCCACCTGTTGAGCAATAGTTCCACAAATCTACTCAGCACCAGTTTATGTCAGGGTCTAACTAAATACCAAGTTTGGTTAAATTTTGTTCATTGGTTCATGAGATACAGTGTCCACAAAATTTGTGATACATACACACACAGACAGACATTTTCTAAAAACAGTCAGGACAAGGACATCCCAAAACATGTAAATCCATCAAAAACTGGA
The DNA here is from genome assembly GCA_963930645.1 of Salticus scenicus. Taxonomy (NCBI): domain Eukaryota; kingdom Metazoa; phylum Arthropoda; class Arachnida; order Araneae; family Salticidae; genus Salticus; species Salticus scenicus. The sequence goes on from OZ005654.1 coordinate 247,453,569, forward strand.
GTTCGAAAATTTTCATGAATCCAATACTTTCTCTCCCTATATCTATAGAAGAAAGTAAAAATTTTCATAATTCATGATTTTGTTTACTGCTTTTTTAACACTTTACAACAAAGTTGTAAACTGTTAACTTCCGTTTGTCTGCCCACGCTCTAACTCCTGTAAATATTCATGGAATTTATTGAAACTCATATATGTTACTCAAGTTCACTATCGGATGTTCTCTATTAAAAATAGAATGAATACCTCTACTGGTTTGTGTAGAAGGACACCTGAAAGTGAAGGACTTTTCTATTGTTATTTCGAATAAAAATAGCTTTATTATCAATGTATTCTGTTGCAATATTCACCTGCACTTGTGAAAAATAAATAAATAAATTAGATATACATGTGTCACACAAACATATTTCAGGCATCATAGTGTTTCTAAAATTTTACTCATATTTTATTATATTATTACCACTATCGTCAATAAGAAATTTTTTAATTTCTTCTATATTCAATAGCAGAAAGTATTGGATTCGTAAAATTTTTTTATCTTGGGCTTTTGAGGGATTTACACGTTTTGAGAGCTGTAGAACATGATTTGACCCTTTTTAGAAAATGTCTGTGTGTGTGTGACAAAATTTTGTGGCGACTGTATCTCAGGTAATACTGCACAGAATTTCATACAAATTGGTATGTAGTTACACATTGACATAAATTAGTGTCTATCAACTTATGGAAAAAATTGTCGAATGGCTTGCATTGCCATCCCGCTTTTTCTAAATTTTTAACATGGTGGTATAGGACAAAATTTTGTATAAATGTGCATAAAGAGAATTATTTTTTAATATTCATTTTGAAATTTAAAAGAATTATCTGTAATAGAGACAGTCAAATGGGAAAAAAAAATTGTGTATGTAGGAGCCTTGCCTTCCCCAGTGGACAGGAAGTCCCTCCTCGAGGGGAGTAAATTTTCACGATGGGAATCTTTCAAAAGAGCTCACCAATACCTATAAAACGAGTGGTTGAACCATCAATCTGCGATAATTTAAAATAAAGTTATCAACTTTTTTATTTTTAACAAAAAAAAAAAAGAAATTTTTTTTTTAATGTAATATAGAGAATAAAATTGACGTTTTTTTTGGTTATTTAGTGTTATACTACTTCTCTAATATGGAAATCATGAAAGATAATTTTTTAATAAATTATTTTTACTGAGTGAATTTGTATAGGAAATATAGAAGAAAATCATGTGGTGGTCACCCCAGTGGCAGAAACACCGCGACACAGAAAAACAGCTTGCAGACAGTTTTAGCCTGCACTGATCAAAAAAATTTGTATGCAACTTTTGGATAACAATTCACTTATTGAATGAATACAATTGTTTATACTATATTGTTCTGTAGTAAAATTGTATTTGTGTATTGTTGCACGAGATCACCGCTGATGTTAAGCCAACCCCCCAATCAGCTTTCAGGCTTTTTGAGTGTAAGCCATTTTCACCCCTGATGACACGAAAATTTTGCAGACAGATTATGAAATTTTAGAAGCCTGTCGCGAACAGCTACAAAACTTTCTGCCACTGGGGTGGTCACAACATATTAGTTTTTGAATATTTTTTTAATGTTTTAATGCTAAAATATTGTGTAATAAAATATTGTTTTAAGATAATGGTGACAATATAATAAGATGAGTGTAAAATTTAAGGAACGCTGTGAGGCCTGATATTTATATACTATATAAATATATACAATGTGGCCCACCTGAATAAAGTAGTTTTCTAATACAGCCCACCAGGTGTTTTGGTTTTGGACAGGTCTGATCTAGATTACTATATTTGTTGCATATTCTTAATTTATTCTCTTTAATATATTAAAAGCATTTAAAACCGTTTAAAATTACCTTACGAGCGCTTTCGACTGCTTCAGCAGTCTTCCTCAGGCATGTGCTCCGGTGAACCACGTTCGTCAGGCGTATCCTTTGTTCTTTCATCTCTCTTCTCCAGGACAGGGTGCCACCCAGCGTCAATTTCCATTGGCTCTGTATTGCATGCATCGTGGTTCGCGATAATTTCGACGTTTTCCCTCTTTGTGGCATAATAATAGTTGTTGTAATTCTTGAGATTCTCTTTAAGATTCTCTTTAAGACATTCTCTTTAAGATGCAACTTTTATACATATGAAAGGATAAGAAGAGAACATATCTTCATTTTCGTCTAGTCGATTCTTCTACCAACCTTGCTCTCAGAGTACCGAAAGAAGGGAATAGAGAAAAATACAGGACTCAACGTCTCTCCATGTGTGCTCTTGCCTAGTAAAATCATGTCAAAATTACGGTCCCGGGAGGTGACGCGATGTAATCGCGGCTGTCTTCGGCCTCAACTCCGATGAAATCAGCTCCACCTGCTCAGACCTAAATCATGGACCGTAATCTGTAAGATGTTCAAGATATGCCAATAAACAACTGTTTCGAATTCATGGACTCGATAATGAGTGAAAGCCTCTCTTCATGAGAGATATTATGTGACATGGAGTAAAGAATTCGTCACATATATTATGAATTGCTTACATTTCTTGTAATAGCAAATTTAGTCTGGCATTCTTGGATCACAGACAAATTTTGTTTTCTTGCATATAGATACAGAAAAATTTGCTTCTGATAGTCTGAGTTTGAATCTAATTAGATCTATAAATCGTCTAGAGCTAATATTTTTTCAAGTTCTTATATTTCTGGAGTTATTGTTAACCCCCATTGGATTCATTCAGAAACCTGATTTCAAGTGCAATGTGGCTTAAAAACACATCTTAAAAATTTTAAGTTTTCACACAAGAAAAGATATGCTTTATTAAGCAGAATTGTCATTTATTAATATAATAGTATGGTTCAAGATAGTTAAAAAATAATAATACAATTAAAGGAACTAAATTGATCTAAAAACAATCAAGCTGTGCCTGATTGCACCTGACAGAGAACTAAGTTAAAAGCTAAATTCTTGGGATATAAAATCACAATCTTACTTAGAGCACAGCAACAACTTTTATCCTAATACATGAAGTGATAGTAAATATGAAATTCTACAACTAACCTTTAATCTTAGTCTTTTTTCTGTTTCAAAATAAACCTGAAGACTAACATAATCAACTTCATTTCCAAACATTTTCATCTGGTTGGTACGTTCCAAATCCACATGGTATCCATTTGAAGTTTTCCTGATCTCTTTGTAGGTATAGCCATAACCATCTGGATAGAAACAAAGAGGTTGTGGATCTTCTGTTCTCTGAACCCAAATACATCTAAAATAAGAAAAGAAAGAAGAAGAAAAAAAAAGCTTAATAAAAATTACAATTCCATAAAGAATGTAGCCATGATTAAGAAGGAAAAATTATACACATCTTAAAAGCAATTTTTACTTCCATTACTCTACTACCGTAGGTAATGGAAGTATTGTATTTGGTCCAAAAATTCAATATCGAGTTTTCACCTGATTTACACATTTTAAGGTCTCCTGAGTTCAAAAAAGTGGTTTTTGGCATTTGGCCAGTGTGTATGATGTATGTATGTGGGAAATCTTCTGACTATCGTATCTAAAAAACTAATAAAGATAGAACTACAAAACTTCAGAATTTATACAAGTCTGGTGTACAGATGAATTTTCCAAATTTTGGTGAAAATTGGAAAACTGAAAGTGGGACTGTAACTGTAAGTCCGTATCTCAAAAATGGCTCTAACGATTTTCTTCAAAGTTGCTATATAAACACTCTATTAGATGTCCTTTCGAATGACATAGTTGGTTTGATCAGGAAAATTGATAGGCGTTCTGTATAAATAGCTCAATTTCAGGTCTCACAAGTGTGTTCCTTTAAAAACAGCTGTAAGGATTTTTTATCTCAAAAACGGTTCTAACGATTTTTTTTTTTTTTTTTAATTGTTACATAAATCCATTTTAGGTACCTTTTCTCATGTATTATGTGGTTATTACATAAAAATTAACAGTCATCCAAATTAGGTAGTTCAGTTTTAGGTCCCCGAAATCGGTGTTTATAAGAATAAAATTCTATCGCTTTTCTTTCTTTCATTTTTTTAACTCACTATGTAAATTCTGTTTTATATGTCTTTACACATGTATCAAATTTCCCTTACTGAAAAATTCCAAAAAATGTATGTAATACGTGTAATAGTGGGTGATGGAAGTTGTGTGGTTGTTTCACACCAAATTTTTTTAATATATATCTTGTGAAGAAAAAAAGTGCTATTTTTTTCATAAACTTTGATAAAAATTACTGCATTCAAAATCTCTCAATGAATTTTAACTATGTACATAATTGTCTAATAATGCTTAATAAATATATGCTTTTTTCTCCGTTATTAAAAAAAAAATAATAATAATACAAGAATAAACTTCAACCAAACACTATAATTTTATTTTTGAATAAATTAAAACAATATGGGCAAAACAGAGAAAAAAAAATCATAAATATATATTATTTCTAAAAAAAAAAAAAAAAAAAAAAAACTGGAATAAAAGACAAACTTAAATAGCAATAAAAAGAACTTAATAATACGGTTATCAGGTTGTTGACTGGACAGAAAAAAAGTCTGATGAAAAAATAAATAGACAAACAAAAAGATTTGCTTATTATTTTCCCCCTAATGTGTTTTTAATTTTTTCTCTTTAGAAAGTACACTGAGGGGAAAAAAAAAAAAAAAATATATATATATATATATATGTATTATTATATATATATATAAATGTCTGAAAAAGGATATCTAGAACAATCAGGCAAAGGGAAGTAGAACTTATATGGATGACATGGAACTATTTTTACTAGAGCCGTAATTTATTTTCTATACGACAGTTGCATTGTTGCATTTTTTTTTTTTTTTTTTTTTTTCTCCAGTGAAAGCTATAAAGGCACTTTTGTGAGTTTCCTTCCTCCATAGAAGAAAATTTTGTGCTGACTACAAAACAACATAAGTTTTCTTTTTTTTTTTTTTTTTTAATTTACTAATTGAAATGCAAATAAAATTACCTATTCCTCATTAAGTGTGCCTTTGCTACAGTTGTAGAACTTACTACATTATAGTCTATTAACACAGCACAGTAATTGCTAACAAGGCCCGACTAAATAAATAACGCTTCACGCTTTCACCTTTTTGTCGGGTGGACATTCATATCTTTGCCATTACATCAAACTATTCTTTAAACAAGAAATGAATGAATCAGTGGATTAATCTCACCAGCATTCATAATATTTAATAGTTTTGAAGATTTTTATATTACTCAAATAATATTTTCAAATAATACTTTCTGTTTTTTGCAGTATGCAAAACTAATCTAAAAGAATAGGAAGTATATGAATCAGTGAAATAATCTCACCAGCATTCATAACATCTAATAATTTTGAAGATTTTATATTAGTCAAATAATATTTTTAAGTAATACTTTCAGTTATCCTACAATTTTCTTGGATGTATTATTTTAAAACTACTTTTATTAAATATTAATTTAGACTACACTAATATTTTGGTAATTTTAACGTTGATGAAACATAATAATTGGGATATTAATTTAAACAACCATGAGTTAAGTATTACCTTAGAGGTGATTATTTGAAATTTCGTGTTGGTGGTGTTTGTGTAACAGATGTTATATGCTATGAATCACTCTGCTTCATAGAGGGAATGTCACGATAAAAAAGGTGCTTTTATTTTTATTTGAAATTGTTCATAGATGGCAGATGTTGAGTTGAAAACATACAATAGCACATGACGTTAGCGAACATTTTATTTAATTATTTATTTTAATTTTATGTCATGTTCCAGTTTAGTTTGATAAGTAAATCGCTCATTTAGTTTTTAATTATTGTATTGTTTTGTTTATGAATTTTATTATCAAAACTATTTTTGATGATTTAATATTTGAGTGAAAAGCCTAAGATTATTCATGAATGGTTATAAAATCAATCTAGAAAATAGCATCATGCTAACTTTAAAGACAAAATTTTGTCTTTAAAACAACAGTTTTTAATTTTAAAAAAGGTATTCAGAGTCACCATTTCATCATGCATTTGCCAAGTATGACTGTGAAGAATATTGATTCTCTGGTCAATTTGGAATAATCAAATTCTTCAGAAAATTGAGTGAAACAATTATTTGGCAGTTTGGTATCTAAGATGCTATTATCCTTTTTTAATAGCTGTTTTTTAAAAATAGTGAAAGTGTTTGGTTTACTGTACGTTTTTTGTTACAGAAAAATTGCACCTGTGAAGCACAACCTGATAATTTCAGTTGGATAAAATGAATAAGTATGTAAAAAAATAAATAGAAAAGTAGGATGAAATGGAAGAAATAATCTTAAAATTAAAGCAAAAGTAATGAAACTAAAAGTTAATAAAAAGGTAATTATATTCTCATTTATAAAGACAATAAAACTTTTTCCAGTGACTTTATTTCCGCTTCCCAGGTTAAATGATCTAAATTTTCTAACAGGCAATCAATGTTTTAAAATCATTTTTAACATTCTCTTAATATTAATTATTTTCTTGTTTTAATATTTAATTTTTATTAATTGTGTAATAAGTTTTACAGAAAAATTCTATTCATATTCATTTCAGTATCTTCATAGTTGTGTTAAGGGGAGTCTCTACCTATCGTCTCCGAAAGCCGAAGCCAATGTTATTCTATGGGAAATTTTGCCCCATTATAATTCATTTATTCATTAAGTAATACATATTTTTAAATTCCGTTTTCCCTTTCCGAATATTCACAACTATTAAACAATTTATCAATTTATTATTTACAATTTAATTTTTTTTTAAATTGACTTTTTTTATTTTTAAGATTTCATTTTTAAGCTCAAAAATAAAAAATTTCACGTTGTGAAAATTCGTATTTTACAACCTCAAAATAAAGTATTAAAAATTTTTAAAAATAATTTTTAGAAAGCGAGAAATTGTCTAATAGTTGTGAAGTTTCTGAATGTCAAAACGGAATTTAAAAATATATATTAGTTAATGAATTATAATGGGGCGAAATTCTCCATAGAATAACACTGACTCTAGCTTCTGGGGACGATAAGTGGAGAGGCCTCTTATGCTATAATTTCCATTGAGAAACATAGTTTAAATTGTATTTATGTGCATCAAATTATAAATAAATTTAAAAAGATACTATAACTGTAATAATAATAATAATGATAAGATTTAAAGATGACGACTTTGATGTAAAGTTCTGTTGTTTATTATTACTGCTATTATTAGTCATTATTCTTTCTTACTTTATGCATTGAAAATTCCATGCATTTTATATTTTAAACGCAATTTTTAAAGTTTTTTTTTTTTTTTTTTTAACTATTTTATCTAGTTACTAAGCATTTTTAAATTTGTAAAGGCTTGGGAATAAATGAATACAGGTTTTACATAAAATCAGACAGTGTTACAATTTGCAAGGGAAAAAAAAAAAAAAAAAAAAAAAAAATCCCCTTTCCTAGCAGTGGCGGCTTGTGAACCGAAAATAGGTGAAGAGCTAAAAAATAATACTGAAGTATTTTTAATGCATAATTTTTATTAAGCAGGGTCTTAACTAAAAATACTTATTTAAATGTAAATTTATATTCTATAAATGAATACAGTGTAAAATACAGTGTGCTTCTTCACCTATTTTCGGTGCATGAGCCGCCACTGTTTCCTAGAAGATTAAAATAATAAAAAAGAACAATTAAAATAATAATTAAAGAACAATAATAATTATAATGCTACAGATATTGTATATCTAAATTATGATTATTTATGATAAGAAAATTATTCATTCAAGAAAAGAATACATCTTTGTAAATCTTATTGTAACATAAAGGAAATAATGTTTGCAGTTACTGATAAGCATCTTATCTGTGTCTTTCTACAGAAGATAAGATTACACATTTCATTGTTATCAAGCTTTTTTTTTTTTTTTTTTTTTAGAAAATTTTTACTAGACAAAAATTTTTTAAACAAACACTATTTTTTTATTTATTTAGAGAGGAATAAAGAAAAAAAAAATAAAATGAAAATGAAAAGAGAAAGAATCTATGTTTAATAAAAGACATTTTCAATCACCTTAAATTACACTTACAAACCTAATTTGATAAAAAAAATAAATAAATAAGTTATATAATTAATTAAAAAAAAAAAAAAAGTAGAGCCAGTCATCAAATAAAACAAATATTTACCATTCAAAACAGAAAAAAAAAAAAAAAAAATAGAGAAAACGGAAATAATATTAACAAATTTTATATATCTACTTTTAGTAATAGCAGCATATTAAAAATGTCTAAATAAATATAATTCCATTTATGAGATTCTAGATGAATAAAATACATTTTAATAATTACAAAGCATAAGTAAACTATTTTAGTTTCAATTCTTACCCTCTATCCAGGCATTTCTCATAATTTAATGGAAGATCGGGATTACAATCTACCCGAATCAAAAAGCTATTTGTATATACTTCAACATATAAAATAATGCAAAATAAGGCAATAAGTGACAGTCCTAGAAGTATATAAAATAAATACCACTTAGCTTTATGAACAGAAATTACTTTATCTCGAATTACAATATAATAAGGAAATTTATATTTTATAGGTTGAGAACTTTCATTCGCCATACTGATTTTTCTGATTGTCAGAATAGTCGATGAAAACGGAAGAAGTCCAATAAAAAAAATAAACTAATTAAAAATGAACAGATAATGCTGTAATGTAAACACTAAGACATGATAGTCTACTCATTTACAAACATACGATTAGATACAGCTGATCCGCTTATCACTTCTGCTCTTAACATAAACAAACTCTTCTCCATATTAAACGCACTGTTACAGCCGATGATAACAATGGAAATGAAAAAAATAAGACCTGAAAGTACATCTCTTGAATTATTTCAACACCAATGAAAAAGAATATCAGAGTTATAAATACGTCAAAATCTTCAAGTAAATAAAAAAAAATACCATTTTCATGCAAGTAAACAATGGCATGTGGCCTTGAAACATATCACAATGCTTTTGGATATTTTCTTCTGACAGCTGATCACATAAAGTTGTAAAATTAGTTTTCCCGCGGAGCTTCATGAACGGAAGTTGACTTTATGATGGTTGGTTGGATGTTGGATGGTTTAATCAACTGGAATATTCAGGCTGGAAAATCCAGAATTTACAAAATTTAAATCTTCAAACTTAGCTGTTGAATTTTTGTAAAAATTAATTTAAAAATAATCTATAACTAAACTATAAATTATAATTGAATTTTTAAAAATAAAAATTTTAATTGTAACTGTAATTGCTGGAGTACGTTTCTAGTTTCTATAGATACAAGCACAAAATTATGTAAACAAATACTATAACATTAGATTGATCAATAAATAGTAATTGAGAAATATCAACTTTGAGATAAAATGCTTACTTTGGGAATCTGAAAAAAAAAAATTAACATTACTTATAAATAAATACATCGTAAGATGACTTTTCAACGGTTGGTAATAGGTAAACATTTCAAGGAAGTTCAGGTTCCCTCAGAAAGTATTTACAATTTGATTCCTCATTCCAGAGAAGTCGAAGAGACTCAACCCAGGTTAACGATAAAATTTTTATTTTTATTATTGTTGTTATTGTTTAAAATAATTCCGATTTTCAAGTATTTAAGGAAATATTTTCACTCGTAAGTATTTTTTAATTTGCACTTGATCGAAAAATTAGATGGTTTACTATGAAATAATTTTTTATACAGTCTGCTATAAATATGTTATAAAAGAAAAAATCCTTAATCATATTTATAATATTTAAAAATGTTAGTTTAATCGTTTCTAATGCATATACCTATCATCTCTTTTTACTTTCTTTTATATTCAATAGAAGAAAGTATTGGATTGGATTCATAAAAACTTTCTACTTCCGGTTTTTGACGGATTTACACGTTTTGAGAGTTTAGAAAACGATTTGACCATTTTTAGAAAATGTATGTCTGTGTGTGTCTGTATGACAAAAATTTTGTGGCGACTGTATCTCCGAAACTACTGTTGAGAATTGTATAAAAATTTATATGTAGATGAATCTTAACCTAAATTAGTGTCTATCAATTTTTAGTGTCAAACGCTCAACAGGTGGCGCTGCTATGCAGCGATTTCCACAATTTAAGGGAAGGCTGTATTTCAGGAACTACTGAACAAAGATACATATAAATTCATATATCGATGCAACTTGATATAAATTAGTGCCCATGAACTTTTGGTGTCAACTGTTCAACAGGTGGCTCTGCTATGCAGCGATTTCCACAATTTAAGAAAAGGCGATGGGTTACATACAAACGGAACGCTTGCAATTTCAATGACGTAAATTTTGCAAGTTTTTTTGCAAATACAGTCGGCAGCAAAAGTAACAGAGCACTAGCGAAAATTCCTAAGTAAAAAAAGTACACTTAATGCAGATTTGTTAAATAAATCCTTGTCGAATCCTGTTCTTATAAGAACAGGATTCGACAAGGATTTATTTAACAAAACAGTGTTAAGTGTGCTTTTTTCATATAGGAATTTTTACTAGTGCTCGGATACTTTTACTGCCGACTGCAGTCATACATTTGGAACGCCTGCAAATGGCTTTGCAACTGGAAGTGTTTCATTTGTATGTAAATGTACCTCTATATCTCAGGAACTACTGCATTAAGATGCATATAAATTTATATGTAGATGCGTCTTGACATATGCTAGTGCCTATCCAATTTTGGGGTCAACTGCTCAACAGGCGGCGCTGCTATTCAGCAATTTCCACAATTTAAGAAAAGGCTATATCTCAGGAACTACAGCATTAAGATGCATATAAATGTATATGTAGCTGCGTCTTGACATATGCTAGTGCCTATCCAATTTCGGGGTCAACTGTTTCACAGGCGGCGCTGCTATGCAGCGATTTCCACAATTTAAGAAAATGCTATATCCCAGAAATTACTGCATAAAAATGCATATTAATTTATATGTAGATGAATCTTGACATATGTAAGTGCATATCAAATTTTGGGGTCAACTGCTCAACAGGTAGCGTTGCTGTGCAGCGATTTTCATATTTTAAGGGAGGGCTATATCTCGGGAACTACTGCACAAAGTTGCATAAAAATTTATATGTTTATGCACCTTGCGATACGTTACTGCGAATCAACTTTTGGTACTAATTACTCAACAGGTGGCGCTTTTATAAAGCGATTAACTCAGTTTAAGGGAAGACTATATTTCAGGTTCTAATGCACATAATCAAACAACACTTGATTTGTAAGAAAGCCATTATGAGACATTATGCCGATTCAATTTGGATGCATATCTACCAATAGATTGCGCTGCTATAGTGCAGATTTTCTCGAGAACGGGAATGCTGTATTTACTTCTATGGCATCTAACTGTACGAAACTTGATACTTGAGATAACCTTTATGAAAACGCATTTTTTAAGATGCTAGTTAAACTGTGTTTCTTTGGCTATTTAGTGTTAGTTTTCTCTAAGATGAAAATCCTGCTTCATCATGGTAGATAATTTTAATAAGTAATTTTTGTAAATAATTTGAACTGAATGAATTTATATAGGAAATTTAGAAGAAAGTCTTGTGGTGGTCACAACATATACTAGTATGTAGTTGTATCTGATGATTTTTTTTTTTTTTTTTTTTTTAATAATTTAAAATGACTCGCATTGTAATTCAAAACTCAGAGTATTTATTAATTATATGCATTTATCAAACGCATAAGATTCAATAAAAAAAAAATTAAAATAGTCAATAAAAAAAACTAGTATGTTGTGGCCATCACAACACTTTCTTCTATATTTTCCTATACAAATTCACCCAGTAACAATATTTAAAAAAAAAAAAAAAAAGATTTCTTTTCAAAGTTTTTTTTTTTTTTGTTAAAAGCAAAAAAAAAAAAGATTGAGAACTTTGTTTTAAATTATCACATATTTATAGATCAACCATTCGTTCTAAAGGTATTGACGAGACCTTTCGAAAGATACCCATCTTGAAAATTTACTTCTGGGGGGTGGGGGGGGGGGGGAAGCGATGACCCACATGCACAATTTTTTTTTCTTAATTAACTACTACTATTATTAATAATTCATATTAATTTTACAATTACAGGTTAAGAATAACTCTCATTATGTACATTTATACGAAATTTTGTCCTATACTGCCATGTTAAAAATTTAGAAAAAATACGATCACAGCGCCACCTGTTCAGCGATTGATCCCTAAATCTAATCATCTCCAGTTTATGTCAGGGGCCAATTAAATACCAAGTTTCGTTAAATTTCGTTAAAAAATATATATATATATATATAGGATTTTTTTTTTCTAAGTTTTTTTTCGTTAAAAGTAAAAAAAAAAAGTCCATAACTTTGTTTTAAATTATCACAGATTTATAGTTCAACCATTCGTTTTAAAGGTATTGACGAGACAGAGAGCTTTCGAAAGATCGACCTATCTTGAAAATTTACTCCCCTCGAGGGGGGACTTCCCCCCACCAGGGGGGGGGGTGGCGAGGCTACTACACATACAAAAAAAAATTTTCCCAGTTAACTATCTCTATTATAAATAATTCTTGTAAATTTCATAATGATTACTAAAAAATAATTCTCTTTATGTACATTTATACAAAATTTTGTCCTATATCATCATGTTAAAAATTTAGAAAAAGCGGGATGGCAACGCAACCTGTAAGACAATTTTTATCAAAAGTTGATAGGCACTAATTTATGTCAAGGTGAAAGTACATACCAATTTGTATGAAAATCTGTGCAGTAGTACCTGAAATAGAGTTGCCACAAAATTTTGTCACACACGCACACTGACAGACAGACATTTTCTAACTAGTATGTTGTGGCCACCACAAGATTTTCTTCTATATTTTCCTATACAAATTCACCCAGTAACAATATTAAATAAATAAATAAATAAATAAAAATTCCAAGTTTTTTTTCGTTAAAAGTAAAAAAATCGATAACTTCGTTTAAAATTATCACAGATTTATAGTTCAACCATTCCTTTTTAAAGGTATTGTCGAGACCTTTCGAAAGATACCCATCTTGAAAATTTACTCCTGGGGGGGGGGGGGGAGCGATGACCCCACGTGCACAATTTTTTTTTCTTAATTAACTACTACTATTATTAATAATTCATATTAATTTTACAATCACAGGTTAAGAATAACTCTCATTATGTACATTTATACGAAATTCTGTCCTATACTGCCATGTTAAAAATTTAGAAAAAATACGATCACAGCGCCACCTGTTGAGCGATTGATCCCCAAATCTAATCAGCTCCAGTTTATGTCAGGGGCCAACTAAATACCAAGTTTCGTTAAATTTCGTTAAAAAAAAAAAAAAAAAAAAGGATTTTTTTTTTCTAAGTTTTTTTTCGTTAAAAGTAAAAAAAAGTCGATAAATTTGTTTTAAATTATCACAGATTTATAGTTCAACCATTCGTTTTAAAGGTATTGACGAGACCGAGACCTTTCGAAAGATCGACCTATCTTGAAAATTTACTCCCCTCGAGGGGGGACATCACCCCGGGGGGGGGTGGCTAAGCTCCTACGCTGATTACTAAAAAATAATTCTCTTTATGTACATTTATACAAAATTTTGTCCTATATCATCATGTTAAAAATTTAGAAAAAGCGGGATGGCAACGCAACCTGCAAGGCAATTTTTACCAAAAGTTGATAGGCACAAATTTATGTGAAGGTGCAACTACATAACAATTTGTGTGAAATTCTGTGCAGTAGTTTCTCAGATACAGTTGCCACAAAATTTTGTCACACACACACACAGAGACAGACAGACAGACAGACATTTTCTAAAAATGATCAAATCGTGTTCTACAGCTCTCAAAATGTGTAAATCCATCAAAAACCCGAGGTCGAAAATTTTTACGAATCCAGTACTTTCTTCTATTGAATATAGAAGAATGTAATAATAAATGAGTAAAGAAAAGTAGAATGTTGTGGCTACCACATGACTTTCTTCTATATTTTCCTATGCAAATTCACTCAGTAAAAATAATTTTTAAAAAAATTATTTAATAAAATTATCTTCCATGATAACGTAGTACGATTTCCATATTAGAGAAGTAGTATAACACTAAATATCCAAAAAAAGTTCATTTTATTCTCGATATTATATTAAAAAAAAAAATAGCTTTATTTTAAATTATCGCAGATCGATGGTTTAATCATTCATTTGAAAGGTATTGGCGAGCTCTTTTGAAAGATGCCTATCGTAAAAATTTATTCCCCTCGAAGGGGGACATCCCCCCCCCCTTCCAGGGGAGGAGGCTATGCTTCTACATATACAAAAAAAATTTCCCAGTTGACTATTTCTATTATAAATAATTCGTGCAAATTTCACAATGATTATTAAAAACTAATTCTCTTTATGCACATTTATACAAAATTTTGTCCTATACCACCATGTTAAAAATTTAGAAAAAGCGGGATGGCAAAGCAACTTGTAAGACAATTTGTACCAAAAGTTGATAGGCACTAATTTATGTCAAGGTGAAACTACATACCAATTTGTATGAAATTCTGTGCAATAGTACCTGAAATACAGTTGCCACAAAATTGTGTCACACACGCACACAGACAGACAGACAGACATTTTCTAACTACTATGTTGTGGCCACCACAAGACTTTCTTGTATATTTTCCTATACAAATTCACTCAGTCACAATATTAAAACTAGTATGTTGTGTCCACCACAAAACTTTCTTCTATATTTTATTATACAAATTCACGCAGTAACAATATTAAAAAAAAAAAAAACAAAAAAAAAAAAAAAGATTTTTTTCATTTTTACTTTCTTCTATATGTAATATAGAGAAAGTATTGGATTCGTAAAAATTTTCGACCTCGGGTTTTTGATGGATTTACACGTTTTGAGAGCTGTAGAATACGATTTGACTATTTTTAGAAAATGTCTGCCTGTATGTCTGTCTGTCTGTGTGTGTGTGTGTGTGTGTGTGTGACAAAATTTTGTGGCAACTGTATCTCAGGAACTACTGCACAGAATTTCATACAAATTGGCATGTAGTTGCACCTTGACATAAATTAGTGCCTATCAACTTTTGGTAAAAATTGTCTTACAGGTTGCGTTGCCATCCCGCTTTTTCTAAATTTTTAACATGGTGATATAGGACAGAATTTTGTATAAATGTGCTTAAAGAGAATTATTTTTTAGTAATCATTATGAAATTTACGATAATTATTTATAATAGAGATAGTCAACTGGGAAAAAATTTTTGTACGTGTAGGAGCCTCGCCACCCCCCCTGGGGGGGGAAGTCCCCCCTCGAGGGGAGTAAATTTTCAAGATGGGTATCTTTCGAAAGGTCTCATCAATACCTTTAAAACGAATGGTTGAACTATAAATCTGTGATAATTTAAAACAAAGTTATCGATTTTTTTTTTTACTTTTAACAAAAAAAAAACTTAGAAAAAAAATCGTATAATTATTATTATTATTTTTTTTTTTTAACGAAACTTAACCAAGCTTGGTATTTAGTTGATCCCCGACATAATTTGGTGCTGATTACATTTAGGGATCAATAGCTCAACAGGTGGCGCTGTGATCGCATTTTTTCTAAATTTTTAACATGGCAATATAGGACAAAATTTCGTATAAATGTACATAATGAGCGTTATTTTAAACTTGTGATTTTAAAATAAATATGAATTATTGATAATAGTAGTAGTTAACTACGAAAAATTTTTTTTGTATGTGGGGGCACCGATTCCCCCCCTCGGGGGGAAGTACCCCCCGGGGGGGGGGGTAAATTTTCAAGATGGGTATCTTTCGAAAGATCTCGTCAATACCTTTAAAACGAATGGTTGAACTATAAATCTGTGATAATTTAAAACAAAGTTATCGATTTTTTTTACTTTTAACAAAAAAAAAACAAAAAAAAAAAACGTTTTTTTTTTTTTTTTTTTTTTTTTTTATATTGTTACTGGTTGAATATGTATTACTTTTAACAAAAAAAAAAAAAAAAAAAAAGAAAAGAAAGAAAAAAATCGTATTTTTTTTTTTTTTTTTTTTTAAATATTGTTACTGATTGAATATGTATATAGGAAAATATAGAAGAAAGTCTTGTGGTGGCCACAACATACTAGTTTTTTTTTTTTTTTTTCTTTTTTTTCGTTAAAAAGTAAAAAAAATCGATAACTTTGTTTTAAATTACCACATATTTATAGTTCAACCATTCGTTTTAAAGGTATTGACGAGACCTTTCGAAAGATACCGATCTTGAAACTTGACACCCCCACCCGGGAGGGGGGGGGGGGGGAGCGATGCCCCAAATTTTTTCCCTAATTAACTACTACTATTATCAATAATTCATATTAATTTCACAATCACAGGTTAAGAATAACTCTCATTATGTACATTTATACGAAATTTTTTCCTATACTGCCATGTTAAAAATTTAGAAAAAATACGATCACAGCGCCACCTGTTGAGTGATTGATCCCCAAATCTAATCAGCCTCAGTTTATGTCAGGGGCCAACTAAATACCAAGTCTGGTTAAATTTCGTTTAAAAAAAAAAAAAAAAAAAAAAAAAAAAATTTTTTTTTTTTTTTGTTAAAAGTAAAAAAAATCGATAACTTTGTTTTAAATTATCACAGATTTATAGTTCAACGATTCGTTTTAAAGGTATTGACGAGACCTTTCGAAAGATACCCATCTTGAAAATTTACTCCCCTCGAGGGGGGACTTCCCCCCCAGGGGGGGTGGCGAGGCTCCTACGCATACAAATTTTTTTTCCCAGTTGACTATCTCTATTTTAAATAATTCTTGTAAATTTCATAATGATTACTAAAAAATAATTCTCTTTATGCACATTTATACAAAATTTTGTCCTATATCACCATGTTAAAAATTTAGAAAAAGCGGGATGGCAACGCAACCTGTAAGACATTTTTTACCAAAAGTTGATAGGCACTCATTTATGTCAAGGTACAACTACATACCAATTTGTATGAAATTCTGTGCAGTAGTTCTTGAGATACAGTTGCCACAAAATTTTGTCACACTCACACACACACACACACACACAGACAGACAGACAGACATTTTCTAAAAATGGTCAAATCGTGTTCTACAGCTCTCAAAACGTGTAAATTCATCAAAAACCCGAGGTCGAAAATTTTTACGAATCCAATACTTTATAGAATATAGAAGAAAGTAAAAATAAATAAATAAATAAAAATTCCAAGTTTTTTTTCGTTAAAAGTAAATAAATCGATAACTTTGTTTTAAATTATCACAGATTTATAGTTCATTCCTTTTTAAAGGTATTGACGAGACCGTCGAAAAATACCCATCTTGAAAATTTGCCCCCGCTGGGTGGGTATCGATGCCGCCACACACAATTCAATTGTTATGCACATTTTTTTTTTCCTAGTTAACTACTACTATTATCAATAATTCATATTAATTTTACAATCACAAGTTTAAAATAACTCTCATTATGCACATTTATACGAAATTTTGCCCTATACTGCCATGTTAAAAATTTAGAGAAAATGCGATCACAGTGCTACCTGTTGAGCGATTGATCCCCAAATCTAATTAGCCCCAGTTTATGTTAGGGTGCAACTTAATACAGAGTTTAGTTAAATTTCATTCATTGGTTCGTAAGATACAGTGTCCACAAAAATCGTGATACACACAGACAGACAGACAGACATTTTCTAAAAACTATCAATTCGTGTTCAGGAAATCCCAAAACGTGTAAATCCATCAAAAAACGGAGGTCGAAAATTTTCACGAATCCAATACTTTCTCTATATCACATACTAGCAGGCTTTGCCCGCTTCGCTGGACATTAAACTTAAATGAATTGTCGAAATCCCATATCTTTATTAATAACCTAAGTTCTCGCTGTGATCGGCAGAGGCTTTTCTCGCTCGCAAGTGAGGAGTCTGGTTCCCGACTGCCTTCGGCAGCAACTTACCCACTTCTTACTTCCCCTTCCTCAGTGGGTAAGTTCGAAGTTTTCCTAAATCCCACTAATGTACATAACGCATACTCTTAATCAATATCCACACACCAAAATTCGCCATTCTAAGATAATTTAAAGCGAATTCAAACGGGAAAACATATTTTTACATATGTTTATTGCCCTCCGACTCCGAGAAGGGGGTGGTAAGGGGGGGATTTCGAATTTCGTAAAATCCCGTTACAATAAGTGCCGGACAAACAATTTACAATAAGACAAACAATTTACGCACCAAATTTCGTGACCACATAAGTCTTTAATAGAAAGTATTATAAATAAATGAATACAAAAAGCACAGCTTTAGTATGGGACCCCTTTGGTGACTTTAAATATTTTAAGCCATTTTTGCGATGAATTGAAATGGCTATCTCAATTGTGCATTTAAAGATTTTGGCGAGAAACGTGCGAGCTACTTCGGTGACAAATTTCAAATTTTGTCAAAGGAATCCGATACTAAAGCTATTGCATACACAAAATAAATAAATAAATAGTACCAATTTTGAACGGTCTAACTGTATTTCTGTTTTTTTGCCCCATACCCCCCCCCCCTCTCCCGCCCCACCTGGAACGAATTTCTAAAATTAAAGAAATTAGTTTTTATGTATTTGTGGGAGCTATATTTTAGAGCAAAAATCTCACATATATCTTTTTTTCTGTTTGCGATATAAAGGATTATTTCGAATCATTTTGCCCTCTCTCCCCCCTCTTGGGGGCTGAATTTCTAAAATTCCATAATATGTTTTTTAGGTATTTGTATTAGCTATATATTAGAGCAAAAATTTCACGTATATATGTTTTTTTTTTTTTTTTTTTGAGATATATAGGAGTATGTGAAACCACGATTTGCATATGTGAAATCACGTTTTGCCCCCTTTCCCCTCTTGAGGACCTAATTTCTAAAATTCCAGAAATTAATTGTTAGATATTTGTGTTAGCTATATTTTAAAGAAAAAATTTTATGGATATCTGTTTTTTTCTTTGAGATATGAAGGTTTTTGTAAAATCACATTTTGCCCACTACTCCCCCTTGAGGATCGAATTTCACAAAATCGCTTTTTAGGGGTGCTTACACTGCACGTTCCATAATCTGACCCAGTTTTGAGTCAGTGGCTTTAGTAGATTTTGCTGTGCGTTGATGAGTCAGTGAGTGAGTGGAAGTATTCTTTTATATATATAGATTATATCTGTGTGAGGGGGGATTCCGCCCCCTCAACCCCCCATTTCATTAATGCACATACATTTATATAGAATTTAAATCTGTTAGTAAAACTAAAATTTCACTTAAAATTATTCAGATAATTTTCATACGCAACGTTCCTTGAAACTTATCAATCTTGATCAAACTTTTTCAGCAACAAACTTATATTAACTTCAAAATACAACATTTGGATCACCTAAAATTATTCGTTTTTAAGTCACTCTAAGAGACACAGACAAAGATCAACGTTAAAAAACTTGACTACGGTAATCAGGAGCCTAAAAACGTGTAAATATACAAAAAACAAGCGATGAATATTTCGCTTAAAAACATACATTATTTACCATATCTCTATGAGGAATTCATTTCAATTCCCGAACAGCTTTCCTGGAAATGGCAAAATATTATTAATAAAGCACATCCATCAACAAAAAAAAAAATAATGTTATCGCTTAAATATTTGCAGCCCTGTATACATTTCGAAGATTATATACAGACCACATGGTGCTCCTAAATATAATCCTATAGTAATAATACATGGCCCAGCCTGAAATACACTTCCATCAATTTTCAACTATTGTCGCACTTTTATCTAGTTCTTTTGAGTAACCTTGTAAACGAACAGTGAATGATTTCCCTACCATATTCTACATGAGATATGTTTTTACACATATAAAAAATATATATTCGTTTCATTTGGTTTAGTGCAGTGTATAGATGTTAAACTGTACTTACCAGCACTTTCCCCCACAGACGTATTGTATTTGAATTCTCTTGGGCGTCCCTGTACACGAACCATTTGCTTTATCTCAACGAAAAGCTTAGTGTATCATCCCTATATCATACACATTTAGAATACCAATTTTGGACTTTCTGCTACTATTTGTTCTTGAGCTATGCTGATAACACATATACAGACACACAGACAGATACACACACAGACCATACGCTAAAAACATTATTTTCAGATTAAGGGGACCTCAAAACGTGTAAATGTAACAAAAACTCAAGTTCGAAAATTTGACCCTAAAACAATACTTTCTCTACCTTATCGGTAAGAGAAAGTAAATATAAACTTTATGCAATTATTTTTACTTTTCTGCTTCGCGAAGAACGAATGAAAAAACTCTCCTCTTAACACTGTATTTATGTAGTTCTAAAATGATAACTCAGTTAAATAATCTGGTGTGTCATTTACACGACTTTCTCTTACCCTGAAATTTAATGCTATAAATACAGGTTAGAGATTAAGAGGTAAGGTAACGAGTACTGTTATGTAAACCTATGTTAAACAATTCAAATTAGGCTTCGGAAGAGTTTTATATGATAACTAGCAGGCTTTGCCCGCTTCCCTGAACGTTAAACT
Source organism: Salticus scenicus (assembly GCA_963930645.1). Taxonomy (NCBI): domain Eukaryota; kingdom Metazoa; phylum Arthropoda; class Arachnida; order Araneae; family Salticidae; genus Salticus; species Salticus scenicus. Next base: position 247,474,182 of record OZ005654.1, read on the forward strand.
TAAATGATTTGTCAAAATGCCATATCTTTATTAATAACCTAAGTTCTCGCTGTGATTGGTAGAGGTTTTCTCGCTCCCAATGTTAGGAGTCTGGGTCCCCACTGTCTTCGGCACAACTTACCCACTTCTTACTTCCCCACCCTCAGCGGATGAGTTCGAAGTTTTACAAAATCCCACTAATGTACATAATGCGTACACTTAATCAATATCCACACACCAAAATTCGCCATTCTAAGATAATTCAAAGCGAATTCAAACGGAAAGACATGTTTTTACACATGTTTATTGGGAACAACTTCAGTATAACCCCACAACGATATTTGGCGATTTTTTTGTTGGCGATTATGGCTAAATCATAAACCTAAAAATCATAAATCATATATGATAAATGATAAAATCATAATCCAAATCAGAAATCATAAAACATAAAATCATAAATCAAAAATAAACAACATATTAGGCTGCCATATTATATCGCAAACAGTCCAGAGCAACATCGTTATCCTTCAAAACTGCGCCAAAGAAAAATCGCCAAATTCAGCTGTGGGGTTATACTGAAGTTATACCGTTTATTGCCCTCTGACTCCGAGAAGGGGGGGGGATTTCGAATTTCGTGAAATCCAGTTACAATAAGTGCCGGATGCAAACAAACAATTTACGCACCAAATTACGTGACCACAGAAGTCTTTAATAGAAAATATTATAATAAATAAATACAAAATGCACAGGCTATCTCAATTGTGCAATTAAAGATCTTGGCGAGAAACGTCCACGCTACTTTTGTTCCGAATTTCAAATTGTGCCAAATGGATCCAATACTAAAGCTGTTCCATACACAAAATAAATAAATAAATAAAATAAAGTAAAATAATAAAATAAAATAAAAACTCTTCTCTGATATTTACAAAATAAAAATAAAAAATCTTGATAAAATCCAAATTATAATCATTTACAATTAAGAGGAGAACATAAAAAAAACCTCATAAGGTACATAATAACAACAAAAAATTTTGTTTTACTGCAGGAAAGAAAAGTACTGCTTAATTAAATAAAAATATTAAACTAATGGCCAAATATCTCCATGAAAATATTTATCCACGTGCAAATTCCTCATTTAAAAAAAAAATCACCAACTTTTGTAGGTATTTTTCTCTCTAATTTTTATTATTCACGTGAAATTAAAAATATTTCATTTTATTTCTGGAAAATAAAAAAATATATAAATGCCTATATATAAATATAAAACCTTTTACCGAATCTGGGTTAAAAACGGAAAAAGGGTAAAATAAATTAGAAATATCAGACCTATATTTATAAATTTGATACCAAATGAAAGGGGCAATTTTCTGAATCCAGGGGTGCTAACAGTTTTTCGATGCGACAATTAGATTTTAAAAAAATAACTAAAGTATGAAATTTAAGTGGCAACGGAAAAACGTAAAAAGGGAAAAATAAATTAGAAGTATCAGACCTATCGTTACAAATTCAGTACCAAATGAAAGTGGTGATTTTTCTGAATCCTGGGGTGTAAACAGTTTTTCGATACGACAATTAGATTTTTTTAAATTAACTAAAGTATGAAACATAGATGGCAAAACTTCATTTCAATCTTTTCATAATTTGTAGTGCGAATCACGTGAATAAAAAAGTCTTTGACTTAAAAATTTATTTTTATATTTTATTTTTCCATTCAAAGCGTTTTAGTGAAAAAATATTTATGGCGCATGCGCAGGCGTTTTTTACACACAATTTAAACACTAATCATAATTTTGAAAATTTCTATAGACATAATTTCAAGTTGGGTGAAGACCTAAGTTTCTGCCAAGCGCCGTTGAATTCCGTCCAGCCGTTCTCGAGTGATGCCCGGACAAACGTGTTTTAGTCTTTTACCCCCCAGGGGGGAACGGGGAGGAATTTCTGAAAAGTTGATAAATATAATTTTAAGTTGCGTGAAGACCTAAATTCCTGCCAAGCGTCGTTGAATTCCGTCCAGCCGTTCTCGAGTGATGCCCGGAAAAGTCTTTTACCCCCCAGGGGGAACGGGGAGGAATTTCTGAAAAGTTGATAGATATAATTTTAAGTTGCGTGAAGACCTAAATTCCTGCCAAGCGTCGTTGAATTCCGTCCAGCCGTTCTCAAGTGATGCCCGGACAAAAAAAGCGACATTCGGACACGATGACACACACACAGACACACACACACACACACAGGCAAAATTTTCTGAAGTCATTTTCGGCTTTCATGGGGTGTGAAACGTGAAGATATCGCAAAATTTTTCGATTCCGACAAATTTACAGACAAAACTCTGATTTTATTAATATAGATTAGTTCTGTGTGAGGGGACTGCCGCCCCCCTCAACTCCCCCCCCCCAGTTTCTTCAATGCACCTACATTTATATAGAATTTAATTATGTTATTAAAATTAAAAGTTTGCTTAAAATTATACAGACAATTATCACACGCAACATTCCTTGAAACTTATCAATCTTAATCAAATTTTTCCAGCAGCAAACGTATATTAACTTCAAAATACAACATTTGGATCTCCTAAATTATTCGTTTTTAAGTCACTCTAAGAAACACAGACAAAGATCAAACGTTAAATACTTGACTACGGTAATCAGGAAGCCTCAAAACGTGTAAATATTCAAAAAACAAGCTATGAATATTTAGCTTAAAAGATACATTATTTACCATATCTCTATGAGGAATTTGTTTCAATTTCCGAACAGTTTTCCTGGAAATGGTAAAATATTATTACTAAAGCACATCCACTAACAACAAAAAAGAATGTTATCGTTTAAACATTTTCAGCCCTGTATATCTTGCGAAGATTATATACAGGCCACATGGTGCATCTAAATATAATCCTATAATAATCGCATACATGGCCCAACCTGAAATATACTTCCATCAATTTGCAACGATTGTCGCACTTTTACCTAGTTCTTTTGTGTAGCCCTGTAAACGAACTGTGAATGATTTCCCTACCCTATTAATACATAAGACATGTTTTTATGCATAGAAAAAATATATATTCGTTTCATTTGGTTTTGTGCAGTCTATAGATGTTAAGTTCTACTTACCTGCAATTTCCCCTATAGACGTAATGTATTTGAATATTTTTGAGTGTCCCTGAACACGAACCATCTGCTTCATCTGAACGAAAAGCTTAGTGTAGCATCCCTATATGATACATATTTAGAATAGCGAATTTGGAATTTCTGCTACTATTTGTTCTTGAGATAGGCTGATAATACACACACAAACCATTCGTTAAAATCATGATTTTCGTATTTAGGGGATCTCAGAACATGTAAATATAACAAAAACTCACTTTCGAAAATTTGACCTTAAAACAATACTTTCTGTACCTTATGGGTAAGAAAAAGTAAAAAGTGTAATGAGCAGCACTGTTAAATTCTACTTTAGTTTTTTACAATAAGAAAGTATTGAATTCGTAAAAATTTTCGACCTCGGATTTTTGATGGATTTACAAGTTTGAGAGCTGTAGAACACGATTTGACCATTTTTACTTTCTTCTATATGTAACATGGAGAAAGTATTGGATTCGTGAAACTTTTGGACCTCCGTTTTTTGATGGATTTACACGTTTTGGGATGTCCAGAACACGAATTGATAGTTTTTAGAAAATGTCTGTCTGTCTGTTTCTCTGTATTACTTTTTTGTGGACGCTGTATCTCACGAATGAATGAATGAAATTTAACCAAACCTGGTATTTAGTTGCATCCTGACATAAACTAGTGCTGATTAGATTTGGGGATCAATCGCTCAACAGGTGGCGCTGTGATCGCATTTTATGCAAACTTTTAACATGGCAGTATAGGAAAAAATTTCGTATAAATGTGCATAATGAGAGTTATTTTAAACTTGTGATTGTAAAATTAATATGAATTATTGATAATAGTAGTAGTTAACTAGGAAAAAAATTTTGTGCATGTCGGGGCATCGGTTCCCTCCCCCCCCCCCCCGGGAGGGGAAGTAATCCCTGGTGGGTAAAGTTTTAAGGTCTCATCAATACCTTTAAAACGAATGGTTGAACTATAAATCTGCGATAATTTAAAACAAAGTTATAATTTTTTTTTTTTTTTTTACGAAAAGAAAATTGTATTTTTTTTTTTTTTAACGGAATTTAACAAACTTGGTATTTAGTTGGTTCCTGATATAAACTGGTGCTGATTACATTTGGGGATCGATCGCTCAACAGGTGGCGCTGTGGTCGCATTTTATGTAAACTTTTAACGTGGCAGTATAGGACAAAATTTTGTATAAATGTGCATAATGAGAGCTATTTTAAACTTGTGATTGTAAAATTAGTATTAATTATTGATAATAGTAGTAGTTAACTAGGAAAATTTGTGTGCATGTGGGGGCATCGGTTCCCCCCTGGGGGAAAAGTTTCAAGATGGGTATCTTTCGAAAGATCTCGTCAATACCTTTAAAACGAATGGTTGAACTATAAATCTGTGATAATTTAAAACAAAGGTATCGATTTTTTTTACTTCTAACAACAACAACAAAAAAATCGTATTTTTTTTTTTAAATATTGTTACTGAGTGAATATGTATAGGAAAATATAGAAGAAAGTCTTGTGGTGGCCAACACATACTAGTTAGAAAATGTCTGTCTGTGTGCGTGTGTGACAAAATTTTGTGGCAACTGTATTTCAGGTACTATGGCACAGAATTTCATACAAATTGGTATGTAGTTTCACCTTGGCATAAATTAGTGCCTATCAACTTTTGACAAAAATTATCTTACAGGTTGCGTTGCCATTCCGCTTTTTCTAAATTTTTAACACGGTGATATAGGACAAATTTTTGTATAAATGTGCACAAAGAGAATTATTTTTTAGTAATCATTATGAAATTTACAAGAATTATTTATAATAGAGATAGTTAACTGGGAATTTTTTTTTGTATGTGCCTCGTCCCCCCCCCCCCCTCCTGGGGGGAAGTCCTCCCTCGAGGGGCGTAAATTTTCATGATGGGTATATTTCAAAAGAGCTCGCCAATACCTTTAAAACGAATAGTTGAACCATCGATATGTGGTAATTTAAAATAAAGTTATCGATTTTTTTTCATACAATTTTTACTTTCCGAACACTATAGTGAGGAAATTATTGTAATGATGTCAAAAATCCGAATTTGAGATTTTGATGTTTCTATACGTTTCGAGGTCCCCTGAGTCCGTTTCCACTATTTTTACGATGATGTATGTATGTGTGTGTGTGTGTGTATGTATGTGTGTGTATGTCTGTGAGTGAACACGCTAGCCTCTAAACGCTTTGTTCGAATAAGCTGAAAGTTAGTACGTATATTGTAAGTCACCATAGTACGAACCCTATAGATTTTGGTAAATCTAGCACTTATTGTTTTTTTTACAGGGACATCAGGAAAAATTCTTTTTCATTATGGTCTATGGGACCAAATTTTTTAAAGTGTGATAGCGTCTAAACGCCTTATTAATCTGAGCAAAAAATTTTTACACATGTTAAAGGTTACAGTTGCACCAACTGTACAGATTTTGGTGAATTTAGCACTTACAGTTTTTTTACAGGGACACAAAGAAAAATTCTTAATCATTATGGCCTATGGGACCAAATTAAGTGCGATAGCATCTAAACGCCTTATTGAATTGAGCTGAAAATTTATATGAATACTAGCTGTTACCCGCGACTTCGTTCACGTGGAAATTTTGATGTGTATGTGTGGGAACTGACGGTTTGATCATAATACGTAATGAAATGAAACCTTATCATTGTGGTGCTGTGCAAAACAGAGTCTGATAAAGTACACTCAAAAAAATTTGTAACTCATTGAAAGCCAAAATAAAATGCCAAAATAAATAAATAAAAAGTTATCGCCAACATGGCGATAAAAATTTAAAATTCGTCCATAGGGATTCTGTACTAAAACAGTACTGCGTTGTGGAAGTATAAAAACTGGGTCGTCAATTATGAATTTTATTTCGAAACCTTTCTTTGTATGATTTTAGTTCACTATTGCACAATATTAATCTGGTTCTAATAATAATTTGGTGACTGGTTAATTAAAATTTTAACTATGTGGTGAAATTCATATAATATTTATGAGTTTCAAATTTTTTATTTATTTTTTATTTTTTACAAATAAATGATTTTTTTTTTTTTTTCATTTTCCGGCGAATTGTTGAATAATATTTTAGTTCTTAAACAATTTTGGACGGCTTTGCCCGCTTCGCTGGCAAACTCTTTTCTATATGCTTTATGAAAAAAAAAAAAAAAAAAAAAACTGAAATCGGTCAAAAGCTTGCTTTGGGCTTCCGCTGCCTTAGGCAGCGCCTTGTTCGTCCTTGCAATCTCCGGTGCCTGTCCCTATTGCCTGCGACAATGGCTTACCCGTGGGCTTCTATTTGGTTGCTTATCATACATAACAGTTTCGATACGGACAGTATCGAAAAATTTGAAGTAGCTCTTTTATATCTGAATCCCAGTTACATATGAACAACATCATATGTGATGTACATAATATTTGCTCTCAAGTTATTTCCTATATTTATTTGATTTAATCAATCAACCATAGAATGACAGCAATTTCAAGCCACATATAATATTACAATATGCTATGATCGGCAACTTCTATCGCATGAGACAATTATTATTTTGTGGTTATATATACTTCATGCTTAGTTAATAGTAGTTGGTATATAGAAAAATAAATAAATTAGTATGTAAACTTGATCATGGTACAGCCTTAATGCCCTTGGCGACTTTTAAATTTTTGTTGCCGTTTTAGACCAAAATATAATTTATGCGATTATTGTTCCTATACGCAAGCGAAGTGTGACGTCACTGACCGTCCGTGGATGCAAGAAAATGATTTCCTATGTCAATCGCCCATTGGATTTTTTGTAAGAAATGATTAAAAATCGAAGAAAATTATTTCCCGATTTTAATTCCCATATTTGGGTACACATATGTATTAGTTATCATGTGCATGTGTTAGATTGAGTTATTTTGCTGTCATATTGACAAAATTTTAATTTTAAATTTCAAAACTCTGTCGTTCTTGGCGCTTATTGTATTTGGTGATCAAAAACATAATACGAAAATATACATGCCAGATGTATATTTTCGTAATATGCATTGTACGAAATATTGTTTCATATTATTCATTACTGTCTTAAAATAAGTTGTTAAAATAACCATGATTTTTGAAAGGAATTAAATTATGTTCGCGAAATAATTTGGCGATATTTTATTTTTCTACCAAGGATGACCGATATCAAATCTATTCCGCTACAACATATTAGTATCTTATATCAGATACTTTATTTAGACATTTGAAAACAAATTTAACTTCAAATTATGATAGAATATTTATCATTTCCCTTTTAATCAGTATATTAGTTGGATATTTATTGTGTTAATATCATCCTTTGAAATTAAATGTTTGTGTTTACAATCGAATATGGAAGTTTGCCATTTTTTTTTTCTAGAGTTTTGAAATTAAAAATTCAAATTTTGTCAATTTTACAACAAAAATAACTTAATCTAATGCATGGACATGATAACTAATACATATCTATACCTAAATATGCGGAAAATCGGGAAATATTTTTCCTCGATTTTTAATAATTTTTTACAAAAAATCCAATGGGCGTTTAACATAGGAAATATTTTTCTTGCATCCACGAACGGCCAGTGGCGTCATCACTTCGCTTGCGTATTTTTTTCTATCTTTTCCTTGGCGAAAAATGTCCGATCTACTTTAGCATCAAAATTATAAAAAATTGTCAAGAATTATCAGTAAGAAAATACCTTTACCATAATGCTGAATTAACTTTTATGCCAAGCTTGTTTTATCCGCCATACTAAAAAAAAAAAAAATATGAAGTTGAGGTATATAAAAAAAAATGCTGTGAAATAAAATTCACAAGAAATATGTTAGATTTGTAATATTACTATTTTATTTTAAAATTATAATGTGTCATTTTCTCATCGACCAATTTAACATGTAGTAATTTCTTATTTTTCGCATGAAAGCATATTTCATTTTATGCTGAAAATAATAAATAAATATATCTCGTAAACTTTTTTTGGCAACAATTAAAAATTTAAATGGCTTATATTAAGTCAATAAGTTTATTATTTTCATATTTTAATTAATTTTAAAGATTTTTTCAATTTTTTTTTTCCTAAACCATCCCTGACCTATAAGGAAAAAAACAAAAAAAGAATGATCGAAATCGGTCAAGCCGTTTACGATTTTATAAATAACATACAGACAAACATTCATTTTTATATATATAGATATAAATCACTGTTGCACTAAATATAAGCATTTTGGTGAATCTAGCATTTATAGGTTTTTTACAGGGAAACAACGAAAAATTCTTTATCATTATGATCTATGGGCTCAATGTTCAGTAGCGTTAAATAAAGCATCGTGTAATGTATGGAGAAAAATACTCAAGCACTCTATTATGGATTTCGCTCTTTTGTTTGTTTAACAACTCCTCTTTCTTTACTTTATCTACAAAACTGTTAATTACTCAATGTTCGGAAAGTCGAGTGGAGTCACTCCAGATTTTTTTTATTAGATCCTTTAGCTGATGCCGCGTGCTTAAATATTGTCCTTTTATAAATATTTTTTTATTCTTGCATATCTATATATTAATAGGCAAGCATAAAATTTGTTGTCCCTTTTTAACATATTAATTATGGGAGTAGAGGGTTGAAAATGGTATCATTCGAAAGGTATGGTTAGCCGGAAGGTGCGAATACAAATATTATTTTCTTACGATGTCAAGAAGGTATTTAAAAATACATTTATTTTTTATGCATTTTCCCCCATTTTTCCCTTTTATACACGTATTCCTTCACATTAAAAAATAACTAAAAGTAGAAAGTTGTTAAATCTGGCAATTTCATAAAGCTCAAATAAAACCATAGACACAGTAATTTGTATAATGTAGCATCACTATACGCAAGCGAAGTGATGACGTCACTGTCTGTCCATGGAGCCATGTAAAAGATTTTCTATGTTAATTGTCCATTGAATTTTTTGTAAAAAATTATTAAAAAATAACGGAAATTATCTGCCGATTTTAATTCCGATATTTGGGTATAGTTATATATAAGTTACTGTCTACATGTGTTTGATTGAGTTATTTTTTCTGTAAAATTATTTTAAGATAAAATCACAAAACTCCAGAAAAAAAATGGCAAACTTCCAGTTTCGAATGTAAACATAAACATTTCATTTCAAAGGGTGATATTTAAACAATAAATATTGAACTAATATACTAAATAAAAGGAAAATGGATTTGTTACTAACTGCTGTATGTATAAGTAGACGATACGGAAAAAATTCCGATTTCCGTTTTTTGCTGAATTTACATGTTTTGAGCTTTCTTTACGTTTCAATTAACTGAAATTGGCTACTTATTTTTTAAAAAAGTGTCTTTATTGCTAGCTTTTGTGGGTAGAAGAAGCAAGTAGAAGATACATAAAAAATTTGATTTCCGGTTTTCGATGAATTTACACGTTTTGAGATTTCCTTGCATTTTAATTAAGTGAAATTAGTGAAATTGACTACTTATTTTTATTTTTTTAAAAGTGGATTTATAATTCTTTCCTCTGCATATATAAGTAGAAAATGTAAGATTCAGAAATGTTTTAGATTTTCGGTTTTCGATAAAGTTACACGTTTTGAAATTTCCCGAACTCAATTCGACCATTTTTGAAAAATATCTTTTTTTTTTTTTTTTTTGGTTCAAACACTGTACTTTATGAACCAATCGAATTAATTTAACAGAATTTGATACTTGGTTGGACCTTGGTCTGACATGGTACCTATTAGCTTCTGGGCTGTATCACACAACAAGGGGCGTTTTCACGTTGCGATTTTCTCTCATTTCAGGAAAGGCTAACATCTACAGAGAGAAATAGTTATATTAAGTAAAACTCTGCTGATTCAGTTAGAGTGAATATTGGCAAACAATTGCCGCAGCTGTGTTGCAATTGCATTCCGTTTAGGACAAGGCAATAACTTTGCTTTGCCTCGCTTTGCAAAAAAAATGGTCGAGTTTCGACCACTGGGCGATACTAGTTTTATTAATTACATCACTATCGTATCGTTTCGACAAAATGTAATCGTAATTGGTCTACGTTAGAGAAATATTATACAGATAATTTCAGTCGGGATTTCTTTTCTTAAATGTTACTTACTTAAATGTCTTTACACCATTAAAATGTTTCTGAAAATAATTTTCATAACAGTTGTTTGCTCGTAACACATTTGGTTAATTTAAAAGGGCCATTATACGACAAACATAGTTAGCAGATTTTTCATGACTGAAAAGGATTCTAGTGCTAAAATTTTAATTTACGTTAAATCAAAAAAAGAAATAAAACAAGTGACGGTAGACGAAAATGCTACTACAAAAGAGTTAAAAGGAGAGATTGCAAAACAATTCAACATCTCAGCACAAAAGGTTTGTTTATGTTTTGCTGGAAAATTTCTCAAGGATGATACTGAAATTAAACGGCAAGGTATCCGAAATGGTGTAACAGTATTTTTCATAATTAAAGAAAAGAATGAGCAACAAAAAAATAATTCGTTTGGACCTGATGTTAATTTGATTGGTTACGAATATTCGGAATCTAATTCAGAATTAACAAATCCTGCTTGCTGCATAATCTAGACTATTGGACAGTATATCCAACTGTTACATTTAAGCACAACAAATAATGCGAAACGTTTTTAATTTCCTTCTAAACATAATATCTTTCACTCCACCAACTACTACTGCTTTTGGCACTAACACAACGCCAACACATGCTATTGAGTTTTTTACAAGTTTTATTAATACAGCTAATGTTAATGGGAATGTTTCATATATTATAGATGAAAATGAATATTTTCTGGAGTACCAGTATCAATCGCAGTTGAAGCAGTTGACAAGTATGGGCTTTTCAAACAAAAAAGCAAACATTCAAGAACTTACAGACTCGTTTGGAAATGTCAATAGAGCAGTTGAAAAACTTTTTCAATCTCATTAAAAGAACCCCGAATAAATTTTTTTTAACAAAAATTGCTTTATACAATATTAAATAAACTCAAAGTCATTGTCATTCATTCTTTCATTAAAGAGTATACCTTGATATTTAACTTACTATCATTTATTTAAAAAAAAAAAAAAAAGAAAGAAAAGAAAAGAAAAGAAAGAAAGATTACAAAAAGAAAAATATTTACGTATTAACTGAATGTCATTCATAAATCATTGGCATACGATAATACGTAATTATTTTTATATACATTTTATCATTTATATTTAAAAATATATATGTATAAATAGGCTACATAAGTTTACGGTCCGCTACAGCGAGACTAGCGTCAAGAGGAGAGAGAAAAAAAAAAAAAACTAGTTGGCATAGGTGGACTCTGCTCAGTTCCCCATCATATTTATGTTCTCATAAATTTCTAGTGCGAGACATATTATAATCATGTTAAAAGAAATGAATTTGACCAAAGCTTGATACAGTGAAGTGACAGAATGAAATCCCCGCCTAATAAGCTATCCACCGTTCACTTCGATATATTTATCTTTTTCTAATCTATTAATTTATTTTATCAGGGTCAATTCCGTTCTTTAGTTTTCATGCTACTATTTCCAATGCAATAATCCTCAAAATTCATATTTATATGAAAAATTTACAATTTCGCTATGTTGATAAAATCGTAAATTACGAATAATTTACGAAATTTTCCTATTAGAATATTTGTATTCAATCATGTTCAAACAAATATCATAAATGTAATTTTGAAGTTGTCTAAAATCAAAATGGATCCTCAAAATGGAAGTTTATGCTCAACTTTGCCTTATTCTGCTATGTTAAACAAATCGTAAATTCCAAATAACTTACGAATTTTTTAAATTGGAAAAATCATAGTCTATGATATTCATACCAGTATCCTAAATAATATTTTGAAGTGGTTTGACATCTTTACGATGAAAATATCCCTCAAGATTGACGTTTATGTGAAATTTTGCTCTATTCTGCCATGTTAAGAAATTTGTAAATTTCCAATAACATACGAAATTTTTATACTGGAAATTTCATAGTCATTAATATTCATGCCAGTGTCCTAAATAATATTTCAAAAGTAGTCTGACATCTTTAAGATGAAAATATCTCTCAAAATTGACGTTTATGTGAAATTTTGCTCCATACTGCCATGTTAAGAAATTCGTAAATTTCCAATAACTAGCGAAATTTTCAAAATAACATATTTATAGTTACTGATGTTCCTTCCGGCATCAAAACTGATATTTTAAAACTGGTCTGACATTTTTACAGTAAAAAGTTTCCATTTAATGCACGTTTAAGTGAATTTTTGTCCTATTTTCTCATGTTAAGAAAATCGTAAATTTCTATCAACTTACGAAGTTTTTTAATTCGAATGTTGCAAATGAATAGGGTTCTTGCCAGTATCGAAAGTAGTATTTTAAAACTGATCTGACCTCTCTGCGATCATTTGTTCGTGAGATATCGTGTATACAGACTAACAGACTAACGGACTAACACACTAACAGACACCCTACAGACAGACACCATACAAATTTTGTCATTTTCGGATTCCTCACACCTGAAAACGTATAAAAAAGTCAAAAAACCGAGGTCGAAAATTTTCACGATTACCAAAGTTCTCCATACCTATAGTATGATGGGAAACTAAAAAGGATGGAGTCTAGTCAAGAATGAGCGATGGCCTTAGCGCAATTTAAATTTCAATGAGGCCAACAGGACGTCGTGTTGTATTCCTTGTGTGCGATTTGGCGAGAAAAGGACCACCACATTTGTAGCGCTTGTCGCCCACTCTTAACTAGGCCCAAAGGATGATATAAACTATAGAATAATATTTGGAACAGATTTAATATAGGACGCTCTTGGACACATTTGAAGTGTATGGCGCCAAAGTAGCTCGAATGTTTATCGCTAGAGATTATTTTCGCAAACGCAATAGCCATTTTTCACTCTTATCACATCTTAAGAATATATATAAATTATAAATTACAGCAAAAAATAATGAGACATTAAAATCAATGGTACAGATTTTGTATAAGTATAAGGCACTCGTTGCGGATTTTAAATTTTTATCGCTACTTTGGCGAATTTTTTTCAAAAGTGTATAATTTTTTGTAATAAAAAATATTAAACTTGTTTCAATTGTACTTTTGTTATTGCAACTTTTACTAGTTTATAGCAATAATTTATATTGTTTGTATTTCTAACTTACGGCTAGGTTTAACAAAAAAAAAAAAAAAAAAAGAAAATAATAATAATAATAATAAATAAATAAATAAAATAAAATTAGATATTCTAACTTCTAAACTTTCATTAAATTATTTAATTTATAATTGTTGCCAAAAAAATTAAACTTTAAATTTTACATCTACTTTTTAAGATAGCACGCGATCATGTTTTATATAAAAATTAAATCATTAAATTCATTTTTACTTTCCGAACACTATAGAGCATTTCCTCGTGACGTCATGTGGTTGGCAAAAAAGCGCGCTCGACTTTCCCGCGCCCCGCCCACCATTGATTTTCCGTTGGTAGTAATCAAGTAATCACCATCGCTATGCTTTTCCCAAGCCTTTTTGCCAACCACTCATAAAAGTTGAGATGTTTGTTTACAAACAAGGAACTGCCCTATAGTGTAATCATGTCAAAAATTCGATTTCGAGATTTCGATGTTTCTATACGTTTCGAGGTCCCCTGAGTCCGTTTTCACTATTTTTGCGATGATGTATGTATGTGTGTGTGTACGTATGTGTGTGTGTACGTATGTGTGTATGTATGTATGTGTGTATGTCTGTGAGTGAACACGCTAGCGTCTAAACGCTTTGTTCGAATAAGCTGAAAGTTGGTACGTATATTGTAAGTCACCATAGTACGAACCTTATAGATTTTGGTGAATCTAGCACTTATAGTTTTTTACAGGGACAACAGGAAAAATTCTTTATCATTATGGACTATGGGACCAAAATCTTAAAAGGGCGATAGCATCTAAACGTCTTATTCAATTAAGTAAAACATTTATACACATATTATAGGTCATAGTTGCACGAACTGTATAAATTTTGGAGAATCTAGCACTTATAGTTTTTTTACAGGGGCACAAAGAAAAATTCTTTATCATTATGGCCTATGGGACCAAATTTTTAAAAGTGCGATAGCAATAGCATCTAAACGCCTTATTCAATTGAGCTGAAAATTTATATGAATATTATAAACCACTGTTGCACTAACTATAAGCATTTTAGTGAATCTAGCATTTATAGGTTTTTTACAGGGACACAACGAAAAATTCCATATCATTATGATCTATGGGCTCAAAAATATATGGAGAAAAATACTCAAACACTCTGTTATGGTTTTCTCTCTTTTGTTTGTTTAACAACTCCTCTTTCTTTACTTTATCTACGAAACTGTTAATTACTCAATGTTCGGAAAGTCGAGTGGAGTCACTCCAGATTTTTTTAAAATGTAATATTGACAATAAAATTGACTTTTTTGGATATTTAGTGTTGTACAACTTCTTTAATGTGGAAATCGTCTGCATTATCATGGAAGATAATTTTTTTAAATAATAATTTTAATAAATTATTTTTACTGAGTGAATTTGTATAGAAAAATATAGAAGAAAGTCATGTGGTGGCCACAACATACTAGTTTTTTAATAATCATTATGAAATTAAAAATAATTATTTGTAATAAAGTTAGTCATCTGGGGAAAAAAAATGTGCATGTAGGAGCCTCGCCTAACCCTTGGGGGAGGGGGGGGGGAAGGAATTCTCGAGGGGAGTAAATTTTCATGATGGGTATCTTTTAAAAGAGCTTGCTAACACCATTAAAACGAATGGTTGAACCATCGATCTGCGATAATTTAAAATAAAGTTATCGATTTTTTTTCATTTTTAACAGAAAAAAAAAGTAATATTGAAAGTAAAGTTAACTTTTTTTAAAAATATACATAGTATTATACTACTTCTCTAATATGGGAATCGTCTGCATTATCTCGGACGATAATTTTTTTAAATAATTTTAATAAATTATTTTTACTGAGTGAATTTGTATAGGAAAATATAGAAGAAAGCCATGTGGTGGACACAACATACTAGTTTTAAACAGTTACCACTACAAACAGTTTAATAATAGGTCTTTTTTGGTGACAGGAGACAGAGAAAAGGAGTGCACCTGTAAAACAAATGCACGTCATCAAAAAGTGTATTTTAATAATGTATGCAAGTTAAACAATATTTTTTCGTTAGCACGAAAGGCCGCGGTAGCCCAGTCCGCAGAGCGCCAGGCTCGTAATTGGAAGATTGCGAGTTCGGTACTCGAGCCGGCCAAAGGCCATCGTGTACACTAATGGTGGCTGGTGCATGGAAAAATTGCCGTAGCCTCAATGTCCTCCATGTTCGCATCAAAATTACACCTCTGAGGGTTACCGAAGAGGGAAAGTCATTCTTTCCGTAGAGGATCCAAATTGTGATGGCATGACTTCAGACCACCTCAAGGGGTAAGTACCAGACTGTCGCCAATTGCTCATTGCGCAGCACTAGTGCGACTTAAAACCCAACCAACCAACCGTTCACACAGAATCAATTGTCTGCAAATGCAAGCAAAAATACTAGAAACAGTTGTTAGCAAGCACGATGTGTGCTGTTTTCTATACTTAAATAATCTGGTGTGTCACTCACACGACTTTCTGCTACCCTGAAATTTAATACTATAATACAGATTGGAGATTAAGAGGTAAGATAACGAATACTGATATGTAAACCTATATTAAAACGATTCAAATTAGGTTTTGGAAGAGTTTTATATGATAATTAGTTCTGTGTGAGGGAGGCTACTGCCCCCTCAACACCCCCGTTTCTTCAATGCACCTACATTTATATAGAATTTAATTCGGTTATTAAAATTAACGTTCACTTAAAATTATTCAGACATGTTTCACACGCAACATTCCTTGAAATTTATCAATCATGATCAAACTTTTCCAGCAACAAACTTATATTAACTCCAAAATACAACTTTTGGATCTCCTGAAATTATTTGTTTTTCAGTTACTCTAAGAGACATAGAAAAAAATCAAACGTCAAAAAACTCTACTTCGGAAATCAGAAAGCCTCAAAACGTGTAAATATACAAAAAACAAGCGATGAATATTTAACTTAAAATCAAACATTTTTTACCATACATCTATGAGGAATTACTTCAATTCCTGAGCAGCTTTCCTAGAAATGGTAAAACACTATAGTAAAGCACTTCCACTAACAATAAAAAAGAAGGTTATCGCTTAAACATTTGCAGCCTTGTATATCTTTTGAAGATTATGTACAGACCCCATGGTGCACCTAAATATAATCCTATTCGCGATTGTAATGAAATGCTCGCCCTCTGGTGGGCTAAGGTGAAATTACAATAAACTTGCTTTAATTCGAATTCCATCAAGCTGCCATTGCTAGCTGATGTTTAGTTTCACATATATTTATTGATTAAAAATGAATAAATACGGTAAAAAAGATAACACATACCGTTGTGTGCTACAGTGTAACTCCAAAGGATCAAGAAATCTAGAATTAAGCTTCCATTTATTTCCAAATGGCAAATTTAAAATTTCATTTGCTTCGTCTAATGGAAGTAAAGAATTAATCAGATGATTTGAAACTAATATTACTTCAGCTTCAGTTTAAAATCTACTTCCGATCGAACTGTAAATAAACTGAAATATTTTTTTCCAAAAGCAATCAATTTTCCTTGATGTAATGACGGAGAAATTATAGTACGAATATTAAGTAGAATAACATAAAGAACAATAATGAATACACGTGGCTATTATATTTACTAACAACTGCAGTTCAGAAAGCGCCACCTATCGATCATTACAAACGCGAATAGTAATAATACACTGCATAACCCGAAATACACTTCCATTAGTTTTTCAGCTATTGTCGCACTATAATCTCGTTCTTTTGTGTAGCCATGAGAATGAACAGTGAATGATTTCCCTGCCATATTCTACATGAGGTATGTGTTTGCGCATATAAAAAATATATATTCATTTCATTTAATTTAGGGCTGTCTATAGATGCTAATCTCTTCTTACCTGCAATTCCCCCCATAGTCGCAGTGTATTTGAATTCTCTTAAATGTCCCTGTACACGAACCATTTCCCTCATACTAACGAAAAGCTTAATGTAGCATCCCTATATCATGCACATTTAGAATACCAAGTTTGGGCATTCTGCTACTGCTTGTTCTTGAGGTATGCTGATAACAGACAGACACACAGACCAACCGCTAAAAACATGATTTTCGGATTCAGGAGACCTCAAAACGTATAAATATAACCGAAACTGACGTTTGAAAATTTGACCCTAAAACAATATTTTCCCGAGTAAGAGAAAATAAAAAGGAGGAAGAAACTGTTATTTTGACCCCTTTTGTGTATGTGAGTGTTTATAGATATGTCTGACTCAAAGAGGTTAAAATATAGTCAAAATATAAAGAATTGGAAATAATAGACAAGGAGCATATAATCTCCACCTGGAATCAAATCAGAGACCCCATATTTTTATCATTTATACACTGAATAGTACTATAAATTCAAATTTAATGAAATTAAATGAATAAAACAATTTTATAATTATTATGAAAGAAATTATGCATGAGCTAGTATGCTGTGTGGCCATCACAAAATTTTCTTTTATATCATTCTCTATAACAGCACCCCCTATTGACTAACTTGCAAAAATATTTAATCAACATAGATTTTCATAGTAAAAGTGTTTAAATATGCAGATTAGTACAATTTTAAAGGATACATACTGAAATATAGCCATGAGAAATTTCGCTGAAAGCGATTAACAGCAAAGTCAGCTATCGTTCGATATATACTCAAATTGAATCACCACAAATTTTTAAAATACCTGTCTCCCATACAAAATTTGTTGGATTTATAAATCATAGAAGCTAATATATTGCCTTCGCGTTATCGGGGTTAAATCGCTGCATGACACTGACACATCTAGTCCGATGTACACCTAAAATGAATCATTGTAGATTTCGAAAATATCCATCTCGTAAACCGAGTTAATGCATTTACATACTATCATAGAAGCTGAGATATTGCCTTCCCGTAAATGGAGTAAAATTTCTGCATAGCAGCGTCACCTCTCGTTCGATATAGTACTCGTATATCCAAATTAAATCAACATAGTTTTTTAAAATAACAATCTCATATATCAAGTTTGGTGTATTTATACACTATCTACCAATAACTAATTGGACACTTTCGAGTTTAGACGTTTTATGAAATATCTAGAAAAATTCTTTAGGAATTATGTTTTGAAACTTTAGGAGTATAAAGAACATGTTATACCTCACATATTTCAGCAAAAGTTTTGTCCCAAAGAGGAAAAGAGAACCAGTAAAAAATTAAACAAAAGTCAAAATGTTTTGTCAAATCATAATCACACACTACAGCAAAAACGCATTTCAAGCATTACTTTTTACAGGGTGATCCACAACATTTTGACTTTTGTTCAATTTTTCACTGGTCCCCTTTTCTTCTTCAGGACAAAAGTTTTGCTGAAATAGGTACAACATTTAATTTATATTCCCAAAATTTCAAAGTAATTCCTAAAGATTTTATTTATTTATTTATTTATTTATTCATTATTTTTTTTAGATATTTGGCAAAACGTCTAAAGTTGAAAGTGTCTAAATACTTGTTGGTAGATAGTGTATATCATAGAAACTGGGATATTATCTTTCCCTAAACGAGCAGAGCAGCGCCAGCATCGACCAGTATGCGCCCAAATTGAATCATCATAGTCTTTTATCATGTGACTCGTATATCACTTTTTTTTTTATACATTATGAAATCTGAGATATAGCCTTCCGTTAAAAGGGGAAAATTACTGCACAGCAGAGCCACCTGTTGAATGATATATCCTAAAAGCTCATCAGTACCAGCTTAACTCAAGGTCCAAATAAATATTGTATTCCGTATATCGGTTAGTGAGATACAGCATCTATAAAATTTTGGTAAGACACACAGAGACAGATATTTTCTAAAAATGTAAATCACATTCAGTCAGGATATCTTAAACTGTGTCAATCAATCAAAAACCTGGAGTCAAAAATTTTCACGAATCCAATATTTTTTCTTATACACATAGAAAAAGAAAAAGAAAATATATAATATATAAATTTCTAAGATATATATATATTTCTTTTTTCAAAATTAATATATATATTTTTTAAATTACTAATAAAATAAATTAAAAATCTATGCAAGGTGTTTAATGATGTAAACAAAATTAATGATTTATGTGAAAATTGATGCATGAATATCAATTTTTGAAACTGTTCTATGTCCTGAACTTGATAACATTTGAAGATTTGCGCTGGGGAAGATAAGTGTCACAGAAATCAGGATAAATAACTACTTTTTTTAATTTTGTTTATATGCATAAGAAAAAAGTAATGGCTTTATGGAAATTTTCGATTTATGGTTTTCAATGGATTTATACGTTTTGAGATGCTCTGAACACAATTTGAATATATTTATATATATAAACTGTATGTTTGTGTTACCAAAATGACCCTGAATAGCAGGTTTTAAATGGATGCATACCCAGCAAAGGGTTTGCACGCTCGAAAGAATGCATCCATTTATATCTAGATCTTGGAGGAGTGTTTTGTTCAATACATAAAATACCTATGTTTTACATTTATTATTATTGCATTTATTAATATCATTACATTTATTATTATCATTATTTTAAATAGATACCAATCAAAATACAGCTCTGCAACGAGAAGATTTTATGAATCAGTCAAAAAGCCGCACGAAACAATGGGTTATGCTAAAACTCCTTTAAAAAGCCCCAATGAATACTTGAGAAAGCAAACAAGAGATTCCAATAAAATTATAGGTATCATTTTTTTATTAGTAATTTTACATTATTTATATTTTGTTAAACTTCTATAAATTCAAAAAAGCTATAATCGTATCGACGATTTTAAATTCTTATAAAGAGCTGCCAACATTTGTCCCCATCCCCTAGTGGTGTCGTGCTACTTGCGGACGTGCGATTTCCAAACGGGGGGAAAATCGTGCGTTTTCCGATTAGAACACCTGTTAGCTCTCCCTCAGCTTCTTTCCCTACCAGAGAGCCCAATTCCCCTCCCCTAATCTATGAAGGGATTGACTGTTTTTGTTAGAAGTTGTCCGAAAGAAAAATGATTAATTCGGACTTTGAAAGTCAGCCATTCTCATTTTTATTTGGATATGTCCCCTCTCTGGTCATAGATAAGCTGATAAGATCTTTTAAATTTCGCCTGTGATTTAAACATGATTATTGATCGTTATATGAGCTAATAAATGTGTATGGATGCTTTTAATCTGTATTCAAAATACTTCGTGTGTGTGTGTATATGTATATATATATATAGTCTAAGTATTTAAAAAAATTATTAAAAACTACTTTATTTATTAAATGTGAAAATTTTTAATACTTAATTTGTTTAATAGAATTATTTGAGCTTTTAATTGAAAAACCAATTTTTAAATATTTTTAATTAGAAAGAAAAATTCTATGAATGATTAAAAATAAAATTAAATAAATAAAAATAGTTTTAAAAAATTAACTAAAACGATTAGATAAACAATTTAATTAATAAAAAATATATATATTTCTAATTAATTGATTGAGATTACTTAATGGTAATGTTTCGATTTTCAATGGGGGAAAAAAAGAATCTGTTTTAAAATAATTTTAATATTAAAAGTTTGTATATATATAGGTAGACAGATATAAGGATTATTATAATTAGAAAAATTAGTTAAAAAGGTATTTAATAAAATATTCTCATATATATATATAATTTTTAACAATTAAATTAGGTACATTTGCTTAATACTGATGCTTGGACTTACTACTGTTGTTTGCTTAATACTGTTGTTTGGAGTTTATTTAATATACATACATATATATATATATATATATTGTGTACAAGAAAAATAATTTTTATATCGTATTTACAAAATTAGATATTTCATTTATAAAGTCATTGCTAATAAATATATCTGTGTAATGACCCCCCCCCCCCTCCTCCAATGCTCATTTCTGTGATTGACATGCACGGAGGGACGGTGTGAGATGTTTCCTTCCCCCCGTTAGAGATGACTAAATAGAACATACAAACAAAAAAAAAAAAAAAAGGAAAAAAAGTGACACATTTATTGCTTTTATACATAACCAGTGTCAGCCTGATTTTTATTTTTTGCATACGTCTTCTCCCTCTTTCAAGGTAACCTAATACCAGAAGAAAATTAACAGCTTTTAGGCAGTCTCCAATTTTTGGAATATCTTTTAAATTTCTGATATTTAAATATGCTTCTGCTCATTTTATGTACAGATGAATGTATGTTGATGCTTTTAATATACACCCCGCGACAAAAAGATAGGAAAAAAAGGGTTTTTTCTTTGATTTTTCATAAAATAACGTTATCCAAATTGTGCTTATCATTTATTATTATTATAAAAATAACACTATTCCTGGACTAATTTTTGTTTTAAGACTAATTTAGAAAAGTTTTAAGACTAAAATTTTTCTAATTTAAGACTACACTCCGTGACAAAAAAGATAGGAACAAAGTTTTTTTTTAATTTTTTAAAAAGTAACCTTATCTAAATTGTGCTGATCATTTATTATCATATCAAAAACATATTAAATATTTAAATCATATTCAAAATATTCATATTCAAAATAATCATATTCAAAAATTAAAAAAAAAAAAAAACCTTTGTTCCTATCTTTTTGTCGCGCTGTGTAGTCTTAAATTAGAAAAATTTTAGTCTTAAAATTTTTCTAAATTAGTCTTAAAACAAAAATTAGTCCAGGAATAGTGTTATTTTATAATAATAATAAATGATAAGCACAATTTATATAACGTTATTTTATGAAAAATCAAAGAAAAAACCCTTTGTTCCTATCTTTTTGTCGCGAGGTGTATATCAAAATACTTTAAAAATAGTTTTATTAATAAAAGATTATAGAAAAAAGATTAAATATATATATAAATCTAATAAAAAACTATTTTATTTATTGAAAATTAAAATTTTTAATACTTAAATTGGTTTGTTTGATCTTCTAATTGGAAAAATCCATTTTTAAGTTTTTTACTATATATATATTCTATGAATGATTAAAAGTAATGAGCAAAGAGTTGTAGGTTTTCTGTATTTGATTATATATATATATACAGGCATAGTCAAAGGAAATATGAATTAATCCATAGTACTCACACTGTAATCATTAAACAATTACACATGGAAATGAAATTTTATGTAAAGCAATAGACACTGAAAATTTAATACTATGAGTTGTTTTTGAGAATCGGATATATGAGATCATATATAACAAACAGGGTTGGGTTTTTGACGTCAAAAATTGTTTTTTGAAATGACAAGGGTTTAAACCGTCAGAAACCTCTACCGTCAAAAACCTGTATTATGTCAGAACTCAAAATCTATAAGTGAGCTGGAATCTAGTTAGAAATAGGATTTAGTAATATTTGCAATATACAAGTGAATATCTAAATATTATGCTGTTTATAAATTAACAAATCTTAAAACAATATGTAGATAATTTATAAAAATTTAGGTAAATATACTGGTTTATAAGTATAATCTAAGAAATACATACAAAGTATGCATAGACATATTTTGTATGTTTCTGTTTCTGTTTATTTATATTAATATTTATGAAAATTTAAAATTCCAAATTTAAGAATTTTAACATAAGCCATGAAAACACAGGAATACTGGATTTTTTTTTTCCTTTAAGTAAAGCATAATATATGTGGGCAGCAAATCAATATAAATTTGAAAATAATTATATTTATAATCTATATTTATTAATAAATTTTTATTGCTTGATTATTATTGATTGTATAAATATTTGTACCTGCTTATAGCTTGGACTGTCGGCGTTTGGTGTTTTGGGAGAAAGGATGATTGACTACTCTAGGGTCTTAGGCCTAAGGAGTAGTGCCGTCTGTGGAGGGTCTTTCTAAAGGGTCCTAGCCCGTATTTATGCAGGTTTCGGAGAAAACCACGAAAACTTTTAATGGCTAGGCCGACGAGCACGCCCTGTGATCGAACCCGGCATCTCACGTCTACGAGCTTTGAGCGTAGAACCACTTGGCCGATGGTAGGCCCTACAGCATAGAATAACAAATAAAAAAAATATGTATGAGTATATATTAAATTTATTACAATTTACGCATGTCCAGAGAGCGTTCTTATTTCTCTTGTTTCACGGTAAATATAAGAATTTCAGACACAATTCAAGCTTGTTTAACATTCAGAATTATCGCTTTTTCTTAAAAATCTTGCTACATCAACAGCCATTTAAAAAAAAAAAAAAAAAAAAAAAAAAGGAAAATGTTATATTTTTCTATAAAATATTTAAATGCAAAATATTAGGCTATGCTTTTTCATTTAACTGGTTAAATATATAATACTAAAAGCACAATACTAGAAAAATTGAAATATACAATGTTGTATTGCAAATAAAATGATTTATCAATTAAAATGGTCTATCAATGATTTATAAATCATGAATTTTTAGAAGCTTAAAGTTTTGTTTTTATATTAATCAAAATTCTATAATAATGTTTCTCCAAAAACATTAATATGTTTAACATATACTATATTAAGCATAGTTGTGAATAAATTTCGTAGTAATATATGAAAGTATCCCCGCATATTTTGAATGAACATAAAACTAATTCATAATAAAATTTTAAAAGCCTAAAGTTTTGTTTTTTACATTAATCAAAATGTTGTAACAATGTGTTTTTCAAAGAACATCAATGTATTTACTTTTCAAAAAATCTTTATAAACTATATTTTATTAAACTAAGTTTTTATATGACAATTAAATTATAAATATAGGTTTTGACAATTTTGACAAGGAGGTTTTTGACATGACGGTTTTAACCATGGTTTAAACCGTCAAAAATTGTCATGTGTCAAAAACCTGCCAACCCTGATAACAAATATGAAACAAGTATAACAGCATTAAATAATGATAACAATAATAATAACTTATTAACATGATAATGCAACATATATGGACTTAAATAACTATTTTAATTTTAATATAAAGGTTAGAAATATAATTCATGTATAACATAAGTTTAAATAACATCACAATAACTGTATTGTTTAAAAAGTAAGGTAATTAATTATGATGTTTAAGATAATAGTTAAATTATTGAATCAAACTGAAATTCATTTTAACGAATGTCTTTAATAGTACAATATGACATGTTGCCTAACACATTTTTTAATATCCTTAACACTTCTGAACTTGCAGATGGTCTAAAATCTCATTTACATTATGATCATTTAATTAACATGTTAATTAATCAAATCATTCAAAGATTTCCCATTAAATTTTATTTCTCGCTTGCTTATTTTTTTTTTATAAACCGTTGTGGCCTCTGCTCCTTATTCTTCTTCTAGTGATTATTGTTTTCTGTCATATTTTGTTTACGTTTATTGTATATAAACAACAACAATATACAACACATAATAAATTTTTCATTATATTTCGCCTTGTAAAAGGCTTTATTTCTAAATGCAAATATTTTTATTAATTCAAGTCTTCCTTGATAATGTATGATTATTGTAATGATAAGTCAGTACTTGATGTAAATAAATAAAAATAATGTATAAATAAATAAAAATTAACGTGCAAATACACATGTATAAAAAAAAACACGTTATAAATGAGGACCTGTTATACAATATGCATATGCAAATAACATTATTTTCTTCCGAGAGATTATTTATAAAAGCAATAAATATGACACATTTTATTTTATTTTTATTTTTTTATTTTTTTAATATATGTATATAGTCAACTGTAAAGGGATTAAGAAAACATCTGCCTTCCCCCTTACGAATCAGTGTATGTCAGTCATAGAATTTTTTTTTTTTTTTTTTTTTTTTTTTTTTTACAATAGTTTTATAATTGAAATATCTAATTTCACTATTACGGTGTAAAAGTTTTCACATACACACGCAATATATATATACACGCATACAATGTATTTTCATACAAATTAAAAGCATCCGTATACATTTATCCACACAATATAATCATGTTTAAATCTTAGCAGAAATTTAAAAGATCTTCAAAAATTAGAGATTGCCTAAAAGCTGTTCGTTCGCTTTCGCTACCAATTTATCTTGAACGAAAGAGGGGGCATACTCAAATAAAAATGAGAATGATGGACTTTCACAGTCCCACTTAATCGTTGTTTTTTTACTGACAGCTTTTAACAAAAGTAGCTAATCCCCTTGATCGATTAGGGAATGATGACTGTGCTCTCTGGCACGATACCCCCTTATCTTGAAATGGGGAAGGAATAAGTTGCCAGATGTAAGATCTGTTCGCAAATCGCACGGTTCGGAAATCGCATGTTCGGAAGTAGCACGTAAACCCCCTAGCATTATTAGTACCCTTCTTTTTATTTTTCATAACACTTTTTTTAAAGCAATTATTTTCTTATAAAACCGTAATCATTTATTGGAGAAAAATTTTATATAAAGAATGTTAAAATGCGGATGCTAATAATGCTAAGGAATAAATTAAAAAGTTGACAGCTGTATATAAATATATAGATTGAGCATAGTGCTAAAGTATATAGCTAAAATGTGTTTTCTAAATAAATTTTTAGCATAATATTTAAATTACACGGTCAAATAGAATCCATTATTGTATTTTTATCACCAGGATTTATACTTTAAACAAAACGGTAGCAAGGCTGTAGCTAACGGGAGCCTCCCAAAAATTTCCAGCTTGTCTTTTACTTCATTTTTAACACTCAGTATTATGTACACAAGTTTGAAATCTATCCCCATACCCTGAAATCGTTTTCTGCTTACGGCCTTGAATGGTGGATGTATGCAATAAAAAAGTAAATCGGAACAACACCGATGAAACATAAAAATACTAATATTTCTATAATGTTTGTCTAAAATTTGTCTATGTTTCGAAAAGCTCATCATATGTAATTTGTAATTATTTAGATGATTTATTTGTAAATGGCAACAAATTTATGGAGACTTGTTATATATATATATTTAATGTTTTGTGCAACTTATATCTGAAAATTCTAAAGCAATTTTCGAAAAAATTGAAAAAGAATAAATTTTGATGTTTAAAAAAGAAAAAGAAAGAAGTAAAAGAAACGATAAATCTGGGATATATTTTATGGAGAATTAATTTGATATAAATTTATTTTATTGTTTGTAACTATTGTTATAATTTTCACGCATTTAAAACTATATTATTACCAACCTAGTCTTAAAAATTCTTTTGGAAAAGAGTAATCATAATTTACATTCATTACTCAAAAATTGATGATTCAATCAATCAATTTTGTTTAATTTTGATGCAATCAAAAGATCTGATCTTAAGTTTTATAAATGTCGAACAATCCACTCGGTGTGAAAAAGTATTGGGTTATTCGGCAAATAATTTCGTTTTTTTTTCGTTGAAAATGAACGACGATTTTCTTATATGTATAAATATTTTATTGAATTACATATTTTCCGCTTTGATGCAGAACCTTTTGTCATCTTTCTGGCAGTAGCATGATTCCATAAATTTTCTGATCGTTGCTGGTATGAAACTGATCCGAGTCATTTTTGACGTCCTCGTTTGAAGTAAAGGTTTTGCAGTTTAAAAAATTTTGTAGAGACCAGAACAAGAAATAATTTGAAGTACCAGATCAGGAGAATATTGTGGGTGTAGTAGTACATCCCATCCAAGCTGTAAAAGCTTTTGCCAGGTTACCAAACTTGTATGTGGTCCTGCATTATATCAGTGGAATACTTGCACTTTTCCAATTCTAACCCTTTCTGTTTGAGTGAATGATTCAATTTGTTTAGTTGATGATAATATGCTTCAGAATTGATCGTGGTATTGTCCGGTAGACACTTAAAAAAAAAAAAAAAAGAGCAATTACCTTGAAATCCCAACAAACAGGCAGCATTACCTTTTTTGATGAATATCGGGTTTCGAAGTGCTTTCAGCTGGTCCATCTTTTTTACTCCATGATCACTTGCGCTTAATATTTTTTGACTATGCATTTCTCATTCCTAGTGATGATTCGCTTCAAAAATGGATAATTTTCTTGACGTTCAATGAGACGGAGTAAACCGCTTTTTTGTAAGAACATGCCATATGCCATATGCCATATGCCCATATGCCAAGTTTAAAAATTAAATCAAGGGGTTTCACGTAACCATGAATGGTCAAATTCGATAAATTTAATCTCTCAGCAATCTCACGAGTTTTCGTTCGGTGGTATTCATAAACCAATGCCTTCATTTTGTCTTCACCAGCTTCATTGGCCATCCAGAACGTGATGCATCTTTTAACATCAAAATTCCCGGAACGCAATTCTGCAAACCACTTTTGACACTGGTTTTCTATTAATACATCTTCTCCATACACATTGGATATTCTTTTTCTTGTTTGAACAGTATTTTTGACTTTTTGATTGTAAAAAATAAATATGCCGAAAATAATTGCTTTCGACTTTTCATATTTGGTAGAGCACTGGTCAAACACTATTGCGCAGAATCAAACAATTTTTTTTTACAAACAATCCTTGCTATATCATCTATCAAAATACATAATAATAATGCGGCTTAATTCGGAAGATGGTGTGAAAAAATACAATTAAGTACTTTTTTTTTTTTTTTTCAAAAAACAAAATTAGTTTCCGAAAAACCCAATAATAATAGTAAAAAAGTCTGGAGTGACTCCACTCGACTTTCCAAACATTAAAGAATTAACTGTTGTATAAATGAATTAAAATAACAGAAGTCGTTAAATAAACAGAAAAGGATATTATAATGGGGTGTTTGAGTATTTTTCTGTATATAGTTTGTTGTTTATATTAACGCTATTGCCTTTCATATGATTTGAGCCCATAGATCACAATTATAAAGAAGTTTTTGTTATGTCCCTGTGAAAAATTTATAAGTTCTAGACTCACCAGAATCTAAAAAGTTCGTGTGACAGTGACCTATAACACGTATATAAATTTTTACCTCATTCGGATGAGGCGTTTAGACGTAATATCACTTTAAATAATTTGAGTCCATAAGCCACAATGATAAAGAATTTTATTTATGTCCCTGCAAAATCCATACAGCTTGTGTGACGGTGATCTGTAACATGTATAAAAATTTTTAGTTCAATAAAATGAAGCATTTAATCGTTATTGCACTTTAAATATTTTGAGCCCATAAGCCACAATGATAAAGAATTTTTCTTTGTGTCTCTGTACAATATATATATATATATATATATATATATAAGTGCTAAATTCACCAAAATTCCTACAGTTTGTGCAGTAGTGATCTATAACTTGTACATAAATTTTCAGCTCGATCGGATGAGGCATTTAGACACTATCGCACTTTAAAGAATTTGAGCCCACAGGGCATAATGGTAAGGAATTTTTCGTTGTGTCCCTTTAAAAATACTATAAGTGCTATAATCACCAAAATCTAAGCAGTTCATGTAATGATGACCTATTACATGTTTATAAATTTTCAGCTCAAATGAATAAGACATATAGACGCTATGACACTTTTGTTTTTGCCCATAGGCCCTATTGATAAGGAATACTTCTGTGTCCCTGTAAATAAAGAAAAAAATAATAAGTGCTAGATTCTCCAAAATCTATACAGTTCACACGACAGTCACTTATAACACGTGTATAAATTTCCACCTCAATCAAATAAGATAAAATAAGGCATTTAGACGCTATCATACTTTAAACAATTTGGACCCATATGCTTTAATGATAAATAATTTTACTTTGTGTCCCTGTAAAGAAATATAAGTGCTAGATTTAACAAAATCAATAGGGTTCGTGCCACGGTGACCTATAATATACACATAAATTTTCAGTGTAAGATAAAGAATTTTTGAGTCCCTATAAAAAAACTATAAGTGCTAAATTTACCAAAATCGATAGTGTTCGTGCTACGGTGACCTACAACATATGCACTAACTTTCAGTTCATTCGAACAATGCGTTTAGACGCTATCGTGCTCACTCACACACATATACATATACATACACACATACATCACTCTAAAAATAACAAATATGAACTCAGGCGACCTCAAAACGTGTAAATACACCAAAATATCAAAGTCGGATTTTTGACATGATTACAATACTTTCCTTAGATATGTAATGTATGTTCGGAAAGTAAAAAAAGTGTTTGTTTGTGATTTCCACGAAAACATCTGGGCCTTTTCACTTTCCGAACATACATATGTAAAGAAAGTATTGTAATCATGTCAAAAATCTGACTTTGAGACTTTGATATTTCTACCCGTTTTAAGGTGAACTGAGTACATATTTACTTCTTTTACGATGATATATATATATATGTATGTGTGCATGTGTGTATGAGCGGAAAATTGGCACGTACTCTATTGATTTTGGTGAATCTAGCACTTATAGTTTTTTTACAGGGACACAAAGAAAAATTCTTTCTCATCATTATTGTCTAAGAATTGGGCCCAATTTTTTAAGAATGCGATAGCGTCTAAATGCCTTATTCGATTGAGCTGAAAATATATACACATGTTATAAGTTAACGTCGTACGAACTGTATAAATTTTGCAGAATCTAGCACTTATCTTTTTTTTTTTTTTTTTTTTTTTACAGGAACATAAAGAGAAATTCTTTATCATTATGGTCTATATGAGCCCAAATTTATTAAATGTGATAGCGTTTAAAAGCCTCATTCTATTGAGCTCAAAATTTATACACATGCTATAGGTCACTGTTGCACAAAGTGTGTAGATTTTGATGAATCTAGCATTTATAGTTAATTTACATGGACACAACGAAAAATTATTAATCATTATCCCCTATGGGCTCAAATTCTTTAAAGTGTGGAGCGTCTAATCACCATACTTGATTGAGCTGAAAATTTATATACATGTTACAGATCACCATCACACTAACTATATGCATTTAGATTATGTAGCATTTATAGTTTTCTTAGAAGGACAAAAAAATAAAAAATAAAATAAAATAAAAATTATTTATTATTATGGCTTATGCATACGCTATAATGATAAAGAATTTTTTAAAGTAGTAAAGTAATTTGATCCTATGGGCTCAAATTACTTTAAATGCGATGGTGTCTAAACGCCTCTTCCGATTGAGCTGAAAATTTATATGCATGTTACAGGTCCCCATCACACAAATTGTATAGATTTTGGAGAATCTAGATCTAGAACTTATAGACTTTTACAGGGACACAACGAAATTTATTTTTTTATTATAATCTATTGACTTAAATTATTTTAAGGGCAATAGCGTTAATTTAAACAACATACTGTTTTGAGAAAAATACTCAAATTCCCTATTATAATTTTCTCTTTTATTCATTTGATGACTTTTCTTACTTTATTTATTTATACAATCGTTAATTATTTAGTATTCGGAAAGTCGAGTGAAGTCACTCCAGATTTTTTCTTATTAACACAATGTATTTTTTTTTTCTTTTATGAAAAAGCACAAAAAACTAAACTTCTTTTGTTTGTCTGTCTGGAATAAGTTTTAGAAAGTGTTAGTATGATTAACAATACATTTATACGAATTGATAACCTACTTTTGACTCGAAAAACTCAATCAGTTTTTAAAGACTATCGATTTTTTGTACTCTCGTCTGCCAATTGGCGTATAACAGGTATATAGTTTGTTGCAAATGAGTTGTTTTTATGACAACTCTTCGATAAATTTTCACATTCACTTTAAATTACATTGTTGCTTGCGTTGTTGCTTTAAATTGCATCGTTCTTTACGATTCATACCAGCATTTAGCAACGTAATATATTTCAAGTAGAGTCCTGCACGGGTTGAATAAACTTGACCTGCAAGATGACTTTCGACCCGCAACCCGACACGAACCCGCAGCTTCTGATCCGCAACCCAACTCCCGACCCACAATTACAATGTTAAATTTGTATTAAAAGACACTGAATTGGAATGTTGTTATAGAAAATATAGTTATATTATTCAACAGATGCTTCAGAAAATTAAATTTTATGCAAAACACTGAAATTATATATATGTCGCATTGTGTGCAAAACATCAGTGAGCATAATATAGCAAAAATTCAAATGTAAAAACCTAAACTTTAAAAAATTCACGTTTTCAAGTATTTTGATAATGTTTTTTTTTTTCTTTTCTTTCTTTTTCTTTTCTTTTCTGCTTTCTTTTTTTTACTTCCATTACCCTACTACCGTAGGTAATGGAAGTATTGTATTCGGTCTGAAAATTCGATATCGGGTTTTCACCTGATTTACACGTTTTAAGGTCCCCTGAGTCCAAAAAAGTGGTTTTTGGCAATTGGTCAGTGTGTATGTATGTGTGTGTGTGTGTATGTATGTGGAGAATCTTCTGGCTATTGTAGCTCAGAAACTAATAAAGATAGAGCTACGAAACTTTAGAGTTGAAATAAGTCTAGTGTACAGATGGAATTTCCAAATTTTGGTGAAAATTAAAAAACCGGAAGTGGGACCGTAAGTCCGTATCTCAAAAACGGCTCTAACGATTTTCTTCAAACTTGCTATATAAACACTCTATTAGATGTCCTTTCGAATGATATAGTTGGTTAGTTCAGGAAAACTGATAGGCGTCCTGTATAAATAGCTCAATTTCAGGCCTCGCAAAGGCGTTCCTTTAAAAACGGTTGTACGGATTTTTTTCAAACTCGCCATTTTAACTCACTTTTAAATATGCTTTCGTATGTAATTATTGTTTTCCGGTCAATAATTGATTTTTTGTAAAAGTTGGTATCTCAAAAACGGCTCTAACGATTTTCTCTTTAGTTCACTTTTATGTTTTCTGATCGCATTATCTCTCAAAAATGCATATAATATGTGTAATAGTGGGTAATGGAAGTCGTGTGGTTGTTTCACACCAGATTTTTTAAGTAAAATTAAGAAAAGCGTATGAAAAGACAAATAATTTTTGCATATAAAGTTTTAAACATTAAGTATTAAAATTTACGTAATTGCAATTAAACTCATGTTATGTGTCAAGTTACTTTAAATTACTATAGAAGGTGAGAAGGTTATCTCATCTCTGCGTTGAAAACGTTAAATCCATTAAAAAAAAAAGAAAGGAAAGGAAAAGAAAAATTCTGTCTTTGGCAGAATTTAATTTATTACGACAGGACTAATTTATATATTGAAATCTTGTAAAAAAAAAAAAAAAAAAAAAAAAAAAAAAAATGGCTAATAACAAGCTCGACATTTCTCACATAATAACCGTTGGCAAGGTCACCTATCTGGAAACGCAGACGTAACAGTTATTATGTGAGAAATGTGGAACGGGTTAGATTATCAGCCAGGATAGCTCACTGGAGGAGCATCCGCATGTTGAGCGGAGGGCCTGGATTCGATTCTCGGCTCTAGCGTTTTTCACACAGCTGTATAAAAAAAAAATCAATCTTATACTCCAAGCTATTTAAAATGAATTTTTGTAGTTGATGAGTTTATCGATGAAATTTCTAAACATTTTAGTTTAAGGAATTCATTGGTAAAACTGGATATTGGCAGGCATCCTGGCATATTGGAAGTGTGACAACGCAAAATCGCTGTCTGAAAGGAATAATCCTATTGTACTAAAAATAGCGCAAAAAACTCTTTGAGCCAAGCATTATTATGCTAGTAGAACCACGGGTTTACCCGCGAGTCAAAAATTAAAACAAATCTGACCCACACCCGACCCAATGCAGGGCTCTTAATTTCAAGGAGTAATTTCACGCATAGGCGAGGAAAACCTGCAGAGGATTTTCTCTAGCATATAAAAGAACTTTTTTAAATTTCCCCTTCTTTAAATTCCAAAAAATGCTTCTTTACATTTCATGTATATTCAAATATAAAATCATATGACTTCATTAACTTTTCTTTCTTCTTCTTCTTTAATTTTTTTTTTTTTTACAACCGAATATTAAACGCATTTTCAGCTTTTTAGTTTTGGATTCGTCTCTTATCATGTTTTTTTTTTTTTTTTTTTTTTTGTCACTGATACAAATGGTAATCAAAATTCAAATATTTGTTCTTAAAAAAAAAAAAAAAAAAACTGCCTTTATTTTTATCAAAGGAAAAACAAAAAATTATATCTAGAAGATAAGTCTGAGATTTGATGTTTTATCGAAACTTAAAAGAAAATAATCTGGTGTGGCTCTCACGTCACTTCCTCTTCCTTGCATTTGAATACTATAAAGACAGATAAAAGATTAAGGGGTAAAATAAGAAGTATTATATCTATATATATAAATCCGTTTTATCTGTATTTATAAAATCGTTTTATCTATATAGTATATATAATCGTTTGTCCTGAGTGAGCGAGTGACTGACTGATTCATCATCGCCCAGCCCAAACCTCTGGACCTAGAAGCATGAAATTTTGTGATAATGTTCCTTTTGTTACGTAGACGTCAACTAAGAAGCGATTTTACGAAATTCGCACCCGAAGGAGAGGGAGGGAGGGCAAAACATGAACACAAATCCTTCATAACTCAAACAAAAAATCAGATATCCGTAATTTTTTTTTTTGCTTTAAAACATAGCTAACACAAATACCTAAAAATCTATTTCTGGAATTTTGGAAATTCGGTCCACAAGAGGGGGTGCGTGGCAAAATACGATTCCACATGAGCAAAAAGTGATTTCACAAAAAACCTTTATATATCAATGAAAAAAACAAATACCAGAAAATTTTTTGCTTTAAAATATAGCTAACATAAAAACCTAAAAATCAATTTATGAAATTTTAGAAATTCGGCCCCTAAGGGGAGACAGGAGGCAAAACGGGATTTCACAAAAACCTTTATATCTCAAAGAATAAAACAGATACCCGTAATTTTTTTGCTTTAAAATATAGCTAACACAAATACCTAAAAAACAATTTTTGGAATTTTAGAAATTTAGTCCCCAAGGGGATGGGGAGGAAGCAAAACGTTATCTGTGTAATATCTTCTATATAATATAGATATTTCTTCTATAATAAGGATTTAAAATCATTTATTTTAATTTTCAATTGTTGCCAAAGAAGTTACGAGTTCATAAATGCACGCGAACCTGCACTGCCAAAGGCAGTGGGGACCCAGTGCGACAATTTTTCCAATTATAATTTTTTTTTCTTTTTTTTCCCGCATGATAAAAATTAATGTAATTTTGAGAATTCATTAACTGTAGTGATTCATTTAAAAATAGTGACCAGCGAAGCGGACGTAGCCTGCTAGTATAAAATACAAATGCTCATATCGCAGCGAATATTACATGTGTGAATTTTATATGTCAGAAAAATGTTTCTCTAATGCTTTGTCAATTTTTCTGTAAATTTTGTAAAGATTTATGGAAATCCAAACTACTTAATTATACATGCCTAAATAATTGCTCAATTTCCACAGGAAAACATATAAATATTATACATATGTGCAGCAATGTGTTAAAGTTACAAGTCTTTTTTAGCTTTTTATGATACAGTGTGATCCAAAGTAGTTGCGCTTTTCTTCAATTTGTAATTGGTCTCCTAATTGTACCCAGAATTAAACCGATAGTGGAAAATGTGTACTTTTAAATGTTCTTTGCATGTCTGAAGTCCCGGGCCATTTTGTCCAGTATTTTTTTTTTTTTTTTTTTTTTTAGAAAAATTGAAGAAATAATAATAATAATAATAATAATAAAAATAAAAATTCGGCGAACCACCAAACTTTTGTCGCGGACTGCTTGTGGTACATGGACCACCGGTTGGCGACCACTGGTTTATGCATTTATTTATTTTTAGAAAAAAGTATTCACAACTTTATACCAATATTTCTAGAAAATATTTTATCATCAAACATTAATTTATAATTTTTAAATTTAGAAAGAAGACCATTCACTTGCTTAAATGAAAGCAATAAAAAGCCTCCAGTTCCTAAGCGAGACGAAGTTTCTTTTATTTTGCACGAAACACCTAATAAAGATTTCATCAAATTTAATACTTTGTCGGTGTTGAAGACCCCAGCCTTAAAACCTACACCAAAAAGCGTGGATACGAGAAGAGGAGATTCTTTTGTACTTGAATTTTCAGGATTAGTTCCGAAATTTATGAGAAAAGAGGTAATGTTTAAAAATATATTTTTCATTTTGTACATTCTTTTCTTTATAAAGATGTAAGCATTAAAAAAAAAAAAAAAAAAAAAAAACTTTCTTTTTTGTATATACATACACTCAGGGCCTGATTAACGCACCGCCAACTAGGCCTTGGTTTAGAGGCTCTTGACATAGGGGGCAGTTTTTTTTTTTTTTTTTTTTTCTGTTACAGTTTTAAAAAGTGTAATTAAAAATTTATAAAGATGTGTTCGAAATAATTCTTCATAAAAATTTCACACCTGAAAGGCGAAATGAAATGTTTTACAAAGGGAATATTTTACTAAAATATGCATTTTTGGGAAATAATGAGAAAATTTAACGACTTTTTTTTTTTTTTTTTTTTTTTTCAAAGAGTGGTAAAATCCACGAAGAAAATTATGGGTGGTTGGGCGGGGAGGGCAATGCGCATTGGACCCTGAGCCCACTTTTGCCTTGATCGGGCTCTGTACACACTGTTATTATACAATTTTATTCTGCAAGACTGTAACATCCTTTAAATGGTGTTTTGCTGAAAGTTATACAAATACTACTATACTGTTAGATGTTAAATGTTACAGCTGAAGTGCTTAAAAAGCGACAGTATATTCGATATATTTTTACAATATTGTACTGTATTCTGCACTCATGTCTATTTTTTTAGTTCTTGATGAAGGAAATGCTTAATTATTTCAATTCGAAATACTTGTTGCGTGTTTTTTAAATTTATTTTATCATGAGAACATTCATTCTCAAGGTCTATGATGATAGATATTGAAAGACAAACACGTACAGTCGGCAGCAAAATTATTGAAGCACACATCTACACTTTTCATACACATTTTGTTTTAGTTTGTTCTCTAATTTTTATCATCAACTTACTTTTTTATAAACTGTATTAGATCATGACTCGACAAATATTTATACTTAAAAAACAGTACTAAGTACTCATCTTTTAAGTAGGAATTATTGCTAGTGCTTCAAAATGTTGCTGCCGACTGTGTAAAGAAACCGGGCTCAATGTTTAACCAAGCGTTCTCAGGAGAGCTTTGCTTTTTTATCAGGTCAGAATGCGAGCTTCAAATTCAAATGTATCTACACTGTGTAAAAAAAGTAGAAACATTAGATATTTTTAGAAATAAATTATGTCTTTTATTTTTAATTAAATTATTTTTATATGTAACATTTTGCAGATCATTTAACAAGCAAATATCAGTATCATTACCATGATTTTCATAAAAATAAATTATTAATGACAACAAAAATAATTCCTACTTCTTTGAACTCTGTAAAAAAAAAGTAGAAGGACAGCAATATTAGTAAGGAATACTCTTCCCATTGGCTTTTATGACTTCGAATATTCTATTTGGTAGTGAATCATAAAAAGATTGGATTCCTGTTTGGCAAAAATTAGCCAATGAGCTGTTCAAAGCTACTCGAAGCTCAGTAAGGAATTTAAACGTTTTTCCACTTGCATATACTTGACGAGCAAGCATTGGCCAGATGTTTTCCATTGTGTTAAGATCAGGGCTTTTAGCTGATTTAGGTAAAACCTGCACATTATTTGCAGCGAACCAATTTTTAACTCTGTGGTGATGTGAATGGCAGCTTCATCTTGTTGAAATATCCACTCTTCTCCACCTAATTCAGAGCCATAAGGAAGAAGCTCAGAATTCAGCACTTCAATATAACCTGTTTCTACATACCACTGGAAAAGACTAGACTTGTTCTTCTTCCATATCCATTTGCTTACTATAGATCATCACCCCACCCCCCTCATTTGTCGAGTTGAATAAAATTCTTCTACATTCTTCAGACAATGCCAATGTTATTGGTAGCCATCTAAATCGTCTAAGTTAAACTTCTTCTTGTCTGAAAATATTATAAAATCCCATCTGAGGTCCATACGTTCATAACACGTGTTTTTTAACCCATGATAAACGGTAATCAATCTGTGTGTTTTTTTCCACTTTAGATGATGCTTCCGCTTTTCAAAAATGAATTATTTGGATCTTGATATGTAGTTCTAAACTGTTGCCTTGACACATGTGTAAGTTCTGCTTGATTTGGGACTTTTTTGATACTACCACTCCTCTTTTTAAGCCCATGAGTAAGTTTTCTTTTATCGCAAGGCCTACCAGGCCTACCAGTCTTCTTTCTTTTCCTATTTCTATCTGGCTTTCTGATAAAGTTAGAAAGTGCGTTGGGGCTGACGTGCAGTATACGAACAATCTGTCTAACACCTTTACCATTTATTTTATATGCAACAATTTGCCCCTTTTGGAAATAATTTTAATGTATTCTTTTAGACAGTCTGGGAAAAAAAAAAAAAAAGTAAATAACAATGCAATTTTTAACAAAATACGTTTTCCCCGACAAAAACAGTTAAAGAAAATTACTTTTTTACCTTTTTTACTCGTGTACAATCCACCAAATAACAAATTTTGGAAAGTGTCCTACTTTTTTTACACTCTCGAAATCATAAATGCTAGTTTTTCTACAATCCACTAATTAGCATTACTAGCAGAGATTTCATTTTTAAGTGAAATTAAAGAAAACTTTGTTAAACAAAATCTATATAAAAATCTAATAGCTAGGATAAAAATACAGAAAATAATTTACAGAAATCAATTGTCCTTCTACTTTTTGTACTTTCTCATTTCCCGAGTACAGAAAGTGAGCCTAATTTATGAGCTGCTGATTGATAAACTCTCGAGGCCCAGAAATATTTTAATTTTTGAGCCGAAACAGGAATCCATGCAAGTATTCTTATCCATACAAGTAGCAAGCGATAAGTGAAATCTCTTTTATGAACAATATCCTGTCTGGGCGAGAATATAACAGTGATTATTATAAAAAAGCGTTTAATGGTAGTTTTAAAAAATCGCTTTTAGTAATAAGATAGAAAAATCTTTAAAAAAAAAAAAAAAAATGTTTCAAACGCATTTTTTTCAGGAATAAAAATTCAGATTTTTAAAAGCCTCTACATTATTAAAAATCTGTTAAATCATATTTAAGATTTCTGCTTGCAATTTTAAAAACTAGTATGTTGTAGCCACCACATGACATTCTTCTATATTTTCCTATACAAATTCCCTCAGTAAAAATAATTTATTAAAATTATTATTTAAAATAATTACCTTCCATGATAATGCAGACGATTTCCATATTAGAGAAGTAGCATAACACTAAATATCCAAAAAAAAAGTCCATTTTATTGTCAATATTACATTAAAAAAAAAAAAAAAAAAAAAAAAAAAAAAAAAATTGGTTAAAAATGGAAAAATAAATCGATAACTTTATTTTAAATTATCGCAGATCGATGGTTCAGCCATTCGTTTTAAAGGTATTGGTGAGCTCTTTTGAAAGATACCCATCATGAAAATTTACTCCACTTGAGAGGGAACTTCCCCCCTCCCACAGAGAGGTGGCGAGGCTCCTACACATACAAAATTTTTTCCCAGTTGACTATCTCTATTATAAATAATTCTTGTAAATTTCATAATGATTACTAAAAATAATTCTCTTTATGCACATTTATACAAAATTTTGTCCTATATCACCATGTTAAAAATTTAGAAAATGCGGGATGGCAACGCAACCTGTAAGACAATTTTTACCAAAAGTTGATAGGCACTAATTTATGTCAAGGTGCAACTACATACCAATTTGTATGAAATTCTGTGCAGTAGTTCCTGAGATACAGTTGCCACAAAATTTTGTCACACACACACACACACACACAGACAGACAGACATTTTCTAAAAATGGTCAAATCGTGTTCTACATCTCTCAAAACGTGTAAATCCATCAAAAACCCGAGGTCGAAAATTTTTACGAATCCAATACTTTCTTCTATTGAATATAGAAGAAAGTAATAAGGTGACAATTTGAAGCGTAATTTAAGGCTGCAGTAATTAAAAACGCACAACAATGAAATATTTTCCCCTTCACTGGTGTCAAATCTTATTTAAAGCATTATATCGGGGTAAAATATTCTAAGAATTTTTAGAAAGGGGTTTCTTAATCATGTCACCATTCACGAAAACTCCCATTAATAGCAAATATACTGACGCCAATATTGAAATGGTTTTGTAAGACATCTTCTTGGACAATTAAGTGCTAAGGAATAGTGTGACCAATAACGAGTCTTGCTTCTGTTTTATCAATTGGTGTCGTAGAATACGTAAATAATCTGGTGTGTCACTCACACGACTTTCTCTTACCCTGCATTTCACTACTATGAAGACATATTGTAGGTTATGGCGTAAAATCAATGAGTCAATAAAATTAATGTATTTTAATAATGTATTTTAAAAATAATTTAAAACAGGTTTAGGAACAGTTTTATTTGACAAATAAATTTGTGTGAGCCGAAAGTCGAAACACAAAAAATATTTTGTTTACAGTGTGGGTATGAGAAATTAACATTCCTCCTTGAGCAGTATTCAGCGACATAGTAAAATGCAGAAATCATTTCCACCAATCACATTCAGCAGAGAAAAAAAATATTTAGCTTAATTTTGGGTAGCCCTGTATATTGTCTATCTATAAACTGTATAGACACCACACCACATAGGCTACTTAAATACAATCATATATTAAAAGAACTCAGCAAAACATGAAATGCACTTCCAGCAATTTCTATGTATAATACCACTACATTCCAATTCTGTTGGGTCGCCCTGTAAACGAATGGTGAATGAATTCCATACCATATACTAAACGAAACATGCTTTTATGGTTATAAAAATATACGTTCAGTTCATTTTATTTAGCTCAGCCTATAGACGTTACTCTGAACTTACCTGAAATTTCGCCCATAGTCGCAATGTATTTGAATTCTCTTGGATGGCTCTGTAAACGAACCATTTGCTTGATCTCAATGAAAAGCTTAGTGTAGTATCACTGTGTGATACAGATTTAGAATACCAAGTTTGGACTTCTTGCTACTATATGGTCTTGAGATATGCTGATAACAGACACGCACACAGACTCACTACAGACACACAGACCATGCAACCGCTAAAAACATGTTTTTTGGATTCAGATCACCTCAAAACGTGTAAATATAACAAAAACCTGATTTCGAAAATTTGACCCAAAAACAATACTTTATCTACGATTTACATGGGTAAGAGAAAGAAAAAAAAAAAAAAAAAAAACACCGAAATAAGTTAAATTATTTTGGGGCGTATGAGCTGCTTGATCCTTCGATCCATCAATAATCCATCGTTGTTTGGGGCGTTCATATTCACTTTTGTAATATTGTAACGATTTTTTTTTTTTTTTTTTGAATGCCGTGGCTTTGAGGTAAAGCATCAGGCTACAAAACCAGAGATTGTGGGTTCGATCCCCGTCAAGGGAAATTGTTTTAAAATGATTTTTATTTAATTGTTTATTTCTGATTTATTCGTTATGTTAATTATGTTTATGTTAATTATTCAGTTAATGTTGTGCAATTACTAAACTTTTCGAATTCTAGAATATTCTGTTCTAGAAAATTCATCAAAAACATTATATAAGAGTGAATATGAAATGAATAATTAAATGAGGAAAAATTTCTTAAAAATGGGAAGTTCCTACTAGGAGCTATTATAAGAAATGAAACTTTTCAAAAATGAGAAGATCCTGCTTATTTTTGAGAAGTGTGTTTTAATAATCAAAGCACGTTTTCTCACCCTGGATACTACCACCATTACTGCACGATGATTTTATCTGTACTTCGAATGGTAGCTGCTTGCAATGTTGATAAAAGTTATCTTATCTCTCATTGATTATCTTGTATATTTAAATTGCCTTATCTTTTTTTAATTAAAATACGTTATTTGGTTGCTATTTATATATATGCATCTGCTAATGCTTATCACATTCCAATTATTCCTTTTCACCGAGAAAAAATTCTGTAATTGACATCTAGAATCTAGATTGTGGCTTTAGTAAAAATAGTTCCATGTCATCCCTAATAAATTATAGTTCCCTTTGAAAGGGAGTTCTAGAAACCCCTATTAGAATTCTAGAGCGTTTGCCTATATTATCGAGGTCAAACTTATTTAAAAATGTCTGCAAATAAATGCGAACACAAGAGGCGAGTCTTAGCGGCTATAATCTTGGTTTATGACCCAACTGTAGAAAATCAAGCGAGAATTTCTCGCAATACAAAAGATTCAAAATATTCATAATAATCAGAATATTGTTTCACCATCTAGAAATGTATATACTAGAAACTCTCGATCATTTGTCTATTCAGTTTATTGGCGTGCCTTATACGCGTAGCTGGGATATCTATATTTCTAGTTTAAGGATTTAGAAAATGACCACTGACTCATTCTAGATGAAAGCTGTATATTTTTTCCCTCAGTGTGTAGCGTTACATTTTCTGAAT
Organism: Salticus scenicus; assembly: GCA_963930645.1. Classification (NCBI taxonomy): domain Eukaryota; kingdom Metazoa; phylum Arthropoda; class Arachnida; order Araneae; family Salticidae; genus Salticus; species Salticus scenicus. Next base: position 247,515,910 of record OZ005654.1, read on the forward strand.
TACATAATTTATTTACAAGTCTGGTTCAAAAAAAAAAAAAAGCTGCATGAAATATTTTGGTAAAATTTATGTTTTGAGGATGCTGAATCAAAAGATGACCTTCATTTCTGCCCATCACGTATGATTTTTTTCTCTCTAAATAATAAGAGTTTACGATTTAAATAAATCACTAATTTTATTATATTAATCTAAATATATTCTTTTTATTTTCCGAAGATACGTTTGAAGGAAAGTATTGTAATCATGTCAAAAATCCGATTTTTCAGATTATGGTGTTTCTATACGTTTGAGGTTCCCAGAGTTCATTTTTACGAGGATGTATGCATGTGTGTGTATGTGTGTTTGTATGTATGTGCTTGTATGTGTGTGATTGAACACGATAACGCCTAAACGTGTTGTTCGAATGAGCTGAACCTTGGTATATATCTCATAGGTCACCATAGCACGAACCCTATTGATTTTGGTTGACTTATAGTTCTTTTACAAGGACACAAAGAAAAAATTATTATCCACTGAGAAACAAATATACCGCCTTCATCTAGAATGAATAAGTGGATATTTTCTAAATCCCTTACCTAGAAATATAGATTTCCGAGCTAATGCGCATAAGGCACGCCAATAAACTGAATAGACGAAATGATCGAGAATTTCTAGTCTGTACATATCTAGATGGTGAAACAATATTCTCAATATTTCGAATAATCTGAATCTTTTTTGTACTGCGAGAAATTCGCTCGTGATTTCCTAGAATTGGGTAATAAACCAAGATTATAGTTGCTGAAACCCGCCTCTTGTATTCTAATTTATTTGCAGAGATTTTTAAATAACTTTGCCCTCGATAATATAGGCAAACGCGCAAGAATTCTAATAGGAGTTTCTAGAACTCGCTTTCAGAGTGGACTAGAATTTATAAGGATGACATGGAACTATTTCTTCTAGAGTCACAATTTAGATTCTAGATATCAGTTACAAAATTTTTCTCAGTGTCATTATGACTTATGGGCCCAAATTATTTTAAGTGCATTAGCGTTTAAACGCCTTATTCGCCTGAACTGAAAATTTATACACACGTTATAAGTACCGTCGCACGAACTGTATAGATTTTGGTAAATCTAGCACTTATAATTATTTTTTTTTTTTTTTACAGGGATAAAAGAAAAATTCTTTATCATTATGATCTATGGGCCCAAATTTTTTAAAGTGCGATAGCATCTAAAAAACTTATTCGATTCTGTTAGAAATTTATACACATGTTGTAGGTCACTATCGCACAAGTTGTATAAATTATGATGAATCTAGCCATTATAAATTTTTTCAGGGACACAATGAAAATTTTTTTATCATTATGATCTATGGGCTCAAATTATTTGAAGTGTAACAGCGTAAAATTAAACAATGGAGAAAAATACTTTGACACCCTATTATAATTTTCACTTTTATTTATTTAACGACATGTTTTACTTTAATTTATTTATACAACCATTAATTACTTAATGTTCGGAAAGCCGAGTGGAGTCATTCCAGATTTTTCATAATTAAGTAAAAAACGAATCCTTCATATTATATTTATTTTGTGTTCACTGTTTTGCTTGCGAACACTTCTACCTAATCCCAACAATTTTCCTTTTTGTATTCTTCTTCCTCACTCATATACATATTGTTTTAAGGTAAGAAACTTCTTACTCGACCCGTCCGAAGACATCCGAGTATCAAGATGTCCCATCGCCACGACAGCATCCTTCCAGCAGGAGCCCCACAGGCTCCGACACCCCAGACACCACACCACACATCGACCGCACCAAGCGGGAGCAAGGGACCCCGCAGAAGCGGCACCCCACCCAGCAGGTGCGCGGCGCAAGCACCACCGCCCGCAAACTACCCAGGCAAAGCCCAGGCACCGCCGCAGCAAGCGGCACCACACCACAATCCACCAAGGCACACCCCCGACAAGAAGTCCACAAAGCAATAAGCAAACAAAGAATGAATTAGCAACTATAAAATACAACTAGTTGAACTAATAATAAAATATATTATAATATAAACAAACATAATATAGGTTAGAATGGGTGAGAGGGGAAAGATGGCAAAATTGAACTACAGAAGCGAGGTCAGAGGCACGAAACAACTTATTCACCAAACTCAAAAACAATAACCCATTTCCCCCCAAAATAACAAACACCACAATTTATTTTTATTTTATTAAAATCAAATTGCTTAGCACTCGTAAACAATAAATAATAAATAAACGTCAATCACCACAACAAATACCAACAAACATCAATTATAACAAACACTAATAACACATAAAATTATAAGTAAAGTACTATAAAATGATAAGTACTATATAATAACACCACATAAGCAACTTACATCAATCCTTAAAATAACACCACAACACAACTTAAAACATAAAGTAATAAGTAAATACAAACCAATAATAAATAAAATATTATTATTAACACCACATAACACAAAACACCACACAAATCATAAAGATAAGACACCACCACAACATCACTTAAAACATTAAGTAATAAGTAAATACAAACCACGAAAATAAACTTTGTTAATAACACCACAACACAACACAAAACACCTCACAACACCACAAATATCTTAAAAGATACAAACCCCAAAAGGTTAAATAACTCCAATGATAATAGCATCAACATTACTGTACTACTTAAACATAAAGTAACAGATACAAACCCACAACAAAATATAACTTCACAACATATAACACCACAACACAAAACATTCGAAAATAAAGTAGAAGATTACCTCAAACTAAATTTCTGCAAATAATATATTACAATAATATTTTAATATTTCAATTAACCCGTTAGCAGTCGCTATACACAGCGCCATCTATTACAAATTGCGTACTTTTTATTTAACTCTCACCAATAATTTTAAGAAGTGATGTGATTGACGTTCCTTCGATTTTATTCGCGTCTTATGTATATCAAATGCTACTTCTAAAAATTTTTGGTGGCTATTGCATAAAAATTTTTTCCAACACTTAAGGATGGGCGGCAAATCGACCAACTAGCGACTACTAACGGGTTAAACCAATCTTGGTTTTCTTATTAGTTAAAAGAATAAATAACTTTATATTCTTATAATCTTTCGGGAAAAATTGGAGTCTCAGATTCTGCACCAAAGGACAAGTGTAGACAACATTGTTTATATTTTGAATACTCTGATTACTGCCACACAGGAAACTTTTACCATAAAACCTATTCTGTTAAATCCCCATGAAACCATGATCAGTAACTATCTGATTAAGATAGAAATTGCCAAAATTCCTCCTTGTATCAACCCTAGGGAAGAGCTGAAATGTATGGCATCCAGTATCCGAACTCTCCCACTCCCTCTGCCATTCCAAAAGCTTTCGTGTATTGAATAAAATTTTTAAATGGTTTTTCTTCATTTACAAATACATCAATCGTGCTCTTCTCTGTAGCATCTTTAGCTAATTTGTCTACTTCTTCATTCCACTTGTAACCTACGTGAGCCTTAATCCAGAAAAATTCGAAAGAACAACCACCATCCTCCACTTCTTTACGAATTTCGTAAATGATTTCATTTTTAACTTCATAACTTTCGAGAGCAGAGAGAACGGACTTGGAGTCAGTGAAAGTTTTACAGAACTCCACCCTTGACTTTTGGAAAATAAAACAGCTTCTTTAATTGCAATTGCTTCCGCATCATAAACATTTGTATGATCGGAGATACGAAATAAGGAATAATTTAAAATCATATTTTTCTTAATATACAAAAAAGCACAACCAACTTTCTCATTTAATTTCGAACCATCTGTATAAATACAATTCGAATCACTAAGCTGTTCGAAGTAAACTTCATCATAATATTTCCATTTTATATTAAATGGTTTCCATGGTATAACTCTTTTAAATTTTTCCTTTATATAATCTTCAGCCTTAAGAACTCGAAGATCGAAATACACATCTTCATCCCAGTCGAGAAGCATAACTTTCATTTTGTGAAATTTTAGGGTACCAAGGGGCATGACACCAGTGATGACGCAAAGAGCATCCGTCGCCACCGTGGAGTAACACTTAGAGATAACCAATAAGAAGATCCATTGAATACTTTTCAACTTATCTCTAATATATCGCTTATCAGAATACCATATTTCTGAATAGTATGCTACGATTTTCTCCACCACAATAAAATATAAATATTTAAGCAAATGCTTATCCAAACCCCAGGTGGCCCTGGAAATACTCTTTACGTTAAGAGAATACTCCAGAATTTTATCGTATAGATAAATTAAATGCTCCGTCCAGTTGAACTTGTAATCAATCATAACACCCAAGTACTTGATGGCTTTAGAGTACTTGATTTTGATGTTATTGTCGCTGATCTTGGGGATATAAGTGATCAGCTTGCCTCCTTTTCTAATCATAGTGAAACATGATTTATTTTGATTGATTACCAATCCTCTAACAATAGCCCAATTATAAATCCTCTCCAAAAAATAACTACCTGAGTTATTGAAAAAATAAGACGCAGTTGCATTGACAATTACCAAGAGATCGTCGGCAAAAGCTTGAATAATCCCTCTGTCTTCAGGAATCTCCAGAAGAGTATTGATAACCATGTTCCATATTTTTGGCCCCAGGCTAGAACCTTGTGGGACCCCTCTGTTGTATGAGAGGACGACACCAACATAGAGAACCTCTCTATGATCTAAAAAACTCATAATAATATTGAAAAGACTAGGAGGGATATTATATTTGAGCACAGAATCATGAATTGATTCCCAGAAGATGATGTTAAAGGCATTCTTGAAGTCGATAGAGAGAAGCATCGCAATTTTGTTATTATTGTTAATTCTAACAATATTGTCGACCACATTATTTAGAGACATAGATGTGGAGAAGCCTTTCCTAAAACCATACTGATCCCGATAAATAATAGGGGAGACCCGTGTACCTAGGGCCACCCCACTTTATTTGAATAATATTTAATTTTAAATTTTATTACTCACTTGGGCGAGTAACAACACCAATTGCTACTTTTACAACTACTTTGTAACTTTTGAGGAGAAAGTTTTGACAAGTTACAGGTAGAAAACGAATTTACATGGTTTGAAGTAAAATTTTGCAGCTCATCTCTTTTGCTATTTTACAAAGGCAAATCAAATATTTTTCTTTCATTTCTAGTGTATGATTTTGATTGTTATATTGAGTAATAAATGAGATGTTTAATTAGTCCTCTCTGCATGTGGATTTTTTAGTGGAAGGCATTTTGAATGAAGTTACCAAAACTTGTACCTAGGGCCACATCGCTACCTTGTACCTAGGGCCAGTGTGTTTGGACCCTTTAACACTTTCGCGACCGCATGTTTTTGTCTTTTTGATAGTAAGGTGCGCCTGTGGACGTTTTTCCCCTAAGTTACAATTTTTCAAAACAAAATTTTTCGTATTCACATTTTATTTATATTACAAATGGATATGCATTATAATCATACCCTTTCTAATCAAAGTATTTGCATCCATAGTATACTGATTGTACAAATATGAATATTGTGTATATTTTTTAGAAACAAATAACATACAAATTGCAAAATAAACATCCGCTGGTGGAGTTTCGTATTTTCAAATGACGTGAATCTACGTCAGCGGTCGCGAAAGTGTTAAGAAACACAGTACAGCCTATAGTAAATGGATGCTGGCAAACCCAGGTAAACCAATAACTATATATGACGTTGCTGAAAATGTTGGCAAGTTCTATCCGTCAGCCTTTACTCCTGTAAACATTCTATCAGGCTTTCGTGTATCTGGCATATGGCCAATGAATCAAAACACATTCACTGAGGATGAATATTTAAGTTCAAATGTGACTGAAAGACAAGATCCCTCCATAAATAAAAAAAAAAAAAAAAAAAAAAAAAAAAGATTTTCCAGGAAGAAAGTGAACCAACAATGATAAAACTGGATGTCTCTGTTTCATGTCCTGTTGAAATTTCGAAACCTTCAACATCTAACATCTTTTCGTGTGTCATGCTTCAACAGGTACGAACCTAAGCAAAACTTCCCAAATCAAAGAAAAGATGTAACCAAAAATCAGAGAGGTCTAGAAATCCAAGAGACACTCCAAAAAAAAAAAAAAAAAAAGAAAGAAAGAAACTGAAGGGGAAAAAAAAAAGAACATTCTGTTAGAATATCTCCCCCCCCCCCCCCAACAAAAAAAAAGAAAAAGAAAAATGTCGTGTTTCAAATTAAGGTTACAACATGATAATTATATAATAAATAAATATATTATTTTATATTGTTTCTTTTATAAAATACATGGTTATATGTTTATTTTTTATTCATTACAAAGTGAAGTCTAAATTTGAGAGAATGGCCCTAGGTACAATGAGGTCTGGCCCCAGGTACAATGAGGTTGTTGTACCTAGGGCCACGAGAGAAATTTTTTTAAAAACCTTCTATTTGTCGGAATTTATTATTTTAGGTATTTATATTAATCCCAATTGGAAGTAATTAGTCCTAAAGATATGTACTGTACATATCAGTTTGATAATTTTAAACAGATCAAGGGCTCTGTTTTTGAGCATTGAAAAAAAGCGGCCCTAGGTACACGGGTCTCCCCTACTGTTAATTTCCAAAAAATAATCCAATCTATTGGTAATAATCTTATCTAACATTTTTCCCATAGTCGGTATAAAACATATAGGACGGAAGCTCTCAGGGTATGCAGGATCCTTATCTTCATTTAAGATCAGAAGAACTTTAGCCTTTTTCAAACTTTAGGGAATATGCTATTGGTTAAGCAGTAATTCATAATTTTTACAAACGAATTTCTATCGGCATAGAACACCTGTTTTATAATTTCATAGTGGATCCCGTCATACCCAGGAGCCCTATTATCTTTCAAACTCCTCACAATCATGGCGACTTCATCAACTGTAACAAGATGAAAATCATCTTCAACAGCCATCTTTTCTCTAACCCAGAGATTGTGGTCTAATCCAAAGTGATGTTCTAATATCACTCTGATACTGTCATCCCTTGAATCCGTCATCTTATCATTTTCATTATAAACACTGGTAATATTAACCATCTTTTTAGCCTTACCTACTGCAACATTATAAAAGCTATTATGAATGGACTTTTTCGAAATGTTGTTAATATAATTCTTGAACTTTTCCCTTTTGGTTTGAAGGATGAGCTTTTTATAAATACTTTGGAATCTTTTAAATTCTACAAGTTTTGCAAGCCTTTTGTCTTCACCACGTTCCTTTTGATACCTTCTACGAAGAGCCCTTACCTTACTTCGAAGGCACTGTAACTCAAAAGTCCACCAGAGAGCATTTTTCTTCTTTTTATTAAGAGGTTTCTTAACCCAGTCAACAGCAACTTCATAGAGTTTCTTCTGAAATTCACCAATGTAGTTTTCGAAATCAACAATATTAATCACATTAAATTCTGCAATCCACTTAACAATTCTCGTCTTAAATTTCCACCAGTCCAACCTTTTAAGAGAGATTAAATTGATATCTAAAATGATATCCATATTTAAACATATGGTAGTAGTAACCAAATTATGATCGCTACCATAATATCGATCTTCGACATCGAAATCACAAGAAACTTCTTGGTTAAAACCTCTAACCATAATAAGATCTATCCAGATCATACGGTCCCCTCTGATGAAAGTAGGATTTGAATCAGCTCGATTCAATAAGAATAAATCGTAGCCCAGAAGAAGCTGTATAACTTTGTCGCCTCTGTCGTCTAGAGGTCTTTGGCCCCAACTGTAGAATTTGGCGTTCCAATTGCCCATGATTATGACAAGAGTGGAAGTATATTTATTCAGCAAAAATTGGATGATATTGATTTCATCCCGGATGTCACCAGAAGGTTTGGAATAGACAGATACAGCTAAAAATTTGAAATCACTAATTGTGATTTCAACCACAACAAAAGAGTTACTGCAATAACAAAGGAAGGAGGTAAACTTAGGATTAGAAACTATAATAGAAGCCTTCACTTGTAAATTAAAATAATAAGCCTTACAATCTTTAGGAACATTAATCAACTTATCTTTGAATAGATACATTTCATTTAAGCTTATAAGATCCATATCATAATTTTTGATATCTTGTAAAAGAGTGGCAGACGCCACTTTACTGTTTCCCAAATTTAAATGCTAAAAGTACAATTTGTTGACTGGATTACTCTCCATAGTCGATTCTAGATATTAGCCGTTCCACTTCTTTATTCTAAATCTGACAATTCTTGTCAGTTATGATGTGATCTAAAGCATAAGTTGTTTTAAAACTTTGGTTCGAATGAAGGCAATTTGCGCATTTAGTTTCTTTCTTACAATCTTTCATTTCGTGTTCACTCTCTCCACATTTTAGACAAATTCTAGGATTTCTGCAGAACTTACTAGTGTGACCGTATCTCCCACAGTTAAAGCATAACATAGGTCTTAAATGTTCTTTGCGCAGTCCATCCTCCTCCAGTTTAGCTTGACTTTCATAATTTCCTTCATAATTTCAATAAAATCAATGGGGTTTAAAGACAACACCCAATTCCATCCTCCACGACATTTATATTTATATTTAACTTTTAAATCACCTGTAAACTTTATACTGTTATTTTGCTTAATCTCTTCAATTAACTGAGCTTCATCTACATTTTCATCAACATTAAAGATGATTATCTGCGGTTGTCTCTTTCTAAGCTCAACAGCCTCAAAAAGCTTGAGGGCATCTTTTGCCTTGAACTCTCTTATTAACACGTCTATATCCTCCTTCTGGGACACCTCAATAATAACGCCACCATTAGATATATTTCAAATGGGGTTAACTCCAACCTATATTTGTCTTGGATCAATGGTCTTCTTGATCGTCTTGAGGGTATCAGCAGATCTGGTGTTCTTGTCCGGAGGAAGAATCTTAACAGCGTAAGTCTTCCGAGTCCGGGAGCGGCTTCTTGCTCTCTCTATTCTGGACGAAGTCGGAGTTTTCTTAACGACATCACTGTATTGTCTACTCTGAATTAACTTGTCCTTTTCCCCAATGATGCCAGTCATATGTGATATAACATTAGACTGGTCTATAACCACCTTAATAAAATCTTGAACTTTAGATCTTAAGTTCTCACTGAGCTCCTTCCTAATATATTTCTTAATAAATAATGAAAATAATTCCTCTTGAAGAGTTAGCGCAACAAACCTTTCAGTATCTTCTTCAGAGACATGACTTATGTCCCCGATCTTCCCCTCATCACCAGTCTCCCACATTTTAAGTCGTAGCTGTGAATAAAACACAAATGGTATCAATATATAACTAACACCAATAAAACTGAGTAATAAAACTTACAGACTCTCAGATTTAGCTACTATAAAATAGTGTTTCTAGTCAGACCCCGTAGAGGTACTGAGAGCGGTCTTGCTGGGGATAGATTATAGGCCCTTGTCCCCTGCAAACAAATACACCACAGGAAAAGTAGAAACAGTTATTCTATACAAGCTCTTGGCAGTGGTGGACCTCTGACCATTGTTTTAAGGTAAGAAAAAAATATTTAACATATACAAAAGAAACCGATGTGATGGAACTTTTTACTATTAGTTTTGGTTTTGATTAAGTAAAAAATCTATAAAAGAAATAAACACACACACACACACACACACACACAAAAAAAAAAAAAAAAAAAAACTATTGAGCTTTTTGCTTATAGTCCTGCTTATTAATTTTGTTTTTTATTTTTTCTTGTTTTCTATTTAAACATTAAAAAAATAATAATAATTTGGTGAATATTCATGATAAAAATCTATTTTATAATATTTCAGGAATTTGGAAAAACGCCTAAATACCTTGTCCAAAGAAGAAAAAATCTTGAGTACTCAAAGAACATATTTGAAAAATCTAAGGAAGAACACAACCTTATTGTATTAAATGAAGCGGAAAAGGCCAGTCTGATTAAAGTTAGTGTACTTTTTTTAAATAAATGTCTTTTTCTTCCAATTATAAATTAGATCTATCAGAAAATTCTGTATATTCGAAATAGACTAATACCGGAAACTTTCGTTTTACAATAAGTCAATAACTAGGTCACAGTCAGAAAAGCCAATTGAAAAATGAGAAAACCAAGATACGTATTTTAAAAGCATGTTTATTTTTCTACATAATAGCTGTTTACATTGATACATTTGTCTCATCTCTTTGTGAGTTTTTTAGTAGATGTTGTATGCAATTCTTTGGACTGCTCTCTCAGCCATTTATGTACCTCACATTCAGCATGTCATTATCAAATCTTGCGTGATGCGGTAGGCTAAATTAAGTGAACACCCTGTTGCAGTTGCTATAGTGTTTGTTGTTGCTCGTCTGTCAGCCCTAACCATTTCATCAACATTCTACAACGTTTCTTTTCTCAACAAGAAGACCACTTCGTTCTTCGTCACTAACTTTTAAATGCATTTTAGAAAATTTCTGATCCCAATTATAGACAATTTGACGGTACAAACATCCAAAACAGGAAGCATTTCTTTGTGTATATACTTTACTGAAAGTTTTTTGGCTCACAAGAAATATACAACATTTTGCTGTTCTTTCAGTGTGCACTCCTCGAGCACAGTTGTCATTTTTAAATGCAGCTTCTCATCTTGTACAACTGTTGTCCCATAAAATCAGAATGAACATGAACATTACACTTGGATAATTCCGCCACATATTGGCATATTTAAAAACAATTTATTATTGATTTCCGACATTTCATATCAGTTTAGGACTTATTTTACTGATTTCCACTCGTATATATTTTCGTAAGTTTTATATAAATATCAACGAACAAAAATTTCAAGTGACAGTTTATTTATACCAAAGGACAGAATTTTCCGGTATACCTAACATTTACGTATTGCATTAAAAGTAATGTTATTCATGTTTAAGCTGTGTTAACAGTAGTATTGTTCATATTAATTGTGGATGTTGAATACTTTTTTTTTTTTTTTTTTTTTTTTTTTAAATAAGTTTAGGAAAAACACTAAGCTAATGGTATTTCGATAAATCAGAACGACATATTAATCAGAAAGAAAGAGCTTTTTTCTTTTTTCATTAAATTCTATAAACAAATACAAAATCTCTATATCAGAAATATTTTTCTACAGAAATCACAACGTATGAAAGTTTTATTTATCGGCCTTAGGAAACGTGCACAATTTTTCATTGAAAACCTTTTAACGAAAACCTTTTAAACAATAAAAAAAAAAAAAAAAAAAAAATGAATTAGCTTAAATTGAAATATTTATGATTTATTAAATATTATTTCTCAGGTATTTGGTATTTTATTATAAAGAACTTAATAACAGAAATATCTTCGATATATATATATATATATATATATATTAAAAAAAAAAAAAAAAAAAACCTTCTAATAAAAATAGAGAGAATGTTTCAAGATATCAAAGTAAACTATAGGTGTTAAATGAATGTATTTTAATTCACTATCACATTTCATCCAATCTTTATAAATAAAGAGAAGTGAATGTATATCTGTCTGTGTGTGTGTCTGTGTATCTGTGTGTGTGCATCTGTCTGCGTTCTATAGTGTTCAGGCTACTGGTCGCAGAACCATAAAACTTAACAGAGGGGTAGCTTGGACTCTGCAGGTGTGCACCTCACCGAAATTTTTTCGAATTTTTATTGACATTTCTGCTTCATTTTCTAAAATGTATTCTTTCATTTCAATCGTCTGCACATCTGACCTTCGTCTATTACACTATTTATTTTATACATTTATTAGAAAGCGAAATCTTTTTCTTTTCTTTTTTTGAATTTATAATATTTATTGAAATCGAATGGTGAAACAGTAGAAAAAATTAAACTTATTAAATTTTAAATTAAAAATCTATTTATAACACATATGTTTGTGCATAATTTTTGTAATATAACAACTTTCCATTTTTCTGTTATTTAATTAAATTCTGTTGAAAAGGAATAGGTAATAATAATAATAAAATATTTTCCTGTATTTATAGTAAAAAATGGTAATATTGCACAAAGGATTAAACTTATTAAAATTTAAGTTCAATTAAAACTTATTTATTTTTTGTTTATTTAATTCCTTTTAAAGGAAAATCTATTTTTTCTTTTATTTTTTATATGTGTCGGAATTATATGGTAATATAGTGCAAAGAGCGAAGGCTATAAAATGTATGGTTCAAAAATTAAAATATTTAATAGATGCTGAGATACAGTCGTCTTTAAAATCTTAGTTCTTGAATAATAGCAGCTCCATCTGTCGCCGATAAATGAACAAATTAAAGTGCCCGGGAAACCTTTTTGCAGGAAGTGGGAATCTGGACTCGAAGCAGACCGGGCGGGAGGCAGCAGGTACCCGAAGCGACGTTTAGAATGATTTCAATGTAATTTTTTTTACTTTTAATTTATAATAAAATCTTTTTGTAAAAAAATAGAACCGATTCCAAAAAGCAACTACTATTCAAACAACTAAAAAAATAAAACTACCTTTTCGTACTAAATCGATGATGCTCTGCAATTTTATAATTCACTTTTTCCCGCTGTCTTGAACCGTTTCTGAGATAGGAACGCTAGCATGAATGTCTAATCTATCTTTCTCTACTAAATTGATGATACTCTTCAACTTTGTAATTCACTTTTTTCTCTAGAACCGTTTTCAAGATAGGAACACTAACTCCGCTATTTTCCACCAGGTGGCGCTACAAGCAGTTTAACCTTGTACTTCATGGCCACTTTGCTATAGTTACATACCATTTTTATCGCTATAGCTGCAGCCGTTTAGCAGTTAAAAGAGTTGGGACTGATTTTTTTGGGCACCCTGTATTTTCTTTAGATCGTAAAGATATTAGAATGGGACCTATTTCAGACCAAGACCTTTTCAAAAAAACAAAAAGTATCAAAATCGGAGCCTCCGTTCAGAAGTTATGAGCTAACAAACATAAAAAAAACATACGGTTTGAATTCAGAACCTTCCTTCTTTTTGAAGTCAGTTAAAAAAATAATGATTCAATTCTTTTTAAAATTTATTTCAATACAGTAACCAGCGAAGCGGGCGTAGTCTACTAGTATATAAATAAATAAAATTCCTGCATCACAAAAAAAAAAAAAAAAAAAAAAAAAAAGTGCACTAAATATTTTACATTCCTGCTCAAAAGTTTAGTAAGGTTTACAAACGAACATTTTTTTTTTTTTTTTAAGTTTACAAACTGCACATATAGTGAAACGTTTTAAAACTTTGAAGATATAAGGAACAGGATCTTCCTCATCTTTTTTCCAGTGAAAATTGAGTTACAAAATAATTAGAGACTGACGACAAATTAAGTAAAAAGATACAGTTGTTTGTTATCATCCTCTATTATTAAAAGAGTAAAACATAGGTTCCAAGTCTCCAGTTTTTCAAGGGAGACTTTGTACCGGAAAATTTTTGTCATTGTTTTCAGCTTAATTAATCGTCGAAAATATATCTGACATACTCCTTTAAAAAAGTAGTGGTGATAAATCTGATTAAAAAATTAGAACGGTTGGCAACTATGGTAAAATGATGTGTAATTGTAGCAAAAATTAACATAGACCATGTACAACTTTTCATGCATTTCTGTAACAATAGCAAATAAAAATGTTATAAGCATTTATTTAAGAACTTAAAAAAAAAAAAAAAAAAAAAAAAATCAATCGTATTTTTTGCTTATAACATGCAGAGTTAACAAAGAAATTCAACATCTTTTTAGAAGGTTTTTAATTGAAATTGACTTTGTCATCGTGTCTTCGTGTCACGCTAGTAAACAATGCGCCTTCATTTTAAAGTAAATATAAGCTATTTCGTTTGTCGCTCTGTGGCTCGGTTGGTAAGAGCGTCCTGTTAATAACGCGGTGGTTGTGAGTTTGGTCCCTGGAAGGTCCAGCGTGTTAGTTTTTGCAGATAATTAGTAGAAAGGGTGTTAATTGAAACAAGAAAACTTTTCGTTGCTTGCACTAAGAATTTTTTGAGGAGTTTTTTTAAGAAGCATTTTTTTTATTTAGATAGTGGAAAACACAAAACATTTTAGATATTAAAAAAGCACAAAATAAAATGTTTTAAGTAAAAAATACATTAAAAAATATTTTTAGAAGCTTTATATATATGTATATATAAACATTATATATTACTATTATATGAAATTGGATTTGTCATCGGCTTTTTGTCACGTTAAAAAACCAAGACGCTTCCATTATATATATTTAAAAAAAAAAAAAAAAAAAAAAAAAAAAAATGTAAGCAACTCATTGTATTTCTTAATGAATCAGCTGGTTACAGCGTCATGTTGATAATGCGAGAGTCGTGTGTTCGATCCTCGCCAGGCCGAGGTGTTTTTTGCAAATAATTAATAGAAAAAGTGTCAATTAATAAAAGAAAATATTTCGTTGTGTACACAGTATCCTAATAATTTTTCAAAAGTTTTTAAACGGCTTTTTATCTAGTTACAAAAAGCACAAAATTAAAATGTAAGTAAAAATAAATAAATAAATAAAATTTTTTAGAAGCTTTTTATTAGTTAGAAGCTTTTTATAAGAAATTGACTTGGTCATCGTGTCTTCCTATCACGCTAGTAAACAATTAAAGTAAATATAAGCCGTTCCGTTTGCGGCTACGTGGCTCAGTTGGTCAGAGCGTCAGTTTAATAACGCCGTGGTCGCGAGTTCGGTCTCCGGGAGGCACGGAGTGTTAATTTTTGAGGATAATTACTAGAAAAGGTGTCAATTGATAAGAGAAAATTTTTCGTTGACTACACAATATCTTAAGAATTTTGCGAAAACAATTTTTAAGAAGTTTTTTTTTTTTTTTTTTTTTTTTTTTTAATATTAGAAAACACAAAACATTCTTAGATGTTAAAAAAGCTCAAAATTAAAAGTTTCAAGTACAAAATACATAAATAAATATTTTTAGAAGCTTTATATATATATACTAGCAGACCCGGCCACGCGTTGCTGTGACTAAGTTATACGTTGAATTATACGGCTGTAAACTATTTAGTACAGTTAAATTATTATTTACGAACAAAGACGAAAACGTTGTAGCCGATGTAAAAACCCACAGGGTTGAGATTTGAAACTTAGGTCAAAATTTGGAAGCGATTGATAAAAATTTTCGTAGTGTTGATATTAAGCACAAATTAATTTTATTGTAGGGTCCTATAAATTTTAATGGAGAAGTGATATATATTATTTCTAATGCTACTTTGGATAAAATTGCTAAAATGACTAATATATAAATTAAATTCTATTAAAATTCTATTAAAATAAAAGTATAAAAGAAACAGACGATTTTAAAATCAATTTTTATGGAGGAGTGAAATATAATATATGCTATAATGGATAATTTTACTATTAAATGACCTCATCATTTTAAATATTTTAAAGAGGGCAACAGCTGTAGTTATAAAAGGGAAAACAATAAGGCTAAACCAGAAAAATAAGTAAATTTGATAAATATTTTAAAACTTTAAAATTGGAAATCTTATGAAATATTGGACATTTAAAGTAAATACATGTATCATTTTAAATACAAAAAGATTTTGGAAAAGTTTAGTGTATTTTAACGAAGTGATGAGAAGTTTTTGAGTATGTTAAAATTTTAATAGTAAATTCAAGTCAATAAAGATGGGAAACATTGAGGATTAAGATAAGAATAATTATAAGATTTAAAAAAAAAAAAAAAAAAAAAAAAAAACTTTCTATATACCATGCTTTTAAATTTTAATATACTAATAATATACAAATTAAAAGGAAAATGATAAATATTCTATCATAGTTTGAAGTCAAATTTGTTTTCAAATGTCTAAATAAAATATCTGATGTAAGATACTAATATTTTGCAGCGGAATAGATTTCATTTCTGTCATCCTTGGCGAAAAAAAAAGAATATCGCCAAATTATCTGGCGAAAATATTTAATTCCTTTCAAAAATCATGGTTATTTTAACAACTTATATTAAAAGAGTAATGAATAATATGAAACAATATTTCGTACAATACATATTACATGTCATACATACGTACAATGAATAATACATATTACATTTCGTACAATGCATACATCTGGCATGTATATTTTCGTGTTACGCTTTTGATCGCCAAATAATAATAATAATAATAAAAAAAGCCAAGGGCGACAGAGTTTAAAAATTTAAAATTAAAATTTTGTCAATTTGACAGCAAAATAATTCAATCTAACACCCGCGATAACTAATACATATCTATACCCAAATATAAGGATTAAAATCGGGAAATAAATTTCCTCGATTTTTAATAATTTCTTACAAAAAATCCAGTGGGCAATTAACATAGGAAATCTTTTTCTTGGCTGCACAGACGGTCAGTGAGTCACACTTCGCTTGCGTATAGAACTCATAGATATAGTATAGCATATATAGAATAGAGTGATCATTGGGGAGAAAAAAGTTATTCCTTTTCATTTGGGAAAAGACGACGTTTTTACCAAAATATGGCCGTCTTTCCCCGAGTGAATACACACGGGAATACATACTAATATTTTAGCAAATAAAATTTATGAATAATTTATTTGCTAAAGGGGAATGGAAGACTCCAGATACAGTTTCAAATTCATATTTCTTTCTTTCTTTTCTTTTTCTTTTCTTTTTTTTTTTTTTTTTTTTTTTTTTTTCAATACCACTTAATGGCTGTTTCCAAAGCTTTTATTTTTTATCTTTTTTCGGCATCAAAAATCTTTCTACGATAACATGGGGATGAGAGATCTATATATATTACTATATCTATGATAGAACTACATTAGCACTTTATCAATGTGTATAAAATCTTTAAATTGATTATGACGTCAATTTTCGTGAGATGCATAATTTAACTTTTTATAATTTTTTAACGTTCACGTTTGATTAAATGTATTTATTTTTATGTCGAAAGAAAATGAACTCGTATTTTTTTTTTTTTTTTTTTTGGCAACAATTAAATTAATGGAACTCACAGATATTTTGGAGCAACTTTAATAAAGGTCTATAATTAACAAATAATTGCAATAAAACAATATTGTGACAATAAATTGAGATAAAAACTATCCTATCTCTCAAGTTGGATCAAACTGCACACAGTGTGCAAAATTTCATCAAAATCAGTTCCTTAGTTTAGGAGTTTACCCCGGACAAACATCGTGACACGTAATTTATATATATATACAGATTAAATTATAAAGTTTTGATCAATGAAGCACAAATAAGTAAAAAACAGGATTAATTTCACTGTATTATCTTCATTATAATATGAATTCAATTTACACTTCAGTCTAAGTAACACGTGGCCGGCTATGCTAACACCAAAAATTTAAAAAGTGGAAATAATTGAATTATACGAAATTTATTAATAGGTTAAAAAGTTGAAGATTCTTTGTGTAGATGGCAGCACCAAATATATTTCAGCTTTCATTTCAACCCAGTCGAAAGGTATCGACATCTGTTAGAATCATTTGGAGTTAACAGATAATTGTGACTGTCAAATAATAACAGACAAATAATTAGCAATAAATTAAAATTGCGACTATAATTTGAGATTTAAACTATCCTATCTCTCAAGTTGGATCGAACTGCACATGGTGTGCGAATTTTATTATAATCGGTTAAGTGGTTTAGGAGTCCATTGAGGACAAACATTGTGACACGAGATTTATATATATTAAGATATATATATATATATTATATATTATTATATGAAGTTGAATTTGTCATCGCGTTTTCTGTCACGATAAAAAACAAGACGAAAAAAAAATGTAAGCAATTCATTGTATTTCTTAATGGCTCAGTTGGTTAGAGCGTCATGTTAATTTTTGCAAATAATTAATAGAAACGGTGTTAGTTGATAAAAGGAAATATATCGTTGTGTACACAGTATCCTAATAATTTTTGAAGAGTTTTTTTTTTTAATAGCTTTTTATCTAGTTACTAAAAAGCACAAAATAAAAATTTAAATAAAAATAAATAAATAAATAAAGTTTTTATAAGCTTTTTATTGAAACTGGATTTCGTTATCGCGTCTTCATGTCACGCTAATAAATATGGCACCGCAACTTTAAAGTAAATGTCAGCAGTTCTTACAGTCGCTCGTTGGCTCAGCTGGTCAGAGCGTCGTTAATGCGACGGTGGTGAGTTCCATCCCCGAAGGATCGATGTGTTAAATTTTGTAGGTAATTAATAGAAAATGTGTCAAATGATAAAAGGAAATTTTTCATTGTCTACGCAGTATTCTAAGAATTTTTGAAGAGTTTTTTTAAGAAGCTTTTTTTAGATATTAAAAAGCACAAAAAAAAAAAAAAAAGTTTTATACATATGTACATATTCTTTTAGAAGCATTTTATTGAAACTGGATTTTTATCATCTTGCCTTTGTGTCATTCTGAAGAAGAAGGCGCCTCCACTTTAATATAAATTTAAACAACCTTTTTCGTCTTCGTTAGCGCATTTGGTTAGAGCGTCATGGTGATAACTCGATGCTCGTGGGTTCGACCCTTGCAAGCCGATGTGTAGCTTTTTTGCAGATCATTAATAGAAACTATGTCAACTGATAAAAGAAAATCTTTCATTGTCTACACATTATCATAAGGAATATTTAAAGAAGCTGTTTTTTTGAGTTACTAAAACGCACAAAATAAAAATTTTAGTAAAAATATAAATAAAAATAACACTGAAAGTTTTTTTTATTATTATTGTGTAGCCCTAAAAAGCCCAAAATAAAAATTTATTCTTGCAGAGACATGCTATAAAATCATAAAAGTGTCAACAACAAGAAAATTTTAAAGAAAAATATAGCTATTTCACTTTTGCAAAAGGTGAAAATTTTTAAATATTCTAAATATTTTAAAAAGCATTCGAGAACAATATTCCTTTTGTATAAGTATTTGTGAGATTTTTCTAGAATTTTCTATGGTTTTTCTTGACAGTTAGACTTTTGGTTAGAACGTCATGCTGATAATGCAATGATCGTTGGATTCGGTCCTCGAAAGACGATATAGTACTTTTTTTCCAGATAAATAATCGAAAAAAAAAAAGTCAATTGATAAAAGACAATCTTCCGTTGTCTACAAAATATCCTAAGAAATTTTAATTAGTTTTTTTTAAGAAGCTTTTTTCTTTTTGTAACTAAAAAGCACAAAATAAAATTTAAGTAAAAAATCATTTTTTAAAATTAGAAGCTTTTTATTGTGAAGCCCTAAAAGGCATAAAATAAAATTTATTCTGGCAAAGACATGCTACAAAGAAATGAAAGTTTCAACACTAAGAAAATTTTAGAGAAAAGTATAAGTACTTTCCTTTTCAAGAGATGAAAATTTTTTAATGTTCAAAATATTTTAAAAAGCTTTCGAGACATTTGAAATTTCTGGCCAAACGAACGATTATATAAAAACTAATAACTAAGAATATTGGTCTTGAAAGATTTTTAAAATATTTTGAACATTAAAAAATTTTCATCTCTTGAAAAGGAAAGTACTTATACTTTTCTCTAAAATTTTCTTAGTGTTGAAACTTTCATTTCTTTGTAGCATGTCTTTGCCAGAATAAATTTTATTTTATGCCTTTTAGGGCTTCACAATAAAAAGCTTCTAATTTTAAAAAATGATTTTTTACTTAAATTTTATTCAGGTAAATTAAAAAGCATTTTAGAAATACTATACAGTAACCAGAATGCAAAATCTTATGAAATATGATAACTTCTTTATTTTTAACGTTCTTTTCATTTACATGAAAAGAATTTTAACTACGCCTTGTAAATAATATATATATATATATATTTCAAAATTTGACAACCAAATAAAAGGGCTATTTCGTAATGAAACCCTTTCAAATATTGCGGAAATTAAGAAAGTTATATGCTCTAAATTCTAAGGTGTTTTTCAGTTACTGAATGAAATTGATTTTTTATTAGGGAGATAGTCGAAAATTGCTGTTTTCATTTCAATGAATAATTGCATTTAAATATATAAAGCCATATTAAAGCATTAAATACACGTTTACATATTTATAAAAAAAGAGAAATATATGATATATATTAGAATACATTTTAGTTTAAATGTTACAACAAACATTTTTTTGCAAGATTTCTTATAAATTAATAATTTTTAAATAAATAATTATGTGTTACTTTAGTATAGTTATCCACATTGACTTATAATGAGAACAGCAATCTGTGGATATCTCCATAATGAAAAATCAGTTTTATACAGTAACTGAAATACACCTCACAAATAACATCCCCAACCCAAACGATTTATATGTAAACTTATTTTCTGATAGAGATCATGTATAAGTAACTTGTTTATGAAAGAAATTTTTGCCATGGCGCATGTTGCGTTTTTAAAAGTTGTGGTTTATTTATTTAGGATATGTTCAGGGTGGAAATCTAAAACGAAAATCAAGTAAATCATAGATTTCGCCCCATGATAAGTAACTGTACCAAGTGTATTTACCCCTTTTTTTTTAAAAATTAAAATCACACAATCAACAGATTGTGAAGAAAATCATATTTATTGATTTTTTTTATTTTTCCGACTGAGTGAAAATAATGCCTGGACCGGAAATGACCCCGGATCTTTGACTTACAAGGTCAAGGCTCTACCAATTGAGCTATCCAGGCCGACAACCGGCGGCATTACTCACTCAGACAACCTTTAGGCAGAAACATCTGGTCTATCATGTAGATAGCTCGACAGAAAAAAGCCGCAGGTAATGGAAAACACCATTAAACAATGTGAGAAAGAAATACAATTTTTTATTGAAATCACACAATCAACTGATTAGGAAGAAAATCATGTTTATTGAATTTTTTTATTTACAGAAGGGAGCTAAGAACTTTCACATGTGTTTGATCTACCTGAATAGCATCTTTGATCAAAAATTGTTTTTCTACTTCGCGAGTAGTTAGTAGCAGATTAGTGTGTGAAGTTTTCTTATTCTTCACTTTTTATTAATTTTGAATTCAGAAGTCATATTCAAAACATTCACAGCTATTTCCCTAAGAAATAAAATTAATTTTTATAATGTTTAAAAATATACTTAACCAAACATATTCATATTCAAGTACAAATTAAAATTACAAACTATACTTCTGAAATGGCAGTACGAAATCGTTAAACGTTTAATATTGCTTCGTTTAAATAATACAAAATACTTTAAAATGAAAAAAAAAATATTTTTGGATCATGTATATTTTCAAAATTTATTTTCTTAATATTTAGTACTTGCTTTTTAAAATAAATTGCTTTTGACAATCAAGTTTTTAAACGATAATAAAGTTGTTAAACGAAAGCATAGATTCAATTAAAATAGGACGAGCAATTGCGTAAGCTGGAAAGCTCGAAAAAGTTACAGCCGTTGCCAACAGGGTCACTGAAGTTGCATTTTGGTTATCATTGAGTATACGGGAGTGTCCTAATCTGTATAATAATCTGTTGTTCAGAATTAGTTTTTATCTCAAAGATTCTAAAACTCCATCACTTGTTCTTTGTTTAAATCCAGATACGTTAAAGATCGGAATCTAAATTTCCAAACACCCTGTCGAATTGCGTTTTAATACGTTTCTTACAAATTGTGAATTCTGTTCTTTGCCAACTACATGTTCATTGTGCAAAAAATATATTTGTTTTCAAAAATTTTCTTTCTTTCTTACTATTATACTGGTTACGTCAATAGACTCTGTGTTTATATGTAAATGCATTTGTAAAGCGTATTATAAATATTATTATATGCCATTTTGTTATTTTAAACACTTGATGGTGTTCTTTTTATCTATATTAATAAAATCAGAGTTTTGTCTGTAAATTTGTCGGAATCGAAAATTTTTGCGATATCTTCACGTTTCACACCCCATGAAAGCCGAAAATGACTTCAGAAAATTTTGCCTGTGTGTGTGTGTGTGTGTGTGTGTGTGTGTCTGTGTGTATGTCATCGTGTCCGAATGTCGCTTTTTTTGTCCGGGCATCACTCGGGAACGGCTGGACGGAATTCAACGACGCTTGGCAGTAATTTAGGTCTTCACCCAACTTAAAATTATATCTATCAACTTTTCGGAAATTCCCCCCCGTTCCCCCCCTAGGGGGTAAAAGACTAAAACACGTTTGTCCGGGCATCACTTGAGAACGGCTGGACGGAATTCAACGACGCTTGGCAGGAATTTAGGTATTCACCCAACTTAAAATTATATCTATCAACTTTTCGGAAATTCCCCCCCCGTTCCCCCCTAGGGGGTAAAAGACTGAAACACGTTTGTCCGGGCATCACTCGAGAATGGCTGGACGGAATTCAACGGCGCTTGGCAGAAACTTAGGTCTTCACCCAACTTGAAATGATATATATAGAAATTTTCAAAATTATAATTAGTGTTTAAATTGTGGGTAAAAAACGCCTGCGCATGCGCCATAAATATCTTTTCACTAAAATGCTTTGAATGAAAAAATGAAATATAAAAATAAATTTTTAAGTTAAAGACTTTTGTATTCGCGTGATTTTCACTACAAATTATGAAAAGATTGAAATGAAGTGTTGCCATCTAAGTTTCATACTTTAGTTAATTTTAAAAAATCTAATTGTCGTATCGAGAAACTGTTTACACCCCAGGATTCAGAAAAATCACCTCTTTCATTTGGTACTGAATTTGTAATGATAGGTCCTATATTTCTAATTTATTTTTCCCTTTATCCGTTTTTCCGTTGCCACTTAAATTTCATACTTTAGTTATTTTTTAAAAATCTAATTGTCGCATCGAAAAACTGTTTGAACCCCTGGATTCAGCAAAATCGCCTCTTTCATTCGGTATCAAATTTATAAATATAGGTCTGATATTTCTAATTCATTTTACCCTTTTTCCGTTTTCAACCCAGATTCGATATGGAACAGCTTTAGTATTGGATCCCTTTGGCAAAATTTGAAATTCAGCACCGAAGTAGCTCGGACGTTTCTCGCCAAGATCTTTATTGCACAATTGAGATAGCCAATTCAGTTCATCGCAAAAATGGCTTAAAATATTTAAAGTCACCAAAGGGTTCCGATACTTAAGCTGTGCTTTTTGTATTTATTAGTGCTAGAGGCCTATTTCAGTCGGTTTATTGAATGGGGATTTATTGAATGAAGTCCCCCCAAGGCACAACTTTGACATGAGTCCCCCCCCCCAGGCCCAACTTTGACATGACTTCCCCCCAAGATACCCCTATTTCAGTCGGTACAGCGTTGTCGAATTTTTATAATACACTCTTAATAGTGCTAATGGGTCGGTTTATTGAATGTGGATTTATTGAATGAAGTCCCCCCAAGGCCCAACTTTGACTTGACTCCCCCCCAAGGTACCCCTATTGCAGTCGGTACAGCGTTGTCGAATTTTTATAATACACTCTTAATAGTGCTAAGGGCCTATTTCAGTCGGTTTATTGAATGTGGATTTATTGAATGAAGGCACAACTTTGACATGAGTCCCCCCCAAGGTACCCCTATTTCAGTCGGTACAGCGTTGTCGAATTTTTATAATACACTCTTAATAGTGCTAAGGACCTATTTCAGTCGGTTTATTGAATGGGGATTTATTGAATGAAGTCCCCCCCAGGCCCAACTTTGACATGAGTCCCCCCAAGGCCCAACTTTGACATGAGTCTCCCCCAAGGTACAACTTTGACATGAGTCCCCCCCCAAGGCACAACTTTGACATGAGTCCCCGCAAGGCACAACTTTGACATGAGTCCCCCCCCCCAGGCCCAACTTTGACATGAGTCCCCCCAAGGCCCAACTTTGACATGAGTCCCCTCCAAGGTACAACTTTGACATGAGTCCCCCCAAGGCACACCTCCCCCTCATTGGGAAAAAAAGAAAAAACGTTGTTTTGCGGCTATAAGAGAGTTTGGACTTCCAACGTTATTTGTTACAATATCTGCAGCTGAAACACATTGGTTTGGTTTAATGAAAACTTTATCATGGAATTTAGATCGTCACGAATTAACTAAAGAAGAATTTGTCGATATTAACAAGTTTAGCAGTAGGCCTCTGGCACTAAATTAAAATCTGTCAATGTCATATTTTCATGTTTTAAATAATGAAATAATGTCGTGTCTGTATAATTTATTATTTATAATATTGCCTATTAAAGACTTCTGTGGTCACGAAATTTGGTGCGTAAATTGTTTGTATGCATCCGGCACTTATTGTAACTGCATTTCACGAAATTCGAAATCCCCCCCCCCCTTCTCGGAGTCGGATGGCAATAAACATGTGTAAAAATATGTTTTTCCGTTTGAATTCGCTTTGAATTATCTTAGAATGGCGAATTTTGGTGTGTGGATATTGATTAAGTGTACGCATTATGTACATTAGTGGGATTTTGCAAAACTTCGAACTCACCCGCTGAGGGTGGGGAAGTAAGAAGTGGGTAAGTTGTGCCGAAGACAGTGGGGACCCAGACTCCTAACATTGGGAGCGAGAAAACCTCTACCAATCACAGCGAGAACTTAGGTTATTAATAAAGATATGGCATTTTGACAAATCATTTAAGTTTAACGTCCAGCGAAGCGGGCAAAGCCTGCTAGTGATATTATATAATATATTTTTTTTTTCATTTACGCAGGATTTTTCATTGTATCCTAAAGATTTTGTGTCAATTTAATGTTCAACTATTACAATTTCATTAATTGTTGTTTACATCTAACTGGCGTATAGGCATTTCAAATTCTTGCATTTTGAAATAAATAAATAAATCGCAAATTATAAAGAAAAACAATAAATTTAGAAAACATGAACCATGGCAAAAATTTCTTTCATAAAATAATAATTCATACATACCCTTAATCAAAAAATAAAATTACATTAAAACTGGAACCGGACACTTGGGAAATGTTTCTTGTTAGTAAATTGCATATATCTTTCTAAATTTTCAAGAGATTTGAAAGGGCTTTATATATGAGATGGTCCATTAATATGGATAACAAATTGTGTAAAGAAAGTTTTTTTTATAGTTTGCGAATGAGCAGTTAAAACACTTTTCATACAAATGCATATATTTCAGAAGACATTTAATACTTTTGTATTCCAATTGTAGTATACTATTTGTAAACTTCTTTTTCAGTTTATCTGAAAGTGGCGTTAAATTTCGTTGATAACTGCAAATTATAAATAAAAAACCCGCTGAAATTTTAAAAAATTCTTAAATACATGGTTATAAGTTTTTTATTTGATATATAATTATTAGAACATGCTTCAAAAAATTGTACAGAGACTGTATTAACATTTGCTATAATTGCAGATCTTTTAATGATACAGGGTGACTGCAAATACTATATTTTATGCTCTATATTTGTTATCTGGTAATCTTATCTTCACCGAAAAAGACGAGGACGATCCTGTTCGTTGTATCTCAATATTTAAAAATATTTCATCAATCGGGAATTTATGAACTAACAAGAACAATTCGTTTGTAAATCTTGCTAAATAGTTTAAGCAGGTGTAGGAGTGTATGTATCTACGCTTAAAATGCACAAATAGCAAAATTAAAAGTTAAGAAGACATCCAAATATTATTTATATTGTCATAGATACGTATTCGGTTGGTCTGATATTCCAATGAAAATACACTTTAATTTTATGCCGTGATTTCAACCTTGGGTCGCATACGGGAAAATATAAATATTTAAAAAGAGATGTTTTATATATGAATACAGATTTCAAACAAAGCAACATTTTCTCTTAATGATTTTGGTTTTACGTAGATTATCAAAAACTGTCGGCTAATAGTATGATAATCGTTGTGTAATGGCAGACAAAACCAGAGTTCTTCAGAACCATATACAAGAAATCAAGAAATATAATGAAAATACATTCTCACTTTCTCAATAGATTTATTTATTTACAAATTTATCTGTTGAATTATGGTCTATACTAAAAATAACAATGATAATAATAATAATAATGATAATAATAATAATAAGTTATAATGAATTAATTAAAATTTAAAAAAAGGTGTAGGACGTGTGGACAGATGTTTAATTAAGGAGGTCGGGTTGTGTTATTTGTCTTAGTTGGATTTGTGGGTTATTGAATGTAATTGTAATAATAATATTAAAGATTTATTACTGCATTTACAGTATTTTTTAATATTGGATCCTATGTATTTCATTTTGCCCATTTATTAGATTGGAAGTATGCTACAACAATTTTATTGCTAATAATTATCATTAATGGGTAACATTTATAAATTTAAATATCTATTTCATCTCTAAAATGGGAGTCAAAATATAGTTGAAATATGACATAGGTATAAATTAACATCATAGTAAAACGTAAGATTAATTATGAAGGTGTTTAAGATAACAATTAACTTATCATATAAATTGAAATTAGTTTTAATTAGTACCATCGAATAATATTGAACGATACTTAACATAATCATTGATATTTTTTTAATTACTCAATAATTATCATTAATGGGTAACATTTATAAATTTAAATATCTATTTCATCTCTAAAATGGGAGTCAAAATATAGTTGAAATATGACATAGGTATAAATGAACATCATAGTAAAATGTAAGATTAATTATGAAGGTGTTTAAGATAACAATTAACTTATCATATAAATTGAAATTAGTTTTAATTAGTACCATCAAATAATATTGAACGATACTTAACATAATCATTGATATTTTTTTAATTACTCAATAATTATCATTAATGGGTAACATTTATAAATTTAAATATCTATTTCATCTCTAAAATGGGAGTCAAAATATAGTTGAAATATGACATAGGTATAAATTAACATCATAGTAAAACGTAAGATTAATTATGAAGGTGTTTAAGATAACAATTAACTTATCATATAAATTGAAATTAGTTTTAATTAGTACCATCAAATAATATTGAACGATACTTAACATAATCATTGATATTTTTTTAATTACTCAATAATTATCATTAATGGGTAACATTTATAAATTTAAATATCTATTTCATCTCTAAAATGGGAGTCAAAATATAGTTGAAATATGACACAGGTATAAATGAACATCATAGTAAAACGTAAGATTAATTATGAAGGTGTTTAAGATAACAATTAACTTATCATATAAATTGAAATTAGTTTTAATTAGTACCATCAAATAATATTGAACGATACTTAACATAATCATTGATATTTTTTTAATTACTCAATAATTATCATTAATGGGTAACATTTATAAATTTAAATATCTATTTCATCTCTAAAATGGGAGTCAAAATATAGTTGAAATATGACATAGGTATAAATTAACATCATAGTAAAACGTAAGATTAATTATGAAGGTGTTTAAGATAACAATTAACTTATCATATAAATTGAAATTAGTTTTAATTAGTACCATCAAATAATATTGAACGATACTTAACATAATCATTGATATTTTTTTAATTACTCAATAATTATCATTAATGGGTAACATTTATAAATTTAAATATCTATTTCATCTCTAAAATGGGAGTCAAAATATAGTTGAAATATGACATAGGTATAAATTAACATCATAGTAAAACGTAAGATTAATTATGAAGGTGTTTAAGATAACAATTAACTTATCATATAAATTGAAATTAGTTTTAATTAGTACCATCAAATAATATTGAACGATACTTAACATAATCATTGATATTTTTTTAATTACTCAATAATTATCATTAATGGGTAACATTTATAAATTTAAATATCTATTTCATCTCTAAAATGGGAGTCAAAATATAGTTGAAATATGACATAGGTATAAATTAACATCATAGTAAAACGTAAGATTAATTATGAAGGTGTTTAAGATAACAATTAACTTATCATATAAATTGAAATTAGTTTTAATTAGTACCATCAAATAATATTGAACGATACTTAACATAATCATTGATATTTTTTTAATTACTCAATAATTATCATTAATGGGTAACATTTATAAATTTAAATATCTATTTCATCTCTAAAATGGGAGTCAAAATATAGTTGAAATATGACATAGGTATAAATTAACATCATAGTAAAACGTAAGATTAATTATGAAGGTGTTTAAGATAACAATTAACTTATCATATAAATTGAAATTAGTTTTAATTAGTACCATCAAATAATATTGAACGATACTTAACATAATCATTGATATTTTTTTAATTACTCAATAATTATCATTAATGGGTAACATTTATAAATTTAAATATCTATTTCATCTCTAAAATGGGAGTCAAAATATAGTTGAAATATGACATAGGTATAAATTAACATCATAGTAAAACGTAAGATTAATTATGAAGGTGTTTAAGATAACAATTAACTTATCATATAAATTGAAATTAGTTTTAATTAGTACCATCAAATAATATTGAACGATACTTAACATAATCATTGATATTTTTTTAATTACTCAATAATTATCATTAATGGGTAACATTTATAAATTTAAATATCTATTTCATCTCTAAAATGGGAGTCAAAATATAGTTGAAATATGACATAGGCATAAATTAACATCATAGTAAAACGTAAGATTAATTATGAAGGTGTTTAAGATAACAATTAACTTATCATATAAATTGAAATTAGTTTTAATTAGTACCATCAAATAATATTGAACGATACTTAACATAATCATTGATATTTTTTTAATTACTCAATAATTATCATTAATGGGCAACATTTATAAATTTAAATATCTATTTCATCTCTAAAATGGGAGTCAAAATATAGTTGAAATATGACATAGGTATAAATTAACATCATAGTAAAACGTAAGATTAATTATGAAGGTGTTTAAGATAACAATTAACTTATCATATAAATTGAAATTAGTTTTAATTAGTACCATCGAATAATATTGAACGATACTTAACATAATCATTGATATTTTTTTAATTACTCAATAATTATCATTAATGGGTAACATTTATAAATTTAAATATCTATTTCATCTCTAAAATGGGAGTCAAAATATAGTTGAAATATGACATAGGTATAAATTAACATCATAGTAAAACGTAAGATTAATTATGAAGGTGTTTAAGATAACAATTAACTTATCATATAAATTGAAATTAGTTTTAATTAGTACCATCAAATAATATTGAACGATACTTAACATAATCATTGATATTTTTTTAATTACTCAATAATTATCATTAATGGGTAACATTTATAAATTTAAATATCTATTTCATCTCTAAAATGGGAGTCAAAATATAGTTGAAATATGACATAGGTATAAATTAACATCATAGTAAAACGTAAGATTAATTATGAAGGTGTTTAAGATAACAATTAACTTATCATATAAATTGAAATTAGTTTTAATTAGTACCATCAAATAATATTGAACGATACTTAACATAATCATTGATATTTTTTTAATTACTCAATAATTATCATTAATGGGTAACATTTATAAATTTAAATATCTATTTCATCTCTAAAATGGGAGTCAAAATATAGTTGAAATATGACATAGGTATAAATTAACATCATAGTAAAACGTAAGATTAATTATGAAGGTGTTTAAGATAACAATTAACTTATCATATAAATTGAAATTAGTTTTAATTAGTACCATCGAATAATATTGAACGATACTTAACATAATCATTGATATTTTTTTAATTACTCAATAATTATCATTAATGGGTAACATTTATAAATTTAAATATCTGTTTCATCTCTAAAATGGGAGTCAAAATATAGTTGAAATATGACATAGGTATAAATTAACATCATAGTAAAACGTGAGATTAATTATGAAGGTGTTTAAGATAACAATTAACTTATCATATAAATTGAAATTAGTTTTAATTAGTACCATCGAATAATATTGAACGATACTTAACATAATCATTGATATTTTTTTAATTACTCAATAATTATCATTAATGGGTAACATTTATAAATTTAAATATCTATTTCATCTCTAAAATGGGAGTCAAAATATAGTTGAAATATGACATAGGTATAAATTAACATCATAGTAAAACGTAAGATTAATTATGAAGGTGTTTAAGATAACAATTAACTTATCATATAAATTGAAATTAGTTTTAATTAGTACCATCCAATAATATTGAACGATACTTAACATAATCATTGATATTTTTTTAATTACTCAATAATTATCATTAATGGGTAACATTTATAAATTTAAATATCTATTTCATCTCTAAAATGGGAGTCAAAATATAGTTGAAATATGACATAGGTATAAATTAACATCATAGTAAAACGTAAGATTAATTATGAAGGTGTTTAAGATAACAATTAACTTATCATATAAATTGAAATTAGTTTTAATTAGTACCATCAAATAATATTGAACGATACTTAACATAATCATTGATATTTTTTTAATTACTCAATAATTATCATTAATGGGTAACATTTATAAATTTAAATATCTATTTCATCTCTAAAATGGGAGTCAAAATATAGTTGAAATATGACATAGGTATAAATTAACATCATAGTAAAACGTAAGATTAATTATGAAGGTGTTTAAGATAACAATTAACTTATCATATAAATTGAAATTAGTTTTAATTAGTACCATCAAATAATATTGAACGATACTTAACATAATCATTGATATTTTTTTAATTACTCAATAATTATCATTAATGGGTAACATTTATAAATTTAAATATCTATTTCATCTCTAAAATGGGAGTCAAAATATAGTTGAAATATGACATAGGTATAAATTAACATCATAGTAAAACGTAAGATTAATTATGAAGGTGTTTAAGATAACAATTAACTTATCATATAAATTGAAATTAGTTTTAATTAGTACCATCTAATAATATTGAACGATACTTAACATAATCATTGATATTTTTTTAATTACTCAATAATTATCATTAATGGGTAACATTTATAAATTTAAATATCTATTTCATCTCTAAAATGGGAGTCAAAATATAGTTGAAATATGACATAGGTATAAATTAACATCATAGTAAAACGTAAGATTAATTATGAAGGTGTTTAAGATAACAATTAACTTATCATATAAATTGAAATTAGTTTTAATTAGTACCATCAAATAATATTGAACGATACTTAACATAATCATTGATATTTTTTTAATTACTCAATAATTATCATTAATGGGTAACATTTATAAATTTAAATATCTATTTCATCTCTAAAATGGGAGTCAAAATATAGTTGAAATATGACATAGGTATAAATTAACATCATAGTAAAACGTAAGATTAATTATGAAGGTGTTTAAGATAACAATTAACTTATCATATAAATTGAAATTAGTTTTAATTAGTACCATCAAATAATATTGAACGATACTTAACATAATCATTGATATTTTTTTAATTACTCAATAATTATCATTAATGGGTAACATTTATAAATTTAAATATCTATTTCATCTCTAAAATGGGAGTCAAAATATAGTTGAAATATGACATAGGTATAAATTAACATCATAGTAAAACGTAAGATTAATTATGAAGGTGTTTAAGATAACAATTAACTTATCATATAAATTGAAATTAGTTTTAATTAGTACCATCAAATAATATTGAACGATACTTAACATAATCATTGATATTTTTTTAATTACTCAATAATTATCATTAATGGGTAACATTTATAAATTTAAATATCTATTTCATCTCTAAAATGGGAGTCAAAATATAGTTGAAATATGACATAGGTATAAATTAACATCATAGTAAAACGTAAGATTAATTATGAAGGTGTTTAAGATAACAATTAACTTATCATATAAATTGAAATTAGTTTTAATTAGTACCATCAAATAATATTGAACGATACTTAACATAATCATTGATATTTTTTTAATTACTCAATAATTATCATTAATGGGTAACATTTATAAATTTAAATATCTATTTCATCTCTAAAATGGGAGTCAAAATATAGTTGAAATATGACATAGGTGTAAATTAACATCATAGTAAAACGTAAGATAAATTATGAAGGTGTTTAAGATAACAATTAACTTATCATATAAATTGAAATTAGTTTTAATTAGTAGCATTGAATAATATTGAACGATACTTAACATAATCATTGATATTTTTTTAATTACTCAATAATTATCATTAATGGGTAACATTTATAAATTTAAATATCTATTTCATCTCTAAAATGGGAGTCAAAATATAGTTGAAATATGACATAGGTGTAAATTAACATCATAGTAAAACGTAAGATAAATTATGAAGGTGTTTAAGATAACAATTAACTTATCATATAAATTGAAATTAGTTTTAATTAGTAGCATTGAATAATATTGAATGATACTTAACATAATCATTGATATTTTTTTAATTACTCAATAATTATCATTAATGGGTAACATTTATAAATTTAAATATCTATTTCATCTCTAAAATGGGAGTCAAAATATAGTTGAAATATGACATAGGTGTAAATTAACATCATAGTAAAACGTAAGATAAATTATGAAGGTGTTTAAGATAACAATTAACTTATCATATAAATTGAAATTAGTTTTAATTAGTACCATTAAATAATATTGAATGATACTTAACATAATCATTGATATTTTTTTAATTACTCAATTCGTCTCTTCATTTCTCAATATTGGGTATTTTCACGTAAAATGCTTGTATGGTGACATATTTATAATTAGTGACTTTAATAGAATAAAGATTTAAAAATTTTCACTAATTAATTGTAATTATGTTTATTGATAATCAATCAAATTGGTTTTTTTTTTCATTTATCACTGTGTAACTGTTTAAAAAGTTTAATCTTATTGTCTCTTACATTAATATTGTATCGTGTTTAACACCCTTAAATTATTCTTGCTTCATGTAAATGAATATGCAGATATATGATATTTGGCAAATTTTTTGGTTTCATATTCTGTCACTTCTTACGCACATTTTAATTAATTGTTGAATGAGTTTTTGGTCAGTTGTAGTAATTTTATATTATATCATATATCACTGTCTCAGAAAATAACTCATTACACTGCTGCTATAATTAACCTTTTTTTATTTCCTTATTGAGAACTTAAAAAAAAAAAAAAGGAAGAAGAATGAATGAAAAAATTTTACAGTTTGTATAGATTATTAACGCTTTCCAAGTGTACGTACTCGTTTGTTTCATCATTTAACCTTCAATGTACTTTGGCTACGGGATCACACAACGAACAGCAGAAAGGCACACAATCGTTTAATTGCATTCAGAATCACTTTTTGTTGGAAACATTGCTGAAATGTTTTAAAAACACTTAACACAAACAGAAATGCAATTTCGAACTGTAGCTCGTAATGTATCTGAATATTTTAGTCTAGCTTTGCAAATCTTAACACTAAACATGCCACATTCTACATTAAGCATTTTCTTTATAGCATATGAATAATAATTTCACTATCATCTGTGTCGTACAAAGTTATTTAAATATGATTTATAAAATGCCTTTCATAGAGCGTAATAGATTGGCTTACTTCCGGGTGTCCCAATACAGAAACTAGTTGTGCTATTTATACCATTTTAAATAGGGAGCATGCCATAATAAACTTGAATAACAATATCATTTCGAAGAAATTCTGAAAATATTTATGGACGCTAGAGGCGAACAGAACGACAGACAAATTGACTAATTTAAATCATAATCACTGTCAAAAAGTGACAAAATCGCTTAATAAAATTGAAAATGCTATTGCAGCAATTTTCAGTTATAGCCCATAATATAACTGAACGTTTTTATGTGGCCCTGTAAATCTTTATGCTAATTATACTATATTCTACAGAAAATATTTTTTTTTGCGTGTATGAATAATGAATGTCAATTTCGTTATTCTTTGTGCAAATCAAAGCATTTAAATATATATAATATATATACGTTTGTAGAAATAGCTCTCGTAGAATGTAATGCTTTGGAATTCTTTCGGATGTCCCTGTACACAAATCAGTAGTGTTATTTATTCCATTTTCAATAAGGAATATCCGATTATGATATGGAATAACGTACATCAGTTTCAAAAAATTCCGTAAATGTTTACAGGGGTTAGAGCGCGGCAGACAAACAAACCGAAATCATAAATATTTTTCAACTTTTTTAGAAAATGTTGAGAAAACAAAATGATAGAAAAAAAATTCAACTTTTTTTCTGTTAAAATAACCGTATTCTAAAACTTTGGAAATATTTGTAGTTCAAGACACCGATAGACCAACCCTGAATGCAGTAGCATTCAGGGTTGGTCTATCAGTTGGTCTATCAGGGTTGGTCTATCAGGGTCTATCAGAACCTTATGCAATAACACTGCTCTGCATGAAATTCGGCCCCAACACCATTTTTGCAAATTCCTATGTAAAATGACCTCCTGAATCCGAATATGACACCTATTTTGCCCTATCGCCCACCGTTTTTCGGGGACGCCCCACTATTTTTATCACTTTTATGCAATTTTATGGCAATAAATTTGATTTGTAGGGCGGGAAAGGATTATTTTAACTGTTAAATATCTTCGGGGGGGGGGGGGGGCGGGGGGCTGCTACAGAAGTGAAAAATTCTAAAACATGAACATTTGCAGCAAGGTGAAAATTTAGGGGGGGGGGGATTTGCCACTGAAATTATGAATTACATTTATATTTTTTTAACCAACTGTTATTATTATTCATCATACATTATATATTTTTTTGTTTTTAAGTGTTAAGGTAATTATTTTCCATTCTCCAAATCAAATTCGTGGCAATAAAATTACCGAACAGTGATAAACATTAGGGGAGGGGGTAGCGTCCCAAGAAAACGGCCGGGGATTAGGCAAAATAGGGGTCATATTCGGATTCAGAAAGTCATTTTACAAAAGAATCAGCAGAAATGGTATCAGAAACCTTTTTTTTTTCAGTGCAAGTGTAATTAGATAACTGGTTTTTAAGGGTTTAAGTTTAAAAATGTCCATTGCTGGAGCATGGTCCGCTAATTACTCCTACATTAATTGGTTATTTCAAACTCTTAATATTAACAAGAATGAAAAACGAGGTTCGCATAGATTTTAACACTCTCCAACTATAAGTACACGTTGCGTCATTTAACTTATAATATACTTTGCCTACGCAATAACACAACAGGACAAAAAACTGAAATACAGACAGAAAAATTAACTGAATTCATAATCATTCGTAAACATAGTTGTAAAGTGTTAAAAACGTTTAGCACAAACGAAAATTTAATTACAGTAATTCCTGACTGTGATTTTTTATGTATCTGAATATTTTAGTATATACCTGTAAATCTTAACAGTAAATATAGCATATTCTATAGGAAATATATGAACAATAGATGCCAATTTCATTATGATTTGTGCAGCGAGAACTTACATAATTATGATTTTAGAAAATATATTTCATAAAACTCAATGAACTGGCATATTTTGCATGTCCCTGTACACAAACCAGTTAGGCTAGTTAGTTACATCATTTGAAATAGAGAACATGTCATAGTGAACTTGAATAACAAATATTATTTTGAACTGATTCTGGAAATATATATGGATGCCAGAGGTGGACAGGCATATAGATAGACACAAGAGCAGTTAGACGGACTGATAGACAGTTAGATAGACGATTTCAAATCATAAATACTCTTAAAAATCGTTAGAAAGTGTTAAAAGGATTAATCCAAACAAAAATGTCATTCCAGCAATTTCTAATTATAGCACTTAATACGTAACTAAATACTTTTATGTAGCCCTGTAAATCTTTATGCTACTCATTACTACATTCTATAGAAAGCATTCTATTGTACATATGAATTATAAATGACAATTTTGTTATAATTTGTATAAAATAAAAGTATTAAAATGTTATTTATAAAAATAGCTCTCATAGAACGCAATGCTTTGGAATTTTTTGGGTGTCCCTGTTTATAAACCAGTGGTGATATTTACCCCCATTTTAAATAGGAAATATCGCATACTGAACTTCAATAACATGTATCACTTTTAGGTGTGTTGGTGTTTAGGATTAAGGCCGATTGACTGCTGTAGGTCCTGGGCCTGAGGGGGAGTGCCTTCCGTGGAGGTCTTTCTAAGGGGTCCTAGCCCGTATTTACGCACGTTTCGGAGAAAACCACGGAAAACTCCGAACGGCTAGGCCGACGAGCGCGACCTGGGATCGAACCCGGCACCTCACGTCTACCAGCTTTGAGCGCAGAACCGCTCGGCCGCTGGTGGGCCCATCACTTTTAGGACATTGCGTGAATATGTACGAGGGTTAGAGCATGGACAGATAGACAGACGGACAGAAAGATATACAGATAGATGAATTAAAATCATAATCATTCTTAAACATAGTTACGAAAATACTAAAAACGATTAATATAAACGAAAATGCTTTATAGCAAACTGAATTTATTACCAATAATGTAACTGAATAATTTTTGTGGTCATGTAAATATTAATGCTAATCATCTTATATTAAATAGAAAACCTTTTCTTGTGTAGATGTATTTTTAATATCAATTTAATTAGGATTTGAGCAAAATAAAGTTATTAAAATACGACTTATAGAATACCTCTCATAAAACGCAATGCTTTAGAATTGTTCCGGATGTTCCTATAGACAAACTAGTGGTGGTATTTATTTCACTTTCATCAGGGACCATCCCATAGTGAACTTGAATAACTTGTATCAATTTCAAGAGATTCCATAGACATTTAGAGCGGAGACAGACGGACAGACAGACAAACCGAAGTCATAAATACTTTTCAACTTTGTTGGAAAGTGCTAAAAATGGATTCTTTTCAGTGCTATTTTTTTCTTTAACCTTATGCACTTTATCGATACAGTCGATAATTAGAATTTATGTGTGATCCTTTTCTCTTTCTCTCTTTTTAACACTTTCCAAAAAGTTGAAAATGTTTATGACTTCGGTTTGTCTGTCTGGTAATCTGCGCTCTAATTTCTGTAAATATTTCTGGAATTTCTTAAAACTAATGTATGTTATTCAAGTTTCCTATGATGGGTAGTTTCTTAATGAAATGTTTTTGAGTGAATACCTTTAAGGGTTTGTGTACAGGGACGTCCGAAAGTATTCTAAAGCATTGTGTTCTATGAGAGGTATTTTTATAAATCACACTTTAATGTTTTTATTTTGCACAAATCATAATGAAACTGGCATTTATATTTTTATATAAAATTGAAATATTGAAAAATATGTACAAGTAAATGCTTTCTATAGATTATAATAAGCATTAAGATTTACTGGGCTATACAAAAGTATTCAGTTACATAAATTGATATAATTGGAAATTTCTGAAATCGCATTTTCATTTTCATTAAATCGCTTTTTACATTTTCTGACAAAGTTAAAAAGTGTTTATGACTTCGGTTTGTCTTTCTATCCTTCTGTCCATCCTCTAACTCCCATAAATATTCATTGAATATCTTGAAACTGATATACGTTATTCAAACCCTATAAGGAATGTTCCCTATTGAAAATGGAGTGAATACAACCATTGGTTTGTGCACAGGAACATACCAAAAAATTCCAAAGCATTGCATTCTATAAGAGGTATTTCTTAAACCATATTTTAATACCTTTATTTGACCTAAATGATAATGAAACTGACATTTGTTATTCATATGCATAAAAAAATGTTTTTTGTAGATTATAGTATGATTAACATTAATATTTACACAAAAATAATCAGTTACATTCAGGGCCCGACTTAGCCTAATTGGGGCCCGGGTCAAACACTTCTTTGCCCCCCCCCCCCCTCTGCTTCACTACTTCAGTAATGAAAAACCGAACTTTATGGTATTTAAAATTTTCACTTCACTATAGACCCATTTTATTTCTGATTGTTAACTTCGTCCTCTAGCTGCAAAAAATTCATATCCTTGCTGACATTAGGGCGGAATTCAGATAAATTTTCGCAATTACGATGGCTCAATTAAGCCGGATTTTACATTGTACTGATATTTTGTTTTAAAAAAGTTCATTAAAGAAGGAAACGTTAAATAAACTTTCTATTTGGAAGCCCCCTCTGATGTGGGGGCCCGAGGCAACTGCCCGTATGCACCTGCCTTAGTCAGGCTCTGGTTACATTAAGGGCTAAAATTTGAAATTGCTGTAATTGCATTTTCTTTTCTCAGTAAGCTTTTATAACACTTTCTAACAATTATTATTTAAAAATTATTACGGTTTGAATTAGTCAATTTGTCTGTCTTACTGCCTGTCTGATTGTCCATCTGTGTATCTCGACGTCTGTCTGCATCTAGCGTTCTTAAATATATTCGGAATTTTTTCAAAATGATATGCGTTATTCAGGTTCATTATATGATGCTGCCTATTGCAAATGGGATAAATATCACCACTGGTTTGTATGTATAGAAACATCCAAATGAATTCTAAAGATTGCGTTCTATGAGAGATATTACTGTAAACCATATTTTAATACCATTATTTTGCATAAATCATAATGAATCTGATATTTATTATTCATATGCAAAGAAAAAAATGTTTATTATAGATTTTATTTTTTTTAGCGTTATTATTTACAGAGCTGTACTAAAATATGCAGATACATTAAAGGCTACAACTGGAAATAGCTGAAATTGCATTTTTGTTTGTATTAAGCATTTTTAACACTTTCCAATAATGATTAAGAGTAATTATGAATTTATTTAGTCTGTCTGTTTCTGTTAGTTTATCTGTCCTTCTGTCTGCCTGATATGTAATCACGTAGGCAAAGTGCATTGAATGTTAAACGATGCAATGTATAGTTAGAGAAAGTGTTAATAATCTATGCGAACCGCATAGTTTTCGTAATCATGTAGTTCATAGCACAGTCGCATAATCATACGAAACGCGCATGACTTTTCGTTCTTGTTAACATTTTGTAACGATGTTTATAAATGATTATGATTTGAATTCGTCTATCTATTTGTCCGCGTTCTAATTCCCGTAAATATTCATGGAATTTCTTGAAATTAATGTATAATATTGTTGCAAAATTGTAAATAATTGTGTTTATTTTTGTATAAAATATTTCAAAGAGGCTTAGTAAGTTGATAAAGGGCTAATTTTGTGCATTTCTAGTCGTTTTAGCGTTAAAATAGCCTTATTTTCCCTTAAAAACGCATTAAAAAGCTCCAATAAGGCAGGTAATGGATTTGGCGCCAAATTTAGCGACTTTTTCCCTCCTTGGCGATTTTTTTGGCGACCTTGGCGAGAAAATCCTTATTAGGTATATACCAAATATGGAAGCTGTAAGTTGATTGGTTGACCACTTTCTAGAGTTTTCTCGAAAAGTCTTTGTTCAATGGAACAGCATATAAGGAGCGCTTTCTCGCCAAGGCAAGTCAGTTCAGTTCAGTCTGAGATCAGATTCAGTCAGTTTCGCTAATGCTTGCATTGCTTTGAGCCTCTTTGGAAGAGACTTACTTTATGGGTTATTGCTATACAGTTTATACTGTGGATTTGCTATTGACAGCTGTTGTTTAAGCTGTATTTACTGGCTGAATTGAAGCTAATACTTGGTTTATATACCTGTATTTTTCTGGAACTTTCTGTGAATAAATTACTGAATTTTTGTAAGTTTCGCCTTTCATTCGCGGACAACTCACGAACCCCCAAGTACGCAACAATATTCAAGTTCGTTATGGAATGTTCGCTATTGAAAATTAGAATGTCACCAGTAAGTTTATGTACAGAGACACCCGGAAGTATGCCAAAACATTGCATTCTATGAGAGGTATTTCTATAAATCGCATTTTAATACTTTTATTTTCTACAAATAATAATGAAATTGATATATATAATTCGTATGCACAAGAAAATGCCCTCTATTGACTATAGTAATTATTAGCATTAAGATTTACAGGGCCACACAAAAATGTTCATTGAAATTAATGGCTGCAATTGGCTATTACTGGAATTGCAATTTCGTTTCGGTTAAGCGTTTTTGACACTTTCCAAAAACGTTTATGAGTGATTATGGGTTAGTTTATCTGTCTCTCCATTGTGTAATTATGTAATTACATAGGTAAAGTACATGATTACCTTGTCACGTAAATAATAATGCAGTTAAAGTACAGTTACGTGACAGCATTTAACATTGTTAGTGTTAAATGATGCAACGATTGCGTATAGACGGAAAGTATTAATAATCTATGTGAACGCATGAATTTTTGTTCTTTTTTATCAAAAAATGTCTCTGCTTTGCACTAAATGTTTTATTTTACATTTATTATTATTTTTTTTTTCCAGGGTCTTAGAGCAAATTGGGAAGAACTCAACACTCGATACTTGTCTCTGCCTCTTGTAATAGACTCAAAAACTCTTCAGCACCGTAAATTGGAACTTGAGAGGAAATTGAATACTTTGGAACAGGATATATACTTCTTGGAAAAAAACAAAGACGTAGACATATATGTTTTACCAGAATAATTTGGCATCATGATTGTAAGGAAGCTGACGTAAAGTTTTACCTTCGATAATATTTGGTCAATGAATTAAGACTACAATAAACCAGTTTTTTGATAACTTTTATTTATTGTATTTATTTACTTCATGTTTATGACACTAAATATCACTCTGTAGATTTTAATGGAAGGTCGAATTCGTTCTTATGAGAGCGAGATTGATCATGGCAAGATTCGAACCAGGTCACTTTTTGCACTAGTGAAAATTAATTCACTCTTTTCAATAAAAAAGTATGGTATACGAGTTGTGATTTCTCTGTATTATGTATCTCTGGAAATTTCCCATTAGTTATTTATTCATTTATTTGTTCATTATATCTTTTAAATTTCTATTACATTTCACCTTTCACGCAAGGTAGAATATATCTTATAATGTTTTTCTTAATATGGCTACTCTAGTTTCGAAGTACCGAAATCTTGCATTTTACATGCCTTCTAAAAAATTCAACATCCCTGATGAGAATATAATTCTTCAG
This sequence comes from Salticus scenicus, assembly GCA_963930645.1. Taxonomy (NCBI): domain Eukaryota; kingdom Metazoa; phylum Arthropoda; class Arachnida; order Araneae; family Salticidae; genus Salticus; species Salticus scenicus. The sequence continues at coordinate 247,556,877 of OZ005654.1, forward strand.
TTTTTGGGCGTTTTTCAAGTTTTAAATAAATTTGTCATTGTTCTTTCTTCATTGTTAAACAATATGAAATGGATAGTTATTCTTTTTTACTGTCAATTTGTTATTTATTATTCTATTTTTAATCACAGCTCCTTATTAAAGTGAACATACAGGATTTTATGGTTCATTACAAATAAGTGTTGTGAAATTTTCAATATCTTAAAACTGCTCATGGATATCTACATCTGTTGGTTCTTACGGATAATTTAAGCATTTGATCATCTGTTTTCTTGCATTCTACAATACAGTCATTGTGACATTATATATATATATATATATATATATATAAGATATTAAAATATGTTTTTTATCATACAATATATTAAAAATTTTAAACAAAAAAAACTTATAATAAACTTACGTGAAAACCAAAAATTGTAGAACGGAAACTAAAGCAAAACGTAATCTAAAACTGAGAAAAAATGAATTAAACTGCCAAAAATGCCCGTATGGCTTGAGACATACGTGCGGGGTTAAAACATACTTTTATAAGGTTAAAACTCTTCTCCTAAGCAGACAGTTTAAGAAAAAAGCACAATTACGGCTAGTATCAAAATGAATTAAATAAAATGGAACAAGCAAGAATTGATCAATATTTACACAAACTGCAGCATGAAATTTATTGAATCTTTAGCCAAATAACGGTAAAATTCACAGCCGCTATAGACAAACTCAATCAATTTCAAAGCACAAATATATTCGGGTAGTTTCCACAGTCACATCAAAACATCTATCTATCTGTCTATATATATATATATATAGATATATGGATTGTTTGATGTGGACACTACATATATATATATATGTATATAAATATACTCGTATGTATGTGTGTGTGTGTGTGTATATATATATACACAAGCGGACCCGACAGACGCTGTCCTGTTCAAACGTTGTAAATCCAAAAATTATACAATTTTTTAAATAAACTATAAATTGTTTGGACCGTTTTGATGAAAAAATCTGGAACAAAGAATTATTTTTGAAATACCTTACACCACCACGCGTACAGTTACCACAACTCAACCTATCGATTCCATGTGAGTGTATCTGTATACTATAAACTTAAATGTGTTGAGTACAAACTTAAAATTGTTTTAAATAATAGCCAGAAAGAAAAAACTCAAACTATTTTGATGACAGGTATACTTTTTTTAATGTACAAAAAAGTAAATATTTAAATACATTTTTAATCTTAATATTAACAGGAATATATATCTGTATATATATATAAATTACGTGTCACGATGTTTGTCCGGGGTAAACTCCTAAACTAAGGAACCGATTTTAATGAAATTTTGCACACTGTGTGCAGTTTGGTCCAACTTGAGAGATAGGATAGTTTTTATCTCAATTTATTGTCACAATATTGTTTTATTGCAATTATTTGTTGATTATAGACCTTTATTAAAGTTGCTCCAAAATATCTGTGAGTTCCATTAATTTAATAGTTGCAAAAAAAAAAAAAAAAAAAAAAAAAAATACGAGTTCATTTTCTTTCGACATAAAAATAAATACATTTAATCAAACGTGAACGTTAAAAAATTATAAAAAGTTAAATTATGCATCTCACGAAAATTGACGTCATAATCAATTTAAAGATTTTATACACATTGATAAAGTGCTAATGTAGTTCTATCATAGATATAGTAATATATATAGATCTCTCATCCCCATGTTATCGTACAAAGATTTTTGATGCCGAAAAAAAAAAAAATAAATAAATAAAAGCTTTGGAAACAGCCATTAAGTGGTATTGAAAAAAAAGAAAAAAAGAAAGAAAGAAAGAAATATGAATTTGAAACTGTATCTGGAGTCTTCCATTCCCCTTTAGCAAATAAATTATTCATAAATTTTATTTGCTAAAATATTAGTATGTATTCCCATGTGTATTCACTCGGGGAAAGACGGCCATATTTTGGTAAAAACGTCGTCTTTTCCCAAATGAAAAGGAATAACTTTTTTCTCCCCAATGATCACTCTATTCTATATATGCTATACTATATCTATGAGTTCTGTACGCAAGCGAAGTGTGACTCACTGACCGTCTGTGCAGCCAAGAAAAAGATTTCCTATGTCAATTGCCCACTGGATTTTTTGTAAGAAATTATTAAAAATCGAGGAAATTTATTTCCCGATTTTAATCCTTATATTTGGGTATAGATATGTATTAGTTATCGCGGGTGTTAGATTGAATTATTTTGCTGTCAAATTGACAAAATTTTAATTTTAAATTTCAAAACTCTGTCGCCCTTGGCTTTTTTTATTATTATTATTATTATTTGGCGATCAAAAGCGTAACACGAAAATATACATGCCAGATGTATGCATTGTACGAAATGTAATATGTATTATTCACTGTACGTATGTATGACATGTAATATGTATTGTACGAAATATTGTTTCATATTATTCATTACTCTTTTAATATAAGTTGTTAAAATAACCATGATTTTTGAAAGGAATTAAATATTTTCGCCAGATAATTTGGCGATATTCTTTTTTTTTCGCCAAGGATGACAGAAATGAAATCTATTCCGTTGCAAAATATTAGTATCTTACATCAGATATTTCATTTAGACATTTGAAAACAAATTTGACTTCAAACTATGATAGAATATTTATCATTTTCCTTTTAATTAGTATATTATTAGTATATTAAAATTTAAAAGCATGGTATATAAAAAGTTTTTTTTTTAATCTTATAATTATTCTTATCTTAATCCTCAATGTTTCCCATCTTTATTAACTTGAATTTACTATCCGCGTTTGTAATGATCGATAGATGGCGCTCTCTGAACTGCAGTTGTTAGTAAATATAATAGCCACGTGGCTTTATACACGTGGCTTTCTCCACCATTACATCATGGAAAATCGATTGCATAATATGATGATATGCAGTGGTGTGATAATTTCACCTTAGCCCACCAGAGGGCGAGCATTTCATTACAATCGCGGATTAAAATTTTAACATACTCAAAAACTTCTCATCACTTCGTAAAAATACACTAAACTTTTCCAAAATCTTTTTCTATTTAAAATGATGCATGTATTTACTTTAAATGTACAATATTTCATAAGATTTCCAATTTTAAAGTTTTAAAATATTTATCAAATTTACTTATTTTTCTGGTTTAGCCTTATTGTTTTCCTTTTTATAACTACAGCTGTTGCCCTCTTTAAAATATTTAAAATGATGAGGTCATTTTATAGTAAAATTATCCATTATAGCATATATTATATTTCACTCCTCCATAAAAATTGATTTTAAAATCGTCTGTTTCTTTTATACTTTTATTTTAATAGAATTTTAATAGAATTTAATTTATATATTAGTCATTTTAGCAATTTTATCCAAAGTACCATTAGAAATACTATATATCACTTCTCCATTAAAAGTTATAGGACCCTACAATAAAATTAATTTGTGCTTAATATCAACACTACGAAAATTTTTATCAATCGCTTCCAAATTTTGACCTAAGTTTCAAATCTCAACCCTGTGGGTTTTTACATCGGCTACAACGTTTTCGTCTTTGTTCGTAAATAATAATTTGACTGTACTAAATAGTTTACAGCCGTATAATTCAACGTATAACTTAGTCACAGCAACGCGTGGCCGGGTCTGCTAGTATATATATATATTTCTTTTTTAAATCTTAATGCTGTTTGATGAACAATATTTTTAGTTAATCCCTGAGGGGTAAAAACGAACAATCTTGACGGTTTGCCAACCCTCGAACACGCAACATGTAACTGACCATGCGAAAAGCCCGGATTTTCTAGATCTAACCCGCAAATTGACATTTTTAGGCCTTGTGACTTATTAATAGTCAATGCGAATGCCAAGTGAATTGGAAATTGCAAACGTTTGAATGGAATGGGCGAGTCTGAATGGATCATTGGAATCCGTGGTAGAATAACAACTTCACCTTGAAACTGACCTTTTAAAATGGTAGCAGGTAGTTTCAAGAACATTGCCCATGATTTTTTTCATAACCAATCGGCAATCGCGTGCCATTGCATAGGTTTGGTGTATTCAAATTTCGAAGCAAAATGATTGGTGAACCAATCTTCAATAGCAAGTTATGTGTTGGCATTCCAGGTAAATCCAGTGAATTCAAGAATTCAACAGAATAGTTGACAACTTTCTTAGGATCGACTACAGTATCGATCGATTTGAATGATATTTCATTGCCAGGCAATGACTGTTGAATTTTAAAATTAATTGCGTCGACATCTATATTTTTTGAGGCCAAAATAGCTCGCTCACGTAGCCACGCACGATTAGTGTAATTAGCTTGTAAATCTCAAAATAAACTTTCAATCAAAGCATCTTTGGTAGCCACCATGTTGCAAAAATTATCTGGGAGTCGGATGCATTGTGTTTTTTCATACAATTGAATTTTTACGTTGCCAATGTTGAGCAATTGTTCGGAGAATGCCATTGCCAATGGATTATTTTGAGGTTGAACACGCATATTTATCGTAAGTAATAATTTACTGAGATCTCACCATAGGTATGATTCTTTCAAACATGTGTTAATTTCGTCCGCATAGCACATGGAATGACCGACAATGTCTATCTGAAATCACCGGACAGCAGCACCACCGAAAAGTCTGATATTATTATTGAGATTTTTCAGCGCTCTATAGAGAGCTTCAAGTGAATGCTTGAGGGCCATAGTACATTCATTCTGGATAATATTTTAGCATTTTCTTAAAACCTCAGCCATGCCTGAATGCTTCTTTATGTTACACATTGCGTCCGGATTTGTGTGAACATTCAATGGCAACTTGAATGCTAAATGCGCAGTCCGCCCACCATCAAGCAAGGTCGCTGCAATTCCTGATGAAGCAATTTCCAACGCAATATGATTTTGTGATCGAATGCTCGCAAGTATCAGTGAGATGAGAAATGTTTTGCCAGTGCCACCTGGTGCGTCCAAAAAAAAAAAAAAAATCCACCTTATTGTGCTGCAATTGACAAATTAATTTGATCACATATATATTCTTTTGTTCAGCAGTGAGCAGTTGCGCATTAGCAACAAAAGTAGCCAAAGAGGTCGTATCAAACTGTTGTTTGCTCTGAAGGAAATTTTGGAATGTTTTGATATGCGAATTTAACATATTGAATTTAACATTTGATATGCGAATTTGATGTTTTGATATGCGAAAAACCTAAAAAAAGTTTAAAAAAATTCCTCGAAAAAATATAAAAAAATTCTTATAACTCGATCGTAGCACCACCTACTAGATCCAATTGTAAATCTAAACCACCTAGGGATTCACTCAAACACACTCACAAAATTTCATCAAAATTGGCCCAGCCGTTTAGGAAGTTTCCACACAGCTACTTACATCCATAAGACATCTATAAACATGTATAAAAGTTTTAAAATGATTCATTAAACTTCTATGAATATCCTACAGATATCTATTATCACTACAAATGTCACTTTTTTTTACATCCATTAGACGTCTGTTACATTTCCAATAAATCTCCAAATATCCAATAATTGGACTTCTTAGATCTAATAGATATTGAAAATACTTAAATCTTGTTTTGATCTAACATGTTACATCTATTAGACATCGAAAAAGGCACATCTAAAATTCGTCTGTAAAAATCTATGATTAGTACAGGATATCCAGAACTTTTAATGGATATTCTTTAGATATTTTGTACTGTTTATGGATCATTGGATGTAATTTAGATGTCTAATGGATATCAGTGACTGTATGGGCGAGTTCAGCCACATACCCAATTTGTTAAAAATTTCTGTAAATTTAATGTAAATATTTGTCCAGAGTCTCTATAAAGTTAATGTAAATATTTCTCCAGAGTAAATTTACAGTAATTCTTATTGAAAAGTGAATAATCGAGATTCTTAATCTTTATTCTGTATTTTATTATTTATTTTTTAAATTAAAATTAAAAAGGACTGTTTCAACTTTAGAAAAAGCATTCCAAGTCCGAAATATATTCTCACCTTTAATTAATTAAATTAATATTACTTATTAAACTAAATGTATAAAATAAGTTTTCTAACATCTCCGTTTATTTTTCTCTGTAATTTTACGTAAGACTTAAGATAATAGATTACACAGAGTTTTCTGTTGAAATTTTTAACAGTGCACGAACAGGAGAAATGTATATATATATATACAGGGTGCCCACTAAAGTTCATCTCATCATTTTAACTGCCGAGCGGCTGCACCTATAGTCATAAAAGCAGTGTCTACGAATAGTAAAATGACTATGCGCTAGGACTGGGCTTTATATCGATGTAAAATAAAATATCGATTTAACGCTAATATCGTTTATCCGATTTAAAAATTTCATCTTCCGTAAAATATCGATGCAGAAACATCAAAGCACGGGAAAATCTGATTCCAGACTAAACCGATTCTGTGCTGGAATAATGCCAGATTAAACCGATTCTATGCTGGAATAATGCCAGATAGCTATTCATATTCATTTAACGGGATAACGATTTAGTCAAGCATGCGCACTCATAGACAATTAAATCATAAAAATCTTGACTGAATGAAACCGCAAAAAATCAAGCGAATAATATTCATTCGAAATGCCGTTTCGATTTAGTGTTACGCAGGCGCACTGGGAAAAAGAGAATATCGGTTTAAAAGATGCATTCTTTCGATGAGCCATGATTGCGGTTTTAACGCATGTGCAGAAGCAAAATGAAAAGCGATTCTGATTTCTGATACAAGCATTCCGGTTAAGTTTGGGTAGATGAAACGGGATTATTCATTCATTCAAATTCGTTTGATTACAAGAGATTTATTTTGTCAATATTAGTATTTTCTTTTGCTATTTTTTGTTATATTTTTTGCCAGTTCCTATAATTTATAAATAAGAAATCCCAGTTTATGTCTATTAGATAAGTAAATTAACTATTCTTTATTAATATTTTATGTAATTAATAATATTTCTTCATTAAATTCATTAATATAGTACAGAATACGACATTGTCATATTGTCAAAAATAAATTAATTCAATCAACGGCGTTATTTTAGATATGATTATTTTAATATCTAATTTTTATTTATTTGGAAGGTATGCGTATTTAAAGGGTATGCATACTCGAAGGTATGGGTATTTCGAACAGTATGAGTATTTAAAAATAATTTTAAATGCTGTGAAAATTGATTATTTTTTTTTTCCTCTTCAAATGCACCAAATTGTTCTTTCTATCAAATTTATTTCCCTATACTGAGTTAGCTATTTAAGTCTTTTTGTCTTTTGTAATATTTCATGTAATTTAATCTAAAATAAGTAAAATTTTAAAATTTCAATAAAAAAAAAAGTAAATCTCGTAAACTTTTTAAAAAGAATTATATTTTAGAAAATTTTAATTAAGAATTATATTTATTAGGAGATTCAAGGCACTAGAAATTTAATAACATGTGTGAAGCGCTTCCCTTAATTAGCAGTTTTTTGCTGATACTAGCAATTTTGCAATTTATTCGCATGTAAGTCGAACATATAAATATTTTAGTGCATTACAAAGTAGTACGAAATAGTAAAATTCTGAATTTATCAATTAGTTAAAATAATAATAATAAATTTGGGTGTTTTAAATGTTCTGAATGTTACTCATGAAATATCACGTCACGAGTCCATATACAGTAAAACTTGAATAATTCGAACTTGTTTAATTCGAAATTCTGGAAAATTCGAATTTTTTACTCGGTCCTTTGAATTTTATATTAAAATAACGTTAAAAAATCGTGGATAATTCGAATTCTATTTTGGATAATTCGAATTTTTTGATACGATTACCTTTAAAATATTACAGTAAAATCTGTTCCCGAGATTTTTCTCAGCTAAAGTGGATTATATATTTTAACAGTCTTTCAAAAGAAAGATAAGGAAATGCAAGAGAAGCTCCTAGCTAGTGCACCAGAAGATATGGTGAATATACATGAACTTCGAAGTTTTTTTTAATTGAAAGTCATGTCTAATGTAGAAGATTCTATTTTTGTATCAAGTCATATGCTATGACACAAAGATTGTATTTAAAGAAGTAAATAAAAAATATCTGACTATTTTTAGTTCCCCATCATACTATAGGTATGGGGAACTTAGGTAATCGTGAAAATTTTCGACCTCGGTTTTTTTAATTTTCTACACGTTTTCAGGTGTGAGGTATACGAAAATGACAAAATTTCTATGGTGTCTGTCTGTAGGGTGTCTGTTAGTCTGTTAGTGGGTTAGTGTGTTAGTCCGTTAGTTTGTTAGTCTGTGTACACGATATCTCAAGAATAAATTGTCGCAGAGAGGTCAGATCAGTTTTAAAATATTACTTTCGACACTGGCAAGAACCCTATTCATTTGCAACATTCGAATTTAAAAACTTCGTAAGTTATTAAAAATTTATGATTTTCTTAACATGGGAGAATAGGACAAAAATTCACTTAAACTTGTATTAAATGGAAACATTTTACTGTAAAAATGCCAGACCAGTTTTAAAATATCCGTTTTGATGCCGAAATGAACATAAGTAACTATAAATATGCTACTTTGAAAATTTCGCCAGTTATTGGAAATTTACGAATTTCTTAACATTGCAGTATAGGGCAAAATTTCAAAACGTCAATTTTGAGAGATATTTTCATCGTAAAGATGTCAGACTTCTTTTGAAATATTATTTAGGACACTGGCATGAATATTAATGACTATGAATTTTCCAATATAAAGATTTCGTAAGTTATTGGAAATTTACGAATTTCTTAACATGGCAGAATAGAGAAAATTTCACATAAACGTCAATCTTGAGGGATATTTTCATCGTAAAGATGTCAGACCACTTTCGAAATATTATTTAAGATACTGGCATGAATATCATAGACTATGATTTTTCCAATTTAAAAAATTCGTAAGTTATTTCGAATTTACGATTTACTTAACATGTCAGAATAAGGCAAAATTGAGCATAAACTTCCATTTTGAGGATCCTAAATACATTAGACAACTTCAAAATTACGTTTATGATATTTGTTTGAACATGATTGAATACAAATATTCTACTAGGAAAATTTCGTAAATTATTCGTAATTTACGATTTTATCAACATAGCGAAATTGTAAATTTTTCATATAAATATGAATTTTGAGGATTATTGCATTGGAAATAGTAGCATGAAAACTAAACAACGGAATTGGCACTGATAAAATAAATTAATAGATTAGAAAAAGATAAATATATCGAAGTGAACGATGGATAGCCTATTAGGCGGGGATTTCATTCTGTCACTGTATCAAGCTTTGGTCAAATTCATTTCTTTTAACATGATTATAATATGTCTCGCATTAGAAATTTCTGAGAACATAAATATGATGGGGAACTGAGCAGAGTCCACCTATGCCAACTAGTTTAAAAAATGTTGAATAGTTAAGCTCGTAAAAAATATTGATTTAATTGGGAGGGGGGGGGTGTAGCAGTATACTTACAGAGGCTGTTCGCACATTTTTTAGACGATTTTCATGGAGTGTACTGAAGCAATTTCACTCATATTTCGTGTTTTATTTGTTCAGTTTGATAGCCCTTGTTCTTAACTAACATTCTACATCATAATTTCTATGATAATAATGCTTTTTATAATATCGGAAGAGGTATATTTTTCTACTCCTCTTGAACGGCTTTCCAAAGTCCACAAAGCGTTGTAGGTCGATGTTTGGATAATGCTGATTTTAAGAGTCGAAAAACACAAAAATCCAAGTGATACATCAGAAGATTTAGCAGGAATGTCAGTGAAGGGTATGGTTTTAATTCCCGTTTTTTGTTCCATTTTTTTCTAGAAAAACAATTGCGGATTGTGATGTGTGGCTGCTTGATTTGTCTTGATACAGTTCAACGGATTGATAGCATTGTGGATAAAGATCTGGATTTTCATTTTTTAAAATTGGAATTAAAATATGTTCTTGAGAGTATTTAGAGTTGATTTTGACATTTTTGTCACATTTTTTTGCTTTTGTCTTGCGCTTGTATGAAAAACCAGAGGCAATCATAAATCCTTTAGAAAAACTTTCTTTTGATGCTTTGAGCCATGTAGCAATTTTTTTTTCTCCACTTTTGTGATAATAAATTGACCTTTTTTTATTGCAACCACTTAAATAGACCCAAGATTCATCTGTTGTTGCAACATTTTTCCATTTTTCTCCTGATAAATGCTTTTCATAAAGATTTCACTAAAAACTCTCTTTGGAAAGAGCGGAAACCTATCCTTCCATCCACTGCCATTTTAAAAGCGCATTTTATCATCTAAACAAAAATTATAAATATGAGAAGATAAATAAAACTTCCAAAAATATAACTGTTGTGAAAATAAAATTCTCCATGCAAACGATTTTTTCTTACTGCGAAATAAAATCGTCTAAAAAATGTGCGAACAGTCTCTGTAGATATAAAGTTTATGTGTTAAATCTTTGGTCGTAGAGTTTTAATTTTTTAATTTACTTTTTTTTTGACAAAATAGTATATTTAATTCGAATTTTTGGATATTTCGAATTTTTCTCTGGTCCCTTCAACTTCGAATTACCCAAGTTCTACTGTAATATAATTTGTGATAAAACAAAACTGCGCTATATTAATTATACTGATGTATAAATTTTGAACTGTGCAAAATAATGAATAATTTTATAATAATTAGTATTAAAGCATTATACCTTTATCAGAAGGCTGTTTCTTAGACGGACTAAGAACATGATTTGACAAGAATTTATTTTACAGAGCAGTATTAAGTGTACATTTTTTATATAGAAAATATTGCTAGCGCTCGAATAATTTTATATCCGACTATATATGGAGTAATGTTATAAGCAATACCATTATATAGCTCAACCTCATTTTTAAGTTTTCTACTTCCTGCGATTGAATTTAAGTGAATTAACTTCCTGCACCAAAATTGGAGCTACCTACATCCACTCACAAGGGAAGTATAAATCAGTAAAATTCCTATTGAAACCAAACCAAGATTAAATTAAAAGAGAGGTCAAAAACATAGGCTAAATGGCAAATTTTGAGCAACAATTCACTTATGGGTTAAGATAAGACCCTAGAAAATTTAATCCCTTTTATGAAAATCAACGAAATATAATAAGTGGGCAAAAAAGCGTGGCCCAGTGTCAGAGTGTTTGACTTGAGACAAGAAGATCTTCAGTTCAATCCCCGTCTCGGCAAATTTTGATTTTTCTTTCTTTTTTTTCATAATACTAATATTTGGTTTATCTAAAATTAACAAATGATGGTAAAAAGGTAAACCATGAGGTGGTTGCAGCTACTTCAGTACCAAAATTTGGTTCAAACTAACACCAGACTTTTTATATTGTGACGCTGTACTACTGAGACATTAAACCCAACAAACTAACTATAAACCGTCTCTACATTCTAAAGAAAACTGCTAAAAGTCCTTACGTGTAGGGATTATACCCTACAATTGGTAACGCTGCATTAAATCGATATATCCTCATATCGGTATTTTAGACGAACGATACATCGATTTAAGAAAAATCAACATCGCCCAGCACTACTATGCGCTATACTAGATGTGACCGCTTACAACGCTACTTGGTTTAAAACGATGGAGTTAGCGTTTTTATCTCGAAAGCGGAACGATATACAGAAAAAAAGTGAGTTACCAAGTTGTTGAGTATCATTGATCTAGTACAAAAAGACATTTTGTAGACATGAATAATCAAAACAGAACATTTAAAACGCGCGTTTGTTTATTCGTGATTTTCTACACTGTGACTCACCAAGACGATCTTAGAAAGAAAAAAGTAACTAGTCATCAAAAGATATTTTTACTTTCGAGATTCTCAAGTTCTCTGCATACTTAGTACACGTGTCCAAATGTATACTGCAGTTGACCGAAAGAAATCACAACATCGAAAATGAAGGTATCTTGAATTTGCAGAGATATGTACAGATATAATTAAAAAAATAATCAAGTGTAATTTTACAGTTAGGAAATATATAATTACACTCTTATAAATCTTAATTATTTTATAATGAAGAATTATAAAATTACACTTATAATTTTTTTTAATTCTCAGTTTTAAAATAATTATTTTTTATTTCGGGTCAATGATTACGCTCGAGTAAGTTCGTCTTGTATGACATAAAAAGTAGTTTATTATGAAGCAGTTTTTGTACAAGTATCCAGTAAAATCTCATCGGTTTTACTCCAATTTTTTTTTCCATAATGCTCTTAGGATTATTGCAACAGATCTGTAAAAAAAAAAAAAAAAAAAAAAAGCCAATGCCATAAGAATTTTATTGAATTGCAGCAAAAAGTTTTCTTGAAATTGCTCAACTTATTCTTCCAAGATTTTTTCACTGGGAAACATTTGAAACTTCTTTTCAGGTCTTGTTTTAGATTCCTTGTATTTCCTTATAGTTGTAATTAGAATATCCCAAAAAAATTCGAGGACTTCCATAAATGTAACAAGGGTGAGTCCCATGAAAAATCCCAAGTTTCCTCCAATATTTGCTATTAATGTCTCCCACTGCAAAAAAAAAAAAAATAAAATAAATAAATAAATAAATAAATACACATTTAAAATATAATATTTTCAAAAGGCTCAATTTTAGCAATTTTAATAAATGACGTTCAAGAATTAAAATTAAAAAATCGAGAAAGGGCTTGTGACTTGAGGGAGAGAAGATGAAAAAAAAAAAAGAAAAAAAAAAAAAAGAAATAAACAAACAAAATCTGGAGTGACTCCACTCTACTTTCGAGACATTAAGTTGTATAAATAAATTAAAGTAAGAGAAATCGTTAAATGAGCAAAAGAGAAAACTATAATAGGGTGTATGAGTACCTTTCTTCATATAGTATGTTGTTTAATTTAAAGCTATTGCACTTCAAAAAATTTCAATCCATAGATCATAATGATAAATTTTCGTTGTGTCCCTATAAAAATCAATAAGTGCTAGACTCACCAAAATCTGTAAAGTTCGTGCGATGGTTACCTATAACATGCATTTTCAGATCTATCGGATGAGACATTTAGACGCTATTACGTTTTATATAATTTGAACCCATAGCCACAATGATAATGTATTTTTCTTTGTATCCCTGAAAAAAAAAAACTATAAGTGTTAGATTCACCAAAATCTAAACGGTTTGTGCTACTGTGACCTGTAACATGTGTATGAATTTTCAGTTCATTCAAATCAGACGTTTAGACGCAATCGCACTTTAAATCATTTGAGGCCATAGGACATAATGATAAACAATTTTTCTTTGCGTCCCTGTAAAAAAAAAAAAAAAAAGTATAAGTGTTAGATTCATCAAAATCTTTATGGCTCATGCGACGGTGACCTACAGTACGTATATAAATTTTCAGTTTAATCGGATTAGGCATTTAGACACTAATGATTTCAGCCCATAGGCCATAATGATAAAGAATTTTTTGTCATATCCCTGTAAAAAAACTATATGTACTAGATTCAACAAGAGCTATGCAGTTCGAGCAACGGTGACATTTAACACGAATATAAATTTTCAGCTCAGTATGATAAGGCATTTAGACGCTGTCACACTTCGAATAATTTCAGACCTCGAGTAAAGTATACAAGTCTGATGTATATGTTAACAATAAAAAAATTATAAACATGCCCGAAATTTCAGGATAATTCATCAAATATTTTTCTAGGTATTTCCCAAAAGTCTAAAATCGAAATTTCTAGTTTCGGCGTTCTTAAAATGCATCTATTTATATATTAGCAATCAGTTTGTATAAATGTTTTATAATTAATCTTTTATAGTAAGTAATAATTATTTGCGATTATCAAGATGTAGTAAGTCATGGTTAATATATATAATTACTAATTTTAACCCACTAACTCTCGAATTAATTCTTCTAGCTATATTTTGATGAATATTTAAAAAGTAAGATAATGTGTAACTACTCAGCGAAAATAATTCAAACATTTCCTGAAATTTATCAAAATCTTCTATTAGTCTTAAAATTACAATCATTCCTCCTTTGAGAAAACTAAATTAAAAACTCCAATGAAAAACTTCAAAATACACGGTAAAAATTAACACTTTTTGCCGGTCAGTGATTGTTAATGAGTTTTCCAGTCACTGATCGTAAAGATGAAGTAAAGCCCGTAAAGCTGTCACGGTGTTCTCGGAGAAGGGAAGTGACTTTTAATAAACGTTCAACGCACTAAATTTTTCCCACTTAATTACAAATACTTGTACACTGTAAATAATATATATATACACTAAATTACGGTCAGTGACTGGCAAAAAATGTTCCAAACAGTAACTGTAAAAATTATGTCTGTAAAGCTGCAAGGATTTTTTCCTTAAAGCAGGGAAGTGACCTTTTATAAATGATCAATACTATGGATTTTGCATCAGTTTGCTACAGATTTGGGGATTGGAATCTTTCCTCGATGAAGGGAGCTGGCCGTATAATTTAACGGCCATCTCTCGGAATTTTTTTGAAATTCATTAGAATTACTGATTTTTTCTCAAAAAAGAAGGCTTATCGTATATTTACCAGTCAACTCTCCAAATTTCACTGAAATTTTGTTAGAGTGTAACTGAAAAATTTGCTATCATATGTTGACAGAGACTTCCAAAATAAAATATACTATATACGTTATTATTCACTCCGACTTTAGTCAGTATACCTGCACAGTAAGCAAATGCAAGTGCGAAGATTGAAAAAACGTAAAATGGCGATCCTGATCGAAATCATGAAATTTTAATTAACAGAGGAAAAATGAAAAATTGTGGGGTTGTTTATAACTATCACTAAAAAAAAAAAAAAATTCCAAGAAGCCACAAAGGTTCTCCACGCTATTTTTTTTTTTTTTTTTAAACACTTTATAAATAGGACATTGAGTGTTAATGGGTCAATATTAGTATGGAAAGATTAACTATAATAACAAGTTTAATAAAAATAAGCAGTAACAATCGGCAATAATAAATCTTACACTGTAGGAAGCCTGTTCTTCGTCACAATCAACTTGAAAAGTACTGTAATATACTTTCACACCTACCATCAAATTTGAACTGAAAAAAAAAAAAAAACTGAATTTTAATGTATATATTGCGCAAATTATATATATGTAGAACCATTCATTTATTTATTTTTATGATTAATTATTCAACAATGCACAAAATATGAGAAAATATAATTTGAAATAAATTTTATGAATTTAGCTTAAAATTGTGTAAGACGTGTCTTAAAGACATAATACTATGTAATAAAATGTAGAATACAAGAGAAGCATATTATCAGTGTCAAATTTATCCAAAAGATTTTTATTAATATCACCGGGACTAGTTAAAATGAATATAAATTAAACCCCAATATTCACACTGTAGGGAAAAGTAATATCCATTCGCGTCAGTAATCAAATAGATTAAAACTACTATCGATAAGAGTCAAGAATGTTCATCCAAACTGAAATCGTTAACATATAAAATGACAAATATAATGGCAATTGAAAAATGCTCATATGTATGTGGGCGTGTGTGCGAATAACAACTACATAAATTTTCAAATTAAATTTTCGAGGTAAATTCTTTAAAATAATTTGAAGGTCGGCTCATGGTATAAATATATCCAAGATATACTGTGTCACATAGATGTTAGACATACACATAGGATGGATACACATAGGATGTCACATAGATGTTGGAAAGTGTTAAACTTTCTTTTTAACACTTTCCAACAACGAAGTTGAATAGTGTTCATGACTTTGGTTTGTTTGTTTATCTATTCGTTAGTTTGTCCATCCAAATTGCTAGAATTGCATCTTCGATTTTACTATGCGTTTTTAACACTTTCCAACAATGTTTAAAAGTAATTATGAATTCAATCAGTCTACCTGTCCTTCTGTCTTTCTGTCCTTCTGTCAGATCGTAATCATGTAGGCAAAGTTCATTAAAAGTTAAAAGAAGCAACGAATTTGCACAATTATGTCGGAAAGTTTAAATAATTTATGACAACCGCATGATTTTCGGTTTTTATTGATTTTGCAGAAAGTGGTGTGGCAGTCGTTTTGTGGACAGTTATCGCTATACTGTAGACAGGTCTTGATTACCACACGAACATTGTATTGTTACATGTATAAGAAACTGTAATAATTTAAAGAATAATTTAAAAACTATTACTTCGTGACTAAAAAGTGCAGGTTTTCGTACAATCACCTAGATACACATGCTGTAAAATGACAATAGAAACATAAACAATAAACTTGAAGAAGGCCTTGAATAATAAAATAAGAACGAAAAATCATGTGGTTCGCATAGATAATTAAAACCTTGTGATAGTACGTACTGGTTGCATTATTTAGTCTTTAATGTACTTTGCCTACATGATCACACAACGAACAGACATGAGCACAGAAAGATAGACTAATTCAATTAATAATCACTCTTAAACGTCTTTAGAAAGTGTTGAAGACGATAACGCAACCGGAAATGCCATTCCTGAAATTTCTAATTCAGCCCTTGATGTACCTGAATATGTTAGTGTAGTCCTGTAAATCTTAATGCTAAACATACCATATTTTATAGAAAACACTTTTTCAAGTGTATATACTTATATTAAGTACATCTATATATTCATATATTTAACATTTATATGAACAAGAAATGCCTATTTTATTATGATTCGTGCAAAATAAAGGTATTAAAATATGGTTTATAGAAATATCCCTCACTGGTCGCGATACTTCGGAATTTTTTGGTTGGGGGTGTTCCTGTGGTGGTGTTAGCCCCATTTTCAATAGGGAACATCCCATAGTGAACATGAATAACATACATCAATTTCAAGGAATTCCATGAATGTTTGAGGGAATTGGAGCGCGAAAAGACAAGGCGACAGACAGAAAAACCGAAGTCATAAAAACTTTTTAACTTTGTTGGAAAATGTTAATAAAAAAGTAGAAAAGGAAAATTAATATTTAAATAACACTGCTCTGAAAAAAAAAAAATCGAGATCTGATACTATTTTTGCTGATTCTTGTGTAAAATGACCTCCTGAATCCTAGTATGACTCCCATTTTGCCCAGTCATCCCACCGTTTTTTAGATACACCCTCAATTTCTTTCTCTGTTCGATAATTTTATGACCATGAACTTGATTTGAAGAATGACAAATAATTAATTTAACACCTAAAAACAAAAATATATAAAGTTTAAAAAATAACTTTAATAACAGATTAAAAAAATATAAAATATGTAATGCATAATTTCAGTGCAAAATCCCCCTCCCCGTCAAAAAAAAAAAAAAAAAAAAAAAATCCCTTGTCGCAAATGTCCATGTTTTAGAATTTTCCAACTCTGTAGCCCCTCAGAAGATATTTAACGGTTAAATAATCCCCCCCCCTTCGAAAAATCAAACTTATAGCCATAAAATCATCAAAAAATGATAAAAATAGGGGGGTCATTCCTAAAAAACGGTGGGTGATTGGGTAAAATGGGCGTCATATTTGGATTCAGGATGTCATTTTACATAAAAATATGCTAAAATAGTGTCAGAGGCAATTTTCATGCCGAGCAGGGTAATTTACTCGATTAATCTGCCTTTAGCAAATCAATAGCAATACCTGCACATTTTTCATTTTTTGGTTTTTACATTTTTGCCACCTATCTTACCTGTATTCCTGATCATAACCTAGGTAAGGGGGGAACTTTCGTGAAAATTTTCGGATTCGATTTTTTTGAAGTTTTTACATGTTTTGAGATTTGAAGAATCCAAAAATAAAAAAATCGATGTGGTATCCATGTGTAAGTTAATATTCAGTTGGTTTTAATTAGTTAATTTGTTTGTTATCTGTGTTGATAACATCTCAGGAACGATTGATCGTAAAGTAGTCGGACCAATTTTAAAATATCACTTAGATAATGGTAAAAATCCTATTCATTTTCAACATTTTAATTTCAAAACTTAGTAGGGTCATTCCATGTTAAACGAACAAATGGGTTGTGCTGCACCATTTTTCATTTTGATGAAATTTGGTAAGTAATATGTACCTATCTTCTGTATCCCAAAACAATCATTTTTATTTCTTGAAAAATTTTTTGTTCTTGAGATATAGCCATTTGTTTATTGCACGGATGAGTAAAAATTGCCATTTTAAACTCATTTTTTAAAAGCTGTAGAATTTTTCTTTAATTAGCAGGAAGATCAGACAGGGCTTTTTAAAAAGCTTAAAGAATGAACTTTTATACTTTTATTTGTGCATAGTAAAATAGATTTATGTTAATACTAAATAGAGTTTTTTGGACATCAAATAGTCGTTCACAAACTAATGCTTTTTGTCATTTTAAAGATTAAAAAGACAAAGGAGTTGCAGTAACAAACCAAGCTCTTTTCTTTTTGCACTTACATATGAAAACTATATGCAGAAAAAAGAATTAGCTGTTGCTGGTGGTCCTTCATCCTGAAAAAATTGCTTAAACTTTCAAAAAAATTAAAAACGTGCTCTTTCACCCCACAAAAAAGTCATGTGAGACAGGTGATAAAAATCTCAAAATGTCATAGTAAAAAGTCCTTATACTGTACTTTAAAACAAAACAAAAATTATATTATTATTCTAAAGGAAAGAAAAGATACAAGTTTTTAAACTAACACAAAAAAACACTCATGACTACTATTGAAAATATGTTAAGTAGACATGGAATCATCAAATAAAATACTTTATTCGATTAAATTTAATTGAAATACATCTACAAAATATAATGTGACCTAAAAAAAACTTACATTTTTTATTAGGTTTTTCTTTATTATTTTGCCTTTTTCTCCTTCGACAAAAGTGACATATGCTCATTCATGTATGAAGTTATGTTGTAAGGTCTCCCTGTAGCTGTCAAGTACAATTCAGAGGGTATGAGAATCTTTAAAATGTTTTTCTTCTGAACCCATGAATCACAGTCGCTGGCTGACTTCTTAGAATGTGCCAGAGCCTCTAGAATGGAAATAGTGATCCTAAATTTTTCATTATTGTTGTAAATTTTTACTTTCATAATCTCATCTAGCTGCCAATCATTACCAACACATAGCAAACATAATTGTTTACTTTGGCAGCGGTTCAGCCTGGGGTTGAATTGGATTTTCTTTACTGACAGTAACAATCTTGAATTACTCTGAAACAGATGTCATACGGACATAAAGAACATTGAGGCTCACAGGAATAAAACTGTAATGTTCATATTTGTGATACGTGAATTATAAGTTGGTATCTTGTTTGTAATTGTTGTTTAATTTCTTCAATATTTTGCCTCGAAAAAAAAAAAAAAAAAATAATAATAATAACATATCAATCTTTTTTATGTTTCCTGTGCAATTGTCTACTGTTTTTTGAACACTAGACATTCTTATAATTAACTGTCCCGCCAATACTGTCACATGGTTCTTTCCTATGGCACACTTCATTTCTCTGACTGACTTCTCAAAACATGGATCAGCCATACAGTGGAAAAACAACAAAAATTTCATAAATCTGTGTTATCATGAACAAGGTTTTCAAATAGAAGCTGAGCGGCACTTTTTTGCCAGTTCCATGGGAAAGGATTATGTGACGGTATTGGTGATACAGTTAAAAGAATTATGAGAAAGGCTAGTCTTCAAAAAATAGTAGACAATTGCACAAAAAATATAAAGAAGATGAATATTTTATTTTGTTCCAGGCAAAATGACATCGAAGAGATTCAACAACAACTGCGGACAAGATACTAGCTTGTAATTTGCGTACCACAAACATGAACATTACACAGTTTTATTCTGGTCAGTCTCAGTGTTCTTCATGTCCGTATAACATCTGTTTCAGAGGAATTCGAAGTTGTTACTTTCAATAAAGAAAATCTAGCTTAACATCAGGCTGAACTACAGCAAAAAGTAAACAATTATTGCTGTGTATGACAATGCAACACACAGCAACACAATGTTTGCTGTGTGTATGATAATGATTGGTGGCTGAGCGAGGTTATGGAAGGGAAAATTTACGACAATAATGAAGAATTTAGGATCACCATCTCCATCTTAGAGGCACTGGCACATGTTCTAAGAAGTCAGCCAGCGATTGTCATTCATGGGTCTAGAAGGAGAACATTTTAAAGATTCTAACACTCTCTGAATTGTATTTGACAGCTACAGGGAGAAGTTACAGCATAACTTCATACATGAATGTGTACTTTCCAACTTTGCTGAAAGAGAAAAGGGCAAAAAATAAAGAAAAAACTAATAAAAAGGTAAGTTTCTTTTTTTTTCTTTAGGTCACATTACATTTTGTAGATGTATTTCAGTTAAATTTAATCGAATAAAGTGTTTTATTTGATAATTCCGTGTCTACTTAACCTATTTTCAATAGCAGCTATGAGTGTTTTTTTGTGTTAGTTTAAAAACTTGTATCTTTTCTTTCCTTTAGAATAATAAGATAATTTTTGTTTTGTTTTAAAGTATAGTATAAGGGCTTTTTACTATGACATTTTGAGATTTTTATCACCTGTCCCACATGACTTTTATGTGGGGTGAAAAAGCACGTTTTTCAATTTTTTTAAAGTTTAAGCAATTTTTTCAGGATAAAGGACCACCAGTAACAGCTAATTATTTTTTCTCCATATAGTATTGATATGTAATGCAAGGGGAAAAGAACTTGGTTTGTTACTGCAACTCCTTTTTTTTTTTTTTTTTTTTTTTTTAACGCTTAAAATGACAAAAAAGCATTAGTATTTGATGTCCAAAACACTCTATTTAGTATTAACATAAATATATTTTACTATGCACAAATAAAATTTCATTCTTTAAGCTTTCTAAAAATCCCTGTGTGATCTACCTCCTAATTAAAATTAAAATTTTACAGCTTTTAGAAAATGAGTCTAAAATGGTGATTTTTTACTCATACATGGAATAAACAAATGACTATAGCTCAAGAATAAAATTTTTTTAAAAACTAAAAAAAATTGTTTTGGGATACAGATGAAAGTATGTATTGCCTACAAACCTTCATGACAATCAAAAATGGTGCAGCACAATTTTTTCTTAAAATATGTTAATTTTATATGGAATGACCCAGTAAGTTATTTGAAATTTATGGTTTTCTTAACACTGGAGAATAGGTCAAAATTTTGCATAAGTATACATTATGAGGATTATTTTCTTCATAAAGATATCGGATCAATTTAAAAATATCAATTATGATGTTGACATGATCATCAATAACTATGGACATATTTACTTTGAAAACTTCGTAAGTATTCAAAATTTACTTAAAGGCGGACACTGTACGTGCGGTATTCGCACAGGACACGTGGACACAGCGTTTAACATTAAAAAAGAGAAAAAAAATATTTTTTTGACCAATTTTGAGATAAACTGTATTCGTAAATAAGAAAGAACAAAAAAAGAAAAGAAAGAAAAAGCAGATAGAAAGTTTGAAGTGCTACTTTAACTTACCTATCCGTAGCGTTTATAGTCTTATGTACACCATTTTCTGAATAAAAGGTTCGAATACCTTTCACAGCTTTGTAATAATTTTCACTGAGATCACTAGATGATACGGTTGTAGTATACACAGTTTCACTGAAATTATAAGAATTAATTCAATTTCAAATTAAAATATTACAACTATGACTTTACGCAGAAGAAAAAAAAAATAATAGAAGGGCTACAGAAAGAAATATAATAACAGTTACGTTTCTGCTAAAAAATTCTATAAATAATAATAATAATAATAATAATAATAATAAAAGAAAAAAAGTTATTTTTTTGTCTGAAGTCTAACAATGAAAAGCCTACTATAAAATTTGAATAGAGTTTCTCCAAAGAAAGAGAGGCGAACATAAATAACATTTTTTCCACTCGAACTCTATTTAGATTTTTTGTTTTGAAGTCATTTTCCATTAGATTCGTGGGTTTAATTATCCTTTGTTAGTTCCCCATCATACTATAGGCATAGAAAACTTAAGTAGTCGTCAAAATTTTCTATCCTACTTTTTTTTTTTTTTTTTTTTGAAGGTTTTTCATGTTTTGAGTTTTGAGAAATCTGAAAATCTCGTAAAAATGACGTGGTGTCCATCGGTTGGTTAGTCAAATTTGTTAGTTAAATTAATACTAGAGCCCCTAAATAAAATAATAGGCCGGCGTATCACCGCCATTTTTTTGCCTCCGAAGACGACAGCATTCCCGCTTGGCGTCCTTATCGCTTCCCTAATGATTTTAAGAAATCTTGATCTGAAGCTAATCCGGTCAAGATAAGAGCAATAAGCAACAATAATATACCTAAAAACATATTTTTTTTCACAGTACATTCTCAGGATGTCATTTTATTCTGAGGATATCCTATGGATGTACGATGTGTTGTTAGAGCGGTTTCAGTTTCTTTTACAAAATGTCGCCAAAACTGAAATACACAGTAATAGAAGGTCTGTGAACACTTTATATTCACTTCATGAATAATTATAGCAGTTTATCGCTAAACAAACTTCCATATCATAGTTTACTTCTCTAAAATTATGAAATATAATAAAATAAGTTACTCTAAAGTAACGTAAGACGATAAAAAAAAAAGTTTTTTGTTTGTTTATCAGAGAAACACGCTGGGTACATGTGGCAACCTTAAGGCAACAAAATGCCTGATGCGCCAGCTCGTATATATAGAAGCCTTAATTAATATATATATATATATATATATATATATATATGTATGTGTATATATATATATATATATCAGTGTTGTTTTAATGGAAAAAAAGTTTTGATATTTGTCCATTCATTTGCAAACACCCACAAAGGTAGACACAAACTTCAAATTTATATAACACCTTTCTTTGGTCGGGCATTAAAAAATAGTAATTGATAAAGATTATTTTGTCCAGTAAAGTAAACAAGAGCGTTACAAAAGACTTTTCTCAGCTTTTACTTAACACAAAGATTAAATAAATTACGTGAAATATTTATTACAAAAGTCTTTTTTTTATACAGAACGACTTACTTGCAGGGCGGTAGGCAGTTGCAAACGATGACTCCATGCTCAATTTTGGAAATGAGATCAACCATACATTTCTCTAAGAATTAAGAGAGAAAGAAATAGAGGGGAAAAAGGAATAAGGCAAAATAATATGAAAGTGCTAATAATCAAACAACAGCAGTTAATGGATTAATGAAAACTTTGTAACGTAATACCATAAATTGTTAAAACACTCGACAACTATTTCAAGTCAAACTATTTAAACACAACCCTTCATCAAATGAGAAAAGCAGGTACAAGTGCAATAGGAAAGCCGCAACGCAAAGTCATGCTTAATCATTTGCACCCTAAACTATTGTTCAAGAATTTTTACAATTTATAGTTACCGCTTTCATCATTAAACGTTTTTGAGCTTTCCATCAGTAAAAATATCACTTGAATATAGAATACAATTTTTAAATAGCGTGCCTCATTCTGAGCCGGGAATAATTCGTTAATAATTTTAGCAATAAAAATAATAAATGTCTGTCAAAATTTTCAAGATTCTTAGCCTGGTAAGAAATATGAAAACATCCTAACAGATTTTCATCAAATTACTGAAGGTTGGATTTACAGTCATCGACATACACTAAGCGACAAAAAAAAAAAAAAAAAAAAAAAAAAGCCGCACTGCAGAAAAAATGATTTATACCTTTTTTATTTGTAATAACTTTAAAATTAATGTTTGAAACAAATAAAACTGTTTGTATAATACCAAAGGTATGAAATGATACCTATGTACATTTTCCATTTAATAATTAGCTTTATTGCACTCTACGAAGTACTTTTTAAAAATCTACATAAAATTTTCTTTTTGAACATAATGTAATAACCATACACTTTGTATTCTAATTTGATTTATTGTATGAAATAAACAAGTTATATTTTAAAATATGAACTAAAACTATTTATTTGTTAGATCTAAGCAGTTTTTTATAAAAAATATGTATTCTGCATTGGGTTAATTCCACTTTCATATGGAATTACTGCTTTAATGCGCAATGGCATAGTTTTATACAGTGTTTTAATATAATTTTCAGAAATTTCAATGTGTCAAATATCACAAATAATTTTTTCTAGTTCTGGCAGATTTATAGGCTGCAAATTTGGAATCATCTCCCCTCTCCCCCGCCTTTTTATAGACGAAACATTTTCGAACGGATAGCGACTATTTCCATGTCTGGTAAAGAAGAAATTCTACTATATCCTTTGTGGGACTTAACTTAAAGTAAAAAAATATGATTACTTACAGAATTATAGGTTTGCATGGGAATGGATAGGATATTCTGACAATTTGAAGTGAATAAACTTACCACAGACGCTGTGTAGTAAGGTGCAATTATTTGAAATGCTGTTTGCGGAAATGTAAAAGTTACCTCCAAAATAGTCGGTTAGGCACCACTTTTATGAAGATTTTGTTTTATTTCGAGTTAATTGATCCCTTGAGCATAAAAATTTGCCCGACTGTTTGAAAAGTTATGCACCTCCGTACCATAATGTACGGAGAATGTATCCCTGTTTTAAAAGTGCGATTTTTATTAAGTTGGTCCCATTTTCGTTGTCAGATCTGCTTGTTTTCTTTAGCTCGAAATAAGTTAAACTTGACTTATCAAAGAGAACCAGTTCATCCCAATAATTAACTAATCATTATTTATTTATTTATTTATTTTTTTAGCCATCTGAGGTCTTGCTTTCATAATTATCTTCACTAAGAATGGAATTTTTTCAAATTTTCTGTCATTTAAACCTGCTTCGTTTAATAGTTGCTGTACTCTAGATAAAAAAAATTATGTTGCTAAACACTTTTTCTGAATCTCTTTTATGTTCTAAATTTAATACAAACCGATTTTATATGCAATGGCTTTTTTACTTACGGTCATCTCACTTGGATGAGCAACATGGCAGATTAAAACCAAATTTCCAGTTTAAATGGTTAAAAAATTTTATATCTTGCTAAAAACCGTTTTACCAATATTTCGTTAACATTTAATGGACAATATTCCTGTGACGTCACAGTAGGTAAAATCGCCGAACACGTGGCCGATATTTTGTAAACAAATTAGAATTTCAAGATGCCATTTTATTGTTACGCATAACATTTTCCTAAATATTTCTCCAGTGAAACTTAATAATCAGATATCTGTTCAAACAAGAATAAAAGAGAAATGTAAACAACTGAATCGAATGATAAAGTTAAGACTATTCCATATCGTAAAATTGCAGAACATTTTATGTATAAACACACACACACATATATATAATGAATAAAAGATTAATAAGAACATTTTATACACACGCACATATATATAGACAACAAAGCTTAAATAATTAGAATTTCAATCATTTTAATAAAGGAATTTATTAAATGGAACATCCATTTAAATTTGTTACCATCGCCACAGTTCACATGGCAACTTTTAATAATGCACATGTTGATTAATATTAAAGTATATTACTAAAACTGGATTAAAATCAAAACAAAGGTATCACTATATCACTCTTCAATTTCATTCTGTAACTCTTATAAATAATATTGCAAGATAAAAATTTGTAGGCCACAATGCTTTGCTATGTAGAGTTGAGAATTGTTTTCCGAAAACAGCTGATTTTTGATAGTCTCGAACCCAAAGGAGGAATATGGTCCATTATTTTACCATCTCACGTATTAAAATATTTTTTGATATTCCTTCAATAATTAATACATTTTGTGGCATCGTTAACTGCCTTATTCTTAGCATTTTTGAAAAAATTTCTAAAATTACAATTTTCCTGACAATTGCATTTTGTTTTTAACACTGGACTCAAAGCTAAAGTGTATGTGGAGGACAACATGATAAAATCTGTTCGATAATTTGCCTTTTAAACGATAAAATTGGCGGTTGTAGAAGGCGAAAAAGAAAATATCCAAGTGCAGCTTTTTTTTTTTTTTCTTTTTTTGTCGCATATACTTCCGATTCTAGATGTTTTAGTCCAATACAGTCGAACTTCGTTAACGTGAATCTCAAGGGGGATAAAAAAAAATTTCATGTTATCAGTAGTTCTTGCTATCAGTAGCTCAGAAACTAATCTTCATTTTGACGGGGATTGTGGAAACAGTTCATGTTAAAAGTAGTTCACATTAAGCGTATTCAGGTTAACGAGGTTCGACTGTATTTAAAGAAATATTTCATGGATTCTCTTGAAACTTTAGGAGTAAAAATAATTAATTATACTATCTGAATAAAATGTATAGAAAGTGCTATAGTAAATACCATTGTCTATACATAAAATCTATACATATAATAAAATAAGATGTTTTTTTTTTGTGTGTGTGTGTGTGTGTGTGTGTGTGTGTGTGTCATTGTGTATGTATATCCAGAGCCTTTTAGGAAAACGGCTGATCGCAGAGCTACACTCATTTGCATGGAGGTTTGTAATGACCTCACCTGATGCACCTCGAAGTCCGATTTTCGAATTTTTGATTAGTTTTTTCTTAATTAATTAAAATGTGAAAATAATAACTTTCTAATTTCTGATAAATAAGCCATTTAAATTTTATCCATAATTTAATTGTTGCCAATTATTTTTTCGACGGAATATATATCTGTATATATATATAAATTACGTGTCACGATGTTTGTCCGGGATAAACTCCTAAACTAAGAAACCGATTTTAATGAAATTTTGCACACTGTGTGCAGTTTGGTCCAACTTGAGAGATAGGATAGTTTTTATCTCAATTTATTGTCACAATATTGTTTTATTGCAATTATTTGTTAATTATAGACCTTTATTAAAGTTGCTCCAAAATAGCTGTGAGTTCCATTAATTTAATTGTTGCCAAAAAAAAAAAAAAAAAAAAAACGAGTTCATTTTCTTTCGACATAAAAATAAATACATTTAATCAAACGTGAACGTTAAAAAATTATAAAAAGTTAAATTATGCATCTCACGAAAATTGACGTCATAATCAATTTAAAGATTTTATACACATTGATAAAGTGCTAATGTAGTTCTATCATAGATATAGTAATATATATAGATCTCTCATCCCCATGTTATCGTACAAAGATTTTTGATGCCAAAAAAAAATAAATAAATAAAAGCTTTGGAAACAGCCATTAAGTGGTATTGAAAAAAAAAAAAAAAAAAAAAAAAGAAAGAAAGAAATATGAATTTGAAACTGTATCTGGAGTCTTCCATTCCCCTTTAGCAAATAAATTATTCATAAATTTTATTTGCTAAAATATTAGTATGTATTCCCGTGTGTATTCACTCGGGGAAAGACGGCCATATTTTGGTAAAAACGTCGTCTTTTCCCAAATGAAAAGGAATAACTTTTTTCTCCCCAATGATCACTCTATTCTATATATGCTATACTATATCTATGAGTTCTATACGCAAGCGAAGTGTGACTCACTGACCGTCTGTGCAGCCAAGAAAAAGATTTCCTATGTTAATTGCCCACTGGATTTTTTGTAAGAAATTATTAAAAATCGAGGAAATTTATTTCCCTATTTTAATCCTTATATTTGGGTATAGATATGTATTAGTTATCGCGGGTGTTAGATTGAATTATTTTGCTGTCAAATTGACAAAATTTTAATTTTAAATTTCAAAACTCTGTCGCCCTTGGCTTTTTTTATTATTATTATTATTATTTGACGATCAAAAGCGTAACACGAAAATATACATGCCAGATGCATGCATTGTACGAAATGTAATATGTATTATTCATTGTACGTATACATGTAATATGTATTGTATGAAATATTGTTTCATATTATTCATTACTCTTTTAATATAAGTTGTTAAAATAACCATGATTTTTGAAAGGAATTAAATATTTTCCCCAAATAATTTGGCGATATTCTTTTTTTTTCGCCAAAGATGACAGAAATGAAATCTATTCCGCTGCAAAATATTAGTATCTTACAGAAGATATTTTATTTAGACATTTGAAAACAAATTTGACTTCAAACTATGATAGAATATTTATCATTTTCCTTTTAATTAGTATATTATTAGTATATTAAAATTTAAAAGCATGATATATAAAAAGTTTTTTTTTTTTTTTTTTTTATCTTATAATTATTCTTATCTTAATCCTCAATGTTTCCCATCTTTATTAACTTGAATTTACTATTAAAATTTTAACATACTCAAAAACTTCTCATCACTTCGTTAAAATACACTAAACTTTTCCAAAATCTTTTTCTATTTAAAATGATACATGTATTTACTTTGAATGTCCAATATTTCATAAGATTTCCAATTTTAAAGTTTTAAAATATTTATCAAATTTACTTATTTTTCTGGTTTAGCCTTATTGTTTTCCTTTTTATAACTACAGCTGTTGCCCTCTTTAAAATATTTAAAATGATGAAGTCATTTTATAGTAAAATTATCCATTATAGCATATATTATATTTCACTCCTCCATAAAAATTGATTTTAAAATCGTCTGTTTCTTTTATACTTTTATTTTAATAGAATTTTAATAGAATTTAATTCATATATTAGTCATTTTAGCAATTTTATCTAAAGTAGCATTAGAAATAATATATATCCCTCCTCCATTAAAATTTATAGGACCCTACAATAAAATTAATTTGTGCTTAATATCAACACTACGAAAACTTTTATCAATCGCTTCCAAATTTTGACCTAAGTTTCAAATCTCAACCCTGTGGGTTTTTACATCGGCTACAACGTTTTCGTCTTTGTTCGTAAATAATAATTTGACTGTACTAAATAGTTTACAGCCGTATAATCCAACGTATAACTTAGTCACAGCAACGCGTGGCCGGTCTGCTAGTATATATATATATATATATAACATTTATTTAAAATGAGGAAAATAAATTAGAAAAATTAGAAAATAAATTAGAAATATCAGTCGTATTGTTACAAATAAGGTACCAAATGAAAGGGGAAATTTTTGTGAATCCGATGGATTAAACGGACAATTAGATTTTTTTTAAAATTAACTAAAGTATGAATTTTAGGTGGCAACAGCAGAAGATTGTATGGAAACCATTAGGAGAAATAAAAAAAATCTGCTTCACATTAAGTCACATGTTCTTAAAGTGGGATTAAAAACTGCAGTTTTCAAATTTTTTTAAATTTTCTCTCACGAACACAAAAATATAATATACAGCCTGTACCCCAAGACCAACTTGCATTCAAATTTCATCATTTTTTTCTGTTAATAAACAAAAAATTTATTTATTTTTTATTATTTATTTTATTTTATTTATTTATTTATTTATTTTCGAAATTAAATTTTACTCTAACTTCGAAAAGATTTATGTGATACGATAAATTAAGAATTTGGGTTTTAAAAATTTGTTTTAAAATAGATTATTTAAACTCTATGAACCATATTTTTATTTTATCAGTTTCAATAATAGATCTTGCTGGGCGATTTTTTAAATTTTGGTGTTGAAGTACACCGAACGTTTTTCGACAAGATGTTTAATATAGCAACAGCCATTTTAATCTAAGTAGCGTATCAAAAATATAAAAACATAAATGATTTATTTTTATAGAAAGTTTACAGAAAAAATGCAGTTTTAAAGTTAGCAAATTTATTTCAACAAGCACTATTTTAAACTTAAAAACCATTAAAAATATAAACAGAATATGAAGGATTCTTATGTATAAACAAAAAGGTGTCTGATAAAATTATTAGCAAAATAGTCTTCCCCTTTTCATTAAAAAAAAAAATAAATAAATAAATAAATAAATAAATAAATCCATCGCTAATATGGCGACAAAAATTCAAAAGCCGCCGATGGAGCGACACAATAAAGTTGTGTAGCACGATAATGTTTACCTATTTATTTATTACTTTCTCTTACCCATAAGGTAGAAAAAGTATTGTTTTTGGGTCAAATTTTCGAAAGCGAGATTTTGTTATATTTACACGTTTTGAGGTCTCCTGAATACAAAAATCATGTTTTTAGCGGTTGGTCTGTGTATATGTCTGTCTGTCTGTGTGTGTGTGTGTGTGTATGTGTCTGATTGTTATCAGCATATCTAAAGAACAAATAGTAGCAGGCATTCCAAACTTGGTATTCTAAATGTGTATCATATAGGGATGCTACAGTAAGCTTTTCGTTAAGATCAAGCAAATGGTTCGTGTACAGAGGCAATCAAGATAATTCTAATACGTCTAGGGGGGAAATTGCAGGTAAATAGAGTTTAATGTCTATAGACTGCACTAAACCAAATGAAACGAATATATATTTTTTGTAATAGAGATAGTCAACTGGAAAAAAAAATTGTGTATGTAGGAGCCTCGCCTCCCCCCTGGGGGGTAAGTCCCCCCTCGAGGGGAGTAAATTTCAGAATTTTTTTTTTTTTTTTTTTTTTTTTTAATATTGAGAATAAAATGAACTTTTTTTGGATATTTGGTGTTATACTACTTCTCTAATATGGAAATCGTCTGCATTATCATAAAAGATAATTTTTTTAAATAATAATTTTAGTAAATTATTTTTTAAAAACAGAATTATTTTTTAATAACCGAACTAAATTCTATATAAATGTAGGTGTATTAATGAAACGGGGGGTGGAGGGGACCGCCCCACACAGAACTAATTATCATATAAAACTCTCCCGAAGCCTAATCTGAATTTTTTAACATAGGTTTACATAACATCGTTATCTTACCTTTTAATCTCCAACCTGTATTTATAGTATTAAATTTCAGGGTAAGAGAAAGTCGTGTGAGTGACACACCAGATTATTTTTTTATATATAATAATCACTATGCTAATTTATCATACAAACATATGAGCCTCTGTGTGTTACTGCACTTACACGCTGTCGAACAGAAATATTAATTCAAATTAATATTTAAATAAATAAATAAAAATAAAAATATGTTTAATGGGAAATAAATATAAAAATAAAAAGATTAGTTGTCAAAAATACGGCAGAAATAGCGCTCATAGCATATTGTTACAAGGGATTAAGTCTTATTGTTACAGGGGATTAAGTCTAAAATGGTGACAAAAATTCAAAAGTCGCCAAAGAGAACTATACTAAGGCTGTAGTATAATCAGGTTTACAAACCATGAGTTATATATAACTACGAAAAATTAATTGTCTCATGCGACAGACGTAGCCGGTCATAGCATATTGTAATATTTGGCGTGAAATTGCTGTTATTTTATGGTTGATTGGATAAACAAAATAAACATAGGAAATTCCGTAAAAGCAAATATTATGTGCACCACGTATAGTGTTGTTCACATGTAACTGGGATTCAAATATAAAAGAGATACTTCAATTTTTTCGATACTATCTATTTCGAAACTGTTATATAATAAGCACCTAAATGGAAGCTCATCGCTATGAGCGCTATTTCTGCCGTATTTTTGAAGACTAATCTTTCTATTTTTATATTTATTTCCCATTGTCGCAGGTAATAGGGACAGGCGCCCGAGTTTCAGCGGATTGCCAAATCTTTGCCGAAGGCAGCAGGAACCTGAAGCGAGCTTTTGAGCAATTTCAGTATTTCATTTTATTTTATTTTTATGAAGCTATATAGAAAAGAGTTTCCTTTAAATTTAGTGACCAGCGAAGCGGGCAAAGTCTGCTAGTTTTAAATATTATATAAACAATATGTTTTAGTACAAATATTAGTTTTCGAATACTTTTCCCATTTTGTAATAAAATGCAAAATGTGCCTTCACTTGTGTACATTACTGCTCATTGATTAAAAATGAAAATACGGATACGGAAAATACGGACCTCTGTTATTTTGCCTCTTTTAGAAAGTACTTAGAAAACAACTGTTCTATCGATAATTTCTTTCTGAGATAACAATATTTGGTTAGGATTTTTTTAGAGCAATTTTATACATATGGATAGTAAAATGCAAAAGAAATTTTGTTAGCACTTTCGCGTGCGCAGTTAAAAATTATTTAGCGAAAATGCTCATATTTCATCAGATATTTGATATTTTTATATTCTGATTGCTGTATTATGTGTGCTGTGCCTGATGTAGGATGTCAAGTTTTCTAAAACTGACATTGCTTTGACTTTAAAACCCTGCATGTTATAAGCAAAAGATGCACGAAAAATTGTCGGTGTTGTTACAGAAACTTTTATATTTCTGTTACTATACGCGCAGTTCTCATATAAATTTATATCTATAACTAAAAGAAGACTCATTATCATATATTATAACTGCAATTCATTTCAAGCATTATTTTTTTCAAAATTATGCCAAAAATATATTTCCTCGCATATTTGTAACTGATCCCCTTTTTCGCTTTCCGGACAAAACTTTCACTGGAATATATGTGTTACAACATGTTATTTTTTACCCCTAAAGTTTCAAGAGGATCCGTGAAGATCCATCCATCCTTTAGATTTTCGACAAAAACGTATAGCTTTAAAAATGTGCCTTCACTTAATGTCGGTGACTATGTGGCCTTCCTTACTTTCCTTATAATTATTTCATCATTGTGTACAGAACTGAGCACTCTTTCGGCTTAAGCCATGTCCATTTACAACAATTGTATTAACATATTTCTCTCAAAGCATGATTAATCTGCTAAAAATTAAAAGAATGTTTCTTAATTATTGACACAGTTTTTTCGAAAATATATTTCGATATTGGAGTAATATGAATTGTAATTTTGATTAGAAAATGGTTAAAAAACATGCTAGAATAACAATTTTTTTTTTTTTTTTCCAAAAAAAATTATTGCTTTAGTTCTTTAAAACAAAACACAGTTGCTCCTTTTTAAAGTCAAACAAGGGCTGCGACTGTGAGTTGAATGCACGCAGTGTATGTTGTGTTGTGTGTTGGTATTGATTTATAAAGTTTAAATTTTTAACAAGATTTATAATGAATAAAAATGTATTTACTTTGTTATTAAGAACAGGGCTTTAAGGGCAATATACTCTAAGGTTTCACTATAAATAAATAAATAAAAACAGGTTGCAATTACAAATTTTGTATAGATGGATTTTAACGGTAAAAATAATACACAAATTCTTCGGCTAAGTCGGAAGATCCGAAGTTTTCTGTTCTTTTCAGGTGACTTCCATTTTGAAACACGACACTGGATAGAGTTAAACAATTAAATTGGTTGAGTATATCATCAATCGGACTATGTATGTATCTAGTTTTAAGCAAATCGATTCACCGAGTTTGAAATTTTCAAATTGTCGCCATTTTGGAAAAAAAAAAAAAAAAAAAAAAAAAAAAAAACTTGTCCATTTTTTGTTGAAATCGATTTAGTATTTAGGAAGTTATCATAATCATAGATTTTGCATTATGTATATGTAGAGAGACATATAAATAAATTAAGGGATTTCAATAGGTCTCTTTCTAAAGAAACCAACCTAAAACAGGCTTGTTAATTAATACTACGTCATCTAAATTTTTAATTTTTCTCCTTATTGCGATTCATTTTTTTAAATTTCACAAGATTAAAGGCAATTGATTTTAATATTTGTGAATAATATTGAATACATTTTTGTTTAAATTATTATTATTGTACAAAGTTACTTACTCTCTTCTTCCTCTTCTATTTTACAAAACTTCGCATTGGTCGTATTCATATAAAATACGGATCCTGTTATGTAAGTACGCTTGGTACAGTTACAGGATTTCATTAAATAATAATTTCTGCATGCTTTTTGACATCCCTAAATAAAGACAAGAAATATCAGCTTTTAAACACAACGTATTCATTCTACATTACAAAACATTTATTTTTATTTATATACGTTTCAATTAATTAATTATTTATTTTTCCACATCTTAATACTTTTATGAGTTTTCTAAAACTTTTTTTTTTTTTTTTTTTTTTAAATACAAGTAATAACAGTAAAACGTTTCCTATTTTATAAACTAGCATATACACCAAGATTTTTACAGGGGAAAATATCAAAATTTATTTATTGTATTTACTAGTAATAAAAAATAAATAAATAAGTTTATCTAGATATTAGTAATTTAGCAATACGTGAAACTGGACATTATTCATTGGTCGTGAATCGATAATGCCCATTATCAGACTTGTTAAAGAGCATCTGTCTTTACCGAGAATGAAACATGAAATAGATCAGTCAAATATAGTCTCAGCAGTCACAGTTAACTTTTTATACGACGTTTTTGTATTAAAATGTAATATTCGAATATCGAGAGTAAATAATGGTAAAATTCAATCTGATCTCGTGTAACAGAACCTTGGCTCATATAAACCGCGGTCACAATAGGAAGTTTTCACCTAAAAAATACCTTAATTTTTTTTTCACTGATAACAGATTTTCTATCTACCAAAGAACACATATTATCTATAAATAACTAATACTGTTTTGTGTCCATCAAAATTTTTTTTTTTCTATATCTTTCTGTATAACCGCGCCATTTACCGGATAGCATGCACAAAAAATTAATCAACACAACTTCTCAAAAAAAAAAAAAAGTTTCATATATGGAGTTTGTTGCAATTTTAAACAATACATGCTGAAGTACAGCAATTTGGAAAATCGTAAAAAGTTATTAATAGTAGCGCTATCTGTCACCTGATATATTTTCACGATGAATAAGTATAATTTTTCTCCATATGCACCTCACATACTTAATTTGGTAAAAATATTGCAACATAGTTTTTTGTAGTATCATTTAACATATCAAGTATCATGCATTTATATTTTATAGAAATTACAATATATATAGCCTACTGGTAAACGAGGAAAAATTGAAACATCGTAGCTCCACTTACTAAGTGATGTAAGGCTAAAATCTAATTAACACTAATTTATGGTAGCGTCTAACTAAATACAAAGTTATTTTTAAAATTACATTCATTGGCTAGTGAGATATAGTGCCAACAAAATTTTGTTAACAGACAGACATTTTCTAAAAATGGTCATATGGTTTAGGACATCTTAAAACAACGCTTAAATTATAAATCCATTAAAAATTGGATGCCGAAAGTTTTCGCAAATTCGGTACTTCCTTCTTCTGTTTTCAAAAGAAAATTAAACTGGAGCACACCTGGATAACGAATACTTGAGGGTTAAAGTCATCTTAATTAAAAGTAAAAAATAGGAATTTTAATTCTGAATGAGACGATGTCTGTTACTAAAAGACAGTGGTGTCTTAATACCTCTGGCATAATCAAGTTCTGTACTGCACACAGCACATTTTGGTCACAGTAGAAAACAAAGAAATTGCTTTATTGAAATATATTTATACTGACAATCGAGCGGCAATGTGACAGTACATGCAACCGAAATAACGCGTTCGCTGAAAAAAAAAAATCCGACAAAATGCGGCGTTATCCACTAGTGACTTTCGCAGCTAATACGGACGAATTGCGCAGCTAATACGGACTGTCACAAAAATAGATATTTGGAAGGTTCTTAAACTACGTTTAAGGCATAAAATAATAATAATAATAACAATGATAATTATGTTTAAAAAATATCCATCAAGTGGCACTTTGCATGGTAAAATGTCAAACTTAACAAATGGAATGACCCCAAAGAGATAAAAAACTAATGAATAAATATTCAATTTGTTTACGTATTATATGTATGAGTCATTTCATTTGTTATAAACCGACTAGTGGCCGAGAGGTTCTGAGCTGACGAAGATGGTAGACGGAAGATTCAGGGTTCGAAACAAAGTCAGAATCGTCGGTCTAATTTTTGGATTTTTTCATGATACTCTTCAAAATTGTCGTAGATATGGGCTAGGGCAACTCAGAAAAAAAAAAAAAATATGGATAACTATTTACTTAGATCTCCATTCCCAGTATAAACAAACTGGCTTTTATTATTACAACAACAACCTTTATTATAATTTTGTTTTTTCATGCAAAGTGACATTATTTTTAAGTGAGTATATCTCCTGAAACATGTTGATAACATAGTTTGTGTCAATCGACTTGTCCATCTTAACTGCAGGAAACTGTTTATAGTGGAAGTTTAATTATAACCACTCATTATCTATAATGAAAATATTTTTAAAAATATTATTCCATTTATGGATCTCGAGTAATTTAAAAGTCGATTAAAACAGTTCTTAAGTCATAAGAATAGTTCAGAAAAATTTCGGAATAAACAAAAGAGCTTGAACGTATTACGTAACATACCAATTGTGCAATACAACAAAATTTACAGAAAAAAAAATCTGAACACAAGCTTATAAACAACTCAATGGGTTCAGCTTAAGGGCTATCATCAGCGGTTTTTCAGAAAACTAAGACCTCCTTTAACTCTGATGAGTTTATCTTTAAACAGATCGTTTGGCAATATGACCTTGCCTTCTCTGTATGACTCCCTATCGACTATACCATTCTCAAACCAGATATCTTATAATATGTAAATATACACATATATGCCGTTTTCTTGTTTGGTATTTTCGCTAGGACATCTTATCACATACCTGCAAAAAAAAAAAAAAAAAAAAAAATGACACAAGTCAAAAAATAGCATTTTTATTTTTATGTCATTGAAAAATGTGCATGAAGTGTCCCAATTCGCACGAAAAATGTCACATCTGTATCTCGCAATTTGTCTGCCTGTGAGAGGCAGTTGTGTCTTTTTTTTTCTTTTTGTAGGCTCGTAAATACTTTGTCGCATTCTTTAAGTTGATTTTTCTCAAATACTGCATTTTTCCATTGTGTTACTTTTCTTTCCGGAGTGTGATATACAGTTTTTTCTTTTCTTTTCTTTTTTTTTTAATTTTTTTAATAATCATATCCCGTATTTCTCTTAGCCATCTGAGGCAAGGAAGTTATAAATAAAACTCGCAAATTTGTATCAAAATTATTTAGTACAGT
The DNA here is from genome assembly GCA_963930645.1 of Salticus scenicus. NCBI lineage: Eukaryota > Metazoa > Arthropoda > Arachnida > Araneae > Salticidae > Salticus > Salticus scenicus. Next base: position 247,593,725 of record OZ005654.1, read on the forward strand.
GTAACAAATATATATTTTTAGTAAGCTAGTAATATTATTTCATTTTACTTACTAAAATGGAATAGGGCTGCTCATTTGGAAGTTTGAACTTGAGGTGGCTTCCATCTTTAACACAATTCCCATAAGGTGCTTCCAGTCTTTTCAAAATGCTCTTTTTAACTTCTATAGCAGACATGTCGTGGGGGCGAACATTTATACCATCTTCTGCTATAAACGGAAGACTGTAAGGATCGTGAATTATAATTCTAGCTCCAGTCTCGGAACTCAGAATATCAATCGAGGTCTGCTTTCTTACATGAAGTAGTAATCTCAAACCTGAAATTTATGATATTTAATACACTGTAAAAAAAAAAAAAAAACTGTTAAAAGTACAGGCAAAATCTGGTAGCTGGGGTGCCAGTATTTCTCCGTCATATATACAGAAGAAAAATGTACTCTTAACAAAAAACCTGTTTGATTTGCAGGATTCCTGTGTAAAATATATGTCAGTGATACAATTTTACGGTTTTAAACTGTATATTTGATGGAGAAATATTGGCACCCCAGCTGCAAGATTTTTCCTGTACTTTTAACAGTTTTTTTTTTTTTTTTTTCAGTGTTTTTTGTAATGTTTTGTAATATTATAGTTATAAATTTTAGCTTTTAATTTTGCAGAAAATTTGTTATCCAAAGAACAGTTTTACAACGATTGAAAAGTTAACCTTCAAGAACACGGACAGCGTGCTGAGTACGGTACTCGTTGAAAACAGACGCGCATTCCAGAAAAATTGTATTTATTGCATTTTAGTCACATTCAACTTTTTAAGTTAGATAAAAAAAAAAAAAACCCTAATTTCTATTACTTGTATAATATTATTATACATTAAACTAAACATAATTATCTAATATATATATTTAGGCTTTAAAAATCGTTGGCATGCTACAGATTATGTCACTGTGTTCTTGTGTAACTCCAAATCATCCATGTTCTTAAAGATTAAGCATCGATATATAGTGACCTCCAAAAGTTATTTGTAGAACAACCACTCCCTCCCCCCCCCCTTTTTTTTATTTCTTTCGATAGTCGATGATAAATTGGTGAGTCAGTGAGGGCAAACAATTTTAAATACACAGATAGTTACAACAACTAAGCAAGCTTCAAGACATTTCAAGTAGCAATTTTAAAATAAATAATAAATTAAAAAAAAATTGTTTTCCACAGATTTTAATTTAATGATACAAGCCTACATTAAAAATTTATTCAAACATTTTCGAAAAGGACAATCAAAAACTTCAAGAATCTCATGTCAGTGGACATCCATATTTATTCCATACGGTCAACAAAACTAGTTACATATATTTATTTTTAAAAATAGGAATAGCATGTCCTTAGCAATTAAAAATAAACTGTCGTGGATACCTCATGACTTCTTTGTAGACTTATTTAACCTATTCCCATACAGCACATTAAGTTCCATTAATGGCTTATATATGCATCACAATGTCTCATTTTTGTCCCATTTCATTGCGTACTAAATAGAACATCTCTAAGATATTGTGGTTGACTATAACTGAGATGAATTTCCTGAGCCATTCTAAGTACACAAACTGCTGATTTCAGGCATGCTCAGATCTGTGTGATTTATCATAGATGTTGCAATGTGATGTCTCTAGGTCGAGACATATCCCCAACTCAAGAACCTTTCTGCTTTGATAAATTAAAGGGTCCTAATTCCAACTTCCTTCTAAATGTTTTTTGGTAGCGTTTTTGAATTGACCTAAAAAATATACCTTTTTTTACACTGCATACAGGATTCAGACTTTTCTAATGTAAAAATATGTATATTTTAGGCTAATTCAAAACGTTGCGAAAAAGCATTTAGAAAAAAGTTCGAGTTAAAGTTTTTAATTTATCTGGGCAGATTTATATTTCTGATTTGTGTCATAAATAAGCAGTACAGTTGTAAGACTTACTTGTTCATGTTACTTTTTAGAGATTAAGTGTGGTGGTGTAAGGATTTTTCCTAAAAATTTTTTTACGAAAACGTTAATATTTTTGGACGTGGTGAGTGATTCGTAAACAAACAAGCAGGTTTTATTTAGTTAATGCACTTTATCTCGAAACCTTCCAATAAAACTATTCGTGCTACAAAAGTCATGAGAACAGCATTACATACACTGCAGAGCACAAATATCGCTTGTTCAAGAACAGTAATCAACAACTTTTCGCACAGTCTCTGAACTAGAAACTGAATTAGTACAGTCTCTGAATTAGTACAGGTCAGAGATCCGAGTTCAGTGGAATTAATTGTGTGATAAACTAATATAATTTTCACATAATCTTATTGTGCTTATGAAAAGTAACACTTACCACTGCTACTCCCATAATTATAAGCAGTAACTGGATGCTCTGTACTGGGTTTCATACCAAGATAATTGAACATATAGCATCGCCCGTAGGTAGAATGGTATAGCACAGTGAAATTCCTGAAAAGATGGTAACTTTTGAACGTGAAATCATTTTTATTTTGTCAATCACTATGCATATATAGTCATAAATTCAATATTTTAAACTTTAAGTTATTTGTTTTATTTATTTATGTCTAGTTGCTTAGAGATTAATAGATATATAGGAGAATAAAATAAGCATTAAAAAAAAAAAAAAAAAAAAAAAAAAGGAAAAATTACATTTGCAAAAGCATTACTTGAATACGTAAAATTCTTAATACATTGGCGACCAGAAATGGGAATTTCCTTTTAACAACAACAATAGTAATAAACAAAACCGTTCCTTTAAAACAATACATTATTTTAAAAAGAATTTTGCATATTCATGTGCAACCCTTACGTACGTCAGCGTATAAACACACACGTAGTACTTACCATATCGGTGGATGAGGATGAAATTTGAACGATTTATCGCAAACACTTAAAATCCTTTTTTCAAATAATATAACATTTTAGAGGAACGTCAAAAAGCTAAACTCACTGTACAAAATATGAAAATACTAGCAGGCTTTGCCCGCTTCGCTGGACATTAAACTTAAATGAAGTCTCAAAATACCATATCTTTATTAATAACCTAAGTTCTCGCTGTGATTGGTAGAGGTTTTCTCGCTCGCAAATTAAGAACTCTGGGTCTCCACTGTCTTCGGCACAACTTACTCACTTTTTACTTCCCCTTCCTCAGCGGTGAGTTCGAAGTTTTGCAAAATCACACTAATGTACATAATGCGTACACTTAATCAATATCCAGTCTGGGTCCCCACTGCCTTCGGAACACACTTCTTACTTCCCCTTCCTCAGCGGATGAGTTCAAAGTTTTGCAAAATCCCACTAATGTACATAATGCGTACACTTAATCAATATCCGCGCACAAAAATTCGCCATTCTAAGATAATTCAAAGCGAATTCAAACGGAAAAAACATGTTTTTACACATGTTTATTGGGAACAACTTCAGTATAACCCCACAACGATATTTGGCGATTTCTTTTGTTGGCGCTTATGGCTAAATCATAAATCATATATGATAAATGATAAAATCATAATCTAAATCATAAAATCATAATCTAAATCATAAGATCAAAAATCCAAAATAAACAACATATTAGGCTGCATATTATATCGCAAACAGTCCAGAACGACATCGTTATCCTTCAAAACGGCGCCAAAGAAAAATCGGCAAATTCAGCTGTGGGGTTATACTAAAGTTATACCGTTTAGTGCCCTCCGACTCCGAGAAGGTGTGTGTGTGTGTGGGGGGGGGGGGGGGAATTTCGAATTTCGTGAAATCCAGTTACAATAAGTGCCGGATGCAAACAAACAATTTACGCACCAAATTTCGTGACCACAGAAGTCTTTAATAGAAAATATTATAAATAAATAAATACAAAACGCACAGCTTTAGTATGGGAACCCTTTGGTGACTTTAAATATTTTAAGCCATTTCTGCGATGAACTGAATTGGCTATCTCAATTGTGCAATTAAAGATCTTGGCGAGAAACGTCCGAGCTACTTCGGTTCCGAATTTCAAATTTTGCCAAAGGGATCCAATACTAAAGCTGTTCCATATCGAATCTGGGTTGAAAACGGAAAAAGGGTAAAATAAATTAGAAATATCAGTCCTATATTTATAAATTTGATACCGAATGAAAGGGGCAATTTTGCTGAATCCAGGGGTTCAAACAGTTTTTCGATGCGACAATTAGATTTTTAAAAAATAACTAAAGTATGAAATTTAAGTGGAAACGGAAAAACGGATAAAATGAAAAATAAATTAGAAATATCATACTTATTGTTACAAATTCAGTACCAAATGAAAGAGGTGATTTTTCTGAATCCTAGGGTGTAAACAGTTTTTCGATAAGACAATTAGATTTTTTAAAATTAACTAAAGTATGAAAATTAGATGGCAACACTTCATTTCAATCTTTTCATAATTTGTAGTGCGAATCACACGCGAATACAAAAGTCTTTAACTTAAAAAATTATTTTTATATTTTATTTTTCCATTCAAAGCATTTTAGTGAAAAAATATTTATGGCGCATGCGCAGGCGTTTTTTACCCACAATTTAAACACTAATCATAATTTTGAAAATTTCTATAGATATAATTTCAAGTTGGGTGAAGACCTAAGTTTCTGCCAAGCGACGTTGAATTCCGTCCAGCCGTTCTCGAGTGATGCCCGGACAAACGTGTTTTAGTCTTTTACCCCCTAGGGGGGGAACGGGGGAGAATTTCTGAAAAGTTGATAGATATAATTTTAAGTTGGGTGAAGACCTAAATTCCTGCCAAGCGCCGTTGAATTCCGTCCAGCCGTTCTCAAGTGATGCCCGGACAAAAAAAGCGACATTCGGACACGATGACACACACACACACACACACACACACACAGGCAAAATTTTCTGAAGTCATTTTCGGCTTTCATGGGGTGTAAAACGTGAAGATATCGCAAAATTTTTCGATTCCGACAAATTTACAGACAAAACTCTGATTTTATTAATATAGATGCGGACGTGAAAGCGTTAGCACGTGACATAAAATTATACTTTAGAATTATATTATTTATTTACTAAAAATGATTACGAGAGCAACGACGAAGTGAAGAAACCCATACAAAACTAACCATAAAGGCGTTTAAAATCCTGAAACAACACGCTTATGGAAAAGTACAAGTAATAAAAAATAATAAATAAATAATTCTTATCCGGCGATTAAAATTATACTAAGAGCATGAAGAGATAGTTTGGAACACCGACACAGATAGCATGTTAGGTTACAAAAATAATCAATTTCACCTTTCAATGGATTATGTGGAAAAAGGTTTACGAAGTATACCATATCACATGGCATACAGCAATATTTTACGTTTCGCGGTTTTAAAATAAAGCGTAGAAAAGTCTCCACATTTCAATTCTCGATTCACACGCATTACGCAAAATTCCATCAAAAGAAATTACTTTGCTACCTTTAAATTTTATTTACTTATGCCTTTGAATTGTTACCTTTTAAAGTCAGACGTATAAAATCCTTGAAAACTACCTTTCATTTTGTCAACTAAGAACCATTTAAAAGCCTTATTACAAGGTTTTAAGTCTTTTGTAAAAATTTTTAAAACTCTTTTAGAAATTATATTCATAGATAAAAAAGTTTTCACAAACGCCTTAATGTGCTATCTGGAAATTTAGATATATAATGACAAATTTTCAAGTGACTGCTACTTGGAAATAAAATGGCGGAGGAAGTTACCTAGCAAAGTTATCCAAAATGTTTGAACTGTAAGTTATTAGCCTGAGGGCCTATTAGTCTCAATCTGGGATTTTTGCGTTGTCGATTTCGATAGTTGGACATTTGTCGAAATCTAAAATTTATCGAAAATATAATTGAATAATTTGAAAACGATGCTATAATTTGAAAAAAGAAGAAAAAAAAACTAATAGTCCTCCGACCTAAACTAAATTCTGCTTTTGCCAGAATTTCATCAAAATCTTTTTTTTTTTTTTTTTTTTTTTTTTTATTATTATTATTATTGAAAGAAAAAGAAAAGAAAATTTATAATAATCAGTATCGTTACAAGCGATATCGAAAAAGTGTTTTTTTAATAATTTTGAATTAGGAAATAAAAAGTGCGCGTGAAATAATCTATAATAATAAAAGTATGAAATAAAAATAAGTAAAAAAATGAATTTAATGATTTAATGTTTTTGTTTTTCGGGGGCTGCTCATGCATATGTGAAAAATGCGTATTAAAACGAGTCGAAGAAGGAAGCGAAATAAGTATTGAGTTATATTACGATAAATACGATATATAATAACTAGCACATTAGTTTTTTTTTTTTTTTTTTTTTCTTTTCTTAAGGATGTATTAAAACTAACTATAGGAATAATTCCAATGAATTTAGATAGCTTGGATATTGGACCAAAACTAGTAATTTGCACTTTTAATCGCTACATATTTTGATTATAGTCTATATATATTGGTTATGAAAACATTGCCGAGTTATATTTTTGTATAAATTCTTTCAAAGTGGCTTAGTAAGTTGATAAAATATCAATTTTTATATTCAACTTTGGTTTGAATAAGTTTAGTATTTCAAAAGTTATCGCGATAGCACATTTTCAAGTGGCAAACTGATTTCAAGTGGCTGCATCTTGGAAATAAAATGTCGGAACAAGTTGGCTAGTGAACTCATCCAAGATATTTGTATGATAAATTCATTGTTCAACTTCGGTCCGAACTGATTCAGTATTTCAAAAGTTATCATGATGATAAATTTTCAAGTGGCCACTGTTAAAAAAATGCAACTTTTCTGCCAGAAATTCTCTTTAATTTGATAAAATAGTCGTAAATTACGGAAAAATTACGTTGACAAAACGTATTTTTCTGTCATTACAGAGAATTTCTGGCAGCAAAGTTGCATTTTTTTAACAGTGTAGTCTGAATTCAAGTGGTTTTTTAAGATACCCGCCACTTTACTAAAACAGGCAGATAAAGTTCATTAATAAACGTGGTTGAGATCTTTATATGGTCTATATATACATCAAAATTCATGCAAATCCGATCTTAAATACGTTTTTTACAATGAGGATTCAAAATTTTCCAGTGGCTGCCACTTGAAAACAAAATGGCAACTTGGTTAATGAATCCTCCAAGTTATAAGATAAATTTGCTGTCCAAATTTGGTTTGATTCGGAGTATTATTTCGAAAGCTATCGTGATGACAAGATTTCCATTATACGTAGATAGATAGATAGATAGATATTCTACTAACTAGTAAATGTATTTTCTTTTTCTCTTACTGTTGGTTAAAGATTTTTAATGCCGCTTTGAAAAGGTTAAGACGGTGGAATTCTGTTCCATCCTTTAAGAAGGGCAGTATTAAATAATATAAAATATGCGCATTCATCTTTGACGAGCAAATTATGTTTCAATTTCGAAAAAGGACAAAAAAAAAGTATAAGGGTGATTCCATGGAAGAAGCTAATATCAGCCACAAAAGGATAATATTTTATCTTTTTTTGCCACCAGTATCCGCATACAGAAATTTTAATGGCATATTTACTGTGACTTTTATGATTTAACTAGTATATAACCCCGTCAAAAATGACGGAATGTGAAATCAATTAAGGTAATGAATCAACAAAGGCTTTGCCTGCTTCGTTGGTCACTATATTTGAAGGAAACTCTTCTCTATATCGCTTTATAAACAAATAAATAATAATAAAAAAAAAAAAATCAAGAAATTGCTCAAAAGCCCGCTTCCTGTCCCCGCTGCCCAGAATTACGTCTATTTGTGACTGACGTTACATTTTTCATGGAATTGCCCATAAACTTATGTTTCTTATATATATATATATATAAAAAAAAGTTATAACGATAATTAAAAAAAAAAAAAAATCATTTGCTAGTTTAAATTGAAAATTCTGACTTACTCACGATAACAACGTGATCCTTCAAAACTACATGAAATAACAAGATTGTCAAACTTGATTCCATAATCCAAAAGATCGCTTACAGTTGGCATGAGTGCTTCTTCAATTTCCACCAAGTCGTAAGTTTTAGATGTGCGGATTAAATCCATGACATCTTGCACAGACTCGTCAACATCTTTCCATTCTGAAAGCCATATTTTTATCCTTTTAATTTTATCCAAAAAACAGGTAGAGTTTACAAAATACCATTGAAAACTTATAACAGGAAAAATGATTAACAGGAAAAGAATAAGACCTGTAGAAAACTTAAAACTCATTTCATATATTCAGTCAAATATACACTAAGCGACAAAAAAAAAAGCCGCACTGCAGAAAAAATGACTTATACCTTTTTTATTTGTAATAACTTTAAAATTAATGTTTGAAACAAATAAAACTGTCTTTTTTGCATAATACCAAAGGTATGAAATGATACCTATGTATATTTTCGATTTAATAATTCGCTTTATTGCACTTTACGAAGTACTTTTTAAAAATCTGCATAAAACTTTCTTTTTGAACATAATGCAAAAACTATACACTTTGCATTCTATTATGATTTATTATATGAAATAAGCAAGTTATATTTTAATATATGAAATAAAACTATTTATTTGTTAGTTCTAAGCAATTTTTTGTTAAAAATATGTATTCTGCATTGGGTTAATTCCACCTTTATATGGAATTACTGCATTAATGCGCAATGGCATAGTTTTATACAGTGTTTTAATATAAATCTCAGAAATTTTAATGTGTCAAATATCACAAATAAATTTTTCTAGTTCTGGCAGAGTTATAGGCTGCAAATTTCGAATCCTCTCCCCTCTCCCCCGCCTTTTTATAGACGAAACATTTTCGAGCGGATCGCGATTTTGACCATTTCCATGTCTGGTAAAGAAGAAATTCTACTATATCCTTTGTGGTATTTAACTTAAAGTGAAAAAAAGTATGATTACTTACAGAATTATAGGTTCTCATGGGAATGTATAAGAAATTTTGACAATTTGAAGTGAATAAACTTACCACAGACGCCGTGTAGTAAGGTGCCTCATTATCTTCAAATGCTGTTTACGGAAATATCTAAGATACCTCCAAAATAGTCGGTCAGGCACCACTTTTATGCAGATTGTGTTTTATTTCGAGTTAATTGATCCCTTGAGCATAAAAATTTCCCCGAGTGTTTGAAAAATTATGCACCTCCGTATCATAATGTACGGAGAATGTGTCACTGTTTTAAAAGTGCGATTTTCATTAAGTCGGTCACATTTTCGTCTTCATTCTAGCTTTTTTCAACTGCACGAAATAAAGAAAACTTGATTCGTCAGAGAAAACCAGTTCAGCCTAATAATTAACTGATAATGTTTTTAAATTTTGGTCAACTAAAGTATTGTTTTTTCTAATTCTTTTCCTTAATAATGGCTTTTTTCGCAGATCTTCCGTTTTTAACCCGCTTTGTTTAATTGACCCCGCATTGTTTTTGAAGAAAGTAATTTACTATACACTTTTTTAAAATCTTTTTTAAGTTCTGAAAATGATACAAATCGATTTTTTAAACATTTGCATTTTAACTTGCGGTTATCTTGCTTGGATGAGCAACATGACCGCCTAAAGCCAAATTCCCAGTTTAAACGGCCAAAAAAATTTATATTTTGCTAAAATTCATTTTACCAATATTTCGTTAGCATTTAATTATTTTGTCATCTCACGTATTAAAATATTTTTTGATTTTCATTTAAAAATTAATACTTTTTGTGGCATCGTTAACTGCCTTATTCTTACCATTTTTGAAATAAATTCTAAAATTACAATTTTCCTGACAATTGCATTTTGCTTTTAACACTAGACTCAAAGCTAAAGTGTATGTGGAGGACAACATGATAAAATCTGTTCGAAAATTTTCTTTTTAAACGATAAAATTGGTGGTTGTAAAAGGCGAAAAGGAAAACATCCAAGTGCGGCTTTTTTTTTTGTCGCTTAGTGTATACTATATTGTTTCTGCATCAAAGAATATCTTTACTTTTTTCTGTTTTAGCTGAATCCAAATTTGTGTTATACTACTTTATGCAATAATGAAGATAATGAAATATTTTCAACAGGCTTGTTTTGTTTTACATGTATATGTATACTAGCAGGATTTTCCCGCTTCGCTGGACTCTATATAAATGAATTCTAAAAATTCAATATCATTATTATTAAAATCACAAAAAAAAAAAAAAGAAAGAAAGAAAATCACTGAAATCAGTTGAAACCAAAGTTAAAGTTCACGTTGCGTTTGGAAATAGTTTTCCTGCTCTCGACATGAGGAATCCGGGTCCCCATTGCCTTCGGCACCGATTTACCCGTTTTTACTCCCCCTCGGGTAAGTTAGAAGTTTCGCAAAATCCCACCAAAGTGCATATTGCGTACACTTAACTCCCACTCACAAAAATCGTCATTCAAAGGCAATTTAATGCAGATTTAAGCTTGAAACCATATTTTTTGCTCCGTCCGCCCAAAAGGGGTGGATGCGTAATTTCGCAAAATCCTTTTAGAGTGTATGTTGTATACACAGAACCAAGCGACACATTAAAAAATTGCTTTCATGAGATCATTTGGAGTAGAGTTACATTTTAAAACGTGTTTTTCCCCTCCCCCCTCCTCTTAAAGTGTGGGAAGGGTGAGGAGATTTCACAAAATCTCTTTACACTAAGTGTTGGATACGTATAACAGACCCACACATAAAAAATCGCTTTTTTAAGATAATTTGGAACAGGTTTAAGCTTCAAAACGTGCTTTTGCCTCCTCCTCCCAACAGTTGGGATAGAGAGTAATTTCGCAAAATCTCTTTGTAGTGTGTGTATTGAGTACGCATAATCAATCGAGACATCAAAAAATCGCTTTCCTGAGACATCTTGGAGCAGAGTTAATCTTGAAAGCGTGTCTTGAAAGCGACACTCTCGTCTGCTGACTGTTCAGTTGGACTGAAATGGAATCTCTGGTACATCTGACATCATTTGTCACGGGTGAACATTACCAGGATGTTTTTGACGATTACTTGCCCTCGTATACTCATTTCAACAATCTACCATACAGATTGTCTTTCAGCAAAAAAACACATTTAATCTTTTCCGAATTGATCCGAATGGTTGGACAAACACTCCACACAGGGCCCGCTTTACCATTAGGCGAACCTAAGCGGTCGCCTAGGGCCGCCGAAAAAGGAGGTCCGCCAAAAAATTTAAACACCGGCCAAAATTTAAAGGAAAAAAATGGTGAAAAAAAAAGCGAAAATCATAATTCAATTTTTCAGTTTTTTTTCTCTTTTAAGAAATATGTGTATATTCAATTGTAAATTAAAAATAACCTTCTTTAAGGATTTTAACTTCGTATAAAAACACCTTAACCCTTTCAGGGGCAAGGAAATTTCGCACATTTAAAATAAACTACCACCAGAATTCTCGAACAAGTTTAAAATACAAGAAATGAATGAAGAATTTTGTTTACGTTATTAAAGTAAAACTTTGTAAAAATTTCTGAGATGAAATTTGCAGTTGGTAATAAAAATTAGATGTTCTGGTTAAGGACTAAAATGTTGATTTTTAATAAATATATTCTTTGTTTTGAATGTGATAATGAATGAAAGCTAAATCTTTTCAAATAATATGGAAAAATAATGATGAGTAGCTGAATGGTTACAATTTCAACCTGAACAATTTGGTTTTAGACCTAAAAATTCCACCACCCATCAGAATAACAGAATTTATTCACGATAGTTTTATTAAATCTCAAAAATTCGAGGCCCTTTTACTTGACATCACTAACGTGTTTGACACTTTTGCATGGCGGTCTCATTTTTAAGCTCATTCAGCTGAAAATTCCAACTCTTTATATCAAATTCATCCATAATCAACTAAACTAAATAATAGAATTAAGAATAAGAAAATAGAAAAAAATCACTTTTAAATTTATAAGTATCTAACTAAAAAATCCATGTAAGTTTTATACATTTGCAAAAAAATAACTTCGTAAACAACTCAGAAAATAGTTCAGATTTCAGAAAGATCTTAAGAATAAAAAAATTCGTAAAATATATAAATTAAGATTTAAAAAAAAAAAAAAAAAAAAAGAGTAAATTGAAATTACATTAGGGCGATCTTTTCTCGTTTATGGTGTCTAGAAAACAGTGTTGCCATATCTGGAGGATTTTTTATTCAATAGTCACCAGTAATTGCTTATTGTAACATTTGCCTAATCGCTTCGAAGATTGATAGTCTATTATGTACATCAAATATCACTTCTCAAAATTATTGTGATATTGAATAAAAAATTCCGCCAGATCTGGCAACACTACTAGAAAATATGTTTCATGCGCTGACTTTAGATAGTCTTTTCTGCAAAAGGTTTTACCTTCATACAGAGAAATTAAACGCTACTTTGATTCGCATCACAGGCCCACCAGTGGTCGAGCGGTTCTGCGCTCAAAGCTGGTAGATAAGAAGTGCCCGGTGTGATATTGAAAATTACATATTCTATCTTAAAATTTAATTGCATTTAACTTCTTAAAATTATTTATTTTTTCCTTTTTTAAAAGGCTTCTTCAAATCGAAAAGAATTAGATTTATTTTCTCCAAAAGCGAATGTTACATTCTTCCAAATATTGCAGATAAAAAAAAAAAAAAAAAGAAAAGAAAAAAAGAAATAGCCTTGAATCATCTCTTCATTCCAACAAAAAGAATAAATAAATATATATATATATATATATATATATATATATATATATATATATATATATATATATATATAATAACGGAATGAAAATCATAAGTACCGTTGTATGTTGAGGCTGCTTGTCATTAATTAACGTGTATCAAATAAGTCTAATGCTTCTATCAACGATTAATATGCATTTTCAGCAATAGATTTGAAAACGCGAGAAATAAAAGTTATTATTATTTTCATAATACTAAATCTGTCAATTCATCATCGAGACTCAAGGAAATGTGTAATTATATCTGGCGTCAGCATGAATTATTATGTGTAATCTAACTTGATATTCCGAAATTTCAGAATTAAATCAATTTGACTTATCACAATAACTTAACGAATTTTATGGTTAACATATAATGTATAACGTACTTATGGCGAGAAAGATCTAAGCCACAATATTTGAAAATAATATATGTAAATTTTCCTAACTGACTTAAAAAACTGGTGTTGCTGCGGCGTCCTAATTTGGCGAAAGTTCTTTTTGAAATTAATGTTTTTGCCAAACTTCTAGTTCACGTTCACTTTTTATCACTTTCGCTTCAGCTTTGGTGTTTAAAGGAAGCTTCGCTGTTTTGTCTGTACTCCCCGTGCCTATCTAGATATTGCTATCCAAAAAGGTGTATCTAGATATAATTATCTGCTAATTCCTTCTGTGAAATTTATTTGGATTAGACAAAGACAATATATTTTACTGTTCATGATTGTTCAGACTAATATTGTGGATCAATTTCTCCATCCCAATTAAAAATTATATGTAACAGTTCTTCAATAAATAATCATTTGAGTTTTCGAGCAATCTGGATTGTTATTGGCACATCGCATTTAATCCTTAATTTTTTTAGACTATCACAGCTATTAAAAAGACATCAATCTATACTAACAACAATCTCTACAACACCCAGTTCAATCCCAGGTCGCGCTCATCAACCTAAACGTTCGGAATTTTCCGTTTTTTCCCCCCGAAACTCGCGTAAATACGGGTTAAGTATCCTTAGAAAGACCCCCCCCCCCTCGGAGGGCATTCTACCAATAGGCCTCGGACCCTGGCGTAATCAATCGGTTTTAAACCCTAGCAATCGATTCGTATAAGAATATGTAATATTATGTCGCGCGTTTATGAATAAAAAGATTCGTAATTATGTTTGAAAGTGATTAGTTTGCAATTAATAATAGCCAACACAAAATTTCATCTGATAAATCAATCCACTAAGAAATGAATTAATAAAAATTTTATTTCCCATATAGATTAAGGAAAAGGTTCAAGCAAAAGTGAAGGGGAAAGCTTTTTTAACACTTTCCAATAAAGGTTGAAAATGTTGACGACTTCGGTTTGTCAGCATGGCCGTAGCCGTAGCTATTTAAAATGGTAGAAATAGGATAACTAGCTTGTGTACAGGGACACCCAAAAGAATGACAGTTAATTGCTTTCTATTAGATGCAGTTTTAAAAATCACATTAATAAAACTTTGTACAGCGAAAGTCGTATTAAAATTTAGATTTATTATTCATATGATAAAAAAAAAAAAAAAAATCTATAGAATAAGGTATATTTAGCATTAAGATTTACAGGATCGCACCAAAATATTCAGACACATTATAAAAGCTTAAGAGCTACAATTGGAAATTGTTAGAACTGCATGTCAGTTTATGTTAAGGTTTCTAACACTTTTCAACAATGTTTTGGAGTGATTATGAATTCAGTTAGTTTGTCTGTCTGCATTTTTTTCCGTTGTGTGATAACGTAGGCAAAGTACATTAAAAGTTATACGAGGGAACAAGACATACATTTGGAAAATATTTATAGTTATGCAAACCAAAGGATTTTCCATTCTTGTTTAAAAAATGAAACAAATTCTTGTGATCATCTGGTTTAATGTAAAATGTAAAATTACCATTTATTATGGAAGGATTAAAATTATAATAAAAATAAGTACTAATTAAAAAAAACAAAAACAGTAATACTTTAATATTGTTATTATTCACTCTGGAACTTTGTCGGTGGTAAAAATGTAGCAACTTGATAGATTCACTCTGTTTAGTGATGCGATGACGCAATCTGATAGCTAAGCAATGGTGAGGGAATGACAGATTTCAAATTCCCTTTTCTTCTGTCCGTACAAAAATTCTCTTTTTCATTCCATTGTAATAGATTTTACTCAAATTTTCGGCCAAACAGTTATTGGTGCAAGCTGTATATGGCATATGAGTAACATGTACAGTTATAACAGTATTGATGGACAGTAGTTCCGTTGTACATCAATATGTGCGATGTCATGTAGGGAATGGAGATTAGTATAAACAGAAATTTTAAGGCATTTTCCCAATTGAACGTTTAGCACAATCAAGTAGAAAAAGTAAAAGTATGATTCAACTTGTTTATTTTTTCTTATTGCTAAATATGCCGGATCCAGTTCAATTGTTCAAAAAAAAAAAAAAAAAAAAAAAAAAAAAAAGAAGTTATTTAAATTTATATTACTTATAATATTAGAATAAGTTGAATCTTAATATAGTAGTTTCCTCTTTTGTAAGGTAGAAGGGGTGGAGGGAGAGGGATCACAGTGAGAAAATTTACCTGAGGTCACATGAAATCTATAAGCTGCCCTGACGTAATATCTATTAGAGGGGGCCGCCAAAAATCCATTGCTTAGGGCCGCCAAAATTGTAAAGCGGCCCCTGATCTCCACAGACACGTGAATTCCTGACTATCGAGGTTACATGATCTTAATCTCATCCAGCACATCTGAGATGAAATTGAAGGAGACGTTTCAGCCTCATATTACTATCCATCTCATTCTCACAAACTATGGGAGATTATTTAGGAATCGTTGATAAGTATACTTTCCGATCGTTCCCAGTGTCTTGCCGAGTTCACGCGATTACTAATCGTCACCATTATCAGTGCGAAAGGTGGTGTTACACATTACGAAACAAGCATTCCGAATTCAGTTCACCCGTAACGAAGTGGTTTCGGCCGATTTCAATGCAATTTCGTTTCAAAATTTATATTTTTTTGAGATTTTATAACTGATTCATTTCCACCGCACTTTAAAATGTATAAAACGGGAAGAAACGACTAAAAATCCATAGAAAAATCGGCCTTTAGAGAAAAAAAAAAAAATGATGAAAAAGAGTCAAAAATCCAAAGAAAAGAGAATGAGATGAAAACGAAAAAATTCGCAATTACAAGTGTGTGGGAGGAAAGAAATGGCTAACACCGGAGCAAAAATAAGGTCAAAATTGACTAGAAAAAGTTATCGAAGCTCGGAAAGGAAATGGGCTTGGGCTTTGAAGCTATCGTCGAGGTTTTGCTACGTCTCGTCTATACGGTAACCAGCGAAGCAGGCAAAGCCCGCTAACTTAAAGTATTTTATATCGCCATAAAGTAAGAACATTAATGTAAATTTTCAGGCAGCACGTTGAGCGCCACCCGAATTCTTAAGAAAATCCCCATCATGCCACGTGCGTTGTTTAGAAGCGCTGGCATTGCGGTATAGCAATGCTTTTTTATGTTTACCGTGTTTCAATAAAATCCATTAAAATGTCTTAATGATACGATCCTGGAATAAATTAAAATTAAGTAAATTTTAAATAATTTTTCAGTAATTACTTAAAAGAATGTAATTTTTTTTAAATTTCATATCATATTTTATACTGTCAACCACCAGTGGTTGACGCAGCCTAAACGAAAAGTTCTGTGTCAGCCACCGATGGCTGCCGTGGCACTCAACGTGTTAAGGATTTAACTCATGAACTTTTCGTTAGCATTTTTATAAGATCTTACCATTGCATTAGCATCTATTTAAGTCTGTAAATGTACCTAAATTCACTCAATTAAAGCAGTATATTTCCATTTGATTGGAAATTCCGTACATCATATGAGAAACAGGTTCATTAGTCACCCATAAAAATTTACCTTTATCAAAATGGAGATTTTTATCTGATCCTTGTAATTCCAAATGTTTTTCGTATTGAATTTCATTTGAGCATATGCAGCGATCTAGTTCCTTGTTGATTTTGCAGAATGCGAAGTTGTAACCTTTACAAACATTGCTTGAACAATGGCAGTGGGTAACATTTTCTACTAAACAGAATTCTGTGGAACATGGATTTTTCACACATTTGCATGACTCGCTGAACCATGACCACTGACACAAAGGATGACTATAGCAAGCATCACGAAATGCGCTGTTGGATCTGCAGAGAAAAAAAAAAATTTTTTTAAAGATTTGAATATGTACTACAAGATTGTTCTTTCTATTTTTTTGCTCACCTCAAATAGCAAAAATATTTCATTTACTTGAATTTAATAGATTCTATTCAAAGAAATGGTAACAGTCCATTATGTATACAATCCTACTAAAAAGTTTAGTATTATTTACAAGTTTTTTTTTTTTTTTTTTTTAATTTACAACTTTCCATTTGACAAAATGTTTTTAAACTTTGGCGATGAAGAACAGGTTGATGTAGAAATATTTTTCACGCAATGAAAAGAATCGCCCTCATAATTTTAGTATAGATTTAGTACGTCCTCCACTGTCATTATTTACATACTAGAGTGAAATAGAGTAGGCGCTACAGATTAAAGTGGATTCCGAACCAATAGGAACATTCATGCTTGAACTGGGATTCAAACCCGGCACATTTCGTAGCTGAAGGACAGAGCGCTAAACATTCGGAAACCAGATGGACCTGTATAAGCATTGATTTGCTTACAATAATAGTTAGGAAGCTGACAACAAACGGTATAAAAAACAATTTTATGATCTCCCTGTATCATTAAGCAAGTGAAATGATTCCTAAGAGTAAAAAACGTTAATTCAGAAAACGTACAACTTTCTAATACAATTGCAGAAAAACAGAATGCCAAATTGAAAAGTTATAACACGTTTTTTTTTTTTTTTTTTTGAAAAATTAAAAAAAAATCAACGTGTTATGTTTTCTATTAACACTCTCTAACAAAGTTGAAAAGTATTTATGATTTCGATTTGTCTATCAGTCGGTCTGTCTATCTGCCTGTCTGTCCATCTGTTCGTCTGTCTGTGCTTTAACTCCCGTAAATATAAATGAAATTTATTGAAACTCATATTTTTTATTCACGTTCTATGGGATGTTCTCTATTGAAAATGGAGTAAATAAAATCACTGGTTTTTGTACAGGGATACCCAAAAGTATTCCGCAGCATTGCATTCTGTGCGAGATATTTCTATAAATCATATGTTAATACCTTTATTTTACCTAATTTATAATGAAATTGTCATTCATTATTCATATGCATACACACACACAAAGTTTTCCGTAGAATATAGTATTAGTGTTAAGATTTACAGAGCCACGCAAAAATATTCAGATACAGTAAAGACTATAATTGAATATTGTTGTAATTACATTTTCGAATAAACATTACATTTCATCAAAATACAGTGCACTCTCGCCTAATCTGCTTACAGCGAAATTGTTTAAAGACGAATATAAAAGACGCGTCTCTTGTCCCTCACGCTCCGGGGATGTCTTATTCTTCCCCGATTGTATTCTGCCGGCACCTATGATATACGCAATTACAACGCCAAAAATATTCTAAAAGAACATTGCAATTTTGTTTATCAATAAAGAATACAGCTGACATATATTCTCATAACTTGGAAAATTTTCTGATATTAGGCAGCATAAGCACATATCGTAGAACGTCATCTGCCAACTTGATCTAGACAAGAAGAAGATTTTAAAATAATTTCCACTCGAACTTTAAGTTAATCTATTTTACACTATGACTGTAAATTCTGAGTGCTAAGCACAATAAGCCAATCGGCACATGCATCAACAAATCTATGATATATACAAATAATAATAATAATAATAATAATAAAATAAATAAATAAAAAATAAAATAAAAATAAGTGATTCAATGGTAAAGAGATATACTAAGTGAAACAGTTCAATGAAGGACAAAATAATGTGCATGGTGACGATTGGGGGTGATTATATATATATTTTTTAATAATTATGAGCTTGTTGACTTTCAGTGACTTTCATCTTTTTTTTTTTTAAATGAAATGATTGGTTGGGGGCAAGACTTTCACTGATTACGACGAAACCAAAGGATATGCTGTTATTTGGTTGACATCAGAAGTGGCATTTTTCTATGAAAAAGGAAATACAAAGAAAGAAAGAAAAAAAATATATGTACCGTTATTACAAATGCGTACAAGCTGGTGGAAGTTATGCAGAAAAATAGTTTACCTTTTGATTTTTTCTTTTTCTCACATCAATTTTTTTTCCTGATTATGTACTTGTTTTCTTTTACCTATCAAATAGAATTACTTCCCAGATATGCGTGTCATATATTTATCCTAATGCTTTTAGGGCCGAGCAGTTCTGCGCTTAAAGCTGTTAGACGTGAGGTGCCGGGTTCGATTCCTGGTCACGCTCGTTGGCCTAGCCGTTCAGAGTGTCCCGTGGTTTCTCCGAAACTTGCGTAAATACGGGCTAGGACCCCTTAGAAAGACCCTCACGAAAGGCACTCCCCCTCAGGCCTAGGACCCTAGTGCAGTCAATCAGCCTTACTCCCAAACACCTAATGCTTTTAACTCTAGGTTTCTTTCTTTTGCCTGTGTAAATTTACAGAAATTTTATTGAATTATTTTCTAAAATTTTAGTTATTTCATTAAATAAAATTGGATAAATAATGTACTGTAACAATAAAGAAGTTTATACTAAACTTTTTATCATAATTAAAATCAGTAACAATGACATGAAACTAAATTTGTGGTATCTTTCACATAAATTATCTCTGTGAACAAGAATTTGTTACTTACGGTTCAGTTTTCGCTTTTCCAAGAATATTTTTCAAAATCATTAGTTTGTAGACAGATGACTGATTAGTCGTTATATTAATCATTGGATTCAATGAACAAAGTGTAACAGCAGGAAATTGAAGTTTTGGAGTTATCTTGCCCTGAAATCAAATTGATTGAGCTCTAAGCATTAATTTATACAATAAAAATTTATGATTTATATTTATTTATTACTGATACAATTATTTGACATAATTTTTAGAAATAAAAGTATTTAGTGATCTCACTTCTCTTATTAACATTTTTGGGAACTTCATATATTCCTGTATGACGTTGTATGTCATGTAACCCATGAAACATAGCGAAGAGATTACAGCAACAAACCATAGAAATTTCCTCCATCTTGATCTGGATCGGACAATGTACGACACGCCAGCAGCAGAAAATTTGTGAGACAGGAATTCGTTGACAAGGTTTCTCATTTCGTCAACTTTAAGGGCTGATTGCTGCAGGAATAGAAAATGCAAAACATTATTAAGCTAAAATTTACAAGCGGAGAACTGTGAATACACAGTTTTAAACTAAAAATAAATTTTTGAATTCAAAACCACATTAAATATTAAATAATTATAGGTTCGGATTAGTTTGTCGGTTTTTTTTTTTTTTTTTTTTTTTTTTGCACATGAAAATTAATATATCGAACTTAAAGCGAATTCCAAACCCTTCTGAACATCCAACTCTGAACCGAAGCTCAAAATACGGCATCTATTAACTGAAGTCCACAGCGATAATGATTCAGCCACTAGATGGATTAAATCAGGGATGGCCAACCCGCTGCCCACCGTGTAGTTTTCTGTGGCCCGTGAGGAGAATAATGATATTTAATGTTTGGCAACACAACTTCGGTTAGCAGATTAAAAATTAATAAATCCGTTTTGACTTTTCGAAGCGAAAATACAATTCAACGATTACAGTAGCTAAAGAATCACACTGTTGTAATGAAATATTATTAGATCCATGATTAATTCTTTTTATTGTAGTTATTAATGTATAGTCATAAATCTTTCACGATCCTATTGTTAATTTATAAATGAAAATAATTTGAATTAATATATTCTTGCTCCACCCTTCCCACCCCCTAAAAAAGTATATTTATATATATATATACGTGATTTATACACTCTACAAATATATAAACACGTACACATATATACATACTGTGCGGCCCGCCTGAATAAAATAGATTTCTAATGCTGCCCAATAATGTGTTTTGGGTTGGACTGGCCTGGACTAAATCACCGTAGAAAGTTTTATTTTCTCTTATTCCTCTTTTTTTTTTTTTTTTTAAGGAAGTGGTTGGTTTACACTATGAAAAAGTACATAGAATGGAATCTTTCTTCACCTTATTGGACGATTCGCTTATTTCAAGAAACAACGCGAGCTAATGGCATTTTAGCAGTCAATTAGAGCAGGCTTGTCGAGCCCCAAACACTTGGCGGGCCACATTGACAATCTGTTTTATTCAGGCGGGCCGCACAGTATGTACTCATGGGTTTGTGAGTGTATGAATCACGTATGTAATTCCTTATTATTATTATTATTTTTTTTTTTTTCGGGAGAAGACGATTTAGAGCAAAATACGTTAATATTAAGTTATTTTCATCCATCAATTAAATATAGAACCATCAAAAATTTATGACTAGCTATTAAAAAAGAATATGAATAATGGATTCCATAATATTTTTTACAACAGTGTGTTGTTTTTAATTTATCAACCGTTGAAAGGTATTTTCACTTCAAAAATTCAGAACGGATTAATTAATGTTTAATCGAAATTTTCAAACTTTAAATATCGTTAATTTCCTCGCGGGCCGCGGGTTGCCACCCCCCCCCCCTCCCCCCTGTATTAGAGGAAAGAATTTTCCATGCTAACATAGGTTGTTTTAACCACTAAAACAAACTTGTGTGTGACGTTTTGTATGCAGCACTCACAAAACGTCACACACAAGTTGTTATCCGCTATTGGTTGGTTAATGATCTTACTTCAAACAAAATAGCCATCAAACAAAATTTAGATTAAATAATGACAAAACTTAAGACAACGCTTTCAATTCACGTTACTTTTAAAGTAGTAGTTTGCGATACAATTTCATGCATATATAAATGTAAATGTAAACTAGTTAATTTTCTTACATATGGGGAACTTGAAATTAAGATTAGTAGCCGATATATGAAAAATCAAATGTATTTCCATAGAAAATAGTTTTAAAATGTTAAAAAATTATCTCTATTAAATTAAATCTTGTTTGAATTTAGGTATATTTGAATTATAAGAATTGATGTTTATGCAGCAAAAGTTTCAGTTTTTACTCTGCTGAAAATAAATAAATACGTAAAAAAGGTAAATGTATAGCAAAAATGCCGGAAATACTTTTCCCGAACTCAGACACCAAGGTCTAAAATATTTTTCGCTAATGTGTTGTAATTTGTAACGCCATCTTTTGGCCATCGAATATCAGGAATTATGACTTATGCATTACTAGTCTTTATAGATTCAGTACGTATTAAAAATAATAATAATAATAAATAATAAAAATGTTTGAGATCTTTTCAAAAATATAGAAAATTAAGATGTCAAAATTAGAACTTATTTTGTAACTCTAATTAACCTTTTCCTTTACGCTGACATAAAACTTCCGAAGCATAGGTATTTTCAATAAAATCTATAACAAAATAATACAATTTTTTTTTTTTTTTAAGACGCCTATGAAATATAAATATAAAGAACAATGCAGCTATCTAGTGCGTGAATTCATTAAAATCTATAAATATGTTACATTTTTATTATATTCATTTGAAACTTAATATACAGGGTGGTTATAATTAAACTTCCCTTATGAACAGCATCTTACAGCGCAAACGGGTAAACGAAATGCAACGAAATTTGGTATGTAGACTATACACGAGATGCGCTCACGGAATTTCGAAAAAAAAAAAAAATTGTTCCAAAATGTCCACCAGAGGGCGCCTTTTCTGGAAAAACATTAACACAATAAATGACCAAAACAGAATACAGAAATAATATTAACAATCCAGAACAAGAATTATAAGTAATAAAATGTAAAACCGGGAAAAGCTGTCAGTTCTAGGGAAAAAAATGTCGAGATTTGCATGCTTGCGAAGAAGAGGAAGCTTTATGCAAAATAGATTATGGCAGGGGTGCAGAATATGTCCGAACGCCCGAACAAGGTTCGGGGGAAATTTAAACTGACTGGGGAAATTTTGAATATTTTTTTAAGAGAAAATAAAAATGTAAATCAAAAATAACAATTTGCTACTTTGAAGTGCTTATACACTAACAGCGATATTTTTATGTTACACTGTATACTTATTCTCTTAAAGATTTATTACATAGCACAAATGACTTTGTATAGCAAAGTAGATTTTTGCATTATTGAGGGAAATTTATACTGTGTTTGGGGGAAATTTCCGAGGTTTGAACATTTTCTGCACCCCTGGATTATGGTATAAAATGTTTGCAGACGTTGTCATGTTTTATGTCGATGTTTCCGGCTGTAATGATGATGGTATCTTTAGTTGAACGTGCGTTATTGGTGAAGCTCTTCTACGAAAGCAAGGGGAATGCTTCTGCAGTAGTTCGTGAATTTCGTCGTTTAGAGAACCTACCTCGTGGACCAATGTCTACTAAAGGTATCCGGGTCATGATTAAGAGATTTTAAGGGACGGGGATATTGGGAGTTCAACCTGGAAGAGGCCATAAACCTGTCACACCGGTACTTGTTGATGCCGCTAAGACAGCTGTTGCCGCACAGTCATAGACATCAGAGTTTGGGGGCAGTAGCGCACGTGCAGTTTCTCGACAGACAGGCTATTCATACAGCACCGCCCGAAAAGTGCTCAGAAACAAAATGCACTACTCCCCATACAAGATCCACCATACCCAAGAGCTGCTTGATAGGGACAAGCCACAACGTCTCTCATCCGTAGTTAGTTTTCTCAACAGAATAATTGTTGATCTGTCATGGCCTTCGAATATTCTGTGGAACGACGAGGCTCATTTCTACCTCAATGGGACAGTCAACACACAGACTTGCCGCATTTGGGCCGAGGAAAATCCACGGACGCACACTGAAATTCTTCTACATTCTCTAAAAGTGACAGTCTGGTGTGGATTCACGGCGACATTCCTCCTTGGGCCATTCTTCTTTGAGGAGATAACTGCATGTGGTCCTGTCACATGTTCCGTTACGGGCCATCGGTACCATGGCATGCTGCAGACGCTTGTTGTGCCGCAACTACAGCAAAGACGGGTTTTTACATCGACCATTTTCATGCAGGAAGATGCTCCAAAATTATCCATGAGTCCGTGAAGGCGCTATTTCTCCAACACTTCACAGACGAACGTGTTATTAGTCGCTTCTTTTGTAATCCATGGTCGTCACGTTTGCCGGGTCTAAACCCGTGCAATTTCTGGTTATTGGGCCACTTAAAAAGTGTGGTGTATCGTGGAGGTGTTGCGACGTTGAATGACTTAAAGAACTCCATAACGCTTCATGTGCGAAGCATCACAACTGATCAGTTACGATCTACTGTCGAACACGCTGTCCATCGACTTGAAATTTTGCAGGTGAATGAGGGTAGTCACATGGAGCACCTTTCCCTACATTGTCCTGGACACGATTAACAACTGCTCCTATTGTGCAATTTCGTCCTAATCTGTTCTTGTTTCTGCATGACTGTGTCTGCAAACTGAACTTTTTTTTTTCTTCCTCAAACAGCGTACTGTTATTTTTTTCCTTACCTTTACTTAATGTGGTTCGATGACAAGGTGATCAAAAACTAGTCAAATAAATGTTAATATATTTTCTGTGTTCCGTTTTGGTCGTTTATTATGTTAAATGTAAAGTTTTTCCGGAAAAGGTGCCCTCTGGTGGACATTTTGGAAGTTTTTTTTTTTTTTCGAAATTCCGTAAGCGCATCTCGTAATAGTTTATATACCAAATTTTGTTGCATTCCGTTCACCCGTTTGGCATGTAGGATGCTGTTTATAGGGGAAGTTTAATTATAACCACCTTGTATGTAAAGGTTTCAAGAAGTTAGCTATAACATTTTACTGATAACTGGTTTGACAATATCGAGTTCCATAAATCTAAACAGACGAGTCTCGTACTATTTTTTCACCTCATACCTTTTCAAGAAATTCTGAAGATTTGGTGTATACTGTAACTGTTTGTCTAAACATGGGGTGCAGAATTTATTTCTAAAGTAGCATTGACGGCTTCAGTTGGAATTCCACCAAAGAATACTGTAATTTCGTTATTTATTTATTTGACTCGCCCAAAATTTAGAACAGTGCCATAAATTTATAGCACAAACAATTTACAAAAGTGCTGTAAATTTACTGTAAATCTATTTGAATATATATATATATATATATATATATATATATTTACAGTATAATATTACCTATAATTTACATAAGATGCATTATATGATTATAGCTTAGTGAAACATTTGGTTTTCCTTCAATTATAGTATTACTGACTTGAAGTAACTTCGAACTGCACTGTAAAAAATAACTTCAGTTTTTACAGGAGAAACAACTGTAAAATAGTCTCTCTTTACAGATGTTTCCGCTATAAATTGCCTTATTTATCAGCAGAATATGCTGGCAATATGGATATCAGCACATTCTGCTGTAAAATCTATCGTTATTTTTTACAGTGAGGCAAATTTCTTTACGCTTAAAATGTACAATTTTAACTAATAGAAACGGTAAATTCTCATTGGTGTAGCTGGCTTAACATGATCAATGGAACATCCTTGTCTCTAGATTTTCTAAATTAGAAAAATGAGATTAAAAAAACAACATGGTTTTTCAGAAAGATGTATTTCCACAAGTTTTTAATAATAATAATAAATAAATAATAATAATAAAACACCTTTAGAGCTATAATGACGTCAATTTTACCCTGCAAGTTTAATTTTTCACAAAGTTTTATGTAAATTTTAATATTTAAGCGTGAATTTCTTTTCAATTTATAAAAAAAAATTAAAATCAACTTGTAAACTTTTTTGGCTAATTAAAAATTAAAATAAATTACGTGTTTATGTCTACAAAAGCAGGGGCGCGCCAGCATTGTCAGACGCCTGTGTGCAGAGTTTCAGTTGGCGCCCTATATTACCCCACCCCCCCTTTTTTTTTAAATCATTTTATAAAATGTTATTATTTAGCAAGTCAATTGAATCTCGAACCTTAATAGTTATAAGTTTATTGAATGGCTAGTAAAAAGAGAAATGTATCAAATAAAATGAAATTTGAAAAGAAACAAGTAAAAAGTGCATCTTGCACAAAGAGAAAAACTCCCTTATACAAGAAGTTGCAAAAATTCGAGGTACAATTGTGAAGGTAAACAGAGGAAATTAAAATAGGCAGATTTAGTGTTAATGTGGGTGCAGAAATGCGTTGAGGCATTACAGTAGATGGCTTAGATGAAAGCTCTGTAAGTGTAAACGTTTCTATTTGTTTGGGTCTAATTTTTAAGTAAATATTTAAACACACTCACACACACACAAAAAAAAAATCTTAGTGAACTAAATCTTCCTTCACTTCATTGCAACTTTTGCGAGTATTACGCATATTATACTGATCCAATATATCCGTCTCTATCCATATTGTTACCAAAATGTCGATTTTCTTATATGAAAAAAGTAATTGTAAAGAAACGGACAGTTTCTTGTCGAAAGATACATTTTATTCAAACTGTTCTCTAAAAAAACCAGTAAATTATCATACTCAAATTCATACCTCAAAAAGGTCGTAAAACAACGTTAAAAACACCACAGAGTAGAATTTCGCTCATTTAAGAATAAATATAAACCATTTAAACGGAAACGAACGTTCAGAACAGATGTCCGAATGCAATTGATCTTTGGGTGTGTCTCTTCTGTTTGAATAATTTCTGTCGTGATTTGGCGAACTTTCGAGATTATTCTGCGCCAGAAGCCAGTTGACGAACCCAGAAAATTCCAGAAATCGGCTCTTATTGAAGGTAGAGCTTCTAAACTTCGGAAACACTAAACTATTACTTTTCACCAAGTTTGGTCGCCATGTCGCAAAATTCATCGCTAAGTTGCCAAGTCTGTATCCAAGGCTGACAATCACCTCCTATTCCACTCCCGTTAAAATTGAATGAACTGCTCTTTATTTGCACTTCAATTGTAAATCTGCTTTTATTGCAACAACACTTTTCATTTAGGAAAGTGGTTTAACTCTTTGCAATACTATAATGAACAAAATTTTTGATTAGTCGTACTATTGCAGTACGTTTGCACATATAAATGAGTTTAACATTTTGCACTAGTACAGATAAAGGGAATTTATAAGTATATAAAATTAGAACTCATAATAATAATAATAATAATAATAATCCCGTAGTGAGTTCTATTTTTCTCAATTTCGTTGTTTAAAACTCTAAAAATACTCTTAACATCAAATTAATATATGACTATCGATATAACGACAAGATTTGACTTGGTTAATTATGGAAGTTTTTTTTTTTTTTTTTTTTTTTTAAGGAACAAATAAATTTATAAATAAATAAAATAAGAGTATATAATAAATATTACTTGGTAAATATAGAAAAAAAAAATACTTAATAGGGAAAGAAAACATCTACTGAAAGGAATTTTGCCCATTTTCATTATCTAAACTTTTTATGTAATTTGTATGTAAATTTATATGTGTGTTTCCATATAGTAGTAAGATACAAAAATCTGTTTTAAACTATTTTTCCGCCACGTTTGTACGTTGCACAGATATAAATAATAGGTACATTTATAAGTAAATAAAATAAGAATATATAATAAAAATTATTAAGTTTTAAAGTAGATTATATGAACATTTAAACAGATAATATTATTTAGTGAAATGTAATTCATTTGATTAAATTTTTTTAAATTCTGGAATAATATATATCCATTTGATCCAAAGTATCTTATGCTATCGATGTAATTACAAAATTTAAAAATCTGTCTGATGCCGTTGTAGAGCGTAAGTATTTTTTGATCATTAAATTTAGAAAAAGCTTGTTCCACTGATGCTACTGGTAATTATGACAGAATAATCTCCAAAATATTTAATGATAGGATAATTTAAGGGTTACGCTTAAAAACGTGTTTGAGATCAAGGAAGAAAAGGGGGGATTTCGTAAAATCAATAGGTGTTGGATACATAGAAACAATTTACGCACCAAAATCTGTGATTGCAGCTCCCATAGATCTTACATGACAAACTTCGCGTTAAAAGGGGGGAGGGGTTGTCTCAAATTCACCCCATCTTTAAGTCCTCCCCCCCCCCCCCCAAAAAAAAAAAAAAAAAAAAAAAAAAAAAAAAAATCATAATAATAATCGAAAATTACAAAAAAAAAAAAAAAAAAAAGGGGTTTTGGGAAAAATCCTAAAGACGACGCATACCTGTTTTCAACATTTCAACATCTCTGTACCATTTTTAGTAGAATTCTTTCGATAGAATCCGGAATTTGCGAATTCCCCCCTTCCCCTTAAAAATAAAAAATTCCAAAATTGCATTTTTTTTTTTTTGTACTCAAGTCTAGTCATCCCATATACAATTTAACCACCGTGAAGTAACTTGGAGTCGAGTTATGCTTATAAGCGTGTTTTTTGCTTCCTTTCTTTGGAAAAGGTGAAAGGGAATTTCGTAAAATCCCGTCAGTATAGGCATCGAATGCATCTAGACAATGCACGCACCAAAATTCGTGACTGGAACTCCCATAAATTTTCCTGGACCAATTTAGCGCTAAAAGAGTGGTCTCGAATTCGCTCTCTCGTAAACCTCCCCCCCCCCCCCCCCCACTCCCCAAGATTGAATATCATAAACACCAAAAATGGATTTGTGGAAATATCCTTAAAGAGATGCATGGCTGTTTTCAACATTTTTGTTCCATTTTTGGTGTATTTCCACTCAAAAATCCGAAATTTACAAATATCCCCCCAAAAATTGATTTTCTTTTTCACTTCTTAAAAATCAAAAATTCCAAAATCGTAGACAATGATTATTATATTTATTTATTTATTTGTACTCAAATCTAGATTCATATGCAATTTCTTCACTGTGAAATAATTTGAAGCCTAGTTATGCATATAAACGTGTTTTTGTCTCCTGATTGGGGGGGGGGGGTTTACAAAAGTTCATAGATCTAATTTTAAGTTGGGTAATTCCTGCCAAGTGTTGTTGTATTCTGTCCAGCTGTTCTCACGTGATACCCAGACAAAAATGTTTTAAACATGCAGACACAACGACCGCATACGCACGCACACACAGAGAAAATTTTCTGAATTCGGATTTGGCTTTCACGATGTGTGAAACATGAAGATATCGCAATGTTTTTCGATCTTGAGACATTTACTGACAAAAATCTGATTTTATTAATATAGATGTTACATCGATATTGCAAAAGGTAAAAAACTACTCTGAATAAAATCTCCGGTTCTATTAATTTTCACTTTTGCAAACTAGTTATGTTGTCTTTTTACTAATCTAAGTGGCCTTTTTCCGACAGAAGAGGGGGGGGGTATTAAGGCGCTCTTTTAAATTTTAATAGAATGCTTTGATATGTTAAAAAAGTCAAAGAAAATTTTGCTGAAGGTAGGCGCACCTTTAAAAAGTTATTCCACTTTTAGTGTGTCCTTTCACAAAAAAAACACCTAAACTGTTGAGAACCACAAGTTTTGCCAGTATATATTTCAAGGCGCCTCATTTAGCCACACTAGTCGCATGACTTCAGACCGGCATTATAAAATCAGATTTAATAAAGCAATACATATATATATATATATATTTCTTTTCTTTCTTTTTTTTTCAAATAATTTATTCTCGGCTGGCGCCTGTGTGCGCCGCACACTTCGCACACCGGGTCGGCGCGCCCCTGTACAAAAGGGCTTCTTCAACTTTTCCGATACAGTCCGTTTCGATACTGATTATTATTAATTTTCTTTTCTTTTCTTCTTAAAAAAAAAAAAAAAAAAAAAAGATTTTGATCAAATTTTGGCAAGAGCAGAATTTAGTTTAATACGGAGGACTATTAGTTTATTTATTTATTTATTTATTTATATATATATATATATATATATATTTTTTTTTTTTTTTTTTCAAATTATTCAATTATATTTTCGATAAATTTTTGATTTCGATAAATGTCCAACCATTATAAAACTGGTGACAACGTTTTATCTGTAGATTGAGACTAATGGCCCTCCGTGCTAAAAATTTTTAATAACAATTTTCTAGTAGTTAATTGTATTAAAAAAATAGTTAATTGTATTAAAAAATAACATTAGAAAATAGTGATGCTTATTCTTTAAAAAAGAACCATAAAGTTGGCAACAATGCTTTAAGCGTAAAGAAATTTGCCTATCAGTTATTTCAGGGCAGTTATACTTAATGCTCCTATTGCACACAACGAGTTTTCGCACAACTTTTGAGCCAATTGTTAATTTGAAACAATTTTGTTGGCTCAAATCACCTCAACGCCCGGTGTAATAGGAATTGGGAATACGAACTTTTTTTTTTTTTTTCTGGCTAGTCATAAAAAGTTGTTCGTACGAGCAACTTCTCCTACTGTGATTGTGTTGCTTCTTGTGATTGCGCCGTGAAATAAATCAAGAAAATATAGATCATGACTAAAATTAATTAAAAGCATTACAAAATTTGAAATGTGTGTTCAGAACTGAAAAAAAGAAAAAAGGATTTTATATGGAACAAGGGGCTGTAATATAAAAACTGCAACTCGACGGAAGGACATGAACAAACATGGTTTGTTAATGCTCAAAATGTTGATAAGAAAGTTGATGTTAAGGCACCCTATTCTCTGCTTAATGAAAAAAATATTTTGAGGTTTGTAATTGATATAGATTGTTATTTTAGAAAATTCTGTAGATTATTTATGCAGAATATTAAAAAATCGAATATTCAACCAAGGAAATTTTCAGTAAGTGTACCTACATTAGTCAAGCAAACAGCGTATGCTTTTGTAAAAGTTAGGGCGGTACTATATCATAAGAACAATTTAAAATATTTTGTAGTGAGCCGATAAGTTAGTCTTTTGCTCATCTGTAAAGATCTCCTCTATCTACTGTTCAAGAGTTCCTTGGTATGGTTCTCGCCATAGTCAGCTAAACAATTCACATTAATGGTAACATTTAAATGAATAAACGAGAACGCAGCCAGCAGCAGCCAGGGGCGTAGCGTGAAAATATGATTGGGGGGGGAGACCCGACGTTTGGCGCCCTTTCGTATTCCTCATCTGAAAATGCCACCCACATACTTGCAAGAGTGTTGCCAACCGACGAGAGGGCCTTTCACCCCCCACCCCCCCTCTCCTTCGGGGCATTATTTGTAAAGTCTGCCAAGAAAAAAAAAAAAAAAAGGCTGTTTTTTTTTCCCCCTCCATTTAGTAACTTTTTTTTATACTTCTTTGGAGCATTTAAACTATATTAATTAAAAACGAAGTGTTGAATTACTAAACTAAATGCATGAAAAAACCTTTACTGACTTCATTGCTTGCCGTTCAACTTTTCCACCGGGAACCCGGTGGAAAAGTTGAACGGCAAGCAACGAAGTCAGTAAAGGTTTTTTCATGTATTTAGTTTAGTAATTCTTTGGAGCATTCTAAATTTTTTCAGCGAATCTATATATTAATACGCAGACATGAAATTCCTCTTACATTTTTAGCCTATTCAATAAAAAGAAGGGCTTACAAGTAGTATCATTCGAAAGATATGGTTAATGTGCTTTGCAGAAATAAATACATTTATATATATTCTCGTATGAGACTAAATAAAAGCATCTTTCTTAGGACAACCAGAGTATTGGTTTGAGATAAAGTAGAACAACTGAAAAAGATTTTTCCCCCTTTTCCAACAAGTTTAAAGATATTACATTATAATTCAGGTAAAACATAAAACTTTCAAAATAAATTTTAAGAAATGAAAGTAGTAACTGTTCCTAAGGAAAGCAACTTTATGTTTTTAGAGTGGATAATACCTAATCTCACCGACAGCCGTGGCCCATGTTACTCTATGGGAAAGTTTGATTTCATGATTATTCATTACATAGTGTATATTTAAATTCTGTTTTCACATTTAGAAAATTTACAATTGTTTATTTATTTTTAATGTAATTCTAAGTTCAAAAATCTGATTTTTCAATATGTGCATTTTTCTCTTTCTTTCTTTCTTTTTTTTTTTTTTTTCTTTAACCGCAAAATGAAATATTAAATATTTATCAATTTTTGGAAAATGAGTAAGAAAAACATAAGCCTTACACATTTGTTCTGATCTGTCTAGTCTTTCGAAAGAAATTAATTACTTAAAATATCTTGCTCTTTCTCGAGGCTATAATCACTATAAAGCTTTATATAAATTCAAGAATCTAAACGTTCTGATACCAAATTGAACGATTACAGTCTCATCCCAGTTGTTTTACCTTTTTATTTATCACTTTCTTTTAAAACTTCTAAAATTCTCTCTCCGTTTGGTTTTAAAGTCATTTAGAAACCCGTCAACAAAATTAAATTATCTTCTCTTAAAGATCCCATATTTACTGAAAACCGTTCTGGCATTTATTTAGTCTTATGTTCGTTGTGCA
Organism: Salticus scenicus; assembly: GCA_963930645.1. Lineage (NCBI taxonomy): Eukaryota > Metazoa > Arthropoda > Arachnida > Araneae > Salticidae > Salticus > Salticus scenicus. The sequence goes on from OZ005654.1 coordinate 247,625,904, forward strand.
ATTTAGTTTATATTGATCAAACAAGAAGGTGTTTGAAATATAGAATAAATGATCATCATCAAAATGTTCGTAATGAAGAGATCTCTAAATCTATTGCTTCACACTGCTGGGCTCATAGTCATCGTTTTGATTTTTCTAAAACTAACATAATTTCATCTCCTGTCTTCTCTTCCCATTTGAATATCCATGAAGATTTTTACATATTTAAAAATTCGAAAAATCTTCTTAATGATATTTGTTCCACTTCATTCTTTTCTGATGCTATGAAATTACTCACATTAGTTCAATTTTCCTTTAATTTTGAAAATTTTAGATTTTGTTCCCCTTTTTAATCTAATTTACTTAGGTATTTAATTGTTTTCTTCTTTTATTTCATAATTATGTAGGGCTGACACTAGGCTAATTTGTCATGGTGCCCTTTAAAACAGTTTTTAGCACCCTGTGGCCCTTTTTTAACATATTTTAGCACCTGGCATCGCTTTAAAAAAAATGTTTGGTATAAAGTAGCCTTTTCTAACATTTTAAATGTTTAGAGGCCTTTACATCCCCCCCCCCTGACTTTTAAACTTTCTTAGCAGTAGTTCTTCAGCATTCCTGGAATAACAAATGCATACAGCCTATATATATATACAAGGAAAATTAGTAATTTACTTTTGTTACGTACAAAAATCATAACATAGAACACCGCAAATTATGCAAATAATGCCCCTTATTATTGAATTCCCCCAGGTGACCCTTTTATTTTAGAGTCAGCACTATTCTCCTCACACCAGTATTTATGTTTACATTCATCTGTATATATTTTTGCTGCTCACTTAAAACGATTTTATGTGTTTCAGCTTTGACTGCAGTACTTGTGCTTACTTTTTTCGCCTGACGAAGGATCGTGTGTTCTTTCGAACCGAAACAATTATTGCAAGTTTATTGAATTTTATGGTGTTTATTCAAAGTTTTGTAATTATTGCTTTTAAACGCCAGGTCTGTGGTGTTTTCTTATTATGAAATTAGGTATTGTTCACTCTTAAGGAAAAAGAAAATCAGTAATTTATTTATTATTATTATTTTACATATTTAAACCAATTAAAAAACGTTTTTCTTTTTTCCCATATTGTGTGAAAAATATTTTAAGAAATGTAGTAGCCATTGCTAAGGAACGCGACAGAATTACAGCATGCCTTTATGTGGAAGAACAAACTAAAAAAGAGTCCCATTGTCCAAAATTAAATATTTTTTATACAGAAATTTATATCTTACTTAGGTGTTGGTGTCGGTGTTTGGGAAAAATTCCGAGTGACTGTTCTAGAGTCCTAGGCCTGAGGGGGAATGCCTTCTGTGGAGGTCTTTCTATGGGATCCTAGCCCGTATTTACGCAAGTTTCGGAGAAAACCACGGAAAATTCCGAACGACTAGGCCAACAAGCGCGATCTGGGATCGTACCCGGCACCTCACCTCACGTCTACCTGCTTGACAGAAAGATTGTGGATTCAATAATCGAGCCAATTGAAGATTATCATGAAAGTCCGTCTCTGGTGCGCATAAACTCTGACGTAGCTGCAATATCCTTCATGCTCCGTGCAAATAATACCTCTGGAAGATACTGAAGCGGGGGAGCCCTCTTCCGCAGAAGATAAAAATTGTGATGGCTTGTCTTCGGATCGCCACTGGGGCGTTAATCCCAAACCGTCACCAATTGCCCAATATGTGCCTATTAATGCGACGTTAAATCAGCTTCCTTGCGCTATTTCATGTCACGAAACACCAGTTGAATTCTATAGACTTATAAATATTTCAAAACCTGTAAGCGATGAAACTAAAATAAAACATTTGCTTAAAGGATCACTTAGAATCAAAAATTGTTAGTGAGAAATCGTTATAACCAAATCAAACCTTATCTAATTTCGTTTTTATACAATAGCCATAACGTACAATAAACTGCTTTTTTTTTTTTTTTTTTTTCGAGCTAAGGTCTTGAAAAAACGTAATTTTAAGTCTTTGGAGGTGAGAAAGCGATTGTGCATACTTACGAGTCAGTTGTAAGTATCTGAAATGGGAGAAGGGCGCCGCAGTCGCCACAGAACGTGAATTTGCTAAGGTCAGAATTTTCAAAGGTCGTTGCATGGTAAGCAAACATGCTGTTGTAGGTGCCTGAACAGGGAAGGGCGCCGCTCAGCTGGAGTTTGCTGCAAACTTATTCTTAAAGTGTCCTGAATACGATCAAAGTTTACAACAGTCTTTTGCATGGTAAGCGAACAGACTATTGTAAGTATTTGAAATGGGAAATCATGCCATTGGCGCCCAAAACAGGAATTTGTTATAATAAGATTTTTTTAAGAGTCGTGATAACGAAGAGAATTTTCAAGGATAGTTTGCACAGTAGGTTGTTATACACGTTTAAAAAGGCTGTTTAAAAAGGGCGTTATACACGTTGGTTGTTATACACATTTAAAAAGGCTGTTTTAGGCATCTAATTAGTTAAGAGGGCGCCACCTAACGGGAGTTTGCTACAATCAGACATTTTAATGCAAACTTTTTTTGCTGGTCGGTGAACCAGTTGGTTGCCGAAGGAAGCTTCTGATGCATAAAAATCTTAAGTGTTTTTGGTAACTAACGATAATCAACAAAATTATGATCCACTTTCAAATGAACTTCAAGGCGCAAAACAGTGACCCCAGAAACCTCATTATGCCTTTGAAGGTGCCTGAACAGGGAAGGGCGCCGTTCAGCTGGAGTTTGCTACTCTTAAAGGGTCCCGAATACGATTAGAATTTTCAACTGTCTTTTGTACGGTAAGCGAACAGGCTATTGTAAGTAAACAAAACGGGAACTCATGCCATAGGCGCCCACAAACAGGAATTCGTTATGATCAGATTTTTTTAAGCGTCATGAATACAATGAGAATTTTCAAGGGTCGTTTGCACGATAGGAAAACAGGCTGTTTTAGGCGTCTAACTAGTTTAGAGGGCGCCGCAGGCGCCACCAAACGGGAGTTTGCTACAGTCAGACACAACTTTTTTGCTGGTCGGTGAACCAGTTGGTCAGCTTGTGATACATAAAACTCTTAAGTGTTTTTGTTAAATAACGATAATTAACAAAATTATGATCCACTTTCAAATGAACTTTAAGTCGCAAAACAGCGCCCCCAGAAACTTCAATATGCCGCCCTATTTTTTAAAACATTGGGGGGGGGAGACTCCCCCCCTCCCCCCCCCCCCCCCTCATGCTACGCCCCTGGCAGCAGCATCTCCATTCGGAATTCAAAGATGGTAGCTTAAAAAAAGTGAAACATCTGTAGCGCAAAATGTCATTATCAGGCCATGCATTTTTAGGGTAACATGTCAGAACGGTAATGTGGTGGTATTAGCCTGAAAATTGCTGCATTACGGCGAGTATACATCGCTCATTTGACATTATTTTGATTCAGAATGGAGTGCTATGATGGAGTGAGCTACGATACTCACAAACGGATAATAATACGCGAAATAGTAATGAAAATCGTGCTAGTGTTTAGCTCAGCGCTAAAGCTTTCACCCACTGTACAGGCGTTCTTTTATACAACTCTATACCATCTATTTTTTATTTTTTTTTAAATATGTTTTTGATATCGCAAGAATAATAATAATAAAAAAAATACTCTACAGTGAAGTGGTTCACATTTTAAGCATTTACACTATACCGATTATTATATATCAACGCATAATAAGATGAATTTCAGTTTCTTTTGTAATAGTTCTTTTTCTATAAATGTTCTTTAAATGTTCAGTTTCTTTTCTCATAAATGATAACAAAATAATATTTTTTATTTATTCATTTATGTACAAGTATATTTTTGCTTATGCTGTATTAACTATCTTCAAAAGTAATCAGAACAATTTAATGAAGTTTGTAATATTACTTAATGCTTTATTACATCGATCGATTTATCCTTATAACGTTAAAACACGTATTCTTACAATTTGATTTTAAAATACAATGGAAATTATTCGTGTGTAATTTATTATGACGACGACTGTTTAAGTAAATATCTCACCTTTACTTAAAAAATTATCAACAAATGCAGTTTTCGAATATTCTTGAACCATAACGGTGTTCGAAGAAAAGTTCCGTTCTCCAACAGCTTTTTTTCTTTTTTATTTATTATACAACTCAGTGCCTTATTTATTGCTGTGTAAATGTGTGTGAATTAGTTTAAAATGAAAAGATGTACTCAAAATTAAGTAGCCAAAGAATCAAAATGAACCAAAATTAGTTTGTTAATCATTTAGTTAGTACATCTACTTTAATATATTTCTTTTCAAAGAGCAAACAAGTTATATAAAAAGCTTACTTGAGAAATTGCGATGCATTTTCTATGATTGTGATTGCCGAATTTTTTTGAAAGCTTTCTCCTTCTTTTGCTCGAGTAAGAAAATCCCACTGATGGGAAATAAACCTATAATAAAATAATAATAATAATAATAATAATAATAATAATAATAATAATGATAATAGTAATAATAATTCCATTTGTAATGTAATCCTCGTGAAAAAATAATAACGAAATCAAACTGTTGAATGCAATTTTAAAATTCACATTTAAAAAAATAATTAACATGTTTTAAAAAGCATCTTCTACTATAAGGTAATAAAATTTCTATTATTTTCAGAAATTTTACAGTGCATGATTTTTAATTTTTTCATTATATTTTTTTCTAACAAAGATTTAAAAAAGGAATAGCACTTAAAAAAAAAAAAAAAAAAAAAAAAATCCCTTTCTTGTGCAAGTTGTAAAACATGTGAAATTTGAACTACCTGAGTAGAGTGCGCTTCATGTGGGGTATTTTTAAAGGGTCTTGTCCGTTATTTATTCGAGTTTCGACGGAAAACACCAAGCAGCGCTAGGCCGACGAGAGTGACATGGAATTGAACCCAAAACTTATCATCTACCAGCTTCGAGACTAGAAACGAAGTAAAAGGAAATAATGTAAAAGCAATTTACGAAGCTGGTTTTGTATCTGGTATAACTGAAAAGTAGTTAGTCGTAGAAGGTTTCAAATTAATATTTGAGCCTGTTATTGATCTAGTTTTACATATTCAGTTTAGGTCTTGACTTTGGTTGCTCACTTTAAAGACAACTGCAATTTTGTAAAGATTTTTCGTGACGTCTGTAATTACACATCTGTTAATTTCACTACGTTTTTGTATAATTAATGTGTTTTTAAAAAATACTTTCAAAGATAATAATAATTTGATTTATTTTTATTTGATTTGATTTGATTTTATTTTTGTGACTCCCTGTATACAAATGATTTATTCTACTTAAACCATTTTCATTAAACATCATGTCACAGTAAATCTGAATAACATATACATTTCAAGACAATCTAGAAATATTTACCGAAATTAAAGCGTGAACGGACTGACAGGCAGACGACGCGATAAATTACACATCATGGAGTTATCATTAAAAAAAAAAAAAAAAAATCTTATAGAATTCAAAGTTTAAAGTTAATTGTTTATGCTGTGCTCTACCCTTTCTTGATACACCCCCTTCCTATAAGTCATTCATCAACTTTTTTTTTTTAATTAAAACTCCTAACATGTGGAATTTAACATTACTTTCCACGTACATTCGGCCAGAAAAAAAAAAAAAAGATATTCCCTTAATTAATTTTGTCACAAATCGTCTTGCAAATATGCGGCTGATTCCAATCGATTAGTAATAACGTCTAGTTTATAATGGTATAGCTTTGCTTAAGGGGTCATCTATATATTAAAACAGCATCAACTTTATTTTTTTTCAAAGATAACCCCTATTTTTGTCCTCATATTCAAATTTTGAGATCAAGGTGGTCCAGAAAAAAGTCCCTTTTATATACTCTAAAGTAATTCTTAATACAGTTATAAGCGAAAATGCATTAGGGGTCCATCCATATATTTAGAAAAAATAAATTATGATGTCGCTTAGAAATTAAATTATTCATTATAAATCATACCGGAATAAATGTACAGAAATTTTAAATGAAGAAAATAGAACGAAGTTAAAATTTCTTAAATGCATTCTGTTTGTATCTAAACTTATTTGAATAATTAAAATGGACTCCCTATAACGCACTTCCGCAAAACGCGACAAAAAATTGCGACTAGTACACATATTTTCACATCTTTGATTCCTTTAAGGCGTAAATGACATATTTTTTTTCTTCTTAAATACAGTTTATGATAAAAAAAAATTTTTAGTTTATTTAAAAAAAAAAAAAAAAAAAAATGAAATTGTTTATTAGGTCACTTTATACGTTAAAATTTAAATAGCTTGAGGCGTACAAACCTTACAGTATTCAAATACAAAAATGTAGATAGCAAGATAAAATAAATAATAATAATAATAATAACGGTAAAAATTTAAAAATAATTATTAATATTTAAGAAATAATCTGGTGTGTCACTCACACGACTTTCTCTTACCCTGAAATTTAATACTATAATACAGGTTGCAGATTAAAAGGTAAGATAACGAATACTATTATGTAAACCTGTGTTAAACAATTCATACTAGGCTTCTGAAGAGTTTTATATGATAATTAGTTCTGTGTGAGGGGGGCTACCGCCCCCCTCAACCCCCCGTTTCATTAATGCACCTACATTTATATAGATTTTAATTCAGCTATCAAAAAATAAATCTGTTTTTAAAAAATAATTTATTAAAATTATTATTTAAAAAAAAAATTATCTTTTATGATATTGCAGACGATTTCCATATTAGAGAAGTAGTATAACACCAAATATCCAAAAAAAAGTCCATTTTATTCTCAAAAAAAAAAAAAAAAAAAAAAAAAAAAACGATTTTTTTTCTAAGTTTTTTTTTTTGTTCAAAGTAAAAAAAATCGAAAACTTTGTTTTAAATTATCGCAGATCGATCGTTCAATCATTCGTTTCAAAGGTATTGGCGAGCTCTTTTGAAAAATACCCATCATGAAAATTTACTCCCCTCGAGGGGGGAGGCGAGGCTCCTACATACACATTTTTTTTTCCCTGTTGACTATCTCTATTACAAAAAATATATATTCGTTTCATTTGGTTTAGTGGAATCTATAGATGTTAAACTCTACTTACCTGATATTTCCCCCATAGACGTAATGTATTTGAATACTTTTGAGTGTCCCTGTACGCAAACCGTTAGCTTGATCTTAACGAAAAGTTTAGTGTAGCATCCTTAGATGATAGATATTTAGAATACCAAGTTTGAACTTTCTGCCATAATTTGATTTTGAGATATGCTGATAACAGACAGACACACACACAGACATACACACAGACCATTTGCTAAAAACATGATCTTCGTATTCAGGGGACCTCAGAACATGTAAATATAACAAAAACTCGCATTCGAAAATTTGACCCAAAAACAATACTTTCTCTACCTTATGGGTAAGAGAAAGTAAAAAGAATTTATCTCTGTTGGGTATATTTTTATTTTGAACAGTAAGCCCTGCATTAAAGTGTTTCTATAAAAAAAAAAAAAAAAAAAAAAAAAAAATTCCATTTAATTTGAGGCGTAGGAATCTACAATATACAACACGCAAAAAATATAGATAACAAGATTTAAACAAAAAATTAATGGTAAACAACTGGGAGAAGGTATTTAACGTTTAAGAAAAAAAGAGATACTGTTGAAAATCATTCCTATTTTGAACAGTAAGTCCAGCGTTTATACGTTTCACTAAAACACCAAATTATTTAACAAATTCGTGATTAAATAACTGAAATTTTGTCGCCAACAATCGAAACAGTAAATGCCATATGTTTATATAATAATATGCCAGTATCCTATAAAGAGTTAAACAAAGTAAAATAATAATAATAATAATAAACTTTTTTAAAGTAAATAAGTTATCTTTCAGAGGAAGTCAGTGGGTGAGGCTTATTATTATTTTAGAATGCCATCAAAATTTCCAGCCAGCAATGTGTTTATCTTATAAAAATAAGTTAATTTGTACAGTAAACATCGAAACTTCACTTAAAAAATAATAAGAATCACAAAAATATAAACTAAATTGCACGCAACGTATCCCCCGCGTTATACAGGAGCCCACTGCACTTGAATTCCTGATTATAAAAAGGGTAAGATCAGTATCTATAGGTTTAAAAGTGAAAAGGCATATTAATTTGTTTTAAATTGTTTTTCCGTAATATATGTTAATTTTACGCCGTGATTAGAATTAATCGAGTATAAATAATACTGAGCTTTTGTTTCAATAATAGATTTAGTAAGCTGAAAAATTAAAAAGAAAAAAAAAAAAAAAAAAAAAAACAATTGCCCACCATTTGATTATGTATTTAAAAAAATAATAATAATAAATAAATAAATAAATGAAAATAAAATATTTTATTTTTTTAATTAGTACCACTTGCACGATTCTCATTTGCGAGACCGGAAATTGCAGGATTGAGCGTGCAGATGATTTCTTCCTTTTCGCTTGATAATCTGAGAACGCCCGTAATTCGGATCCGCGGCAATCACTACCACGCACATAAAAAAAAAAAAAAAAAAAAAATCTCTGAACACCCCTACTTCTTTGTGCATGAATATGAGAACGCCCGTAACTCGGTTCCACGGCAATCTCTACCACGCACGTAAAAACCAAAGAAACATCACTGGAACCCCTACCTCGCTGTGCATGAATCTGAAAACGCTGGTAACTCGTTTTCGCAGCAATCAGTATTACGCACGTACATACGCTTCGCGCCCATGAAAAAAAAAAAAAAAAAAAAAAAATCACTGGACACCCCTACCTCGCTGTGTACGAATCTGAGAACGCATGTATAACTCGTACTATTCTTGTATTTTTACTTTGCTCGCGCAAATGAGAATTTTTCACCACTTCGCGCAAATGGGAATAGCCCATATGGGAAGACACCTTGTTTTTTATATCATGCGATAAAATTTAAATAACTCAAGGCTTACAAACCGTACAATAAACAAATACAAAAATATGGACCACAAGATTAAAATAGAAAATTCGGGGTAAAAAAAATCTTATAAAAGTTATTAAATATTAATAAAAATAAACGATTATCGAATGTATAGACAACAGGGACAAAAACTTAGCGGTGAAAAACTAAGAAAAGTTATTTACTATCTAAAAAGAAAGTTTCAAAATATCAAAATCGGATATGTTCCTATCTTGTAAAGTAAGTCCCGCATTTACACCTTTTTCTGAAACTTTACAGTATAAAACAGAATGATTTTACGTATCCGCCATTAAATCATTTTAATTTTGTCTTCAGCAATCGATGTAGTAAATGCCAAATGACGTTTATGCATACCAAGATCACATATGGACAGTGTTGCCAGATTGGGGACTTTTTTACTCAACTATAACGATTATTTTTGAGAAGTGATATTTGATATACGTAATGATCGATTAATCTTCGAAGTGATTAGCCAACTGTTAGAATTAAAATTTAGTGATGGATATTGCATAAAAAAAAGTCTCCAATCTGGCAACGCTGCATATGGAGTCAAATACCAATTTGCAAAATGGATATTTGGTGAGAATTACTCTAAAAATTAAGTGGTGTACAAAAAGGGGTGGGAACTAACAATCTTCCGGGTTAGGCTGACAAGTATGAACATGTTTGGGTCACTTCATTCTAACGCATAAAAAAACGAAATTTGAATATTATAATTTTTTCGGAAGATATGAATTAACATTTGTCGCATTCATTCAACATTATAGCACCCTCATACTTTGACAGCTTATAGCTCTATGAAAAACTGAGTGAAATACTATTGGATATATTTAATAAGACGTCTGAAATCGAAAGCATCAGTCATTCATGGAAAAGTAGTGCAATATATTTAAGAAACGTATATATACTTCCCCCATTAAAGGGCATTATATAAACTATATACTATTTTCCGAGATGACTTGATCCAAATAATTCAAAAAACTTATCAAAAATGGAGATTACCATTGAAGTAAAGGAAGTTGATGCCAGTTTTAATATGTAAACGATCCCCTAAGCAAAATCTAACTGTACTGTTATAAACTAGACGTTATTACAAATCGATAGGGACCAGCCGCCTGTTTCTACGATAGTTTAAGACGAAATTAGTCGAGGGGTGGCGTTTTTTTTTTTTTTTTTCTTTTTCAGTCTATATATCATTATTACCTAACAAATAAAGTTCATTTATATTTAAATATTTTCAAATATCACAAGCCATAACTTTTTTCGCTATGTCATGCCGTGAAAACTTACAATTAGCATCACTAGACGCAAACATGCTATATTAATGAATAAGTATAAAATATACTTATTCATTTATCAGAAGCAATTGCGAATCAATCATTATGCGTTCGTCTCATAATTTTTTTCCACGAAAGAACTATTTAAATATCAGTTAAAAAATATATCAGCATGAAACATATGCAATACTCACATTTCCATTATCTTCCTGATTTGGTGATATTCTTTGTCTTTGCCAGTTCTTTGCAAACCCATGTTTTTCTGAGGTGTATGAATAATTCATAGCGCTTTACGCTGCAATTAAATAAAATAAGATAGTTAGATATTCGCCTTTAAAGGAAAATAAAGCAAATACAGAATGAATAAGTAACTATAAAGAATCGTATATATATATATTCGTATATTCGCATAATATATATCTCCATTTTAAATTGCTGCATACAGAAAAAGATTCAGTCCTTAAAACCCCCTTTTTGAGAAAACTGGAAAAAAAAAAACCTATTTATCGTCTTTCCATTAAGTACAAAAAATCTGAAAAAAAGAAAGAAAAATTGCACTTATGGTGCATAAGAATGTTTTCTGAGATCTTTCTGATTTTAATGTACACAATTTAGGCCATACAGAAATTAATTAAGACCCTAGACTGAAGCCCTTTCAGCACACATGTAGTAAAAACGTAAATGTTTCTCAATTTTCTATTATTTTTTACGAAAAAATCTTAAATATTCATCTTTATTTGTATACGTGGATGATGTATTTCAAAGATTGAAACACTTCATACACATATTTGCGCTCTACCAAAAAATTGTAAGACCTTGGACTGAAAACCTTTCTGCATGCATGTAAAAAATAATTGTATTCCTCTCAATTTTCTATTATCTTAAATATTCATCTTTATTTGTGCGTGGATGATGTTTTTCAGACAGTGAAACATTTTTAAAAATATTTAATTGTAAGTAAGAAGATAAAAATAATTTTGTACATTATGTTTCAATTAAATTGTTGAAATATCAGTAAGCGGTACGAGCTTCAGTCCTGCTCGCATCAAAAAAAGCTATCGCCTCTGCCCCAGTCTAAATAACTATTAGACTGACCTCTTTTCTATATACATCGATGGGTGTACCATCAAAAACACTAAAAATACTGATATCTCAATTAAATAATGTTAATAATAAATAACTGAAGCCCTTTCCACACGTACTGATTCTTTTGTTTTTAATAATCGGCGTTTGAAAGTATAGTTCAAATATGGAAATATTGATTTCACATACTAAATAAAATACCACAACATTTATCAGGCAAAAAATTAAAAGCGCCAAATTATCGAAGTAACGCATATGTCAAAGGTCGTTCCCTAAGTAAGTAACAAATGAAGCTTAAAAGGAGCATGTACGTTGCCGCTTTAATGCTACACTCATGTCTAAACATTTCGGCTGCTGAACTGCTTTTCTCAAAATTTTCAACCTAAAAAATTCCTTATTACCTTTCAAAATTTATGGTATTTGTTTAGAAACGTAATTATTTATTACATTATCACCGAAATAATAGATGGTGTAGTGGTATGGTTGGGATTAAGGCTAATTTATAACACCAGAGTCAAAAACCTGCGTGATGGGCTTTCCGTGGGGGGCCTTTCTAAGGGATAGTACTCCGTATTTATGCAAGTTTTGGAGAAAACTTCTAGACCAGATTAATTGAACACGAATTTTACCATTAAAACTTTGTGTGTGTGGGGGGGAATCAAAATTTTTATATTTTTTTAAATCTTAAAATGTTTATGCAACATAGTTTGGGGGGGAAATTAAAAATTAAATGAAATTGAAAAAAAAAAAAAAAAAAAAAAAAAAAAACAGAATCGATAAGTATTCTCCCCCCCCCCACTTTTTTTGTTGGGGGGGGGGGGAAACGAACAATAATTCTCATTACGTGCATTTATACAAAATTTTGTCTTATAATGCCATATTAAAGTTTTTGAGACAAAAAAAAAAATTTTCAATACTGTCTGTTTCGATACTAATTATTATTAATTTTCGTTTCTTTTTCTTTCTAAGAAAAGAAAGAAACAGAAGAAACGATTTTGATGAAATTCTGGCAAAAGCAGGATTTAGTTTAGTACGGAGGACTATCAGTTTTTTTCCCTTTTTTTTTTTTTTTTTTAATTATAAAATCGTTTTCAAATTATTCAATTATATTTTCGATAAATGTCAAACTATCGTAAAACTGGCATAGTAAAAATGCGTAGATTGAGACTAATATTCCTCTGTCCTAATAATATAGTAGGACAGACACTCACACTAACACTGAGAAAAAAAATATACCGCCTTCATCTAGAATGAATAAGTGGTCATTTTCTAAATCCCTAAACTAGAAATATAGATTTCCAAGCTATGCGCATAAGGCACACCAATAAACTGAATAGACGAAATGATCGAGAATTTCTAGTCTATACATTTCTAGATGGTGAAACAATATGCTGAATATCCTGAATCTTTTGTATTGCGAGAAATTCTCGCTTGATTTTCTAGAATTGGGTAATAAACCAAGATTATAGTTCATGAAACCCACCTCTTGTGTTCGCATTTATTTTCAGAGATTTTTAAATAACTTTGCCTTCGATAATATAGGCAAACGTTCTAGAATTCTAATAGGGGTTTCTAGCACTCGCTTTCAAAGAGGACTAGAATTTATGAGGATAACATGGAACTATTTTTTCTAGAGCCACAATTTAGATTCTAGATGTCAGTTACAAAAATTTTTCTCAGTGTATTTTTTCCTAATGTATATTACTATAAACATATTATTACAGTTTAAGACGTAAGATAAAAGATTTGCGTTTGAATATTTACAAAATACGTTAAATTACAGATAAAAATTGCTATAGAAGAAGAAGAAGAAGAAGAAAAAAATTTTTTTTCTATATGAGTGTTCCCTCAACATCCCGTTTCAGCATTGTAAAAACTGACATGAAATATTTAAGACTTATTAAATTTAAAAAAAAAAAAAAAAAAAAAACTATTTAAAAATTTTCGGAGAATTGCTATTTACATTAGTCTGAAGCTTTTTTAAAACTAATTTTGAGTAGAGGATCCGTAAATCTTATACGCACTAAACAATATACTAAAACTTAACACAGTAAATAAAGTCATAAAACAACTTGAAATGCATTTTGAATTGAACCTTATCCAATAATACATTAGAAATATTTTGTGTGACCCTGCAAACAAAGGAAAAATACCTTCCTTGCTATATTATATATGAAATACTAGTTATACTAGGCGAGTCGTATTAATCCTTGACGATAGGACCCAATGTATTTTTCTAGTCAACTTTGTCCCCTTATTACTTCCGGTGTGAATTTTTTTTTTTTTTTTTTTTTTTTTAACACACTTGACATTGTGAGTTTTTTTTGCTTTTCTTGCCATGCTATTCCTATGGGGTTTTTAGCCTTTTTTCCCCTCTTTTTCTACATTCTAAAGTGGCGGTGTTTTTGTGCATACAAAAGATGTATGTCGATTTCGTTTTGTTTAGTGCAGTTTAAAGTATGTTAAACTGTGCCTTCCTGAAATTTTGCCCATAGATGTAACGTATTTGAATACTTTTGTATGCCCCTATACACGAACTATTATTTCGATTTCTATGAAAAATGTCCAATAGTATTCCCATGTTACATAGGTTTAGAATACCGAGTTAGGACTTCCTGCTAATAATTGTTTTTAAGTCATGCTGATTACAGACACACAGACTGACAAACAAATTTACAAACTAATCATCGAAAATGGAATTTTCGGATACAGGGGATCTCAAAATATGTGACAACTGCAAAAACTAAATTTCAAAAATTTGACTCAAATACTACTTTTTGTACCGAATATGGGTAAGAGAAAGAAAAAATTTGGCATAGCTTTGAAAATTATATATGTCTGTGCATTTGTTGTAGAAATAAAATTAAAAAAAGCTTAAGCCAATATAATACAGAGTCATACAAAATCTTGAGTCAACACACATAATCATTCTTTTTACGTGCAATGATCAATGTAGATGCAAAGTACAATACAACATGCAACATCCGTTTTGGAAAACATATTTTCAAAATATGACGGAAATTCATCAAATTGAAAAAAAAATACTTGTTGTTATTTTTTAAACAAAATAGAACACAACTTAAACTAGATTCGATTTTTCAATCGACTGGAAAATGAAAAAAAAAGTCAAGAGAAGAAAATTGAAAAAAAAAAAAAGAATAATGCATTTATTTTCCGTCATTGCCAATATAAAGAAGCTTAAATCGCTAAGAAATTGAAATATATTTCTGCTGTAAACTGAATGACCCCCATATGATTTTTACTTTCTTCTGTATACAATAGAAGAAATTGTTTGATTCGTAAAAAATTTCGACTTTTAGTTCCCCATCATACTATAGGTAGGTACGGGGAACTTAGGTAATCGTGAAAATTTTCGACCTCGGTTTTTTGACGTTTCTACACGTTTTCAGGTGTGAGGAATCCGAAAATGACAAAATTTGTATGGTGTCTGTCTGTAGGGTGTCTGTTAGTGTGTTAGTCTGTTAGTCTGTTAGTGGGTTAGTGTGTTAGTGTGTTAGTTTGTTAGTCTGTGTACACGATATCTCAAGAACAAATTGTCGCAGAGAGGTCAGATCAGTTTTAAAATATTACTTTCGACACTGGCAAGAACCCTATTCATTTGCAATATCCGAATTTAAAAACTTCGTAAGTTATTAGAAATTTACGATTTTCTTAACATGGGAGAATAGGACAAAAATTCACTTAAACGTGCATTAAATGGAAACTTTTTACTGTAAAAATGTCAGACCAGTTTTAAAATATCAGTTTTGATGCCGGAATGAACATCAGTAACTATAAATATGCTACTTTGAAAATTTCGCAAGTTATTGGAAATTTACGAATTTCTTAACATGGCAGTATAGGGCAAAATTTCACATAAACGTCAATTTTGAGAGATATATTCATCGTAAAGATGTCAGACTACTTTTGAAATATTATTTAGGACACTGGCATGAATATTAATGACTATGAATTTTCCAATATAAAGATTTCGTAAGTTATTGGAAATTTACGAATTTCTTAACATGGCAGAATAGAGCAAACTTTCACATAAACGTCAGTCTTGAGGGATATTTTCGTCGTAAAGATGTCAAACCACTTTCGAAATATTATTTAGGATACTGGCATGAATATCATAGACTATGATTTTTCCAATTTAAAAAATTCGTAAGTTATTTGGAATTTACGATTTACTTAACATGTCAGAATAAGGCAAAATTGAGCATAAACTTCCATTTTGAGGATCCTAAATACATTAGACAATTTCAAAATTACGTTTATGATATTTGTTTGAACATGATTGAATACAAATATTCTAATAGGAAAATTTCGTAAATTATTCGTAATTTACGATTTTATCAACATAGCGAAAATGTAAATTTTTCATATAAATATGAATTTTGAGGATTATTGCATTGGAAATAGTAGCATGAAAACTAAACAACGGAATTGACCCGATAAAATAAATTAATAGATTAGAATAAGATAAATATATCGAAGTGAACGGTGGATAGCCTGTTAGGCGGGAATTTCATTCTGTCACTGTATCAAGCTTTGGTCAAATTCATTTCTTTTAACACGATTACAATATGTCTCGCATTAGAAATTTATGAAAACATAAATATGATGGGGAACTGAGCAGAGTCTACCTATGCCATCTAGTTTTCGATGAATTTCCATATTTTGAGAGATGTAGAACACGATTTGACCATTTTTAGATACTGTCTGTCTGTATGTTTGAGACAAAAATTTTGGAGTAACTTTAACTTAAGAACTAAAGCATATTATTTCACATAAATTTATATCTAGTTGCGCTTTGATGTAGATTGGTGCCTATAAATGGTGCAAATCATCACACAGATAGCGCTGTTATCCCGTTTTTTGATAATTTTTAATACAGGGTGGCCATAATTAAACTTGGGGTATTCTGAGCACTCTGTAGGATTGAGTAGAAAATTTCTATGTAGACATTTCAAAGGTTCTGTAATAATAATAATAATAAAATAAATAAATAAATAAAGGTTTTTGCTCTGAGGGGACATACATCTAAATACAATCAAACATTACAGTCAAAATGCTTGAAAAGCTATATAATAAAAAACTGAGGTGTATTTTAATATTTTCTAACCATAGGGCATTTAAAATTGTTATTCTTACGTTTTGCAAAAGTTTCCGTTGCAAAACTTTTACAGATGACAGAGTGATTACCCGTTCATTTTCCACTCCTTGGCCGGCCTGTTCCCCCGATCTTAGTTTGTGGGATTTTTGGTTACGGGGCATTTAAAGAGTTTGGTTTTTAAATGAAATGTTGTTGTAACTTTCGCTGAGATGAAGGACCGTATAACGTTGCATGCAGTGGCGGTTCTACATTAAGGGCCAGCGGGCACGGCCCCACCTAAATTTTCTCTCGATTAAAATAGTAATAAAAATAATAATATTGCTTTTTATAACTATTCAAAACATATATACAAAATAACTACGTCTATCTAATTTTTTCTTATTCTTCTTTCATTATCATTTATTTGTCTATTTTTTCAGCTGTCACAGATCACTAATGACTCCCCTTCCTTATCTAAGAGAATAGGGCCGTTTGCAGCCGGCCCGAAATTGGCGTGTTTATTTGTACAGTTTATTCTACTATAAGATCAGGTTGACATATTTGGCGACTAATTTCTTTATCAGTTTAAGCACTCTGTAATTTTCTCGTCGTTGGGCCAGCAGAGTCCTGGCCCTTTGGAACAAAACTATAGGGGAAAAAACTGTCTGTTAATCATGGGTAATATTTGGCGACTTCTGCATTACGGTTTTTTTTTTTTTTTTTTTTTTCCCTCATTGATTTTTCGGTGAATTTTTTAGAGTTTTTATGAGAGTTTAAAATTTTAGTGTTTAAAAAAAGAAATCTGGTAATAGTCAAAAATATTTTCTAGACTAGCCTTTGAGATAAAAGCTTGTATAAGAATTTAAGACCTTTTTAACTATAGTGTTTTGAATTTAAATGAGGGGGGGGGGGGAATAAAAATAATATGCGATTTTTTTTTTTTTTTTCTTTCAGAATAGTGTATTAAAAATTTTATGGAAATAAATTGTAAAATTTTTAGATAATAATTAATGGATTTACATGGATAAATGGATTAAATAGCTGCATAAAATTGTGATTTACTATTATTATTAAAGGATTTTTCTTTTAAATGCGATTTAACAGAAATATCGGCAATATGTTTCTTTTTTCTTTATTTTCTTTTCTTTCTTTCTTTCTTTTTTTTTTTTTTTTAAGATGGTAGCCCGTTTTATTTCTTTATTTATTGAAAGTTAATTTAAATTATCTAAAATTAAGTGAGAAACATGTTTTTTTTTTTTTTAATATGTATCCACATTACATAAATCATGACTTTCTAAATTCAAATAGATAAGAAACATGAATATAACACTTGGAATTCTATAATTAAAAGATTTAGGGATATAATTAGCGTAAGCTAAATAATATTACACTCTGAGACATTTGAATATAAATTGTAATGGTGTGTAGGGTTAGGGTTAAAGCCAGTTGACTAAAAGAGGGTCCTAGACCTGAGTGGTGTACTCCTTGTAGAAAGTGTTTCTAAGTGTTTCATATCCCTTTTTATTAGAGTTTTGGAGAAAACCATAGTAAACTCCAAATGTATATGTCCACGAAAGCGATTTGCTATCGAACTTGGAAATTTCTGTCTACTAGCTTCCAGATATTTAAATTTTGATATTCCATTGATCAGAACATTGCAGAATTTTTCAATTGTATTTATAAAACTATTTTTGAGATAATTTCTGCAATGTTTTCCATAGTGTTGAAATTCGCCATCATTTAAAAAAAAAAAAAAAAAAAAACAAAAAAAAAACACGAAATTTCATTTTACATCCCATTTTAATAATATTTGCTTTCATGCTTGAATAATGAATATTATTAAAGTTAAATTACGCATCATACGATGGATCGGGCCCCACCTGTGAAAATTTGCACGAGCCGCCACTGGTTGCATGTGCGGAGGATCACTGGCGACCAAATTATTACCTAACAAATACGTATTGGTAGGTAGTGTATATGCATTGTAATAAAGAAAAATTTCTTTTATGCATTTTTGGTAAAATATTTTGGTAAAATTTTGCTCTTATATATATATATATATACATATATACATATGTGTGTGTGTGTGTAGATATATTTATATATATAAATATTTAAACATTACTTTGTAAGTATTAAAGTTATTTGAAAAAAAAGAAAATAATAATTATTAATATTGCATACCTTTTATTTTTTAATTACTTATAAATAACTAAACATTTGTAAATATTTAAAGATAACAAATGTTTAAAAATTATTGCTAAAAATTTATAAATGATATTGGTTTGGTAGGCATTACGAAATACATGATCCGAGGTTGCATTACCTCTAATTTTAGACTATCATTGGTGATATGACAGAAATGACATGAAAGATTTAATTTAGAATTTGTTTTTATGATAAGTTGTACATAGCGATTTTCCAGGAATAAATTGTATTAGTTCATTCCGTTAACAAAAATCAATAGAAAGTAATCACTAAAATTACGCGTTGAAAATGTATCATAGCATTTACATCTAAATAGGCGATTATATTTCACAAGATACTTTATTTCGTGATAAGTGCATACTGTTTTAATTTCTTTCTTCTTTATTCTCCATTTAAAAAGTTGTTGATGTTCATCAAGCAACTGAATATATGTCTTTCATTGTAGAAATGGAACTGTAAGTCTTTAGGACAAAAAATCCTATAAAACATTTCCTATTCATATTATGCAACAATATCATTCTTAAAGTTTCTAAAGCACAATATAATTTATAATAAAAACTTATTCTTTCAAACTTCTTGCAAAATTTAAAAAGATAATTAATATGCATTTCACAATAAAAGTATATAATACAATTTTAAAATGAATACCATCACATCAGAAAATTCATTCTGATACCTGTCTGATAAGGCTATTTACTTCGAACAGATTATGTGGACAACAATGAACAATAATTCAGAATGCGAATGTTGCAACATATGCTCCGTTTCTGTCACGTCACCAAAGTTAATCTAAAATTAGAAATCATGCAAACTGATCATCTATTTCATAATACCTACCAATTTCATTCATAAAAATATCAGCAATAATTTTTAAATATTTTTTATCCTCAAATATATGCAAATGTGTAATTATTTAAAAATAACTAAGAAATAAAATAGGAGCAGTAATTTATTTATTTATTATTATCATTATTATTATTACAAATAATTTTTAATATTTATAATATATTGCTCATGTATATATATAATGGGCAAAACCTTTTAATATTTTATCATAATTCCATAAAAGAAATCTTGCATTATTATGAAGCACGTTATATTAATAAAAAAAATTAGTCTGCAATTACTTAATTAATGTTTAATTTACTATTTTAGTGTGTTATTTTAGCCGATTAAAACAATTGTATAATAATAATAATAATAATAATAATAATAATAGCAATAAAAAAAAAATGAAAACCACAAAACAATAAGCACAGTATACATAATACTTCAATAGATTAATAAATTAGCAACACATTTTTTTTTCATCCCCTTTTGGTTTATGGGGATCTTAAAATGCTATTTTTTGTCATTTTTCTGCCATTTTGGAGGTTGTAAACTGTAAAAGATTAAAAACCACACAGTTACAAACAAATTTTCTCATTACTGTGATCACACCCAGAGATCAATTGATATTTTATTTTGTGGTTTTGTCCCTTAGAAAAATTATTCACCATAGAAATTAATCAGTATTTTACATTAGACTTTGAACTTATTCTAAATATTTTAGTTATTAAGTTACAGCTTTATAACTAAACACATAGCACCTGTACTTTATATACTTTAATATTAATATTAAAATTAGCATTCATAAACTAATTCACACAAATATGTGTCAAAATATAGAGGCATAATATATCCCATTTTTAACCACAAAAACGACTTTTGATGACCTCTATAATATCCAATGTCAATTGTAGAGAAAAAATAAAAAATCTTAAACATCTTTGACATGTAACAAGGACAAAACTTTGAATAAACACCATTTAAACGCCAGTTCTGTGGTGTTTTATTTTTTTATTATTTTTTTTTTTCCATAATCTTTCATATGTGCCTATAAGGGACACAAGTATCAAAAGAATAAAAAGTACAGCCACTCCATGAATCTGTATGAATTGACCTCCCTTTAAGGCACTCACAGCATTGACCTGATTGTGCTGTGTAAAGAAATTAATGCATACATACACATTAAAAAATTAGGGTTTTTTTCTTTTTTCTTTATCTTTATCTTCTTTTTTCTTTCTTTCTTTCTCTTTTTTACTTACATTATTCGACTACCGTAGGTAATGGAATTGTATTCGGTCCGAAAATTCGATGTCGAGTTTTCACATCATTTACACGTTATAAGTCCCCCTGAGTCCAAAAAAGTAGTTTTGGGCAATTGATCAATGTATGTGTGTGTCTTGCCTTTTGCCCCCCCCCAAGGGAACGGGAGTATTTCGCAAAATTCCGTCTTAGGGGGGGGGGATCCTATCTGAGCCTTTTGGTCCCCCAATTCCTTTTTTCTAATTTTAACTCACTTCCTGTCCTGTCCTCCAACTGAGCTGCAGTTTTGCATACATGTATATTATCTACATTAATTGAATTAGAGTTTTTAGTAAACTAGTTGGCATAGGTGGACTCTGCTCAGCTTCCCATCATATATATGTTCTCATAAATTTTCTAGTGCGAGACATATTATAATCATGTTAAAAGAAATGAATTTCACCAAAGCTTGATACAGTGACAGAATGAAATCCCCTCCTAATATGCTATCCACCGTTCACTTCAATATATTTATCTTATTCTAATCTATTAATTTATTTTATCAGGGTAAATTCCGTTGTTTAGTTTTCATGCTACTATTTCCAATACAATAATCCTCAAAATTCATATTTATATGAAAAATTTACAATTTCGCTATGTTGATAAAATCGTAAATTACGAATAATTTGCGAAATTTTCCTATTAGAATATTTGTATTCAATCATGTTCAAAGAAATATCATAAATGTAATTTTGAAGTTGTCTAATGTATTTATGATCTTCAAAATGGAAGTTTATGCTCAATTTTGCCTTATTCTGACATGTTATGTAAATCGTAAATTCCAAATAACTTACGAATTTTTTAAATTGGAAAAATCATAGTGTATGATATTCATGCCAGTATCCTAAATAATATTTCGAAAGTGGTTTGACATCTTTACGATGAAAATATCCCTCAAGATTGACGTTTATGTGAAATTTTGCTCTATTCTGCCAAGTTAAGAAATTCGTAAATTTCCAATAACTTACGAAATTTTTATATTGGAAAATTCATAGTCATTAATATTCATGCCAGTGTCCTAAATAATATTTCAAAAGTAGTCTGACATCTTTACGATGAATATATCTCTCAAAATTGACGTTTGTGTGAAATTTTGCTCTATACTGCCATGTTAAGAAATTCGTAAATTACCAATAACTTGCGAAATTTTCAAAGCAGCATATTTATAGTTACGGATGTTCATTCCGGCATCAAAACTGATATTTTAAAACCGGTCTGACATTTTTACAGTAAAAAGTTTTCATTTAATGCACGTTTAAGTGAATTTTTGTCCTATTCTCCCATGTTAAGAAAATCGTAAATTTCTAATAACTGGCGAAGTTTTTTAATTCAAATGTTCCAAATAAATATGGTTCTTGCCAGTATCGAAAGTAATATTTTAAAACTGATCTGAACTCTCTGCGACTATTTGTTCGTGAGATATCGTGTAAACAGACTAACAAACTAACGGACTAACACACTAACAGACACCCTACAGACAGACACCATACAAATTTTGTCATTTTCGGATTCCTCACACCTGAAAACGTGTAAAAAAGTCAAAAAACCAAGGTCGAAAATTTTCACGATTACCTAAGTTCCCCATACCTATAGTATGATGGGGAACTAAAAAAGTTAAATAAAAGCCTGTTTATTTATTTATTTTTTTAAATTTATGTCTCATTTAAGTATCTAGAAATATCTCTCGAAGTAAACAGGATCATTTTTTGAACATCTGGAACATTCTGTAATGGTCTGTAGACATTCAGATATATAGCATTGACGAAATTTTAAAGTGAAATGAAATGAACATACCGTTATTACGAAAAATATTTACATATTTGGATCTATTGGATTTGTAAACAGGCCTGACTCAGATATAAATGCAAAAGTTCACATTTATATAGAAACATTTTTCAAGTTTTAGAATTGATTTATCGATTATGTTATCTAAGAATATCAAAAAATGATATCCACATATCTTAAAAAAATATTGCTCAATATTACTAACTGTCAAAAAGTAATACCTATAATTATCTTTTTAAAGGGATCTTTGCTGATATTATTTATTGATATATTGGCCAATATTGACGTGCTACTTCCACTTGGCAATAATACTGAGAGTATACTACCTGAGAGTATAAACTAATTAAAATAGAATAAATTTTGATCAAAATTACGTGAATAAAAAATACTTCCCTGCTTACTTCTAGTGATGCTTAACTCTAAGGAAGTAATAAACGATAATAACTGAGCTTTTAAACTTGCGAAATTAGGAGGCATGCAATAAAATCTGACAACATTTCTAAAGCAAAAACTTAATGTTACTTTTTGCATAAATCCTTCACACAGTACTTTTGAAAGTTATTCCTATTTGTTTACTACGCCTGTCATTTTCACTTTGTTGTTTATCTTCTAACAAATCAGAAAGCTTTGTCAAACAGCTTTGTCATATTTCCCATAACCTTCATTCATCACGTTAT
The DNA here is from genome assembly GCA_963930645.1 of Salticus scenicus. NCBI lineage: Eukaryota > Metazoa > Arthropoda > Arachnida > Araneae > Salticidae > Salticus > Salticus scenicus. The sequence continues at coordinate 247,649,108 of OZ005654.1, forward strand.
CGAGAGAATCGGAAAATGAAGACAATAAACGGCATAGTTGACATTGGGGTCCAAACGAATTAAAGCACCTTATTTTATTCAGCAACGAGGTCCATTTTCAGTAAATTCGAACTGCGTGAGCATTTTACCATTATACTGATCACATGTCATAATGAATGACAGAAAATGAGTTATTGCACAAGTAAAATAAATCAATAAAGAAACATTACTTGTTACATGTGTTCAATTGAGGTAAACATTTCATATGCAATAAAGTGAGAGATCATTTAATAATTTTCATTTACTTTAGCATTCGTGCTTTCAGTTATAATATCCATAACAAAAAGACGCATGTAATAGCTTTCCATGTTTCATTTTCTTTTCTACGTAAAGGCATAATTAGTTAATCGCTACAGCAAAATAGCAAGCACTATATTTGTAGTATTATGTACTTATTGATCTAAACAGTATTTATTCAGTTTCAATGTAATGTCAAGAAAAACACAATAGACATTTATGTATTTTTTGATAATTAAACACCGAAAGTTACTATAAATTTATTAGAAATATTTGCTCTACTGTAGTTTGTTTCCAGGAAAAAAAAAAAAAAAAAAGAGTGAAAGAGAGAGAATTTGTACTGTTAGTATCCAAATGTTCTAAAAAAAAAAAAAAATCAAAGCAGTCTTTGGGGACTGCCGATGGAAGTGAAAATTAAGTAACTTGTAAATTGTATCGTCGAGCTATTAGATTATTATTTTCAAATTATTTTTGGTTTGTAAAGAAGTGCTTATGATCTGTATTATATGATTTGGCACAATATTTGTAGCTACCCAAATTAAATGAACTAAGCCTTATATTAGGTAAAAATATTGATTACTTATGAAATTATTTTAATTAGTAGCTGAGATACAAAAGAAAACCGATTCAGGACACCTCAAAACGTGTAAATTAGGTGAAATCTCGAATTCCACTTTCGATAATATAAAAGAACTTTAAAATATCTTTCGAATGATGTATTAAAAGTAATTTAATCATATTTAGTAATTGAAATATTGAAATTTTAAAACATTACAGCGCCATCTGGCGGTAGAAATTTCTGTAAGCTACTGTTTGATTCCAACTTAACAAAGCTTTCAAATGATGTATTACTTATGAAATTATTTTAATTGGTAGCTGAGATACAAAAGAAAACCGATTCAGGACACCTCAAAATGTGTAAATCAGCTGAAATATCGAATTCCACTTTCGATAATATAAATGTACTTTAAAATATCTTTCGAATGATGTATTAAAAATAATTTAATCATAATTAGAATTTGAAATACGCGTATTAGAATAAAATTTAATTTGCGATTAAAATGAAAATTTTTTCCAAAATCGATGAAATTTGAACTGTAACTATCCCGTGCGCTGTTAATGGCGCACAGTAAGTTTCAAAGAATTTAAAAGAAAACTGAAACATTTTGAAATTTGCAACTTTTATTACTAGTAGAAAACCACGTGATGTCAATTGGCAAAAAATATGTTTCTTCCCGATCAGATTCTCTGTGACTGGGTTGTCATGGTAACGAACGCCTGCATAATTTTATTCAAAGCGTTAGTTGACGATGACGCGAGTTTCATGATTTTTGTTCACCCAAAAGTGCTCAACGCGCCTAAAGAATTTTATTCAAAGTGTTAGCTGACGATGACACGAGTTTCATGATTTTTGTTCACCCAAAAGTGCTCAACGCGCCTAAAGAAGTTTTCACTTCAAAAATGATTTATTTTACTGAACAATTTTAATTACAATGTACTTAAATGCTCACTTTTTCAAAATATTCTCCTAATCAGATTCGATGAAATTGGGAATTCACATTTTCCTATGATATTAATTAACCATATCAGTAGATTGAACATATATATATATCAATATACATAAAATTTTGTTACAATATACAGTCGAACCTCGTTAACGTGAACACTGTTAACGTGAATTACTTTTAACATGAACTGTTTCCACAATCCTCGTCAAAATGAAGATTAGTGCATTATATGAAGATTAGTTACTGATAGCATGAACTACTGATAACACGAACAAATTTTTTATCCCCCTTGAGATTCATGTTAACGAGGTTCGACTGTATATATATGGTATTGAGCAAAGTTATTTCAAAATGATGTTAAAAGCAAATTTTAAATTGCTAGTACTTTTGCTCAAAGTCAATGAAATTTATTAAGATAACCAGATATACAAAGAATAAGCTTACATTTTTTATTTCTTATGTGTATAAATCTACAGAGCTAAAAAGATGTTTCTTGGAATATTTACGCCAACAGCTGAAGGTGTCTTAATGCATATTATATTTTTAATTTGAACATGCCATCTTAGTTTGTAAAGTCTGTTTGTATTACTACTATCGTCGTTAATGTTAAAGGAAAAAAAAAAAAAAAAACTTTAGGTAACGAACATGATTTGAGTCAACTTTTGTTGATCTGACAGCTGACAGCTAGCGATCGGGGATTCATTGCAGTATTCATTAAACACGGATCAACAAATCCAAAAGGTGCACTTAGTTATTTAAGGTTTTCAGGATTATATGTATAAGCAAAAAAATTATAGAATGCTATTCATTATATTGTATTACGTTATGCATGCATCCGACACATCATGCATTACATGCGATAAATTATGCTTTCAAATGTAACTCGAAGTAAGTGATACATACAGTAAGCAGCAAAATTAATCGAGCGCTGGCAATAATTCCTATGTAAATTGTTAAATAAATCCCTGTCAAATCCTGTTCTTAGACTGACTGAGAACATGACTCGACAAAGATTCATTTAACAAAGCAGCATTTAGTGCGCATTTTTCATATAGGAATTATTGCTACTCGAGTAATTTTGCTACCGACTGTATATATAATGTATAATACAGTATATATATGTAATGCATGTAGCATAATATATATATATACAGATATTATAATTATATTATACAGTCGGTAACAAAAGTGTCCGAACACTAGCAAAAATTCCTATGTAAAAAAAGTACACTTTATACGGTTTTGTTAAATAAATCCTTATCGAATCATGTTCTCACACTGACTTAGAACGGGATTCGGCAAGGAGTTTTTTAACAAAACATTATGATGTGTACTTTTTTACATAGGAATTTTTGCTAGTGTTCGGACACTTTTGTTACCGACTGTATATATACAATATATTGGATTGGCCAAAACGTGATTGCGTTTTTTCTAATAGATTATGATAACTGTCTTAAAATGCAACTAACTTCCTTTAAAACTCCAATGTCATTATGTAACTTCAAAGCAGACACTTCAAACTTGATTTATTGAAAAAAGTATTTCATTAGCAATTGTTTGTTTGGTGTCGATTTCAAAATGGAAAATCAAAAGGAACATTTTTAACACATTTTGTTGTATTACTTCCGAAAAGGGAAGAACGTTGTTCAAGCTCACAGGAAGTTATATGATGTATATGGGGAAGATGCCTTAAAAGTACAGCAGTGTCAGAATTGGTTTGCTAAATTCCAGTCTGGTGATTTTGATGTTAAAGATGCAGCACTCTGAGGAAGGCCAGTCAAATTTGATGACAACAAAATAAAGGCATTGATTGAAATCTATCGACATTTAACGACAGATTGCTAAGAATGTTAAAATATTGAAATCGAGTGTTGAATACCATTTAAAACAACTTAGATATGTTACGAAGCTCGATATTTTGGTACCACATGAGCTCAAAGAAATCCATCTCACTAAGCATGTTGACATCTGCGATTCACTCTTGAAACGTGAAGAAAACGACCTTTTTTTGAAATATATGATAACAGGCGATGAAAAAATGGATTGTCTACAACAACGTCGAAAGAGAAAGGTCGTGGTGCAAGTGTGATGAGTCTACCAAAAGCACTTCAAAAGCAGATATTCATTAAAAGAAAGTTATGCTTTTAGTCTGGTCAGATTTCAAAGTTTTTTTGTATTTTGAATTGCTTCCAAGGAACCAAATCGTTTATTCTGACGTGTACAAAATCGTTCTGACGTGTACAAAATCGTTTATTCTGACGTGTATCAAATGAGTAAATTAAATAATGCAATCAAGCAAAAGTGGTCAGAATTGGCGAATCACAAAGGTGGTCTCTTTCACCATGATAACGCTAGACCACATACAAGTTTGGTCACTCATCAAAAGTTGTTACAGCTTGGATGGGATGTATTACCACATCCACCATATTCTTCAGACTTGGCATAATTAAACTACCATTTGTTTCATTATTTGCAAAACGTTCTGAATGGTAGAACTTTCACTGCTGATGAGGATATCATATTGTTTTTGGAACAGTTTTTTGCCGAAAAAGATAAAACTTTTTTGAGTCCGGAATTTTGAAATTACCTAAAAGATGGCAAAAGGGGATCATACGAAATAGATAACATATTATTTTAAAAAAAAAAAAAAAAAAAAAAATCTGTTTCCCATGAAGAATTCCCCTAACATTTATGCAGAAAAAAACACAATTACTTTTTGGCCAACCCTATAATATATAATATAGTATATATGTAAAGAGGCTGGGTCAAAAGTTCTGACGCTTTTATAACTTTAATATAAAATTAAATAAGCGGCGCGCAAGAGTGCGGTTTACCCCACAATTCTCCGTCCGAAGAAAAATTTAATTTTAGAAAATAAAGGAATTAGCGCCAAAATTGCTCATAGATTGCGCTGTACCATGTGCATTGTTTACATAGCGTTACGTATAGTTTTGGTATGTTTTGGTATGACTACCTAGATACCTAAAATGAACTCTTGTTGATGTTTGTCAAGGTGGGACTAACGTGGAGAATTACTGTAGTATCTAACAATTAATTTTGAATACAGTTTTGAAAAAAAAAATTAGAAATTACACCGGGTTTGAAGCTATTCTATTTTAACATCACATCCAAGTCACCGAAACAGTTTCGTAATGATAACTGTGCATACTAAATACAATTCTTAGTGTGCACACTTGTAATTTCACAATCACACCTATTTTAATAATTTTCCATTTAATTTGCAATTGAACGTTATTCTAACGTTTTATGAACCAGTTTAAATATTTATTCCATATATAATTTTAATTGGCTTTGTGAACACATACACATATATGTTTGGAGTATTGTATTAAACTATCTAGATATAACTATCTACTATAATATAGAATAAATGATAAAAATTAAAAAGTAGTTAGCATGGTGCATTTCTAAAATTTCTAAATACATAAATAAACATTGAAATTTTATTATTTTCTTCTATTTATATAAGAAGAAAATATTGAATTCGTGAAAATTTTAGACCTCCTATTTTCAATGGATTTGAGATTCCAGAATACAATTTAACTATTTTTACTTTCTTCTATATACATAATAGGAAAGTACAGTTTTGCTGATTGTAGTATTTAGTTTCCTTTAATGGACCAATGTAAGTACTTAAGCATGCAAAAGGAAAAAAAGAAAGAAAGACAACAAAGAAAAGAAAAAAACTTTAAAATACCTGTTCAAAAGGCATTTTCATATTGTATCAGGATGAAAATTTCAAATGGGCTTAAATGTTTCCTTGTGTTCTACAACTGTCCGGTAGTTATCAAGACAGTACCATATTCACTGAACTCTCACCCGCTTGCAAATGTGCAGAACGAACTAGAGAAACACAAGAACGAAAAAAACATGCGAATCGCGTAGATTATAAAACAGTTTTCGACTACACTTATTCTTTACACGGTTCAGCATTCAACATAATTTATTTATGTGATGACGCTAAGGTACTACCACAAATAATACAGGAGAAAAATCTCTCTCTCTCTCTATATATATATATAACAATAATAAGCATAATAATAATAATAATAATAATCTTGTGTGTCAAAGGCACGACTTTCTCCTACCCTGCATTTCAATACTATAAAGATATATTGGAGATTAAGGCTTCAGAACAATAGCGTAAGATAATAATGCTCAATCTACTTTTTCAAAAACCTAAAATTGTTTAAAAACAGTTTTATTTGACGTATAGTTCCGTGTGAGGAAGGGGGTGGGGGGCTCTACCGCCCCTCTCAACCCTCCGTTTAGCTGTAATTCCTATATTTATTTATTTTATTTTATTTTTCAATTCAAGGCTGTTATTGATTTACTTTCAAACTTGCCAATCTTGATCAAATTTTTTAAATGGCAATCCAATACGAACGTTAAAATACCAACTCCTGCATTTATTTGCTCTTAAGTAATTCCGATAACAGATATAGATAGATAGATCAACTGCTAAAAATTGGACTTTCGTGTTCAGGTCACCTCAAAACGTGATATCATTAAAAAAAATCTGATGCGGGCACCACATGACTTCCTTATACACTTTTAGAAATATAGATAATGTTAAAAAACATTCTCACTTGACCAGAAACAGTTGGCTAAAAATATTTTTAAAAAATGCATGCATACGTAAAAAAAAAAAAAAAGAAAAAAAAAAAATTGTGCCTTGAGGGGACTCATGTCAAAGTTGTGCCTTGGGGGGACTCATGTCAAAGTTGTGCCTTGGGGGGGACTCATGTCAAAGTTGTGCCTTGGGGGGACTCATGTCAAAGTTGTACCTTGGGGGGACATGTCAAAGTTGGGCCTTGGGGGGGACTCATGTCAAAGTTGGGCCTGGGGGGGACTCATGTCAAAGTTGTGCCTTGGGGGGGGACATGTCAAAGTTGTGCCTTGGGGGGACTCATGCCAAAGTTGTGCCTTGGGAGGGGCTCATGTCAAAGTTGTGCCTTGGGGGGAACTCATGTCAAAGTTGTGCCTTGGGGGGACTCATGTCAAAGTTGTACCTTGGGGGGGACTCATGTCAAAGTTGTGCCTTGGGGGGACTCATGTCAAAGTTGGGCCTGGGGGGGACTCATGTCAAAGTTGTGCCTTGGGGGGGGACATGTCAAAGTTGTGCCTTGGGGGGGACTCATGCCAAAGTTGTGCCTTGGGAGGGGCTCATGTCAAAGTTGTGCCTTGGGGGGTACTCATGTCAAAGTTGTGCCTTGGGGGGGACTCATGTCAAAGTTGTACCTTGGGGGGGACTCATGTCAAAGTTGTGCCTTGGGGGGACTCATGTCAACGTTGGGCCTGGGGGAGACTCATGTCAAAGTTGGGCCTTGGGGGGGGGACTCATGTCAAAGTTGTGCCTTGGGGGGGGACATATCATAGTTGTGCCTTGGGGGGACTCATGTCAATGTCATTTTGAAAAGATTTTGTGTAAATTCTGGCATAAGCAGAATTTAGTTTAGGACGGAGGACTATTAGTTTTTTTTTCTTCCCAATTATAACATCGCTTTCAAATTATTCAATTATATTTTCGATAAATTTTAGATTTCGATAAATTGCAAGAATTGTCCAAACCGTTTTTGAGTTATTACCGTTTTTTGATACATTCTGGCCATAATGAACCTAATTTTCCTAAATATCTCCAAAACGGAAAATCATACAAAGTCCAAAAAGGGAGGTGCACAACTAGATGTTATAACAAACCTATGTACCAATTCGCAACTTTCTACGTCCAACCGTTTTTGAGTTATGCGACATACGGACACACACACACACAGACACACATACATACAGACGTCACGAAAAATCGTGTAAATTCCCTTATATCTCTAAAACGAGAGCTTGTGTTAAGACGACACTTGCAGGTGTACAACTAGACATCATGACAGTCACACGTATAAATTGGCAACATTCAGCGATCATTCGTTTTCGAGCAATGTGAAATGCAAAATCCATTTCGCAAATCGGGATTACTATACTTCTTTATACTTTGTATAAGGAAGTAAAAATAAATAATAATAATAATAAATAAAAATAAAAAATAGAACATTAAAAAATACTCTCTTTATAGTATAGATATGAAAAAATTATTTTCTTTCCTGAGCAGTGTTCGTCGACATAGTAAAATGTAGCAAAACACTTCTATTAATTACATTCAGTAGAAAAGAATGATTAGTTTAAATTCTGGGTAGCACTGTATACTGTCTGTAAAATATAGGCCCATCATATTGAATACTTTAAATTAGTTTTATATGAAACATCTAATGGTAGCCTGGTCAGTAAGAGCAGCGAGTTCGTGATCTAAAGATTGCGGGTTCGGTCCTCGAGCCGGCCAAAGACCGTCATGTACGCTAATGACGACTGGTGCACGTAAATTCCGTCGTGGTCGCAAAGTCCTCCAAGTTCCCATCAAAAATTATACCTCTGGGGGTACCGGAACATGGGTTTAACTCGGCCTTGATCCGGATCAAAATTCGAGTTCCTGTTGTTTGCTGGTGCTACCATCTTTCGCCAGCTTCTGGAGCTAAGTCGTTTTTTCTCCTAGTGGCGCTCCTCTGAAAAAATTAAGGCGCACCTCTCTTGCCTTAAAAATCCGGTTAGTTCCGCTACCGGGGCTTGGAATTTCCGAGTGGCATACGACAACAACAACAACACCTAACACAAAATAAAACAAACTTCCAGCAATTTCCATGTATAGCCCCAATATATCCAAATTCTTTGGTTGCCCTGTAAACAAATGATGAATGATTTCTAGACATAATATACTTTTATGCATATAATAAATTTTGTTCATTCCATTTTGTTTAAATCAACCTATAGATGTTAGAATGTATTAACAAAAATTTTCCCATAGATATAATGTATTGGAATTCTATTGGAATTGCCCTGTACACAAACGATTTGCTTGATCTCAAAAATAAGTTTAGTGTAGCATCACTATGTGATTAAGATTTAGAATACTGAGTTTGGACTTCCTGCTATTCTTTGTTCATGAGATATGCTGACAACAAACACACACAGAGACCAACAGCTAAAAACTTGATTTTCGGATTCACGGGACCTCAAAAATGTACATATAACAAAAACCCAATTTCGAAAATTTGACCCAAAAACAATACTTTCCCTAACATATACTCGTATATGAGTATGAGAAAGTAAAAAACCACCTTTGTAATTTTATTTAATTTCTTAAGTATAAAATTAAATGCAGACTTGCATATTATCAGACTTGCACCATATTGTGCTAATAGTGAGTATACAGTGAAGCATCGATAATCTGGCATCGGCGGAAAATGGACGTTGCCGAATCACCAATTTTTCAGGATTATAGATGTTCTGAAAATAAAAAACGTCAATTAATCACATCATCCAAAGAAATATTTCGTAAAAGATAGTTTTGATAAATGTATACTAGCTTAATGTATATCTTATCAAAAACGTAAATAATTAAAAAATGCTTAGAATAAGTTAGATTTGCGATCGCGAGACAAAAAATTCGCTGTTCTTTTTCTTAATTTTCATGATTTGGTACCGATTCAGGCGTTCCTAATTGAGGCGGTAGTAGAAAATTGTCCCAGTTGAGGCCATAGACCTTATATAGGTAGACTATGCCACCAACAGGACTTAGTGAATGTCTTCAACATGAGGGCAAAGAATAGGGTGTAATCTGATACCTTCATCCTTTGCGGTCAGCGCCGTATGTCACGTAACAGAAACTTGAGGGAGATTATTCCATTAGAAAGCACTTAAATTGTAAGAATTCAAACAAAAAATTCTCCCCTTCAAAATGGTTTCTCACAAAAGAAACTATTTTATAATTAATCTATGACTTTTAGCTTTCCAACGATGCATAAATCTAAAGGCTTAAATAAAAAGTGCACAATACAGAAATTAAAAAGCCCAAAACAACTTTCTTTCTTATGGAAAAATAACATAAAATTCACGATAATAGACAAATTTTCAAGCTTGCAACGAAACAGAACTCGTCTACTCGTAAAATAACACAGCAGACAAGTAAAACTTTTTCACATATGACAGTCTGACGCACTTTAAGATCAAATTCAAATGTTTCTCTTCGGAAATTAAAAAGAAAACCAAGACTGTTAAAGCATCATAAAGAAGAAAGGCTGAAGTGGGCAAAGGAAATCATGACCTGGGATGCTACTTGGAAAAATATTATTTTTTCCGACAAAAAAAAAAAAAAAAAAAAAAAAAAAAAAAATTCAATTTGGATGGCCCAGACGGTAATATTTACTATTGGCATGATTTACGAACAGAACCTCGGGATTTCTTCAGTAGGCAGATGGGTGGTGGCTCTGTGATGGTGTGGAGAGCTTTTGCATATGATGGATATGGTGGAAATGTGACCTGCAGCGAGTTCCTGGAAAAATGAATTCTAGTTGTTATCAACAACTGCTTTACCAACACCTTATACCTTCTAGTCTATTTTTAGGAGATTCAAACTGGAAATTTTCAGCAAGACAACGTGCATGCCATGTGTCTAAATCAACTAAAAACTGGTTTAAAAAAGAAAGAATCGAAGTCTTAAGTTGGCCAAGCCGTAGTCCAAACCTGAATCCCATAGAAAACTTGTGGGGTCATTTGGCCCATCAAGTGTATGCAAATAACCATCAATATGATTCTGTATGCAAATTGAAAGTAGCAATCATGGATGAATGGGACAAAATTCCCAAATCTTTGCTCGAAAACCTGATTAATTCAATGAAAAATCGAGTATTTGAAGTTATTTAGAAAAATGGTGGATCAATATCATTTTAGTTTTGTAAAAAAAAATTATTTTAACTATTGGTCTTATAATTTTGTTACAGATATTTGAATGGAAAAATTTGAAATTGTTGATAAAATAATTAGTATATTTAAATATCTCTTCAAAATAATATGCATGTATTTTATATTTCATTTATTCATATCAACTTAATTTAATTTTTAAAAAATCATACCATCTCGACATCGCGATAATTCGGTAAGCGATGCGATCCTAATTAGCGGAGATATTAATTAAAACGTCTACCCATGTCTACCGTAAAATGACCCAGAATTCATGATTAAATGCTTAAAAAGCGACATTTTTACGGAAAAGTGGAAAATAAATTAGAAATATCAGTCCTATCGTTACAAATAAGGTATCAAATGAAAGGTCCGATTTTTCTGAATCCGACGGTTTAAATAGCTTATCGATAGGACAATTAGATTTTTTAAAATTAACTAAAGTATGAAAAAAAAGGTGGCAACAAATCACAAGAGTTTTATTAAGCCAGCTTCTAGACGTATTTCAGTTACCATGGCGCCGGGCGAAAGAATAAATAGATTTTACTTCCTGCTTTACTGATTTTGTACTGGAAATAAAAATTGCAAATTTCAAAATGCTTCAATTTTCTTCAAACTTATTTCAAACTTGCTACACACTTTTAACATCACAAGACGAAGTTGCAGTTCAAATTTCATCGGGTTTCGAGAATAAATAAAAAATGTACAATTTAATTGCAAATTAAATTTTATTCTAATACGCGTATTTCAAATTCTAACTATGATTAAATTATTTTTAATATATCATTCGAAAGATATTTTAAAGTACTTTTATATTATCGAAAGTGGGATTCAAGATTTCGCTTCATTTACACGTTTTGAGGTCTCCTGAATCGGTTTTCTTTTGTAACTCAGCTACTAATTAAAATAATTTCATAAGTAATACATCATTAGATAGCTCTGTTGATTTGGAATCGAACAGTAGATTACAGAAATTTCTACAGTCAGATGGCGCTGTAATATTTTAAAATTTCAATATTTCAATTTCTAATTATGATTAAATTATTTTTAATACATCATTCGAAAGATATTTTAAAGTTCTTTTATATTATCGAAAGTTTTAACCAGATTTGCACGTTTTGAGGTGTCTTGATTAGGTTTTCTTTTGCATCTCAGCTAATTCAGTTAGACCGTTCAAAATTGGTATATGTACATGTAGGTTAATTAGGAAGGGCTGAAAGGGTGGGGAAGATATAGGCGTGCGCCGCGCGCACGGGACAGCGCTGCCGAAGGCAGTGGGGACCCGGTCCGACTTTTTAACCGATGAGAAATGATTTTTTTTTTTTTTACATTTTCTTTTCTTAAGAATAAAAATGTGATTTGAGAAGGAATATGTGTGCCTGCGCGTCCGAAGGGTCTGCACGTCCGAAGGAAGTGGGGACACGGTGTGAGTTTTTACCCGATCAGAAATGATTTTTTGTAGGGGGCACGAAGGGTCAGGGAAGGAATACGCGCGCGCAGCGCGTGTATTCCTTAACTTGAGCGCGCGCAGCGCGCACGGGACTGCGCTGCCGTAGGCAGTGAGAACCCGGTCCGACTTTGTACCCGATGAGAAATGATTTTTTTAATTTTCTTTTCTTAAGAATAAAAATTTGATTCGAGAAGGAATATGTGCGCGCAGCGCACGTATACCCTCACACGTGCGCGCGCAGCGCGCATGGGTCTGCGCTGCCGAAGGCAGTGGGGACCCAGTGTGAGTTTTTACCTGATCATATATATATATTTTTTTTTTGAGGGGTGGAGGATGGAGGGTCAGGGAAGTGCTGCCGAAGGCAGTGGGGACCCGGGCCGACTTTTTACCCAATCGGAAATGTTTTTTTTTTTTTTTTTTTAATTTCTTTTCTTAACACTAAAAGTTACTCTCAGTGATTCATTAATTTTAGTGATTCATTTGAAAATACTGACCCGCTAGCGGGCGAAGCTCGCTAGTTTATAATAAAAATCGCAAAATCAAAAGTAGTCTTACAATTTTGTTACACATTGTAGTTTTAAATTTAATTGTCGACAAAAAAGTTTACGAGTTCAATTTTTTCTAAGTATGAAAAAAAAATATATTTTCACGCGAATATTAAAAAATATATAAAAAATTAAATATGATTATGCGTGTGACAAACTTACGTCATTATAACTTCAAAACTAAATAATAATAATAATAATAATATAGTTAAATATAATCCTAGGTAATTTTTTAAAATTTGACACTGAGTTACACCAGACATTTCCCTCCAAGATGTCTACTGTCGCGGCAGCAATTTTAAGCGAAACAGCGCATCAAAAACATAAATGAAATATAAAATGTTACTAAAAAAAGAGAAAGAAACAAGAAGAATAATCGCATAAATTATCTATTTCACTATACCATTTTATAGAAAAGCCAAAATGGTGACAAAAAATCAAAAGTCGACAAGTGAAGCTATATTAAAGCTGTACCGTGATCAATTATATATATATATATATATTTATTTTTCTGTACAACAGCCACTACTAATCATAAAATATTTAATATTTAATATATATATATATATATATATATATATATATAACCACAAAAATTTGGTTGCCGTAGCGCTCATAGCATATTTTAATATATTCGGCGTAAAATTGCTGTCACTTTATGGTCGATCTGCTAAATGAAATAAAATATAGGAAATAACGTGAAAGTAAATACAGTCGAACCTCATTAACGTGAACCTCAAAGGGAATAAAAAATTTTTTCATGTTATCAGAAGTTCATGCTATCAGTAACTCAGAAACTAATCTTCATTTTGACAGGGATTTTGAAAACAGTTCATGTTAAAAGTAATTCGTGTTAAAAGTGTTCACGTTAACAAGGTTCGACTGTATTATGTATAATAAGTATATGTAGTATTATTCATATGTAATTGAGATTGAAATATAAAAGGGCTACTTCAATTTATTTCGATGCTGCCCATTTCAACATTGTCATCCGATAATCACCCAAATTGAAGCCTAATAAGGCATTGTCGCAGGCAACAGGGACACGTATCCGAGATTTTTGCGAATGAGGAAGACGCTGTTGAAGACAGAGTGTACCCAAAAGAGCTTTTGAGAAATTTCAATGGTTTTCTTTTTTATTTTTCGTTATAAAGCGATATAAAAGAGAATGATTCTTTTTTTTTTTTTTTTTAATTCCTTTAAATATAGTGACCAGCGAAGCTGTCAAAGTATCTGCTGGTATATATAAAAGTTCATATCAGCAAATTTTAAAATAAATTCTTTAATATTTAGTAAGGGATTTTTTTTTTTTTACTGGTAAGTTTCAAACATATAAGCGGCCAAACACGAATGTCAGCCAATTTAATTTCTTACACAGTTTTGTTAATATTCTTGCTAGAGAGTTTATTTATTGGTTCCTGGGCATTTTGATATAACTTAAGTTTAATTTCTTGAAAGAAAAAAAAATAATTTACAGTTTTTCTTTTTAAATAATGTAAGCATGTAAAAAATAAAAAATAAAATAAAATAAATTACAGAAAATATGATACTTTGTAAATTATTTTATTAGAAGAGGGGAAAATATAGTCATTACTTTTAACTTTAAATGTAATATTCCACTTTATTCCTCTTTACTCTATTTATTTGTTTAATTATTTACTTTAAGCATTATCATTTCATGCTGTAGTTTTATATTCTAAAACTTTACAAGTTACTAAAATGAGGCTTATGAAAAGAATAATTTTCCCTCATTTTATTTCAAAAATAGAAATAATACGCGAATTATTCATTTATCTTTCAGAATGCTTTTAACGTTATTTACTCAAGCTATTTAAAAATCCGAATTTGAATATGGCGTGTTGGAATGTAATGCTGAAAACTAATATTTTGCACGATATCTTCTGCATGTCGCTACATACATATTTCCGAGCAAGTTGTAAATGAAAATTTGGGGCGTTTTATCATCTAAATGTTTGCGTAGTTAAGCATATTTAAATTCATGTATATCCACAACAGTTGTTAAAACACACCAACCGCTAATGGACTTCGTTGGTTGTAATGAAGAGTAAACATAACTGAAGAAAAACAAAACCTTTTCTGTAATTGGTTTATAAAACTTGGATGAATTGTCAGATTTGGAGAACGACCATTTTTGACCACTAGTAGATTATGTATTAAATCATTTTTTCCCAAATTTAAAAAAATACTTTTTATATTAGGAATGAAACATAATTAATTATTAGGGTGAATTGATTTTATTTTATTTTCTCAGAATTTAAAAATTTATCTATACGGAAGAGACGTCTTAAAGGTATATAGATGAATGGAAAGGTTAAATTAAATTTTTGATTAAACACTGCCGCAATTCTGTTGAAATTTAGATACTTTTGAGTACATATTACGATAGAGCATTAATGAAATGGGCGAATAAGCATTCTCAAAAGATAGTAAAACTCTTTCAGATAAGTCAAAATTTCTGAGAAGTTTATTTGAAAACTTGATCATTTATCAATGCGATGAAAAAAGTTTAAGAAATACGAGATACAATAGAAATATCTCACATTTCTTGAATTCCTTCAATACCTATCTTAACTTCCAAAAATTTGACTTCTGGTAATATGTACTGAAATAATTACTGTCTGGTAATATGTATTGAAACGTATCTAAATTTCCCCCTTGCGACAGCGCTTAACCTAAAATTTATTATTTTATTTTTATTTGTTATCAAACCATACATTATCTTTTCCATACCGGCAAATTATGAAATTCTGGAAAAAAAAAAAAAAATCGACAAACCTTATTAATTATGTCAATTTTTCTAAGCTCAAGCGAAACTTTTAATATAACTTCATTCCTAATTTTTTCTATTATATGATACTAAGATACTAAGGTGTTCTGCGCTCTTTACACGGACATGTGGTGGCTTAATTTGCACATTGTCAACGTCATTAATTTTATGATTGACATTCAGAATTTTAATTCTTATTCATTTTTGATTTATATACGTATGTGTGTATAGATATACAGAGAAAAGTTTAAAATTAATGTAAGTATAAACTCTCGTCTGGAATTAACGTCTGGAGAAGAGGCCCTGTCATGAATTTTCACATTTTTTCATATCTTGCTTAGAAAAATCTATGTTTAAACACCAATAAACATCTATATTTATCGAAAGTTTAAATGCACTCAATTAAAATGCTTCAATTATATATACATATATAATACAATTTTGTAACTTACTAAGTTAAAGATTTCTAATCGCAGAGTTGATCTCAACAGGAATTTCGTCAAATAAGCAAAATAATATTTTAGAGGCACACTGTTAAAAATTTAAAACCAAACTAATCTTAAATTAAAGAGCGTTGTCGAAAACACGGGATAAAGTGCAAATTTTGTGCAACAATTCACCCATGGGCCAAGATAAGACCCAGAAAATGTATTTCCTTTTATCAAAGCCATTGAAATAGAATTAGCAGACAAGAAATCGTGGCACAGTGCCAGGGTGTTTGACTTGAGACCAGAAGATCATTTCGATCCCTGTCTCGGTTGAATTTTGAATTTGTTTTAATATGATTATTATTACTTAAAACATAATACTAATATTTGGTTGAATATAAAATTACCAAATAATGAAAAAAAAGTGATAAAAAGTTAAACCATGGGGTGGTTGTAGCTTTCAATACCAAGTTTTGGTTCAAATTAACCCAAATTTTTAACAGTTGTAATGTCTTATTCGAAGAACATAAATTACTTTAGATTTGTTGCTTATTTGCCTGTCATTTAATTGCGTTCAGGAAGATTTTAAAATAATTGCAAACATTTCTAAAACTTTACGAAGGTTTGTGCAGTTTTGATGTTCAATTGTACTTATTTCTATGCTTTTACTTTAGATCTTTTGCAATATTTTTTGTCAAAAATTGTCAACTGGACATGTAGTTTTGAGGAAAAAGTCACAAGTGAAAAATTTTCAAATTAATCCTTTATTCAGACGAATTCTGTTTTTATCCTTAAATGCTTTTATCGTAACACTTTCGCGACCGCATATTTTTATCTTTTTGATGGTATGTTCCTCCTGTGGGGCATTATTCTTTCAAGTTACATTATTTCAGAACAAAGTTTTCTGTATCACATTTGTATTACATATGAATATTGTACTCTTTCTAATGAAAGCATTTGTATTCATAGTATTTTGACTGTACAAATATGAATATAGGGAATATTCTTAAGAAATATAGCAACATACAAGTTGCTAAAAAAACGTCCACTGGCGCAAGTACAGATTTCGAAATAACGTGAACAAACGTCAGCAGTCGCGAAAGTGCTAACAGATAAAATAACATACATTGAGTAAATTCATGCGAAATTCCAACAAACTTATCTAATCAGACACGAAAATTAAAATTACTAAATAAGGCAGTTTTGTTTTCCTTTTTCTTCTTTATTTTCTTCTTTTTTTTTAATAATAATATTTTTTGTAATAATTCTCATTATTTTGCTTTGCTTACTCTAGATGATAGCTATAAAGCGATTTACCCTCAAATTTTTAAAATAGTTGCTCCTCAAAGTTTCCTTATCTGTAATTTAAAATATTCGTTCACAATTCTATTGAACGCTTGAGAAAATCGTCTCCGATGATTTTCAGTAACGACATTAATACATATTTCAATTATAATACAAAATATACCGGGTGTCCCATAATTCTGTAGATTATTATTGTAGATTCTGTGCATTTCAAAAATTCATAAACTTTTAAGGAATTGGTAGAATTGAATATGGGTTGCAAAAAAGTTATTCTTGTAAATTTTTTTTTTTTTTAAGAAAAAACTAGTTGGCATAGGTGGACTCTGCTCAGTTCCCCATCATATTTATGTTCTCATAAATTTCTAGTGCGAGACATATTATAATCATGTTAAAAGAAATGAATTTGACCAAAGCTTGATACAGTGACAGAATGAAATCCCCGCCTAATAAGCTATCCACCGTTCACTTCGATATATTTATCTTTTCTAATCTATTAATTTATTTTATCAGGGTCAATTCCGTTGTTTAGTTTTCATGCTACTATTTCCAATGCAATAATCCTCAAAATTCATATTTATATGAAAAATTTACGATTTCGCTATGTTGATAAAATCGTAAATTACGAATAGTTTACGAATTTTTCCTATTAGAATATTTGTATTCAATCATGTTCAAACAAATATCATAAATGTAATTTTGAAGTTGTCTAATGTATTTATGATCCTCAAAATGGAAGTTTATGCCAATAACTTACGAAATTTTTATATTGGAAAATTCATAGTCATTAATATTCATGACACTGTTCTAAATAATATTTCAAAAGTAGTCTGACATCTTTGCGATGAAAATATCTCTCAAAATTGACGTTTATGTGAAATTTTGCCCTATACTGCCATGTTAAGAAATTGGTAAATTTCCAATAACTTGCGAAATTTTCAAAGTAGCATATTTATAGTAAATGATGTTCATTCCGGCATCAAAATTGATATTTTAAAACTGGTCCGACATTTTTACAGTAAAAAGTTTCCATTTAATGCACGTTTAAGTGAATTTTTGTCCTATTCTCCCATGTTAAAAAAATCGTAAATTTCTAATAACTTACGAAGTTTTTTAATTCGAATGTTGCAAATGAATAGGGTTCTTGCCAGTATCGAAAGTAATATTTTAAACTGATCTGACCTCTCTGCGATCATTTGTTCGTGAGATATCGTGTAAACAGACTAACAAACTAACGGACTAACACACTAACGGACTGACACACTAACGGACTGACACACTAACAGACACCCTACAGACAAACACCATACAAATTTTGTCATTTTTGGATTCCTCACACCTGAAAAAGTATAAAAAAGCCAAAAAACCGAGGTCAAAATTTTTCACGATTACCTAAGTTCCCCATACCTATAGTATGATGGGGAACTAATAGTTAAATTTTTCATCGACAGATGGCGCTGTACGGATGAGTGACGTGAAATATGCATACCAGAGTCCTGTAAATTGCACGGTTTTACGATTAACCTAACTTATCTCTTATTTTTCGCATTTCAAAAATGCCTACCATTCCTCAGGGGAAAAAAAAAATGAATATCCTATGAAGGCAAAATGCACATTCCAAATTAAATTTTTATAAAATTTTATTTTAAAACCTTAAAAAACACTTAAAATATCTTTTCCCTTTTAAATGAGAAGGAGTGATTGGGTTTTGCTTTGCGTCACACTAGAGCTACGCTCTGGGCAATTGGCGACAGTCTGGGACACATCCCTAAAGGTGGTCCATAGACTTGCCATCACAATTTGGATCCTTCTCCGTGGATGGGATGGCTCGATCGTTTCGGTGACCCCCCCCCCCCAGAGATATAATTTGGATGGGAACATAGAGGACATCGCGTCCACGACGGATTTTACGTGCACCAGCCACCATTAGTGTACACGACGGTCTTTGGGCTGTTCGAGTATTCAATTCAGTTGAAATGCACGCATGGAAATCACGGATAAATTTTTCCTTTCTTTATTCTAATATCTTGTTTTAGCTATGATATTATTTTCAGCATTAGTTTCGGCAAACTTGAGCTTTTATTATTAAGATTACTTCAGATATCAACGATTTACCGAACATTTAAATGAGATATAACGGTGACTTATAATATGTGTATAAATTTTCAGCTCAATTGAATATGGAGTACAGACGCTATCACACTTTAAAGAATTTGAGCCCATAGGGCATGATGATAAAGGCTTTTTCGTTTTGTTCTTGTAAAAAAAAAAACTATGCGTGCTAGATTAACCAAAATCTATGCGGTTTGTGAGAAGGTGAATTACAATAACATGTGTATAAATTTTCAGCTCAATCGGATAAAGCGTTTAGACACTATCGCACTCTAAAACAATTCTGGCCCATAAGTCCTAATAATGAAGAATTTTTCTTTCTGTCCCTGTAGAAAAACTGTAAGAGGTAGATTCACCAGAATTTATACAGTTCGTACAACTGTGACCTATAATATGTGCATATATATATATGCATTTTTTTTTCTCAATTGAAAAAAACGTCTAGATGCTATCGCACTTTTAAAAATTTGGTCCCATAAGCCATAATGATAAAGACTTTTTCTTTATATCCCTGTAAAAAACTATAAGTACCAGATTCAGCAAAATTAATACGGTTCGCGCAACAGTGGTTTATAACATACGTACCAAATTTCAGCTCATTCAAATAAAGCGTTTAGAACTTATCGTGTTCACTCACACACATACACACATATACATACATCATCGCATAAAAATAGCAAAAATGAACTCGGAGGACCTTAAAACGTATAGAAACATCACAATCTCAAAGTCGAAATTTTGACATGATTACAATACTTTCCTTACATGTGTATCGTTGGAAAGTAAAAAAAAAAAAAAAATAAATAAAATAAAGTACGCATATATAAAATATTGAAAATTTGGAACTAAGTCATTTAATTACAGAGTAAAAACAGTAAGTTCCCGTAAAGTTAAGAATATATTAAACTGAATATGTAATAAAAAAAATTATACTTTTAATATAAATTTTGTAAAATTAATGTTAAAATATATTAAAAATTTAATTATCATTCCAAATTATATAAATAATAATGATATTATTAAAAAGAAAAAAGAAAGAAAAAGAAAAAAAAAGAAAGATTTTATGAAAACAATGATATTTGTACCAAGAAAACTCACCATCGACATTTTCAAAGTGGTGTAGGAAAGGGAAAAAAAATCGAAGATAATACACGGACTGTATAATCCGCACCGCATGACAAGAAAAATAGACTTTTAAACGTATAATCCGCGGGTTACAGGCAGGAATTGAAATTGGATCACTTTGCGTTTGATTTCGGAACTTTCAACGTATTGACAGTAAAAATATGATTTTTACATTTATACATTATATTAATATGCGATACAATTTTCAAAACTCAATACAGCAACTACTTATGCAAATGCAAGAATACTAACTTTAAATTTATTGTATACTTCATATCTATATTTTTTAGTTTCTTGATCATACAAGTATGTTTACAGATTCAAGCATTACATTATTGGTCTAATTGGCCATTTCATTATAATTTCTTATTTAGATGTTAATTTAAAAATAATCTGGTGTGTCACTCACACGACTTTCTCTTACCCTGAAATTTAATGCTATAGGTACAGATTGGAGATTAAGGGTTAAGATAACGAGTGCTGTTATGCAAACCTATGTTAAAACGATTCAAATTGGGCTTCGGAACAGCTTTATTTGACAAATAATTCTAAGTGAAGGGGGCTACCGCCCTCTTCAATTCCCGTTTCATTATTGTATCTACATTTATATACAATTCAAATCTGTTATTAAGTTCAAAAGTTCATTTAAAATTATTCAGACAACTTTCACACGCATCATTCCTCGAAACTTATTAATCTTGAACTTTTCTAGTAACAAACGTATTAACTTCAAAATACATCCTTTAGGTTTGTTAGGATGAATTTCTACAAAATCTATTTTCTTTATTTTAATATTTTAATTTGGGCTAATATTTTAAATGTTAATTGAATTTCTACAAAATCTATTTTCTTTATTTTAATATTTTAATTTGGGCTAATATTTTAAATGTTAATTTAGATTTTGCTAATATTTAAAAAAAATTTTTCATGAACTGTTTCAGTTTTTATTCAAAACTTGTACATTTTACGGGTCTATTTTTGTATTTTTTTTGACGCCTTTCACAGAAAACTATATTTTAAAAATTTATCATTTCTAATTTTTTACAAGGCTATTCTTTTAAATTTTTATGAAAAACATCTAAGTTTCCTTCCTTGGCGGTGTAAAGTGCACTTAAGAATTCTCTTAGCTTATTTTCTTCTCGGAAAACAAGATGTTTTGGGTAGACTGACTTTTCCAGGTGTTGTTGAGTGATGTTCACTGGGCTCCCCCCAAGCTTTCTGAGAAAACACGTTGTGTGATCTCTTTCCCGGGAAACTGAGGGGTTGATGACTCAAAAAAATGCTATCTGGCAAAGTTCATAAGGGGTGAGGAGTAACTTTAAACTTTTTATGTTTCTGAGGATTACATAAATTCGTGTCTATGACAAGGGTATGTCTGAAAATCTGTCAAGTTCAAAAAAAAGGTTCAAGAATGGAATTTTGTGAGAATTGCCATGTGTTCCTTTCCCTCCGCGACTCGGGGGATCGGAGAAAATGTTTTTCTTTTTTCATCAGTGTGGGGTGAATTGAGCACGCCCTGGGACAAGGGCCCCTAACCAATTGGGCAGGTTACGAATTTCGAGACTAGGAGGGGTTTAGACTATTTTATTTCTCATTGGGCAACGAATAATTTTAGAAAGGCGGGTTGGCAACACTCGAGACCTAGTTCTAGGCTTTTTGAGAAAAAAAATAGAGGCACATTGGAGGCAAGACCAAGCTAGCATAAAGAGCTACGGCTCGGGGGGCTCCAGAGACAGGAGGGGCCCTTCGGCCAGTGGAAATGGGGAGAACTGTTTGTTTGAGGAAGGAAACAACATCCTCGAATCGCCCTCTCCTCTATTAGGACGGAAAAAATGAACGGTGCCGTGAGAACCTACAGGTGCGCGGAACACTAACAGGTACAGCGTAGTTCAGCAGTGAGGAGAAGCTCCCTCCGGGATCTCAGATTTGATTTTCTCTTCTTACGAACGCATCTCAGATTGAGTATGATCACGCGAAATCAAGTGGAGATAAGTTGTTCTCAAAAAACGCTCCCGTAACGATTCTGCAGGCCGGGAAGCGGCGGAGGAAAGTATCCATCGGAGGGATTTTGACAGCGATGCAAGCGAGTCTCGGCTAACCCCGACGTTTGGAGTCGACGGGAAGTATTCAGGGATCCAGATTCCTTTTCGCCGGTGGAAGCCAGCCACCCCAAGCGGGTATCAAATAATATTTATTATATGGAATTACCTAGCCGACCACCTCATCAATGAAGACCTTATTAAGGTGGGAGATGGGGCGGCTTTAAGACCATCGTCAGTATGTCAGTAGCGTTCGCTCTAGGTCGCCGAAAGCCCCAGCCGATAATCAACGGCGTGAAGGAGTACTTCTTCTGTCAGCATACCCACTAGGTCGCCTACAAACCTTGCCCTTATCAAGTAAAGCCCCAGCGTTAAGTTATGAAAGCCCTTATACCTGACAGCCAGACTCCTTATTCGTCAAAGGACCGACAGCCTCAACTAGGGAAAGCCTTCATCGTAAGTTAATTAACCCTTTTTATGATTTATTTATTGTGTGTATTTAACAAAAAAAAAAAAAAAAAAATACGTGTGGCACTCGAGGACTGCCGCGGTAAAGCTATTGCATAGCATTTTTTATCAACTTATGCAATTATAATTATTTATTTTATTTATGCAGTATTTTTTTTTCTTTGATATTAATTCAAGTTTTTTCTTTGATATTAATTCAAGTTACACTTTTTGAGCGTGGTGACCGATAAGAAAACAAATTTTTTTCTTTTATTGAATAAATGAGAATATATCCGCAATGAAAATATATAAAAAATATCCGCAATCGATTTGTAGGTATCGAAAACCTCGATGTACCAAATTTGAAAGATCTAACTCTATTTTTTGAGAAAAGGTATTTTAATAGGTTTTTAAAGGCCTGCAAGTCGAATGGGGATATTCAAGTTTTTTCTTTGATATATCTTCAAGTTACACTTTTTGAGCGTAGTGACCGATAAGAAAACAAATTTTAATAGAGAAAAGGTATTTAATAGGTTTTAAAGGCCTGTAAGTCGAATGGGGATATTCAAGTTTTTTCTTTGATATTAATTCAAGTTACACTTTTTGAGCGTGGTGACCGATAAGAAAACAAATTTTAATAGAGAAAAGGTATTTAATAGGTTTTAAAGGCCTACAAGTCGAATGGGGATATTCAAGTTTTTCCTTTGATATTAATGAATAAGATAACAATAATGATAAGAAGACAAATTTTAATAGAGAAAAGGTATTTTAATAGGTTTTAAAGGCCTGTAAGTCGAAAGGGGATATTCAAGTTTTTTCTTTGATATAATTTCAAGTTACACTTTTTGAGCGTGGTGACCGATAAGAAAGCAAATTTTAATAGAGAAAGGGTATTTAATAGGTTTTAAAGGTCTGCAAGTCGAATGGGGATATTCAAGTTTTTTCTTTGATATTAATTCAAGTTACACTTTTTGAGCGTGGTGACCGATAAGAAAACAAATTTTAATAGAGAAAAGGTATTTAATAGGTTTTAAAGGCCTGCAAGTCGAATAGGGATATTCAAGTTTTTCCTTTGATATTAATGAATAAGATAACAATAATGATAAGAAGACAAATTTTAATAGAGAAAAGGTATTTTAATAGGTTTTAAAGGCCTGTAAGTCGAAAGGGGATATTCAAGTTTTTTCTTTGATATAATTTCAAGTTACACTTTTTGAGCGTGGTGACCGATAAGAAAGCAAATTTTAATAGAGAAAAGGTATTTAATAGGTTTTAAAGGCCTGCAAGTCGAATGGGGACATTCAAGTTTTTTCTTTGATATTAATGAATAAGATAACAATAATGATAAGATAACAAATTTTAATAGAGAAAAGTTATTTTAATAGGTTTTAAAGGCCTGCAAGTCGAATGGGGATATTCAAGTTTTTTCTTTGATATTAATTCAAGTTACACTTTTTGAGCGTGGTGACCGATATAAAACAAATTTTAATAGAGAAAAGGTATTTAATAGGTTTTAAAGGCCTGCAAGTCGAATGGGGATATTCAAGGTTTTTCTTTGATATTAATGAATAAGATAACAATAATGATAAGAAAACAAATTTTAATAGAGATAAGGTATTTAATAGGTTTTAAAGGCCTGCAAGTCGAATGGAGATATTAAAGTTTTATCTGATCTACTTTATACACAAATTTTACGCGTACAGCTATTCACTGTTGTACATAGATGATAGATACCTATACACCTATATACTTTCTCACAAACAGCTGCTTATGTATTCGTCCGATTTCAGAGCAGCTCGTCTCGATCTGTGCGAGCTTCGTACATCCGAAGTCTACCGAACTGTGTTAGGATTTTTTTCGTTACGGAATTTTTCGATTCGGTCGCCGCGCTCAAAGCCCGCGATAAAAGCTATACAATAGCTTAAAAAATTTTACTAGAGTAACTATCTTGAACTCTCAAATTTTTAAGCAGTGTTAGTTATTGGTGTTTTAAAAGATAACTATTAGAAAAATGTATAATACTCTAGGATTCTTACATTTATATTTTGTATGTACTGTTTTTGGTTGGTTGGTTGGTTGGTTGGAGGATTAAGGCCGATTGACTCCTTATGTGTCCTAGGCCTATAGGGGGAATGCCCTCCGTGGGGGTCTTTCTAAGGGGTCCCAGCCCTTATTTACGCGAGTTTCGGAGGAAACCACGGAAAACTCCGAACAGCTAGGTCGATGAGCGCGACCTGGGATCGAACCCGGCACCTCCCATCTACCAGCTTTGAGCGCAGAACCGCTCGGCCGCTGGTGGGCCCCTGTTTTTGGAAAAAAGAGGAAAAGCTGTATATCAGCCATTGTAAAAGATCGTAATATATTTCCAAATTTTCATATGTTTTGTTTTAGTGGAGGATATTATGATAAATAAATATCATTTTTTTTTTTTACTTTAAGAGAATTTTTTTTTTTTTTTTTTATAGATTCTGTTGTTATGTATTTTTTTTTTTTAACTATTTTAGATTATATCATAATATGCTTGAGTTGGAGTTTCTAAGATTAAGTCATCGTTTTAAATACATATTTTTAATTATTGGAATAGGTTCTCTAATTCATTAGAGAATTCTTAGGATAGAAATTTTTATGTTATTTAGCCGAAAGGAAAGATAACCAATATGAGAAAAATCTAATTGTATAGAAAGTATGTAAGATGATAATATTTGGGCAAAAATTAAAGTCCCCAATGATGTACAGTGATGACAGTATACCTTTATTATTCTGGAGTAGGATGAATTTGTTAATGAGAATTATAGATACACATATTGAGTTAGAGCTGGTTAACTCTGTTATAACTTTTTTAATAGAAAGACTTTATATAGAATAAATGTAGCTTGTATTGATTTGTCTTCTAAAAAAAAAAAAATAGATTGAATTCTATTGTTAGGAAAGTTTAACGACAAGGATTATATCCATATATTAAAGGTTATAGGAACATTCTTTTCAAATGAAATCATTAAATAAAATCGTAACTGGACATCTTCAGTTAGCGACTTTAACCTTCTGATTGGGAATTGTGAAAAGAAAAAAAAAGAATATATATAGATTGAAGTTAAATAGGTTGTATAGTCAAATCTTGGGACTTAGATATTAGGATTTAAAATCTGGTCAATAAACGATTCCCAAAGAAGGTTGAGGTGGTAAGTTTTTCCTTTTCAGGTGGGGTCTGAAAGAAGAAATAAATTTTTTTTTTTATTCTTGTTTATGTATTTGTGGTGTCTGTGTACTGAGGGGTCCAGTTGTATTGGAAGATTTAGGTATAAAATTTGTTTACATTGAGGTCTATGACAAAATAATATGTGACATAAAAGTATCAACAATAATAATGATAATCATAATAGATATATATGTATATAAACAAAAGAGGAAAGCAGTAATTTTAATACATTCACCTATTAAAGGGTGTCAAATAAAACAAATTTCTAATGAATGTAAGATTTGATCTAATGTAAGGAGTAGTTTTATCCAGGAGATTTAATAATATAGTAACATAAAAGTAACAACGCTGTCATCATTGTCCTTCATTTTTACTTGGGTTTCTTATGGGTACACAACGCAGGTTTTTATTTTGTTTAAAGTAAATTATATTTTATTTGTGAGAGCTAAATCGAAAGGTGAAGTAACGATTTTAAATCTTCTTTTTGACACTATACGATACTGGCCAATTTTGTTTTATTTTTTATTAAAGAAAAAGTCTGGTGCTTTCTTGTAATTTTTTTAGTAAACAATTCTGACAGGATACCAAAAATTTGATTGTTATAAAAGTTGCATTTAGCAGTTTATGAGAAAACCAGGGAAAACCCTGGATTTTTTTTTTTTTATCTTTTGGCCTTATTTTAGAAACTTGATATATATATATATATATATATAATAAATTACTGGTAAAGATAATAGGTTCAAATTAAATTTAGACATGAGTTTTTTTTTGTTTATTTCTTTATTTTATTTTATAGTCTTTTATACACAAAAAAATCTGTAATTTATAGAATCTTAATATTTATTAATTTAATATATTTTATTTGAAGTTAGATTTATTATTAATAGAGTTAAAATTCCAGGCAGAGTTGAATTTACTAATTTAGAAGCAAATTGATAGTTTATATCATTCATAAAGTGTAAATAGTAGTTTTTAAAGAAAGCACCAGGATCAAGATCCAAAAGATAGGAAAAGACAACATAATAGGTTGCCTGAAATTATTTGTTTTTAATTTACTCTAACAGACACCGACAAAGATCTTTTTTATAAAACTTCAGTATTCAGGAAGCCTCGAAAAACATAAATATACAAAAAACCAAGCGATGAATATTTATCTAAAAAAATACACTATTTACCATGTGGCTATGAGGAATTAATTTCAATTCCCTAACAGCTTTCCTGGACAGGGTAAAAGCATTTCCACAATTTCCCCCATAGACGTAATGTATTTGAATTCTCTTGGGTGTCCCTGTACACGAACCATTTGCTTGATCTCTACGAAAAGTTTAGTGTAGCACCCCTATATGATACACATTTAGAATATCAAATTTGAAATTTCTGCTAGAATTAGTTTTTGAGATATGCTGATAACAGACAGACACACATACACACACACAACGACTAACCGCTAAAAACACGATATTTTTTTATTCAGGGCATATCAAAACGTGTAAATATAACAAAAACTCACTTGCGAAAGTTTGACCCAAAGAAAATACTTTTTCTACCTACGGACGATAAATATTATAAAACTTTTTTGTAAATTACTATCAGAATTATGCAAATTCGTATACATATGCTTTGAAATACAACTATATTAAGTTTATAAAAATTTATCTAAAACTAATTAATTTTCATAAAATTAAATTCAAAATTTTAAATTTTTTGGGGAAAATTTAAATATTTCCCCATTTTTTTTTTTTTTTTTTTTTTTTTTTTTTTTTTTTACACTATTATGGTTTAACAATATAGTCTAAATTTATTTAGGTATTAATTTGCAAGTTTATTTGTAATTTAATTTTTGAAAAATACATTTATGTTTGAATGTTAAAAATTTGCATAAGCATTCAAATGTCCAAGTATTTTGTAAAAATTAACTTATCCACGAAGGCTCGAAACAGTAACAGCATATCAAATATAATATTTCTCTAACGTGGACTAATTACGATTACATTTTGTCGAAACGATACGATAGTGATGTAATTAATAAAATACGCAAGGATAAAAAATAATAATAATGATAAATGGACAATGTTTAAGCACGCGGTTTCAGCTTAATGATTTAATAACAATAATCTGGTGTGTCACTCACACGACTTTCTCTTACCCTGAAATTTAATACTATAAGTACAGGTTGCAGATTAAGAGGTAAGATAACGAGTACTGTTATGT
This sequence comes from Salticus scenicus, assembly GCA_963930645.1. NCBI lineage: Eukaryota > Metazoa > Arthropoda > Arachnida > Araneae > Salticidae > Salticus > Salticus scenicus. Next base: position 247,677,340 of record OZ005654.1, read on the forward strand.
AAACCTGCGTTAAACAATTCAAATTAGGCTTCTGAAGAGTTTTATATGATAATTAGTTCTGTGTGAGGGGGGCTACCGCCCCCCTCAACACCCCGTTTCATTAATGCACCTACATTTATATAGAGTTTAATTCCGTTATTAAAAAATAATTCCGTTTTTAAAAAATAATTTATTAAAATTATTATTTAAAAAAATTATCTTTTATGATAATGCAGACAATTTCCATATTAGAGAAGTAGTATAACACTAAAAAATATTAATAATGATAATAATAAATAAATTAAAAAAAAAAAAAAAGTTGAATTTATTCTCAATATAACATTAAAAAAAAATTTTTTTGGTTAAAAATGAAAAAAATCGATAACTTTATTTTAAATTATCGCAGATCGATGGTTCAACCATTCGTTTTAGAGGTATTGGCGAGCTCTTTTGAAATATACCCATCATTAAAACTTACTCCCCTCCCCCCCCCCAGGGGGAGGCGAGGCTCCTAAATACACATTTTTTTTTTTTTTTTTCCAGTTGACTATCTCTATTACAAAAATATATATATTCGTTTCATTTGGTTTAGTGCAGTCTATAGATGTTAAACTCCACTTAGCTGCAATTTCTCCCATAGACGTAGTGTATTTGAATACTTTTGAGTGTCCCTGTACACGAACCATTTGCTTCATCTCAACGAAAAGCTTACTGTAGCATCCCTATATGATACACATTCAGAATACCGAGTTTGGAATTTCTGCTACTATATATTCTTGAGATATGCTGATAACAGTCACACAGACAGACAGACACACAGACCATTCGCTAAAAACATGATTTTCGTATTCAGGGGTCCTCAGAACATGTAAATATAACAAAAACTCACGTTCGAAAATTTGACCCTAAAACAATACTTTCTCGACCCTATGGGTAAGAGAAAGAAAAAATGACATTTGTTTTATGCATAGATATAGTAATATATATAGATCTATCATCCCCATGTTATCGTGCAAAGATTTTTGATGTCGAAAAAAAAAGCTTTGGAATCGGCCATTAAGTTGTATTGAAAAAAAGAAAAAGAAAAATGAATTTGAAACTGTAGCTGGAGTTTTTCATTCACCTTTAGTAAATAAATTATTCATAAATTTTATTTGCTAAATTATTCATGTGTATTCCCGTGTGTATTCACTCGGGGAAAGACGGCCATATTTTGATAAAATCGCTGTCTTTTCTCAAGTGAAAAGAAATCACTTTTTTCTCCTTAATGATTCAATCTATATATTATTACTATAGCTATGGTTTTATGAGACCATTATATGGAAAAATGTACTTTTAAAAGTGTCTTTTTCAGAATCTTTGCAAGCGTTATTTTAAACCAAGCAATGCTTTAAAGATATATACAAAATATGAATTATTATCATAAATTAACTAAAAAACGCATTCATAAAAAGTATAGTCAAAATAGGAATTCGTCCCCCCCCCCCCCCAAAAAAAAAAAAAAAAAAAAAAAAAAAATCTAAAACAAATAAATAAAGTGCCATCGCCAATATCGCGACAAAAATTAAAAAGAAGTCATGGGAGTCCTATACTAAAACTCCACTGCCTGCAGAAGTATGAAAACTGGGTCGTCAACCATGTATTTTATTTTGAAACCTTTCTTTGAATGATTTTGGTTTCACTATCACACTACATTAATTTGGTTCTAATAATAATTTGGCTTCTGGTAAATTAAAATTTTAATTTGGTGGGGAAGTTGGTATAATATTTATGAGTTTCAAATTTTAAAAGTAAATAAGAAAAGAAATAAAGTGCGAAAATTTCGCACGGCTTTGCTAGTTTCAAATATACTGTTAAATTAAATAACATAAAAAAATTAGTTATCAAAGAACATTTTAAAAAATTTAAATTTAAATTTTGATTATTATTATTATTATTATTAATGGTTTTAATAAAATTTTAATATACTTAATATTGTAATATTTCAATGCATATGTATGCAAATTTTTCAACTCTAGGATTGTAATTTATAAAGTTTTATAATGTCTGCTATCCTTTTAAAAAGTACATGCTCGTACTTTCCGCTTAAAAATAGTTTCGTGCATATTTTTCAGGATAAATGTACATTCTTGTAAAACTCCCTCTGTACTAAAGTTCGAGTAACTTTAATTTTCAGCAACATTGGAGTTTTCAATGTTAAGTTAATTGAATTAATCCCTTAACTGCCTCGGGCGTATGTACATGTCCTGACGAAAAACGATCCTTTGTGTTACTCTGTTACCAGTGAAACTAGTCTCACGGCTTTGGAATGTAATTAAATGACCATGACAGAGTTTTCGAAGGATTTACTTAATTTTAGAGAAGATGGGGTTGGTTAGTTGGTTGGATGGGTTTTATGTCGCACTAGAGCTGCGCTATGGAGAGACGATGGGGAGTGGGAGGAATCAGAAAAGAAATGTTTTGGAACAGTGAACGTATGCGCTTGTGTGAAAAATGGTGGCACTGGAAAGCGAATCTCGTAATTTTTCGTCGGCAGGTAAGGGATTAAAAGTGGAAAATAAAATAATTTAATGTTCATCTCTGCTCCATAAACAAAATATCTAAAGTAACCTTTCTCACTTTTATTTTTTGATATAGTTTGTTTTATTTATGCATCTTAATATTAAATTATCTTTAAAATCTGAAAACTAAAAATAAATAAATAAATAAATAAATAGTTTTTGTCCACACTATACAAAATAATTTCTGTACATTTAGAGAAACATTTATTCAGAGTCTATGTGAATTTACATTGTTTTTAAGTTAAAAGTAAATAATCTGAATCTTTATCCTGCATTTTTATATTTCCAGATTGTTTTATTTCTCAATAAAATAATCTGGTGGGGCATTCATATGGCTTTCTCTTACTCTGCATTTCAATATTGTAAAATAAAGCTACACCGCGTCCCAAAAGTTTAAACAATCAATAAAATTTGCATTAACATATAAAGTAATAAGGTACAATTAAAATTCGTGACATAGGTAATAAATAAAAACCGTTTTGGTGATATACACATATCCGCGTTTGTAATGATCGATAGATGGCGCTTTTTCAGCTTTTGTTGTTAGTAAATATAATAGCCACGTGTATTTATTATTGTTCTATTTGTGTTACTACTTAATATACGTGCTATTATTTCTCCGCCATTACATCATGGAAAATTAATTGCTTTTGAAAAAATATTTAAGTTTATTCAAAGTTCGATCGGAAGTAGATTTTTAACTGAAGCTGAACAAGTATTAGTTTCAGATCATCTGATTAATTCTTTACTTCCATTAGCCGAAGCTACTGAAATTTTAAATTTTTCATTTGGAAATAAATGGAAGCTTAATTCTAGATTTCTGGATACTTTGGACTGTAGCACACAACAGCATGTGTTATCTTTTTTACCGGATTTATTAATTTTTATTCAATAAATATATGTGAAACTAAGCATCGGCAAGCAATGGCGTCTCGCCGAAAGCTATTCATGTTAATTGTAATTTCTCCTTAGCTCACCAGAGGGCGAGCATTTCATTACAATTGCGGATAAATTATGATCACAGGTTTGAAATTATAAAATGCACATTAAATTACATAAAAATGTGCTGTCCCAAAAGTATAGACACAATACAGCAAGCAGCATTACAATGTTTTCTTTTACATTTTTGTTCACAGAATAAAATATTTTTACTGTCGTCTGCTTCTATAAATGCAGAATAATTTTTCCCTTTAAATGAAATATCGTCTGCTATATATTTTTCTAGCATAATAATTTAATGAGTTCAATGTATTGTTTTGTTTGTGATTCGGAAAAGACGTATCCTGCGTATTCTGATAAAAATGCCACGTTCTAATTTTCTAAAGATGAAATTATTAAGATTTTACAGTTAAAAGCGCAAGGACAATCCTGTACAAATATCGAGAAGATTAAAAAGATCCTTGAGCGGTATTTATAGAGTTTTGAGATCAGGTGGAACATGGAATACTCGAAAGCGAGTCGGAAGATCAAAGAAAACATCGTTACGTGGTGACAGAATGCTATTAAAAAAGGCTTCAGTAGATAATTTATCTGAGCGTGCAATTGCATCAATTTCCAGAATTTCAAAAAGTACTGTACACAGAAGAATTAAAGCTTCAAAACACATTGTTTACAGGAGAATGAAAGCAAAACCTTAACCTTGCTTAAAGCAGAGACATAAAGATGCACGTCTAAAGTGGGCTAGAAAGCATATGCCATATGGTGAAAAGTGGCTTTCAGTCATCTTCAGTGACAAAAAGAAATGAAATTTGGTCGGCCCTGGCGATTATAAATTTTACTGGTATGACCTAAGAAAAGAACCGAAGAACTATATCAGCAGGCAACAAGGCGGAGGATCCGTAATGACCTGGGGAGGGTTTGTTTCAACGGGCAAACATTTCAAGGATTTACAGACAGAAAAAGGAAACCAGAGGATTATTAGGATATTTTACGTACCAATTTACTGCCAATTATGGATTTGCTAGCAGGACCGGGCTGTGTTTTCCAACAAGATGGGGCATCCATCCATACCTCCAGATTAACGAAAGCGTGGTTTATGCAAAACAGTGCCACACTATTAGACTGGCCGGCACTTATTAGATGTCCGAATTTGAATCGCATGGAGAACATATGGTGGATCTTATCTCTTAAAATATATGAAAATGGAAAGCAATGTACATGAGTAAATGACTTAAAAACTGCAATTAACAAAACGTGGTATGAAAAATCTCCTTCTGTAATGCAATGCCTAATTAATTCTGTGGAACAACGTGTATTTGATGTTATAAAGTGTTGTGGCAATACAATTCAATATTAAAAGTAAGTTTTTAATTACTTTTATAAATGTAAAACAAAAAACACTTACAGGTGTCTATATTTTGAGACAGCAAATTTTTATATAATTTAATATACAGTTTATAATTTCAAACTTTTGATCCTAATTTATATGTGTATATCAGTAAAACTGTTTTTATTTATTACCTATCTCACAAATTTTAATTGTACCTTATTGCTTTTTATGTTAATGCAAATTTTATTGATTGTCTAAAGTTTTGGGACACGGTGTAGATTGTAGATCAAAGGGTAAGGTAACAAGTACTATTAACCTAGGTTAAAAACAATTCAAACTAGGTTTAGGAACAGTTTTATTTGACAAATAATTCTGCGTGAAGGGAGCTGCCGTCCTTCACAACATTCCGTGTAAATATATTACCTACATTTGTATAGAACTCAAGGGTTTTATTAAATTAAAAAGTTTATTCTAAATTTTCAGAGAACTTTTACCCGCACTCCTTCTTGAAACTCATCAATCTTGATCAAAAATTTCAAATAGCAAAATTATATGAACTTCAAAATACAACATTTGGTTGTCCTGTAATAAATATTTGTTTTTAAGTTACGCTGATAGCAAACATACGCAGAGATCAACAGTTAAAAATTTGACTTTAGTATTCAGGGACCTTCAAAACGCGTAATTATGGTAAAAAAAAAAAGGCTGAAAATTTAACTATCGTATAGGTATGCGAAATTAATTTTCATTCTGCAGTGTTTTTTGTGGACATGGTGAAATACAGTAAAAGACTTCCTCCAATTACAATCAATAAAGAATATTTTCACTTAATTATTAGTCCTGTATGCTTTATAAAAATTATATGCACACCAGTGCACTTAACTGCCCTCTTCACTTACAGTCGACCGGAATCCCGAGCCAATGTTATTCTATGGGAAATTTTCTATATATAAATAACTTATTAACTAATACATATTTTTAAATTCTGTTTTCACATTCAGAAAATTACCAACTGTTAAATTGACGGACTTTTTTTTTAAAAGTGCATTTTTTTTAATTTTTAATATTTTATTTGGAAATTGCAAAATGAAAAATTTCACATATTGAAAATTCGTATTTTGCAGTTTCAAAATAAAATATAAAAAATATAAAAAATACTTTATTAAAGAAGGTCCGTCAATTTAACAGTTAAGAATTTTCAGAATGTGAAAACAAAATGTAAAAATATGTATTAGTTAATAAGTTATTTCTAAAGAAAATTTCCCATAGCTTCGGCTTCCTGCAACGGTGAGTGAAGGGGGCCCTTAAATATAGTCCTATAATCGCAACACACAGCACAAAGTGAAATGATTTCCAGCAATTCCCAGTTACAGCCCCGCGGCCTACTATATTCCAGTACTTTTGGGTATCACTGTAAACGAATAGTGAATGATTTTCAGACAACATTCTGCAAGAAACATGTTTTTATGCATATAAAAAATGTATGTTCATTTCAATTTTTTAATGCAATCTATAGCTGTTAACTGTATCTACAAAAAATTACTCCCATTAACGTAATATATTTGAATTCTGTTGGATGTCTCTGGACACGAACCATTTGCTTGATCTCAATGAAAAGTTTAGCGTAGCATCCCTATATGATAAAGATTTAGAATAACAACTTTGGATTTCCTGATACTATAAGTTCTTGAGAGATATGCTGATAACAGTCACACATACAGACAAAGCGCTATTAACCTGATTTTTGGATTCACGGGACTCAAAACATGTAAGTACAACAAAAAATCAATGGGCTCTTTCCAGCGTCGTCTGCTCAATCACGTGATAGAGAAAAACGAATAATCGAATTCTGAGAATCGAATTCAATTAAATATTGTTCTTAAGAACAAAAATGTTAATATTTAATGTAAAACAAAATAAAAGTAATATTGTGCATTTGTAAACAGTAGAATAATTGTATTTGTAAATTTAATAATTTTTAAAGAACACTTTATGTGTTTATTTATTTTTACCTATAAGAATCGATTGTTGTATATTGTAGAGTAACTGTAACATTAACTGATCTAACAATAAATAATAGCTTCTTGTGAAATGTTTACAGATTATAAATTGAAATTTTAAAATGTTTTCATTTAATTTAATTGCATAAAGGTGTTACAACAAGTTAATTAACTTAGTTACTGGTCTAAATGGATTTACGTAGTACGATATTGCACTGTCACTGATTTAAGTACGAAAAATCAGAGTATTTGAACATGGTCTTCATGAACATCAATAACAGGTATAAACTAAATGATGATTGTAAATGTATACAGCAAACACAAGATGATGAATAATGATATAAAATGGATTAAAAATGATGATGTATAAAAAATAACACAGATAAAATACGATTGATCAAAAATAAGAATAGAAAATATGTTATTTCAGCAATCGCTCTAGATTTGTTTTTCCTCTATCATGTGACCTCTGATGTCAGGTGGGAAGAGTCCATTTAGAAAATTTGACCTCAAAACAATATATATATAATATATATATATTTTTTTTTACCCTGTACATGGATTTAAGAGAAAGTTAAAAAATTTTAAGGAATATTTCTACTTCAGAAAAATTATCAAAAATCGTTAATAAATAACCAATAAATAAATAATGAAAATAATATTAACCATTTACATGTATCATATTTACATGTAAATATAAAATAGACTTTTCTTCACGTGTCTGTTTAATTTTCGCTGTAATTTTGCATAAGAAAAATGATTTCCCGTAGCTAAAATTTTCAACAGAACGGGAGGGAACAAAAATGGCGTAAGAACGTGCAACTTGTGATTACAAGATTTCAATTGACATATATATAAGTAGCACAGGTAGCAGTGATTGGAAGTCTAAAAATGATTCTCATGTTGCTGATTTCTGTTTCGTATATTTATCAAGTGGATTCAAAGGCCTATCGTAAGTATCCATTTCTGTAATTTATTTTCCGAATGGAATTTTTGTATCTATATACATTTAATACAAGAATATATGCGTGTATATCCGGCGCTTTTTAGAAGATCGGGATGCATCTCGAATCAAAATTTTTGGATTTTTAATTAGTTTTTATGGTTGACGACCTAGTTTTCACACTTCTGCAGAGAGTACAGTTTTTTTAATATAATCTATATATTCATGGGTTCTTTTTAAATTAGATTATAACTAGCGATAAATACCTTTTAAAATTATAATCATATTTATTATTTATCAACTAATTATCGAAAAGGTTACTCACCCTTTCTTCTTTTCACGGCCGACTTGAAACTTAGGGAGTTAGAAGATAATATCGATGACACAAAATAATATTTCTGGAACTTTGGTTTTCAGCATATTTACTTAAATGATGATGCAATGGTACTATTTACAATGAAAATATATGTACAAAATTTGACGATTAATTAACATTTTTCAGATTATTCAGATTCACATAATGAATAACTTTCTGTATATTCAAAATATTCAGTTTTCTTCTTCTTTAATAAAACAGAATCATAATAAATTTTAAGACACCGTAAAAGTGCCTTTCCTTTCAAGCCTACATCTTTTTAACACTCCACTTTCGAATCGAAAGTGCATCTTGTTCTAATAAAACCAAAAGAGAATAAAAATAAAAAATAAAGCATTCCCGCTGTCACGACAGGTGGCCGAAAAACAGAGGGAAAAGAATGGGGGGAAGGCACTGATGTTGCAACATCCTCCCACCTTGAGCATGGAAAGATTCTGTACATGCTCAACAAAATATTAAAGAAAAAGGAAAACTGTTTACATTCTAAAATATTCTTAGTAAAATAAAAATAATAATAAACAATATGATATAAAAATAGTTCAGAAAAATGTTCAATCATTTTGGACTTAAAGTTATATAGTCAGTTTAGATATTAAAGTTTTTTCACTGGTTTGATAATTCTACCAAAACTAGAGGTCTGAATTTGATTCTTGTTTACAATTGTATCACTAAGTTCTAAAAGGCAAATCCTCTGTAATGGTCGTAAAATTTCACCATTCATGGTTTTCAGTTTGGCAAGACGAAATTGTCCATCTTTACCAGGATAGAGTTCCACCACTTTGGCCAATGGCCACTGAATGCGTTTCAAGTTGTCATTTTGCACTAAAACTAAATCTCCAATTTTAATATTGCTGTTAGGAGGTTTCTTTACATTGTTAAATTCACGAAGAGATCCCAAATATTCAGTTCTAAATCTCTTGCAAAGATCGTCTTTTAGTTTTTGTCGGTATTCAAATCTTTTTCTCAGGTTATTTCTTTCTATAAAATCCAAGTCAGGTACTCCTGTTTCACGGAGATCTTTCAAAAACATTTCAGGTGTGAGAGGTGTTAAATCTTCAGTATCCTCAGATACATATGTAAGTGGTCGTGAATTCACCATACATTCTGTGTCGCAAATGGTAGTATATAACTCTTCATAGTTCAAATGGGCTTTTCCTAAAACTCTTTTCAACATTGATTTGATAATGCGAATCAATCTTTCCCAAAATCCACCCCACCACGGAGAGGCCGGTGGGTTAAGTTTCCATTTAATTCGTTTTATAGTGGCAAATTCTTCAATCTGTACCCAATCCACAGAATTTAATTCTTTTCTTGTCGCAACTAAGTTGGTTCCATTATCACTGTAGATGATACGTGGTCGTCCTCTACGTGAAATGAATCTTCTCAAGGTCTGTATGAAATTCTCTGTTGTCAAGGAAGTCGTCAATTCTAGGTGGATAGCTCGAAAAACTGCACATGTATACAGAACTACCCAACATTTGCTGCCATCTTTTAAGAATAGTGGCCCGAAAAGATCTGTTCCTGTAATTTCAAAAACACCAGCTTCTCTCACTCTATCTTCAGGCAGAGGTGAACTCAGCACTTCAGCAGCTTTCGAAGAGAATCTCTGACACTGGACACATCTATGCAGAATCTTTCTAATGGTCTTCCTGCATCTTATTATCCAGAATTTCTCTCGAATTGCTGACATAAGAATTTGTATTCCTGCATGATTCATTTCTGTATGTTCATTTTCAATAATTCTACAGGTTACGTTATGGTCCGCTGGCAAAACTACTGGATATCTAAAATTTTCTGAATCTTTTCGCATTGATATTCTAGTTTGAACTCTGATGACTCCCATTTCATCAACAAATGTACGCAAAGAGGATAAGTTTTTCTTAAAATTTAAATCTTGATTCTGAACAAACTTCATAATCGTAAGTTCAGCCTTTTCAATTCCTTCAACTGTTAAATTGGTCATTACTCTTGCTTCTTTAGGTTTTTTAACATTTTCTTTAAATCTGAGTATCCATGCTGTGACCTTTAACATCTTTTTATACGAGGAACATTTCTCGTAAAAGTCTATGTTTTCCGATGACACATTGGCTGCAGAAACTATTGTTTTTCTTCTCTCTGATTCTATTACATTTAAATCAGGTTCTAAAACTTCGTTAGGCCAAAATTCTGAAGATCTTCTTAACCAAGAAGGTCCTTCCCACCACCGGGATTTTTGGAGAAATTCAGCAGAACAGCCCCGAGATGGCAAATCGGCAGGATTGAGCCTCCCTGGTACGTATTTCCACTTCTCTGGATGGCTGAGGGATCTAATTTCTTGCACTCTATTGTAAACAAAAGGTGCCCAATTTTCATTTCTTTTTATCCAAAATAGAGCATTTGATGAATCTGTCCAAAAATGTGTTGGAATACTTGGCTGTCTTAGATCTGTTTTTACACTTTGCGCTAGTCTTGCTCCTATGGTACAGGCAAGAAGTTCTAGCCTGGGAATGGTGACTGACTTCAATGGGGCTACCCGAGATCTGGCTTGCACAAGTTGGCAGGTAATGGCATTAAAATTTTCTGCTCTTAAAAAAATGCAAGTTGCATAGGCTGCTTTGCTTGCATCGCAGAATACATGAAGGCTCATTTCCGTATTCACCGGATCAAGTACAAGGAGTCTTGGAATAGCAACGTCATTCAACTTATGTAGTCCCCTTTTCCATTTCTCAAATTTTTTCCCAACACATTCAGGTAATTCAGAATCCCAACTCACTTTTAGTTGCCAACATTCTTGAAGTAAAATTTTTGGTGCTAAGGTTACAGGACAACTATATCCGATGGGGTCGAATACTTTATGGGCTACTGACAATATTTGTCTTTTGGTAACTGTCTTGATTTCTTCTTGATTTTCTCGCAAATTTATACTTAGTGAATCATTGTTTAAATCCCATAATAATCCCAAAACTGGAACATTTCTTTTCTTGGAGGGAGTAGAATTTTCTTCTGTTGGATTGATAATATTATGCTCCCACCCTCTTAGATCGAATTTTGCAGTACTAAGGATATATTTAGACTCCGAAATAAATTTTTCAAGTTTTTCGACGCTTTCTACACTAGTAACACTATTATCTACATAAAAAGATTCTGCTAGTTTATCAGCAGTTTCTTTTAGTTCATCGTTAACCTGTTGCAAGTGGTACTTTAGAGTTGCTCCTAACAAGTAGGGACTACAAGTGAGGCCGAATACTACTCTTCTATGCTGAAAAATCTTAATATTTGAAGGATCACCCTCCTCCCACCACAGGAATCTAAGATATGGTCGGTCTACTTCGCTGAGCTGAATTTGTAGGAACACTTTACGAATATCTGAAATTACCCCAATTTTTTTAAAACGAAATCTATTAATTACAGAGGGAATTAGTTCCACTAAGTTGGGACCCTTTCCCAAACAATCATTAATAGAAGGAGAGCCCTTTTCTCTCGCTGACCCATCAAAAACTGGACGAATTTTAGTTGTGGAATTTTCTTTAATAACTGCTCTGTGGGGCAGAAAATGTTCATTTAGATTATCACGGTATGGCTCAACTTCTTCAATGATTTCTTCTGCAAGCCATTCGTCAAAAACTGCTTCGTAGGCTTCTAATCTTCCAGATTTCTTCAGTGATTCCACGCAATTCTTCAATCTTCGCTCAGCAATTGGTCTACAGCTAGGTAGTGGAGGATGGCCTTCAATCCATGGAAGGCTTACTTCATATCTGCCGTCTTCAACAGTTTTAATATTTTGGTTAAAATATTCTTCAGCAGCTATGTCTAATTCTTCTCTCGTGTTCTTATTTCCTGAATCCAAAATTCCTAAAGTATCCAGGGACCAAAGATCTGAAATCTGTGCATTGGCCACATGAAGAGATAAAACAACATTTGTACTATCGTTGGAACTAAATTCTTCAGTTTTACCCATCAATGTCCAACCTAATTTTGTTTCAAAGGCCACTAAACCCTTCGAGAGTAATTTACTTTTCCCTGTAAAAAGTTTCCCACATACATCTGCACCAATTAACAAATCAATTTCTCTATTTTTATTTCTTCTAAATTTTGTTGAGTTGTCATAATCTGAAAATTGAATTCCCCGCCTTCTTGCTTCGTTAATCCATGGCCCATTTCGTAATTTAGGTACTTCTGCGCAAATTTTTTCTTGATCAAGAACTTCAAAATTACACAAATAGTTTTTATTTAAATCACTTAAATTTATTCTATATCGTAAATGATCATGTGTTTGTTGTAACCCACCAAACAAACTATGGTTTAATTTTTCTTGCCCTGTAGGTGTATAACCAATTTTCTTTATTATTTCTTTTTTCAAATAAGATTTCTGAGATCCTGAATCAATTAATGCTCTGATAATGTATTCTTTATCTTTATTGATTAACCTTAGCGTTAAAGTTTGGAGTAACACTTCTTGATTGCAAGTTTTGTTGGACAAAGTGGTATTTTCATTTGTAACTTGTTTTTCAGAATTATTTTCTGGACACATTATATCGAAATGACGGCGAGAACAAATACGGCATTTTACAAAGCAGCGGCAATTTTTTGCCAAGTGACCTTTAGAGAAACACACAAAACAATGACCACGTTTCATCAAAAAATCTCTTTTTTCACTGAATTCTTTAGTTTTGAATTCTTTACAATCCTGCAATAGATGTTTTTCGCTATTACAAAAATTACCGAAATGTCGTTTATTGCCTGAATTATTATTGTAAAGGCCAGCTGCAGTTGAGGGACGAATTTTGTTTCTTTTTGGTGATTCATAACTTTCTTTCTTATTTGATGTGGTGGAAATATGTTCTGAGTGTTGGGCATTTGAAATTAGTGCAGTAGCTTTTTCGCGACTAACAACTTCTGTTTTTAAAATTTCAATCATTTCTGAAACTTTCCACTGATCATCATCGCCGTATTTTTTCGTTATTTCTAAAACTATGTCTGCTGGTAAAAGTTTTATGAAAATTGGGCAAAATAACGTGCTGTAATTTTCTTCTTTTATCCCTAGGGATTCTAGATTTCTTATTTCTGTCTGACATGTGTCCAGTAATTTTCTTAATTCAAATATATCGTTGGATTTTTTTACAGGACAAAGATTTAGTAATTTATTTAAATGTGAATTAATTAATAATGTTTTTTTACCAAATCGATCTTTTAATGTTTCCAGAGCCGCGTAATAATTATTGTTTGTTAGCGTGAAACCTTTTATTGCATCAGCAGCTGTACCACTTAAGTATGTTCTCAAATAGCTAAATTTATCAATATTTGATAAAACTGAATTCTTATCGATTGCTGCTTCAAACTGATCCATAAATCTTTGGAAATCGGTTGGTTCACCGTTAAATCTATCAATGTTTAATCGAGGAAGATTAATATAACCTTGATCTAATTTTGGTGTTCTATTACCTTCTATTACGGGGCTAGTCGATAAAATGTTAGAATTACTACTATTTTTTATTTTAATCATTTTACTTTTTACTTTAGTTTTCCAAATCAAAATATTTGAATTATATTCATCGCATTTTAAAACTTCCTCTTCAACCTCTTCTACTTTGATATTTTTCTGTATCTCGTCATCTAATGAATTCAGTTCCCTATCTTTTAAATTTAACTCTTCTAAATATTGTTCTAACTCTTCTTCTCCAACATCAATTTCCAATAACCTGCCTTCGATTTTATTTATTAACTTCGTGGTTTGCGCTCTAAGAACACTTCTTTTTTGTTTTTGAATTACACTCATTATGCTAATTATAAATAACAAATCTTTTAAAATATTATTATTTGATCAATTATCAAATAAAATTTCTTGTCAAAGTAGTTAATTAAACGAAAACATTTCAAAGTTATGCATTCATCATATTAATATATAATGCAATAATTCAAAACACAAAGTATTGCACAAACCCAAACTAAAATATTCTTTCGTTTCATTTTTATGAAAGGAACAAATTTCAAGAACAAAACTAATAATATAAATATCTAATATCATTTATTATTTATTATTTATTTCAAATGTAAGTGAAAACGAAACTTTTTCGTTGAAACCAAAACTTTTTCTCTTTATTTATATATCATCAAAAGAACAAATTTTCAAATATTCAATTAAAATAACATTTATATTTATTTATTTCGATGTTGGAGAAAGTAATCAAGTCGGCCGTCCCTGTTCTGGGGCGCCACTAATTTAATATAATCTATATATTCATGGGTTCTTTTTAAATTAGATTATAACTAGCGATAAATATCTTTTAAAATTATAATCATATTTATTATTTATCAACTAATTATCGAAAAGGTTACTCACCCTTTCTTCTTTTCACGGCCGACTTGAAACTTAGGGAGTTAGAAGATAATATCGATGACACAAAATAATATTTCTGGAACTTTGGTTTTCAGCATATTTACTTAAATGATGATGCAATGGTACTATTTACAATGAAAATATATGTACAAAATTTGACGATTAATTAACATTTTTCAGATTATTCAGATTCACATAATGAATAACTTTCTGTATATTCAAAATATTCAGTTTTCTTCTTCTTTAATAAAACAGAATCATAATAAATTTTAAGACACCGTAAAAGTGCCTTTCCTTTCAAGCCTACATCTTTTTAACACTCCACTTTCGAATCGAAAATGCATCTTGTTCTAATAAAACCAAAAGAGAATAAAAATAAAAAATAAAGCATTCCCGCTGTCACGACAGGTGGCCGAAAAACAGAGGGAAAAGAATGGGGGGAAGGCACTGATGTTGCAACAGTTTTAGTGCAGGACCCCCATGATATCTTTTAAATTTTTGTCGCTGTGTTGGCGAAGACTTTTCATTTATTTTGACACAATTTTTTGTCGTAAAAAAACTAGTTCCTATTTTGATTATAATTTTTATGATTGCGTTTTTTAGTCTATTTATGATAATAATTCCTATTTTTTAAAGTATTGCATATATATCTTTAAAATATTGCTATGCTTAAAATGACGCTTTCAAAGATTCTAAAGAAGCAACTGTTAAAAATACATTTTTCCATCTCATCAGACAAATGTCGTCGTTTTAGGAACTTTTTATGTGAAATTGACTTTGTCATAGTGTCTTCGTGTCATGCTAATATACAATTAAGGTAAATATAAGATCTCTGGTTTGCTCCGTGGCTCGGTTGGTTAGAGCATCGCGTTAATAAGGCGGTGGTCGAGAGTTCGGTCTCCGGAAGGGCCGGCGTGTAAATTTTTGAGGATAATTAGTAAAAAAGGTGTCAATTGATAAAAGCAAATTTCTTAAAAATTCACAATATCTTAAGAATTTTTGAAAAGATTTTTTAAGAAGTTTTTCTTTCTTTCTTTCTTTCTCTTTTTTTTTTTTTTTAATATTAGAAAACACAAAATATTTTAGATATTGAAAAAGCTAAAAATAAAAAGTTTTAAGTACAAAATACATAAATAAATATTTTCAGAAGTTTTATATATATACTATATATTATTATATGAAGTTGAATTTGTCATCACGTTTTCTGTCACGCTAAAAAACAAGACGCTTCCACTTAACAAAAAAATATATAATAATAATAATAATAATAATAATTAAGCAATCCATTGTATTTCTATCTCTTAATGGCTCAGTTGGTTACAGCGTCATGTTAATTTTTCAAATAATTAATAGAAAAGGTGACAGTTGATAAAAAGAAATATTTCGTTGTGTACACAGTATCCTAATAATTTTTTAAGAGTTTTTTAAGTAGCATTTTATCTAGTTACTAAAAAGCGCAAAACAAGAATTTAAATAAAAATAAATAAATAAATAACATTTTTAGAAGCTTTTTATTGAAATCGGATTTCGTTATCGCGTCTTCATGTCAGACTAATAAATAGCACCTCAACTTTAAAATAAATGTCAGCAGTCCTTGTAGCAACTCGTTGGCTCAGTTGGTTAGAGCATCAAGTTGCTAATGCGATGACTGTGAGTTCCATCCCCGAAGGATCGATGCGTTAAATTTTGAAGATAATCAATAGAAAATGTGTCAATTGATAAAAGGAAATTTTTGATTATCTACACAGTATTCTAAGAATTTTTTAAGAGTTTTTTTTTTTTTTTTTTTTTTTTTTAAGAAGCTTTATTTTAGATACTAAAAAGCATAAAATAAAAAGTTGAATATATATATATAAATTTATTCTTTTAGAAGCTTTTTATTAAAATTGGATTTTTATCATCGTGTCTTTGTGTCATTCTGAGAAAGAAGGCGTCTCCACTTTAATGTAAATTTAAACAACCTTTTTCGTCGCTCGTTAGCGCATTTGGTTAGAGCATCATGGTGATAAGGCGATGCTCGTGGGTTCGATCCTCGCAAGCCGATGCGTTTTTTTTTTCCGGATAATTAATAGAAACGATGTCAAATGATAAAAGAAAATCTTTCATTATCTACGCAGTATCTAAAAGAATTTTGTAGTCTCTATATATTAAAAAAAAGTTTCTGTCGCTGGCGTCAATTTTTTTGTCTGCGACAGCATCTTCTCACGGAGGGCAAAGTATTCTGCATCATGAGAGGTATCAATGTGTTCCGACGACTTCAAGTAAGGCATTTCAGCTGCTTAGAAATTTCTATCATTTTAATTAACGAAGTAATTAACTAAAAACTTCGGGTTTGTAAAGGTACTCTATTTGCCACCTCACAGAAAGTTTCTCTTATGACGTTGTTTTTCTGTCATGATATCATTTTCCACGGGAAAATTAAAATGTGATCCATGGAGTAAGAAATAATAAAATCAATGTTAATGTTACTGTTAAGAAAAATATTTCTATTATTAAAAAATTCTTATGCTGTTTATTAATTTCTTATATGTTCTTTCGCGAATAATGGTCGTGATTTTCCATTATCCATTATAGGTCAGAATTTAATTTGGTGATAATTTTGATATCTAAATCTGTATTATAACAAGTTTTTTAAAAAGTTACTGAATTTATTAGTTTTTGTTTTTTTTAAGTCAGTTGTTTAGAGAGACGGAAATGTTTTTGGAATTTTTGAAAAAATGTGGGGTACAAGTATAATGTTGGTCCATAATTGGATTTAGTGATTTTTCTTTGGCGCCGTTTTGAACGATTACGGCATAAATAATTAAAAATAAGCTTAATTAATTTTGTACATTAATAATGACGCCATTTTGAAAAACGCGTTTTGCTTTTGATTACGCTTGGAATCCATGGCAACCATTTGAGAAAAAGTCATTTTGCCATAATCACCAAAAGAAAAATCGCCAAATGCACTTGTGGACCAACACTATATTAGTTCCCGGGAAGCATATTATATATATATATATCGTTATCGTTCAAATCGGCGCCAAAGAAAAATCGCCAAATCTAGCTGAGGGGAAATACTATAGTTGTACCATATATATATATATATATATATATATATATATATATATATATGCATAATACTGATGATCCTCGTAATTGTTTCATGCAAAGAAAAGAAAGTTAATTTTAAATATTTATTTTATTAATGTTAAAAATAAGCTTAATTTATTTATGTACATTACAAAACAGACGCATTTTGAAAAACGCATTTTCATCGCATTTCGCCGTAATTATCAAAAGAAAATTGCCAAGTAGTGTTGTGGACCAACATGCAAGTTGTTCCAAATAGAGTCAAAATCAAACTCATTTATAAATCTTGTTCATTTATAAATTTCGCACTCATAATTTTTTAACATTACAGAATTAGACATTTCTGGGACACATTTCATATTTCTAATTATGGCAAAACACAAATCCATCACCTAAAAAGTGTAGGCAACAGAAAAAAGTATAAGTATTTGAGAAAAAGTATAGGCTTTAGATTATAAGAACTAGATTTTTTTTCTTTTCTTTTTTTTTTCCTTTTTTAAAAAACAAGCAATTACACCCCCCCCCCCCCCAAAAAAAAAAAAAAAAAAAAAAAAAAAAAATCATCGCCAAATACTGACAAAAATTTAAACGTTGCCAAGGGGACATATATAATAAAGTTGTAAGACAAAATGGTCTAAATATTATAAATTTCTTTCTATTCTAAAATAATAATAATAATAATAAAATAATCACTATATTTAAAGGGGACTAATGTGCAAGTTGTACCTGACGGGACTAAAATGAAAGTTGTACCTCAAGGGACTAATGTGAAAGTTGTACCTCACGGGACTAATATCCCATTCCTATTGAAAACCGTTCTGGCATTTATTTAGTCTTATGTTCGTTGTGCAATTTAGTTTATATTGATCAAACAAGAAGGTGTTTGAAATATAGAATAAACGATCATCATCGAAATGTTCGTTATGAAGAGATCTCTAAATCTATTGCTTCCCACTGCTGGGCTCATAGTCATCGTTTTGATTTTTCTAAAACTAACATAATTTCATCTCCTGTCTTCTCTTCCCATTTGAATATCCATGAAGATTTTTACATATTTAAAAATTCGAAAATTCTTCTTAATGATATTTGTTCCACTTCATTCTTGCCTGATGCTATGAAATTACTCACATTAGTTCAATTTTCCTTTAATTTTGGTATTTTTAGATTTTGTTCCCTTTTTTAATCTAATTTACTTAGGTATTTATTTGTTTTCTTCTTTTATTTCATAATTATGTAGGGCTGACACTAGGCTAATTTGGCATGGTGCCCTTTTAAACAGTTTTTAGCACCCTGTGGCCCTTTTTCAACATATTTTAGCACCTGGCGGCCCTTTAAAAAAAATTTTTGGTATAAAGTAGCCTTTTCTAACATTTTAAATGTTTAGAGGCCTTTACATTCCCCCCCCCCCCTCCTGACTTTTAAACTTTCTTAGCAGTAGTTCTTCAGCATTCCTGGAATAACAAATGCATACAGCCTATATATATATATACAAGGAAAATTAGTAATTTACTTTTGTTACGTACAAAACTCATAACATAGAACACCGCAAATTATGCAAATAATGCCCCTTTTTATTGAATTCCCTCAGGCGGCCCTTTTATTTTAAAGTCAGCACTATTCTCCTCACACCAGTATTTATGTTTACATTCATCTGTATATATTTTTGCTGCTCACTTAAAACGATTTTTTGTGCTTTGACTGCAGCACTTGTGCCTACTTTTTTCGCCTGACGAAGGATTGTGTGTTCTTTTGAACCGAAACAATTATTGCAAGTTTATTGAATTTTATGGTGTTTATTCAAAGTTTTGTAATTATTGCTTTTATACGCCAGGTCTGGGGTGTTTTCTTATTATGAAACTAGCAGGCTTTGCCCGCTTCGCTAGACATTAAATTTAAATGAGTTGTCATTAATCTTTATTAATAACATAAGTTCTCGCTGTGATTGGTAGAGGTTTTCTCGCTCGCAACGTGAAGAGTCTGGGTCCCCACTGTCTCTTCGGCACAACTTACCCACTTCTTACTTCCCCTTCCTCAGAAGGTGAGTTCGAAGTTTTGTAAAATCCCACTAATGTACATAATGCGTACACTTAATCAATATCCACACACAAAAATTCGCCATTCTAAGATAATTCAAAGCGAATTCAAACGGAAAACGTGTTTTTACACATGCTTAATGCCCTCCGACTCCGAGAAGGTGGTGGTGGTGGGGGGGGGGGGGGGGGGATTTCGAATTTCGTAAAATCCCGTTACAATAAGTGCCGGTTGCATACAAACAATTTTTACACAAAATTTCGTGACCACAGAAGTCTTTAATAGAAAATATTATAAATAATAAAAAAAAAGTAAGTAAAGAAAATATATAGACACGACATTATTTCATTATTTAAAACATGAAAATCTGGCATTGACAGATTTTAATTTAGTGCCAGAGGCCTACTGCTAAACTTGTTAATATCGACAAATTCTTCTTTAGTTAATTCGTGACGATCTAAATTCCATGATAAAGTTTTCATTAAATCAATCCAATGTGTTTCAGCTGCAGATACTGTAACAAATAACGTTGGAAGTCCAAACTGTCTTATAGCCGCAAAACAACGTTTTTTCTCTTTTTCCCAATGAGGGGGAGGTGTGCCTTGGGGGGGACTCATGTCAAAGGTGTGCCTTGGGGGGGGACTCATGTCAAAGTTGTATCTTGTGGGGGGGGGACTCATGTCAAAGTTGGGCCTTGGGGGGACTCATGTCAAAGTTGTACCTTGGGGGGACTCATGTCAAAGTTGTACCTTGGGGGGGACTCATGTCAAAGTTGGGCCTGGGGGGGACTCATGTCAAAGTTGTGCCTTGGGGGGACTTCATTCAATAAATCCGCATTCAATAAACCGACTGAAATAGGCCCTTAGCACTAATAAGAGTGACGTATAAAAATTCGACAACGCTGTACCGACTGAAATAGGTGTACCTTGGGGGGGACTCATGTCAAAGTTGTGCCTTGGGGGGACTTCATTCAATAAATCCCCATTCAATAAACCGACTGAAATAGGCCCTTAGCACTAATTAAGAGTGACCTATAAAAATTCGACAACGCTGTACCGACTGAAATAGGGTTACCTTGGGGGGGGGGACTCATGTCAAAGTTGTGCCTTGGGGGGACTTTATTCAATAAATCCCCATTCAATAAACCGACTGAAATAGGTCCTTAGCACTATTAAGAGTGACCTATAAAAATTCGACAACGCTGTACCGACTGAAATAGGGGTACCTTGGGGGGGACTCATGTCAAAGTTGGGCCTGGTGGGACTCATGTCAAAGTTGTGCCTTGGGGGGACTTCATTCAATAAATCCCCATTCAATAAACCGACTGAAATAGGCCCTTAGCACTAATTAAGAGTGACCTATAAAAATTCGACAACGCTGTACCGACTGAAATAGGGATACCTTGGGGGGGACTCATGTCAAAGTTGTGCCTTGGAGGGACTTCATTCAATAAATCCCCATTCAATAAACAGACTGAAATAGGCCCTTAGCACTAATTAAGAGTGACCTATAAAAATTCGACAACGCTGTACCGACTGAAATAGGGGTACCTTGGGGGGGGACTCATGTCAAAGTTGGGCCTGGGGGGGACTTCATTCAATAAATCCTTATTTAATAAACCGACTGAAATAGGCCTCTAGCACTAATTAAGAGTGACCTATAAAAATTCGACAACTGTACCGACTGAAATAGGCCTCTAGCACTAATAAATACAAAAAGCACAGCTTTAGTATGGGAACCCTTTGGTGACTTTAAATATTTTAAGCCATTTTTGCGATGAACTGAATTGGCTATCTCAATTGTGCAATTAAAGATCTTGGCGAGAAACGTCAGAACTACTTCGGAGCCAAATTTCAAATTTTGCCAAAGGGATCCAATACTAAAGCTGTTCCATACCGAATCTGGGTTGAAAATGGAAAAGGGTAAAATAAATTAGAAATATCAGACCTATATATATAAATTTGATACCAAATAAAAGGGGCGATTTTTCTGAATCCAGGGGTGCAAACAGGATTTCGATGCAACAATTAGATTTTTAAAAAATAACTAAAGTATGAAATTTAAGTGGCAACGGAAAAACGGAAAAAGGGGAAAATAAATTAGAAATATCAAACCTATCGTTACAAATTCAGTACCAAATGAAAGGGGTGATTTTTCTGAATCCTGTGGTGTAAACAGTTTTTCGATACGACAATCAGATTTTTTAAAATTAACTAAAGTATGAAACTCAGATGGCGTACATCATGTCAATCTTTTCATAATTTGTAGTGCGAATCACGCGAATAAAAAAGTCTTTAACTTAAAAATTTATTTTTATATTTTATTTTTCCATTCAAAGCGTTTTAGTGAAAAAATATTTATGGCGCATGCGCAGGCGTTTTTTACCCACAATTTTAACACTATTCATAATTTTGAAAATTTCTATAGATATAATTTCAAGTTGGGTGAAGACCTAAGTTTCTGTCAAGCGCCGTTGAATTCCGTCCAGCCGTTCTCGAGTGATGGCCGGACAAACGTGTTTTAGTCTTTTACCCCCTAGGGGGGAACGGGGGGGACTTTCTGAAAAGTTGATAGATATAATTTTAAGTTGGGTGAAGACCTAAATTCCTGCCAAGCGTCGTTGAATTCCGTCCAGCCGTTCCCGAGTGATGCCCGGACAAAAAAAGCGACATTCGGACACGATGACACACACACAGACACACACACACACAGGCAAAATTTTCTGAAGTCATTTTCGGCTTTCATGGGGTGTGAAACGTGAAGATATCGCAAAATTTTTCGATTCCGACAAATTTACAGACAAAACTCTGATTTTATTAATATAGATTAGGTATTGTTCACTCTTAAGGAAAAAGAAAATCAGTAATTTATTTATTATTATTATTTTACATATTTAAACCAATTAAAAAACGTTTTTCTTTTTTCCCATATTGTGTGATAAATATTTTAAGAAATGTAGTAGCCATTGCTAAGGAACGCGACAGAATTACCGCATGCCTTTATTAGGAAGAACAAACTAAAAAAGAGTCCCATTGTCCAAAAATAAATCTTTTTTATACAGAAATTTATATCTTACTTAGGTGTTGGTGTCAGTGTTTGGGAAAAATTCCGAGTGACTGTTCTAGGGTCCTAGGCCTAAGGGAGAATGCCTTCTGTGGAGGTCTTTCTATGGGATCCTAGCCCGTATTTACGCAAGTTTCGGAGAAAACCACGGAAAATTCCGAATGACTAGGCCGACAAGCGCGATCTGGGATCGTACCCGGCACCTCACGTCTACCTGCTTGACAGAAAGATTGTGGATTCAATAATCGAGCCAATTGAAGATTATCATGAAAGTCAGTCTCTGGTGCACATAAACTCTGTCGTAGCTGCAATATCCTTCATGCTCTGTGCAAATAATACCTCTGGAAGATACTGAAGCGGGGGAGCCCTCTTCCGCAGAAGATAAAAATTGTGATGGCTTGTCTTCGGATCGCCACTGGGGCGTTAATCCCAAACCGTCGCCAATTGCCCAATATGTGCCTATTAATGCGACGTTAAATCAGCTTCCTTGCGCTATTTCATGTCACGAAACACTAGTTGAATTCTACAGACTTATAAATATTTCAAAACTCGTAAGCGATGAAACTAAAATAGAAAATTTGCTTAAAGGATCACTTAGAATCAAAAATTGTTAGTACAAATCGTTATAACCAAATCAAACCTTATCTAATTTCGTTTTTATACAATAGCCATAACGTACAATAAACTGCTTTTTTTTTTTTTTTTCAAGCTAAGGTCTTGAAAAAACGTAATTTTAAGTCTTTGGAGGTGAGAAAGCGATTGTGCATACTTACGAGTCAGTTGTAAGTATCTGAAATGGGAGAAGGGCGCCGCAGTCGCCACAGAGCGCGAATTTGCTAAGGTCAGAATTTTCAATGGTCGTTGCATGGTAAGCGAACATGCTGTTGTAGGTGCCTGAACAGGGAAGGGCGCCGCTCAGCTGGAGTTTGCTGCAAACTTATTCTTAAAGTGTCCTGAATACGATCAAAGTTTACAACAGTCTTTTGCATGGTAAGCGAACAGACTATTGTAAGTGTTTGAAATGGGAAATCATGCCATAGGCGCCCCCGAACAGGAATTTGTTATAATCAGATTTTTTTAAGTGTCGTGATAACGAAGAGAATTATGAAAAAGTAATAAATAACTTTCAGCATATCAATCTTATAAACTTTAATAAATTTTAAATCCAACGTTTCGGCTAAATTCCTTCATTAGCCTTCCTCAGGGAAGAATGATGTTAAAAAACACATAAACATAGAAAATTTAAGTACATGATACCACAATTACAACTTCAAAACATTTAACAGATGATTACACAAATTGTAAAAATATACTATATACATTTTTAAAAATATGCTAAAACACTCAAAGGAACATGAAACATGATCACTACAAGACAAGGATAAAGAGCTACTAAAGCAAAGGTTAAAAATATCAAAATTGCGGGGTTGCCAGAACTAAATTAAAGCAGGGTAACCATAAATTAATTTAAGCCCAAGAAATGAAGCCAAATTGAGGGGGGGTTTACGGATAAGGAATCGTTACAAATTTCTGATTTTCTTTTAATAATTTCGAATGATTCATAAAGAAGTGCTTGGTTTCTATTGTCAGTATTGTAAATTATTTTGGCATTTTCAAAATCGGGGTCAATGGGATTAGTATTATAATTTCGTGAAAAAGCTGTGTTGGGTCTATTATATTTTAAATCTGCAATATGCTCCTTCATTCTATCACAAAAAGGTCTATTAGTCATACCTATATAGTAGTTAGTTTTATTATCCACTTTATATGGGATTTCATAAACACCAGATTTCAATTTGGGGGGAGGAGGATCAAGTTTTTTAGAAATTAATGAATTTAATTTTAAAGGAGCTTTAGCAACCAAATTAACTTTTTTATGTTTAAATAATTTAGAAATTCCCTCATGAAGAGAGGGCAAATATTGAATTTTCTTAAACTTACTATTAGAAGATTTATTATCATTAGAAGATGAAGAAGGGGGAGGAGGGGACATAATTTTATAAATTAATTTATTTATAGTCTTGATTTTATAACCATAATTAATAGCCAAATTATAAATAAAATCGATTTCATGGTCTAAGGCCTCAAGGGTAGAACTATGACTAAAAGCACGTACATGTACTTAAATTTTCTATGTTTATGTGTTTTTTAACATCATTCTTCCCTGAGGAAGGCTAATGAAGGAATTTAGCCGAAACGTTGGATTTAAAATTTATTAAAGTTTATAAGATTGATATGCTGAAAGTTATTTATTACTTTTTCATAATTATAAAAGCAGCATATATAAAAAAGTGGAATAAATATATCTGAACGAAGAGAATTTTCAAGGATAGTTTGCACAGTAGGAAAATTGGTTGTTATACACGTTTAAAAAGGCTGTTTTAGGCGTCTAATTAGTTAAGAGGGCGCCACCTAACGGGAGTTTGCTACAGTCAGACATTTTAATGCGAACTTTTTTTGATGGTCGGTGAACCAGTTGGTTGCCGAAGGAAGCTTCTGATGCATAAAAATCTTAAGTGTTTTTGGTAACTAACGATAATCAACAAAATTATGATCCACTTTCAAATAAACTTCAAGGCGCAAAACAGCGCCCCAGAAACCTCATTATGCCTTTGAAGGTGCCTGAACAGGGAAGGGCGCCGTTCAGCTGGAGTTTGCTACTCTTAAAGGGTCCCGAATACGATTAGAATTTTCAACTGTCTTTTGTACGGTAAGCGAACAGACTATTGCAAGTGAACAAAACGGGAACTCATGCCATAGGGAACTCATGCCAAACAGGAATTCGTTATGATCAGATTTTTTTAAGCGTCATGAATACAATGAGAATTTTCAAGGGTCGTTTGCACGATAGGAAAACAGGCTGTTTTAGGCGTCTAACTAGTTTAGAGGGCGCCGCAGCCGCCACCAAACGGGAGTTTGCTACAGTCAGACACAACTTTTTTGCTGGTCGGTGAACCAGTTGGTCAGCTTGTGATACATAAAACTCGATAAGTGTTTTTGTTAAATAACGATAATTAACAAAATTATGATCCACTTTCAAATGAACTTTAAGTCACAAAACAGCGCTCCCAGAAACTTCAATATGCCGCCCTATTTTTTAAAACATTGGGGAGGGGGAGACTCCCCCCCTCAAGCTACGCCCCTGGCCGCAGCCGCCACCAAACGGGAGTTTGCTACAGTCAGACACAACTTTTTTGCTGGTCGGTGAACCAGTTGGTCAGCTTGTGATACATAAAACTCTTAAGTGTTTTTGTTAAATAACGATAATTAACAAAATTATGATCCACTTTCAAATGAACTTTAAGTCACAAAACAGCGCTCCCAGAAACTTCAATATGCCGCCCTATTTTTTAAAACATTGGGGGGGGGGGTAGACTCTCCCCCTCCCCCCCCTCAAGCTACGCCCCTGGACTAATGTGCAAGTTGCACAGGACGAACAAACTATTTCTTTCAACGAAAATGCCTACTAACCCTGGACGATAGGTCTAATATATCGGATCATATTATATATCGTATTTATCGTAATATAACTCAATACTTATTTCGCTTCCTTCTTCGACTCGTTTTAATACGCATTTTTTATATGCATGAGCAGCCCCCGAAAAACAAAAACATTAAATCATTAAATTCATTTTTTTACTTATTTTTATTTCATATTATTTCACGCGCACTTTTTATTTCCTAATTCAAAATTATTAAAAAAACTTTTTCGATATCGCTTGTAACAATACTGATTATTATTAATTTCCTTTTCTTTTTCTTTCAATAATAATAATAATAATAATAAAGATTTTGATGAAATTCTGGCAAAAGCAGAATTTAGTTTAGGACGGAGGACTATTAGTTTTTTTTTTTTTTTTTTTTTTTTCTTTTCAAATTATAACATCGCTTTCAAAATATTCAATTATATTTTCGATAAATTTTAGATTTCGACAAATGTCCAACTATCGAAATCGACAACGCAAAAATCCCAGATTGAGACTAATAGGCCCTCAGTCCTAAAAAAAAAAAAAAAAAAAAGCGTAATTTTTTATTAAAAAGCAAAAAAAAAAAAAAAAAAAAAAGTGGTATTGAATATGATTTGGTACCGATTCAGACGTACCCAATTGAGGCAGTATTAAAAATTTGTCGCAGTTGAGGCGGTAGGTGGGAAAGCACTGGTAACCGGTTTTGTGGTTACAACAATTGGCTCAGAAGCGCCCGTCTGGTTAGAACAGCCGTCCTATTGGCTCTTTTTCCCCACTTGGCACTTTCTACAAGCCTTTGCGCATGCGTGCGAAGGAGGTCTATATCTTATCTTTTCTCTGTGCAATACTCCTTTTTTTTTATTTGCAACCGTCTTGTCTGACGCAGACTGCTAGAACGCATGTAACTCGTGAAAAAAAAAAAAATCACTAGACACCCCTACCCTGCTGTGCACGAATCTGAGAACGTTGAGGCGGTAGTAACTCTGTAACTGAGCTGTAGCTGAGAGCTCTGTAGCTGAGAACGCATGTAACTCGTTTTCGCAGCAATCAGTATCACGCACGTAAATTAAAAAGGAGAATTTGTTCTCCGGAACTGTTTTGGGGAAATAAAGTAGGCCACCTCCTCGTGGTGTTCCCTGGAAACGCCGAATAAACGCGGTTAAGAGCCTACTACAAATTCATCTTCATGTTTGACAAGTAATAAATGCGCCAAATAGCCAATTATAAGTATCACCGCCTCAAACGGGAATAGCCAACAACCCTTTTTTCACCCTCACCGCCTCAATCGGGACAATTTTCATCTACCGCCTCAACTGGGAACGCCTCAATTGGTACATTACCTTAAATATTATGTATTTCAATTGTACATTAATTATGGGAATTTCTATAACATTTTTCTGCTTTTGTCTTGTGTTATACACTCATATTCAGTGAAAAGCCTCACAGGGACATTAATAAGTGAAGCGAACCGGGAGTTGGAGAGCGAAGCGAGCAGGGGACAGAGCCCCCTAGTTTTTTGAAAGAAGCTTCTTTTTTTTTTTTTTTTTTTTTTTTTTTTTGAGTTACTAAAATGCATAAAATAAAAATTTCAGTAAAAATAAAAATAAATAAATAAAAATAACACTGAAAGTTTTTAATTATTGTGGAGCCCTAAAAACCCTAAAATAAAAATTTATTTTTGCAGGGATATGTTATAAAATCATAAAAGTTTCACCAACAAGAAAATTTTAAAGAAAAATATAGATATTTTACTTTTGCAAAAGATGAAAATTTTAAATATTCCAAATCTTTTAAAAAGCATTCGATAACAATATTTCTTTTGTATAAGTATTTGTTAGATTTTTCTATGATTTTTCTTGACAGTTCTTTGACTTTTGGTTAGAGCGTCAATCTGACAACGCGATGGTCCCGGATTCCGTCCTCGAAAGAGGATATAGTACTTTTTTTGAAGATAAATAATCGGAAAAAAATGTCAATTGATAAAAGAAAATCTTTCGTTGTCTACAAAATATTCTAAGAAATTTTAATTAGTTTTTTTTTTTTTTTTTTTTTTTTTTAAGAAGCTTTATCCTTTTTTGTAACTAAAAAGCACAAAATAAAATTTAAGTAAACTATCATTTTTTAAAGTTAGAAGCTTTTTATTGTGAAACACTAAAAAGCATAAAATAAAATTTATTCTGGCCAAGACATGCTACAAAGAAATGAACGTTTCAACACTAAAACGTTTTAGAGAAAAATATAGGTACTTTCCTTTTGCAAGAAATGAAAAATTTTTAATGTTCAAAATATTTTAAAAAGCTTTCGAGACATTTGAAATTTCTGGCCTAACAAATAATTATACATAAAGTAATAACTACTAATATTCGTCTCGAAAGCATTTTAAAATATTTTCAACATTAAAAAATTTTCATCTCTTGCAAAAAAAAAAAAAGTACCTATATTTTTCTCTAAAATTTTTTTAGTGTTGAAACTTTCATTTCTTTGTTGCATGTCTTTGCCGGAATAAATTTTATTTTATGCTTTTTAGGGCTTCACAATAAAAAGCTTCTAACTTTAAAAAATGATTTTTTACTTAAATTTTATTTTCTTATTAGATCATTGAGCTGAGTCCGCGTGCTTGAATATTGTTCATTTATAAATACTATTTTTATCCTCCGTATTTTATTAATTACATCAATATCATATCGTTTCGACAAAATATAATCGCAACTGGTCCACATTAGAGAAATATTATATAATTATTATTTTTCTTTATCGACATTTATATTAATGAAATCAGACTTTTGTCTGTAAATTTGTCAGAATCAAAAAATTTTGCGACATCTTCACGTTTCACACACTATGAAAGCTGAAAATGATTTCAGATAATTTTGTTTGTCTGAGAGTGTGTGTGTCTGTGTTAATTTAATTTGGGTGTATATATACCAACATGTGACGCTACTGCGCTGCAGTTCACCCCGTGAATAGAAAATATAAACATCAACTTTTTTAGCATATAATTTCACGAAACTTGACATGGAAGGTAATCATTATGAAAACG
This sequence comes from Salticus scenicus, assembly GCA_963930645.1. Taxonomy (NCBI): domain Eukaryota; kingdom Metazoa; phylum Arthropoda; class Arachnida; order Araneae; family Salticidae; genus Salticus; species Salticus scenicus. The sequence continues at coordinate 247,706,460 of OZ005654.1, forward strand.
AATGCTGACTTAATTTAGGTTTATAAGCAGACAGGTGGAGCTGCTATTGCGATTTTTCGCATAGTTACATCTAAGCACCTCTATTAAAATTGCATCAAAGTTCATTTGTAAAGTCTTTTTTGTGAGAAACTATGGCTAAACTTTTATACATTTTAAACAGTAACTGTCGTTGTTTTACAGAATGATACAGAAGAAAGTTTTGTGATGGATACAACAAACAAGTTTTTCAAACTAATGACATATTGAAAATTTATTTTTCCAACTGAGTGAAAATAATGCCTGGAGCGGGAGTCGAACCCCGGATCTTTGACTTACAAGTTCAATGTTCTACCAATTGAGCTATCCAGGCCGACAACCAGTGGGCATTACTCACTCAGACAATCTTTAGGCAGAGCAACTGGTCTATCATGTAGATAGCTGGACAGAATAAGCCGCAGGTAATGGAATGTCACAAAACTGCATTAAATTGACATTTGTGTGACCGATGATTTTCATTTTAATCAAGAATTGTCTTAAAGACTATCAGTTATCCCGAGTAAATTTCAATGCAAACGTAGAGAGAAAAATACGCGGCACTCCCAGCTAAAGGAGGAAGTGAAATTGTCCAGTCATCATTTTATAAAACTCTCTTCTGCTCGATTTCAATCTCCGATGTATATGTAATATTGTCTTTCTGTGAATATGTAGCAGCAACTAAGCAGGGCGTTTGAAAACGCTCTTATATATTTTATATTACCCTTTTATTATAAAGGATCTGTATCTAATCCAGGATATTAAAGTTACAAAAGAAAAAGAAGAATTACAAAATCATTTATCATAATTTACACAATTAAATAATAGTTTAACATGTTCATAAGTTTATTTTTCAGCCCGTTGGTGAATCAAGAATGTGGCTTTAAAATGGATTAAACAATTAATTGGACGCATGCTGTACCAGTGCTGTTTGTCTTATCCAGGTAAGTGAAATCTTACCTATTCATTGTCAATATTATTTAATATAAATATAATATAATACAAGCGCTCTATATTAAAAATTATATATATATAATTTTATAAGAGATACTAATGATTAAGAAAGCGCAATAATTTGCACTACCGAGGAGGATCTAATATCAAATATAGTTATTTAAAAAAGATTACGAGACCGATTCTCTTAATTAAAGAGGTCTCTTAAATAAAAGAGCGCAAAATAAAATTACAGCACTGGGACTTAAAAGGAAAGAAATTATAAAATATAATTAATATATGTGTTTGAAGAAATTCAATATTAAGCATATTATATATATACAAATAGTATAAGTGTGTGTGAAATTATTATATACTGAAATCAACTGGTATGTGTTCATAACTAAACATAAAATTTTTATAACTGATAGACATTGATAAACACTCAGTAAATACTCTCTCTCCAAATATTATTTGAACTTTTCAAAGAATTAAATATACGTGATATATAAAAATATGTTTTGATAAAAATAAAAATAAAAATAATAAATAAACAAAATGGCAGCTTCCGCAAAAGAAATAACATTAGTTGAGAAATTGAACTCCAGTAATTATGATAACTGGAAATTCAAGATAGAGATGCTCCTCACGAAGGAGGATCTCTTCCAGGTTATTATAGAAGCGCCCCCAAACCCATTAACTGATGAATGGCGATCTAAAGATCGAAAGGCGCGTGCCATAATTAATTTAGCTATAGAAGATACACAAATAGTATATGTTAAGCATTTGTCCACAGCCAGGGAGACATGGGATGCACTTAAAAATATACATGAGAGGGCTAATCTGAGCAGCAAATTATTCTTACTCAGAAAATTATATTCCACCAAACTAACAGAAGGGGGAAATCTGATAGAACACATAACTAGTATTTATAAGTTAAGGGACAAATTGTTAGCTATAGGAGAAGAAATAAATGAACAGCACTTATCAGCGTTGATGTTGTGCTCGCTACCTCCTAGTTATGATACCCTGATAACGGCTATCGAAGCCAGAAATGACGATGAACTTACACCAGAGTACATTAAAAGTAAATTGTTTGACGAATACATTAAAAGGACAGAAAATCACCAAACAAAAGGTGAAAACGCGTATAAAACTCAAATTAAGCGTAAAACACCACCAAGTAAACATTGCAATTTTTGCGGAAAGAATTCACACACCCGTAACGAATGCTGGCATTTAAACGCCAGACCAAATCATAACCAAAGGAATTATAATAATTTTCATAACAGCGGTAACAATCCCAGCAAGTACAAAAACAAAAACAAAACACAACTCATAAGGGAAACTGAGAATAAATTAAAGAATCTTACATTTATCATTGATAAAACTGAGCATAACTCATGGATAGTCGACAGTGGGAGTAGCAGGCATATCTGCAACGACATAAACCAATTTACAAATCTGAAAGACAACGAAAAGGTTAGTGTTATGCTAGCGAACGGGCACTCCGTAGTCTCACAGGGTTGCGGCGACGTAAATCTTAAAGTAATTAACTCGGATAAGGAAATAAACAATGTTACTTTAAAAGAGGTTTTATACATACCCAATATAGCCACAAATCTAATATCGGTAAAGAAAGCAACAGAGAATGGTTGTGTTGCCATATTTAAAAATCATGAATGTAAAATCAAATTCGGGAATAAAACTTATATAGAGGCGAATTTGACAGATAATTTATATGAACTACAAACGAGCGAAAAATTTTCCGAAAGTGTAAATATTGTAGAAGCGTGCGAAAACAGGAATTGTACTAAATTGTGGCATGAAAGATTAGGGCATAAAAATCTACAACAAATAAAAGAACTCGTCGACAAAAATATGGCAACCGGAATAGAGCTAAATAAATGTAAACACAACACAGAATGCGAAATCTGTATCATTTCAAAATTGGAGGATGACACATATCCGAAAAAGGCAACTTTCAGGGCAGAAAAACCATTAGATCTAGTTGTTTCAGATGTTTGCGGACCCTTTCAAACTTCCACAATAGGAGGGAAAAATTATTTTTTAACGTTTATAGATGACTACAGTCGTTTCACATTTACATACTTATTGCGAAATAAAAGTGAGGTGTTTGATAAATTTAAACAATATTATGCGTTGACTTTAAACAAGTTCGGCAGGAAAATAAAAATATTGCGTACCGATAACGGCGGAGAGTATACAAGCAATGAATTTGAAAACTTTCTCGCGAATGAAGGAATCGAACACCAATTAACAGTACCGCATTGTTCTCCTCAAAATGGCGTGGCGGAGAGAAAAAATAGAACATTGGTTGAAATGACCAGATGTTTGTTAAGACAAAGCAGCTTGCCAAATAAATTTTGGGGTGAAGCCCTTATGACCGCTAATTATCTGCAGAATAGATTGCCAACGAGTGCATGCGATAAAACACCATATGAAAAATGGAATGGAAATAAACCAAATCTCTCGCATATAAAATCATTTGGTTGTAAGGCATATGTGTATACTCACAAAAACACAAGAGGGAAGCTAGACAACAGGGCAAAGGAAGGAATACTTGTTGGTTATGACCTTAGAAGTAAAGGTTATAGAGTATTTATAGATAATAATGTTAGGATATGTAGAACCGTAAAGTTCGTTGAAACAAAAACAAAGGATAATAATTTTGAGTCTATCGATAATGAACTGTTAGAGACAAACAATAATACAAATGAAGGGAATTCTAGCGAAACAAACGATCATAAAAATAACTTCCCGGTGATACTAAATGAAATAAATCAAAATTCGGACCAAACTGAGGATGTTAATCGTGACATAACAGATCGAACAATTCCGAGAAGGTCGGAAAGAGCTAACAAAGGTGTTCCACCTGACAGATTTGCTTTAATGACAAATACTATGAACGTAAACGAACCCAAAACCTTCAATGAAATATTGCAGATACAAAATTCCTTAGAAAGGGAAAATTGGCTAAAAGCAGCCAAAGATGAAATTGCTTCTTTAAACGAAAATAATACATGGGAATTGGTAGACCCTCCCCCTAACACACACATAGTAGGCTCAAAATGGGCATTCAAGGCGAAATATAATGATAAGGGTGAAATCCAAAAATATAAAGCCAGGCTTGTCGCCAAAGGCTTTAGCCAAAAGTATGGGGTAGATTATGACGAGACGTTCGCCCCGGTGGCGTCTCATACGACAATTAGATCTTTTCTTGTAATGGCCCTATATAAAAACTTAGAATTAAACCACTTGGATGTAAAAACCGCGTTTTTACACGGTGAGCTCGAAGAAACAATTTACATGCAACAACCGGAGGGATTCATAAATCCCGGTGAAGAACATAAAGTTTGTAAATTACACAAAGCCATCTACGGGCTGAAACAGTCAGCCAGGGCTTGGAATTCAAAAATAAACGAAACATTAACAAAGTTGAATTTCACACAAAGTTCCACTGACAAATGCCTTTACAAAAGAAACACAAATAACAAAACCGTCTACATACTAGTGTATGTAGACGATATATTAATTGCTGGAACCAAACATGATATAAACAAAATAATAGAAGAACTTAGGCGTGAATATAGTATTACCAACCTTGGGAGCGTTACTAATTATCTGGGAATAAATATAACACGACCAGACAGCAATACTTTGCTAATAGATCAGTCAAACAAGATTAAACAATTAGTAAATAAATTTAATTTAGAAAATGCGAAACCCACTAATACTCCCATAGATACAAATTACTTAAAGGATTATAACAATGAAAATTATTTAACTGACAATACTGATTATAGAAAGGCAGTAGGGGCACTTCTATATATAGCCACTGTCAGCAGACCTGATATCAGTGCTGCCGTCAACCTTTTATCTCGTCACAACGAAAGACCTAGAGTGTGTGACTGGGAAAGTACCAAGAAAGTCATCAAGTACCTAAAAACTACAATTAATTTAAAATTAAAATATGACAACGAGAATCCTGCTATACTAACCGCATATGCGGACGCAGACTATGCGAATGACCCCCAGGACAGAAAGTCCATTACAGGAAACGTATTCTTTATTGGGAATAATCCCATCTATTGGTACTCAAAAAAACAAAAATGCGTCAGCCAATCCACCGCAGAAGCGGAATATATAGCAGCAGGATGCGCTGCTCAGGAAAGCATGTGGATCATTAGACTTTTAAACGACTTAGATCTAAATCAAATAAAACCAATCACAATTTATGAAGATAACCAATCAGCGATTAAATTAATTGAATCTGACAAATATCAAGCGCGGACTAAACACGTGGATGTTAAATTTCATTTAATCAAACATTTGTATGAAGAAGGAACCATCAGATTACAATATATCCCCAGCAACGAAATGATTGCCGACATCTTTACTAAACCCCTACCAGGGCCGGCTTTTAAATTTTTAAGAAACAAACTAAATTTAGGAGAACATTGAAAATACCGGTCAAGTAGGGGTGTCACAAAACTGCATTAAATTGACATTTGTGTGACCGATGATTTTCATTTTAATCAAGAATTGTCTTAAAGACTATCAGTTATCCCGAGTAAATTTCAATGCAAACGTAGAGAGAAAAATACGCGGCACTCCCAGCTAAAGGAGGAAGTGAAATTGTCCAGTCATCATTTTATAAAACTCTCTTCTGCTCGATTTCAATCTCCGATGTATATGTAATATTGTCTTTCTGTGAATATGTAGCAGCAACTAAGCAGGGCGTTTGAAAACGCTCTTATATATTTTATATTACCCTTTTATTATAAAGGATCTGTATCTAATCCAGGATATTAAAGTTACAAAAGAAAAAGAAGAATTACAAAATCATTTATCATAATTTACACAATTAAATAATAGTTTAACATGTTCATAAGTTTATTTTTCAGCCCGTTGGTGAATCAAGAATGTGGCTTTAAAATGGATTAAATAATTAATTGGACGCATGCTGTACCAGTGCTGTTTGTCTTATCCAGGTAAGTGAAATCTTACCTATTCATTGTCAATATTATTTAATATAAATATAATATAATACAAGCGCTCTATATTAAAAATTATATATATATAATTTTATAAGAGATACTAATGATTAAGAAAGCGCAATAATTTGCACTACCGAGGAGGATCTAATATCAAATATAGTTATTTAAAAAATGGAAAACAACATTAAACGATTCGTTCGACTCCCGGTCCAGGCATTATTTTCGCTCAGTTGGAAAAATAAATTTTCAATAAATATGATTTTCTTCCCAATCTGTTGATTGTGTGATATTAATAAATGTAATGACATATTATTTCGATATAGACATTGTTCTTTTGCAATTAAAATGTCCAGAAGAAGAACTTTGATTCTGATTGGGAGGTAAATAGATAAAGAAGTTCATATGGATATACACCGTTATATAAATAAAAATGCTGATAAGTATTTTTTATTTATTTATTTTATTTCATTTTGAATTTCTATATATTTTTTTCCTATATATTTTTTTTATACTTCTATATTTCTTATTTATCTTTAAAACAGTAGGAGTCGATTTTCGACCACTGTGCTATACTAGTCTTATAAATAAAGCAAAGAGTTTGTCGGGAACACTTCCGGGTGGACCACTCCTATTTTTGATTAGTCTAGATTTAACTACTTTGGTGATGAAAATTGGTTTTTTTTTTTTTTTTCCCAGTAAAAACTGGTGAATTTTTTTAAAAGATACAACAGCCACGGAGTAGGTACAGCATAGATGTTATACTTTTTAAAAGAGCTCTGAAAATTGTTCATCTTTTGGTGGCCACTATATACATTAGTTATTAAAGATATTATGTTGCAAAGTAGTTGTCAAAGAAAAAAAAAAAGAAAAAAAAAAAAAAAGTGAGTTCTTTTTTTTTTTTTTTTTTTTTTTCCTTGACATAAAAATAAATGCATTTAATTAAACGTGAACCTTAAATAATTCTCAAAAAATAAATTTTGCATCGCACAAAAACTGGCGTCATTATCACTTTAAAATTTTCTACACATTGATAAAGTGCGAATGTAGTTCTATAGCTATAAGATTCAACAGAAAATTTAAAAACATGGTATATAAAAAGCATTTTTTAATCTTAATTTTTTAAATCTTTTTTTAAATCTTATTTATAATTTTCTTTTCATTTCGGGGATGAGTTGATATGGGTATCAAAAATGCATAAGTAAACATTTTGGCAAGAAACGTCCGAGCTACTTGAGTGCCACATTTTAAATTCCGCCAAGTGCAAGCTCTTTCATAGTTTTTGGGCAACTTTTCTCAATTTATTTTTAAATATTTTTGTAATGCGAGTGGGAAAAAAAAAAGGAAAAAACTTTTTAAAAAAAAAATTGGTCTAATTATACAAAATATCTCCATGTAAAATATTATGCATTTTCCGTACTGTTTATTATCAAAAAGAAATTGACTAATGCAGTTTTTCCTGTATTACTGACATTTCTATAAATTAAATTAAATTAAATTATCCAGTACCAAGACGTTGCGGTGAAGAAGCCTCTGTCGAAGTCAACGAGTTCCTGAAGCGAAGTTTTTAAGCAATTTCAATGTATTTTCTTTTTAGTTTTAATGTGTAGAACGGTATAAAAAGTATTGATTCTTTTTTTAATTCATTTAAATATAGTAACCAGCGAAGCGGGCAAAGCATGCTATCTTATAATAATAAATGGAAAGGTTTGTCTGTCTGTCTGTCTGTTCTTTTATACGTTCAGCCCCTATTGAACGCAGAAGTACAAGAATTGACATACGGAATCTCTGGAGCCTTTCCGAGGTCCTCCTCGAAACAGAATTTAAAAATTTTAATCAGTTTCGGAGATATTAATTAAAACATTCACTCATGTCGATCGAAAAATGACCAAAAAGAAGTCATTAATGTCACATGATCTTGAACTGGGGTTAAAAAATGCAAATTTCAAAGTGCTTCAAATTTTCTTTTTCGCACAGAACACTTAATATACAACCTATTTAGCACAAAATCAACCTGCAGTTAAAATTTCATCAATTTTCATTGATGAACAAAGCAGCTACATTTTAATTGCAAATTAAATTTTATTCTAACACGTAATCTATCTTTCAATAGACGACAGGAGTTTCCATAGCAACAAAATACATTTGAAGGAGCTAAAAAAATACTCTTTATTTTTCTTTTTACTTCCAATACCCGACTACCGTGGTATATATAGGTTTTGGGGACCTAAAAAATATTTATTTTGCTTTTTCTTCCATTAACCGAATATTTTAAAATTTCGATATTTAAAAATTCTAATTAAATTATTTTTAATACATCATTCGAAAGATATTTTAAAGTTCTTTTAAATTATCGAAAGTTTCCACCAGATTTACACGTTTTGAGGTCTCCTGAATCAGTTTTCTTTTGTATCTCAGCTACTAATTAAAATAATTTCATAAGTAATACATCATTAGAAAGCTTTTTTGATTTGGAATCGAACAGTGGAATACAGAAATTTGTACCGCCAGATGACGCTGTAATATTTTAAAAGTTCAATATTTCAATTTCTAATTATGATTAAATTATTTTTAACTAGCAGGCTACGCCCGCTTCGCTGGTCACTATTTTTAAAGGAATCAAAATAATTAATGAATTCTCAAAATTGCATTAATTTTTTATTATGTTTTTAAAAAGAGAAAAAAAAATTCTGATCGGGAATCATGTCGCACCGGGTCCCCACTGCCTTCGGCAGCGTAGACCCGTGCGTTGCGCGCGCCTATCCCTTCACCATCCTTATGACTTCTCAAAATTCTATGTTATTACTCATAAACTTTCATTCTTAAAAAAAGGAATTAAAAAAATATATCATTTAGTATCTTGTAAAAACTCACACCGGAACCCCATTGCCTTAGGCAGCGCAGATCCATGCCCGCGCACGTGTGAGGATATACGTGCGCTGTGCACGAAAATTCCTTCTCAACTCAAACTTTTATTATTAAGAAAAAACAAAAAAAATTATCATTGGGTAAAAACTCGTACCGGATCCCAAACGCATGCGCGCTGCGCGCGCACGTGTTAAGATAACGTGCGGTACGCGCACATATTCTGAAATCAAACCTTTATTCTAAAGAAAAGAAAATTTAAAAAATCATTTCTCATGAGGTAAAAAGTCGCACCGGGTCCCCACTGCCTTCGGCAGCGCAGTCTCGTGCTCGCTGCGTGCGCCTATTCCTTCCCCACTCTTCAGCCCCTCCTAATTAACCTACATATACCAATTTTGAACGGTCTAACTCAATTAGCTGAGATGGAAAAGAAAACCTAATCAGGACACCTTAAAATCGTAAATCAGGTGAAATCTGGAATTCCACTTTTGATAATATAAAAGAACTTTAAAATATCTTTCGAATGATGTATTAGAAATAATTTAATCATAATTAGAATTTGAAATATTGAAATTTAAAAATATTACAGCGCTATCAGGCGGTAGAAATTTCTGTACTCTATTGTTCCATTCCAGATCAACAAAGCTTTCAAATGGTGTGTTACTTATGAAATTATTTTAATTAGTAGCTGAGGCACAAAAGAAAACCTAATCAGGACACCTCAAAATGTGTAAATGGGGTGAAATCTCGAATTCCACTTTCGATAATATAAAAGTACTTTAAAATATCTTTCGAATGATGTATTAAAAGTAATTTAATAATAATTAGAATTTGAAATATTGAAATTTTAAAATATTACAACGCCATCTGGCGGTAGAAATTTCTGTAATCTACTGTTAGATTCCAAATCAACAAAGCTTTCAAATGATGCATTACTTATGAAATTATTTTAATTTGTAGCTGAGATACAAAAGAAAACCGATTCAGGAGACCTCAAAACGTGTAAATCAGGTGAAATCTCGAATCCCACTTTCTATAATATAAAAGTACTTTAAAATATCTTTCGAATGATGTATTAAAAATAATTTAATTAGAATTTTAAATATTGAAATTTTAAAATATCTGGCGGTAGAAATTTCTGTAATCTACTGTTCAATTCTAAATCAACAAAGCTTTCAAATAAGGTATTACTTATAAAATTATTTTAATTAGTAGCTGAGATACAAAAGAAAATCTAATCAGGACACCTTAAAACGTGTAAATCACGTGAAATCTCGGATTCCACTACTTACGGTAGTCGGTTAATGGAAGGTGACAGAAATTTGTGGCGTCTACTCTTGAAATTCAATTCAAATAAGTTTCAAAATGACATATTACTTATTGAATTATACTAATTAGAAGCTGAGATACAAAAATGATATAAACACTATTATAAAACGATTTATGTCTGACTTTTTCGTGGTTTTCTCCGTAACTTGCGTAATTCCGGGCTAAATACTGTTAAAAATCCATAGTATGAAATGTGAAAGGAGTATCAGGATTCGAAACTCTGCAAAATATAAAATAATAAAGGCGTTCTGGGTTTTTCGTTGTTTTCTCCGAAACAACCGTTCATTTTCTACGTTTTTGCCCCTTACCCCCTTTCCGTCAATTCTAATAATTTTACACTTGAAAATATCCGATATCGATTTATCTTTCCTTAAAACGTAATAATAACAAATTCAAACGGTGTCGTGCCCTTAGCGACCGTGCCCTTTGCGGAACGTGCCCTTAGCGGAACGTGCCCTTCGCGGAATGGATGAAAGGGAAGAAGGAGGAATAGAAGCCGTGCCCTAAGCGGAAATAAGAAAGTGTGCATGTGGAAGATAGAAATATGTTATTCAAATGCACAAAATAATACTTTCTATAGAATGTAGTATGAATAGCATTACATTTACAGAGTCAGGCAAAATTATTCAGTTACACTGAGGGTTATTATTGGAAATTTTCTGAAATGCATTTTCTTTTACATTAAGCGTTTATTCGACCATTTTTACTTTCTCTTACCCATAAGGTAGAGAAAGTATTGTTTTTGGGTCAAATTTTCGAACGCGAGATTTTGTTATATTTACACGTTTTGAGGTCCCCTGAAAACGAAAATCATGTTTTTAGCAAATGGTCTGTGTGTCTGTGTGTGTCTGTGTCTGTGTGTGTGTCTGTTATCAGCATATCTCAAAAACAAATTATGGCAGAAAGTTCAAACTTGGTATTCAAAATGTGTATCATATAGGTATGCTACAGTAAGCTTTTCGTTAAGATCCAGCAAATGGTTCGTGTACAGGGACAATCAAGAGAATTCTAATACATTACGTCTATGGGGGAAATTGCAGGAAAATAGAGTTTAACGTCTATAGACTACACTAAACCAAACGAAACAAATATATATTTTTTGTAATAGAGACAGTTAACTGGGAAAAATTTTTTGTGTATGTAGGAGCCTCGCCTCCCCCCCTGGGGGGAATTCCCCCCTCGAGGGGAGTAAATTTTCATGATGGGTATCTTTCAAAAGAGCTCGAAAATACCTTTAAAACGAATGGTTGAACCATCGATCTGCGATAATTTAAAACAAAGTTATCGATTTCTTTTACTTTTAACGAAAAAAAAAATCGTACTTTTTTTTTTTTTTTTTTTTTTTTTTTTAATATTGAGAATAAAATGGACTTTTTTTGGATATTTGGTGTTAAACTACTTCTCTAATATGGAAATCGTCTGCCTTATCATAAAAGATAATTTTTTTAAATAATAATTTTAATAAATTATTTTTTAAAATGAGAAATATTTTTTAATAACCGAATTAAATTCTATATAAATGTAGGTGCATTAATGAAACGGGGGGTTGAGGGGGGCGGTAGCCCCCCTCACACAGAACTAATTATCACATAAAACTCTTCAGAAGCCTAATATGAATTGTTTAACATAGGTTTACATAACAGTACTCGTTATCTTACCTCTTAATCTCCAACCTGTGTTTATAGTATTAAATTTCAGGGTAAGAGAAAGTCGTGTGAGTGACACACCAGATTATTTAAAATGTGAATATGATTTGAATTAGTGTATTTGTCTATTCTACTGTCCGTTTGTCCGCCTCCAGCGCCCGTAAATATTTTAAGAATTTTTTATTTTTCTTCTATATTCAATAGAAGAAAGTATTGGATTCGTTAAAATTTTAGACTTCCGGTTTTCGATGGATTTACACGTTTTGAGTGGTCTAGAATACGATTTCACTATTTTTAGAAAATGTCTGTCTGTGTGTGTGACAAAAATTTTGTGGCAACTGTATCTCCGGGACTACTGCTCAGAATTGTATATAAATTTACATGTAGATGCACCTTGAGCTAAATTAGCGCTATCAACTTTTGATGCCAACCTCTCAACAGGTGGCACTGCTATACAACGATTTCTACAATTAAAGTGGAAGCTATATATCAGGTTCTATTGCGTATAATCAATCAAAACTTGGTATGAGAGAAGGCCACCATAAGACAGTATGCTGATTCAATTTGAATGCTTATGGACCGACAAGTGGTGCTGCTATACAGCGATTTCTACAATTTAAGGGAAAGCTATATCTCAGGAATTACTGCACAGAGTTGCATATAAATTTATATGTTGATGCACCTTAACCTAAATGAGTATCTGTCAACGTTTGGTGCCAACCACTCCACAGGTGGCGCTGCTACACAGCGGTTTCCACAATTGAGGGGGTAGCTATATCTCAGGCTCTATTGCGTATAATCAAACAAAACATGATGTATGTGAAGGCCATTATGCGATATTATGCTGCTTCAATTTGGGTGTTTATCGGTCAATAGGTGGCGTTGCCATACTGCAAATTTCCTCGACAATGTGAAAGCTATATCTCAACTTCTATAGCTCATAACTTTACGAAACTTGATATGTGACATAACTATGATAAAAATGCATTTTTTAAGATGTCATTTATCTCTATATATAAAAGAACACTTCCTGAGTGAGTTAGTGAGTGAGGGGGTGATCTATCAACGCCCAGACCAAACCCCTGGACCTAGAAGCATGAAATTTTGTGACAATGTTCTTTCTATGACGTAGGCATCCACTAAGAAGCGATTTTACAAAATTCGCCCCCCAAGGGGGGGAGGGGGGGCAAAACGTGATTTCACAAAATCCTTCATATCTCAAACAAAAAAACAGATATCCGTAAAATTTTTGCTTTAAAATATAGCTAATACAAATGTCAAAAAACCAATTTCTGGAATTTTCAAAATTCGGTTCCCAAGGGGGGCGGGGGGGCAAAACGTGATTTCACATGCGTAAAAACGTGATTTCGCATAATCCTATATATCTCAAACAAAAAAATAGATATGCGTGAAGTTTTTGCTCTAAAATATAGCTGATGCAAATATCTAAAAACCAATTTCTGGAATTTTAGAAATTCAGCCCCCAGGTGGGGCAGCAGGGGGGGGAGGGGGGGCAAAAAATAAAAAGAGAGTTAGATCGTTCAAAATTGGTATATAGAGGTTTTCGATACCTACAAATCGATTTCGGATATTTTCGAATTTGTAAAATTATTAGGAGGGGCGGGAAGGGGGGGCGGCAAGGGGGGCTATGGGGCAAAAACAAATAGAAATACAGTTAGGCCGTTCAAAATTGGTACAGTTAGGTTTTAGATGCCTGCAAGTCGAATGGGGATATTTTCGAAAGTGTAAAGTTATTAGGAGGGCCGGGAAAGGGGGAGGGGAGAGGGGGGGCAAAAAAAAAATAGAGTTAGATCGTTCAAAATTGGTATATAGATGTTTTCGATACTTACAAATCGATTGCGGATACTTTCGAATTTTTTAAATTATTAGGTGGGGCGGGAAGGGGGGGGGCTATGGTCAAAAACAAATAGAAATACAGTTAGGCCGTTCAAAATCGGTACAGATAGATTTTAGAGGCCTGCAAGTCGAATGGGGATTTTTTCGAAAGTGTAAAGTTATTAGGAGGGCCGGGAAGGGGGGGCAGAGGGGCAAAAAAAAAGAAAAATAGAGTTAGATCATTCAAAATTGGTACATAGAGGTTTCCAATACCTACAAATCGATTGCGGATATTTTCGAATTTTTAAAGTTATTGGGAGGTGGGGAGTAGAGCGGTAAAAAAATAAAAATAGAGATATATCGTTCAAAACTGGTGCATAGAGGTTTTTGATACTTACAAATCGATTGCGGATATTTTCAAATTTGTAAAATTATTAGGATAGACAGGATGGGGGGGGGGCGAAGTGGGAAAATAATAGAAATAAGAGTTAGAGCATTTTGGGAATTTTTTCCGAAGGCAGTGAGAACCCGGTGCGACATTTTTCCTACTCAGATTTTGTTTCTCTTTTTTTTCATGTGATAAAAATTAATGCAATTTTGAGAATTCATTATAGTGATTCATTTAAAAATAGGGACGAGCGAAGCGGGCGTTGCCTGCTAGTCTATATATATAAAAGAGTAAACTCACTGATTCACTGATTCACTGAGTCACTGACTCAACACGGTTGTGGCGATCCTATTGGAGATAGAGTCGCAATTTTTGGTAGCAGGTTGATTTTAGGACCCTGACGCTCACTAAGACGGGATTTTGCGAAATACCCCCCGTTCCCCCCCCAGGGGGGGGCAGAAGGCAAAAATCACCTTTATAAGCATATCTCGGCTCCAAATTGCTTTACGGTGAAGAAATGGCAGATGGGGAGACTAGACTTGAATACAAAAAATTCATTTTCTGTGATTTTGTAATTTTGGATTTTTAAGGGGGGGTAGGGGTTAAAAATGAGATTTTCGGGGGTGCATAAGGCAAAAACACATTTATAAGTACAACTCGGCACCAAATTACTTCACAGGGAAGAAATTGCAGATGGGGAGACTAGACTTGAATACAAAAAAATCATTTTCTGCGATTTTGGATTTTTGGAATTTTAAGGGGGAAAAGGGGTGAAAATGATTTTCGGAGGCGCAGGAGGCAAAAACACCTTTATAAGCATAACTCGGCCCAAAATTACTTCATGATGAAAAAATTGCAGATGGGGAGACTAGACTTAAGTACAAAAAAATCATTTTCTGCGATTTTGGAATTTTGGATTTTTATGGGGGGAGAGGGGCTGAAAATGATTTTCGGAGGCGCAGGAGGCAAAAACACCTTTATAAGCATAACTCGGCCCAAAATTACTTCATGATGAAAAAATTGCAGATGGGGAGACTAGACTTAAGTACAAAAAAATCATTTTCTGCGATTTTGGAATTTTGGATTTTTATGGGGGGAGAGGGGCTGAAAATGATTTTCGAAGGTGCAGAAGGCAAAAACCACCTTTATAAGCACAACTCGGCTCCAAATTGCTTCACGGTGAAGAAATTGCAGAGGGAGAGACTAGACTTGAAAACAGAAAAATCATTTTCTGCGATTTTGGAATTTTGGATTGTTAAGGGGGGAAGGGGGTATAAATGATTTTCGGAGGCGCATAAGGCAAAAACACATTTATAAGTATAACTCGGCTCCAAATTACTTCACAGTGAAGAAATTGCAGATGGGGAGACTAGACTTGAATACGAAAAAATCATTTCCTGCGATTTTGGAATTTTGGATTTTTAACAGGAGAAGGGGGTATAAATGATTTTCGGAGGCAAATTTAGAAAAATACAGATTTTCGAGTAAAAGTAATAGCTCAAAGATGTAAAAAAAAAAAAAAAACACCAAGCGTCTTCTTGAAAATATTTCCAAAAACTCATTTTTTGATTTTTTCCGTTTTTTTTTTTTTTTTTTTTTTTTTTTTTTTTTTTTTGGGGGGGGGGGGGGGCAAAAAAATAGAAATAGTGTCAGATCGTTCAAAATTGGTACATAGAGGTTTTCGATACTTACAAATCGATTGCGGATATTTTCGAATTTGTAAAATTATTAGAAGGGGTTGGAAGGGGGGGCAGTATGGTCGGGCTATGGGCAAAAACAAATAGAAATACAGTTAGGCCGTTCAAAATTGGTACAGATAGGTTTTAAAGGCCGGCAAGTCGAATGGGGCTATTTTCGAAAGTGTAAAGTTATTAGGAGGGGCGAGAAGAGGGAGGGGAGAGGGAGGGGGCAAAAATAAGAATAGAGTTAGATCGTTCAAAATTGGTATATAGAGGTTTTCGATCCTTACAAATCGATTGCGGATATTTTCGAATTTGTAAAATTATTAGGAGGGCGGGAAGGGGGGGGCAAAAACAAAGGGGGGGGGGCTATGAGCAAGAACAAATAGAAATGCAGTTAGGCCGTTCAAAATTGGTACAGATTGGTTTTAGAGGCCAGCAAGTCGAATGGGTATATTTTCGAAAGTGTAAAGTTATTAGGAGGGGCGGGAAGAAGGGGGGCGGAGGGGAAAAAATAGAATAGAGTTAGAGCATTCAAAATTGGTATATAGAGGTTTTCGATACCTACAAATCGATTGTGGATATTTTCGAATTTTTAAAATTATTAGGATATACGGAAGGGGGGGGGGGCGAAGGGGGAAAATAATAGAAATAAGAGTGAGAGCATTTTGGGAATTTTTTCCGAAAGCAGTGAGATTCCGGTGCGACATTTTTCCTAATAAGATTTTTTTTTTTCTGTTTTTTTTCACGCAATAAAAATTAATGCAATTTTGAGAATTCAGTAATTCTAGCGATTCATTTAATAATAGGGACCAGCGAAGCAGGCGTTGCCTGCTAGTAGACAATAAAACAACTGCCTTTCTTTGGATATTTAGTGTTAGTTTCTTCTAAGATAAAAATTATTTATTTGCACTTAGTGAATTTGTATAGGAAAATATAAAAGAAAGTCTTGTGGCGGCCACAACTTACTAATTTTTACTTTTTTTTTTTTTTTTTTTTTTTTTTTTTTAATATGTGTTATTCAAATTCATAATTGAATATTCCCTACTTAAAATGACTCTAGCAGAACATATGGCACTGGTTTCTGTACATGAACATCCAAAAAATACCAATGCATTGCGCTTTATGGGAGACATTTTTCTAAATCTCATTTAAATAATTTCATCAAAAAATCATAAAGAAATTCACATTTATTGTTATTATGTTAAGAAAATGTTTTCTATAAATTATAATATGCTTTAACCTCCAGGTTTACAGAGCTACCCAAAAATATCGCAATACATTAAGGGATGTAAATAGGAAATTAAGAGCAACATTTCTGTTTTAATATGTTCATTTATAACACTTTCCAACAATGTTTCAGAGTGATTATGAATTCAGTTATTCTATATGTCTGTCTGTCTACTGTGTGATAATATAGACAGAGAACATAGGATGTTATACGATACAATGAGTAAGTACAGTTGGAAAATGCTGATAATCAATGTGTACCTACCTCCTGATTTTTCGTTTTTGTTTTTGTTTTAAAAAGTCTAATGCTTAGTTATATTTTCAAAAACATAATAAAATTCTAAAATGGCAGTAATGTACGTTTTTGTATAGAGTACTGTGATTCATTAAACTTTATATGGTTACAGATCACCGTTCCCTGAAATAACGGATATTCTACAGTACGCATACTTGTTTTTGCGACAGTTTACTTTTGAAGCAAAATACAGCCAGTGCTAAATGCAGATAAAGTGTAGAGGAAAACTGAAGAGTTCTTTTATTTATTTATCAATTTATTTTGAAATTTATTATACATTTCCGCTAAAGGCACGTATGCTAAAAGCACGCCACCGAGGCGGGATAACATTTTCGCCAAGGGCACGGGTTTATAGATTTCCGCAAAGGGCACGGTCGCTAAGGGCACGGCCCCTTTCAAACGCTGTAACTCTTTTTTTTTTTTCCTTCGCCCCCTTCCCTTCCTCCTCAAGCCCTTCCTAATAATTCGACACTTTCAAAAATATTCAGAATCGAATTATCGGGTGTTAAAACCAAATATTACGAAATTTCAACGGCATATCTCAATTAAAAAAAATATAATACAAAATTTAATCTAATTTTTTTGTTTATCCAGATATTTTCATAAAAATTGAACAGTAGCTTTACAATATGCTGTCTAGGCCGAATATTAATTAAAATGTAACGTGAATGAAAATTTGAAAAAAATTGAAAATTGCAATTTTTCTCCCCACTACAAAACACGTGACATCTTGATCGGTTACAATCATATCCCTTTTCATCTCAGACAGTAGTCTGGCGTTTGAAATGATGTTGCCACAAAAAATTCATACTTTAGTTAATTTTAAAAAATCTAATTGTTGTACCGATAAGCCACTTGCACACTTAGATTCAGAAAAAATGCCCCTTTCATTTGGTATCGAAATCGTAACGATCGGACAAATGTTTCCAATTTTTTTTCCACTTTTTCGGCTTTTAAATCCGTTAAAATATCTATTTTTACCATGTTTTTATTAACTTCTATTCTTGTGTGTTTGTCCGGTACAAATCTTGCAATCTATTTTTAACTAACTTCCCTACTAGCTAGACATTTGTAACTTTCACAGTAGCTCAGAACCCGGTGACAACACAATATTTCGAAGTCAGATTTTCGAATAGTTTTCTTTTAATTAAAAAATATGAAAATAATATGCTCCTAATAGCAATAAAAATAGTCATTAAAATATGAGCTAGAATTTAATTGTTGCCAAAAAATTTACAAGTTCATTTTCTTTCGACATAAAAGTAAATACATTTAATTAAACGTGAGCGTTAAAAAACTGTAAGAAGTTAAATTAAGCATCTGGCAAAAATTGACGTCAGTATCACTTTAAAGATTTTCTACACATTGATAAAGTGCTAATGTAGTTCATGAAGCAAATATATGTTCTGAAAGGATCAATATTTTATTTTTAAAACCAACTTCTTCTTTTAAATTCAAATTTTCCGTAACTCTTCAACCAATCACATAAGAACGTCCATGTTTGGAATATCTATAATAATGATTTTCTCGCCAAAAGTCGCCAGGTGCAAAAACTCGTCAAATTTGCGCCAAATCCATTACCTGCCTATTGGAGCTTTTTAATGCGTTTTAAATGGAAAATTAAGCTATTCTAACGCGAAAAAGAGCTGGAAATGCAGAAAATTGACATTTTTATCAACTTACTAAGCCTCTTTGAAAGAATTTATACAAAAGTAAATACAATTATTTACAATTTCGTAACAATACGCATTGATAAAGTGCTAATGTAGTTAGTTCTATAGCTATGATTCAACAGAAAATTTAAAAACATGTTTATAAAATGTTTTTTTTTATCTTATAATTATTATGAAATCGCGGTGAATTCTCAGTCATTGAGATCGCTTTCTGATTAGGCATGATTATACATTTTAATTAATATCTCCACAACTTATTAAAATTTTTAAATTCTGTTTTGAAGAGGACCTCAGAAAGGCTCCAGAGCATCCGTATGTCAATTCTTGTTTTTCTGCGTTCAATAGGCGCAGGGCCGGCTCTAGGCGGTAGGCAAGGTAGGCAATTGCCAACGGGCGGTAAAATTTAGGGGAGGCAAAACCAACTTAACTACAGAAAAAAAAAAAAAAAAATTCGATTATTGGATCTAGAAAATAAAGAAATAGAAAAATAATTAATTAATTTAAAATGAATAAATAAATACAACAAGAATTTACAGGCTTCTATGCCCATTCCTATACTTTGAAATGCAACACAGACAAGAATAGACAAACTTCTAAGTTCTGTGTAGTAGGTATTATATGCGCGGCTGCGATAAGAAAGAAGAAATGCGCACCCACCGCTGATTTAACAAGCTTACCATCTAATAAGTGAGAGTCAGAGTTTGCCAACTGTAGGGATTTGTCCCAAGGGCGAGGAGTGGTTCAGAAAACTATGGAAGCGCCGAAGCGAAGTGCTTCCGAAAGCAGAGGCAGAATCAATTCAGACTTTCAACGAGGCGACGTTACTTGATTACTTTTTAAAATCTTAAATATGGGAAGCGCTGCTTCCATCGCTTCCATGGACGCTTAGCCACTGATTTTTCCCTACGTGCAGGCACTTTTAGCAGTGTTCTTCAGCATGTAGGGACTATTAAGAGGTACCCTTTCTTCTCAGGGCATTCTCAGTATATCCTACGGACGTCTTCGGTCATAAAGTACGGATATTTTGAGCTGTCCGTAAAAACATGGCAAAATTTGAGTTTGAGTTCGCAACTGTGATGTCAGATTTAAAACAATGCTTTATTTATGCAGTAACTTATGTCGGATTCATTGGATGAGAATAGCGATAAAGTTTATGTAGTAAGAAGCGGAATTTCGATGCAAAATTAATGAATATTTTCTAGGTTTTTCCTGTTGAAAAATCTACTGGTAAGGAATTATCTCAAGTTTTATTAAAAGAGTTGGAGAAAAATAGATTAAAATTAGAAAATATGAGAGGTCAAGATTATAATAACTGCTCAAACATGAGATGCGACAGATTCGGAGTACAATCAAGAATTAAAATTTAAAAAATTTTAAATCCCAGAGCATTTTATTTCATATTGCCAATTATTAAACTCACAGTCCTTTGTAAAAGTTTAAGATCTCCCATAGAAAATCGGACTTGATGGAATTTCACAAAAAGAACATACATATTTTACATATAAAAGAACAAAATAGACAGTACATGGTTTTTTATTGTGATTAAAGACAGTATTTTGCAGGACTTCCTTTGTTTTTAATAACTTGTGCAATCCTCTTAGGCATGCTTTAAATAAAAGACTTGCAGTAAGTTTTAGAAATGTCTGTGCACCAGACAGGTTTTATTGCTTCAACAAGTGCCGTAACAGTGGATGGTTACTTTTCGGCGTTTTTTTTTTTTTTTTTTTCTTTCTTTTTCTTTTTTTTTTTTTTTTTTTTTTCACAATACTCCACAGATTCTCTATTGGATTCAAATATGGGCTGTTACCTGGCCAGTGAAGCACTTTGATTTTCTGTGCCCTCAGATATTCCTTGACAATCTTCGCCCTGTGACACAGAACTCCATTATGTATGAAAATTTAACATTTATGAACACGCATGTGAAGCTTCAGTTTCTCACGTAACAAATGAAGGTACTGCTTTCCGTTCATAGTGATTTTAGGTGGCATAAAATACAGACTAGCGGTACCGGACACAGACATTGCGCCCCATATCATTTGGCTTGGAGGATGTTTCACAGTTTGAATCGTATATTTCTCATCATATCTTTCTTGCCCCTTGGGCTGTGGACACATGCAGTACGTGCAGAAAATTGCTGCACACTTGACACATCCGAAAATAAGACCCTACTCCACCACTGTAATATCCAATTTTGATATTTTCTGGCGAAAGTCAGTCGTTTCTTTTTCATATTTGGAGTAAGTTGAGGTTTCCTTGCAGTTTTACGGGATGATAAACCAAAAACTTTGGCCAAACGTCTTGAAATAGTACTCAAACTGACGTCGGTGCCTTTTGCAACCAGAGAATGTCTAATCGTATTGCAGGAGGTTCTTGGATCTCGTAGTTAGTACGACCATCCTTTTTATCACATGATCTTTACGGGCACTCATTTTTCTAGGGCGACCGCTTCTCTTAAGGTCCACAAATTTTCCCGAAATTTTAAATTTACTAATAGCTTGATGTACAGCTTTCTTGCTCACACCCTCGAACTTATTTGATGTTCAGAAAATTCAATTTTATGCAGGGTCAATATTTCTGACCTTTTAGTAACAGTAAGTGAAGGTTTTTTAGTCATTACAATAATTACAGAACAGCACTGTCTGCGACAAAATCCAATAAACAACTGGCGATAAATGTGCCGTCTACCTTTATATATTGCAGTAGAATGCGTCTGATGCAATCAGCACATGAGATGACGCAATAATCTGCGCAAATGATGCAATGTGTTAAAATACAGAAAACGGCTACTGGTCTTAAACTTTTGCAAATGACTGTAGTAGTTAATGAATGGCTGCTAAGCTGTAAAAGTCGTATAGGTTCCCTAAAACCTTTACTTCTTGAAACAGAAAATATTCACGATGCTTTATTAAGTATGTATGAAAATGTAGAAATAGATAATATGACTCAAGATGAGACAGTTGTTTATTGATTACAATAAAACAATTTGTTTTTATGTTTGATCGTCATTTGGTACAAAATTTTGAAACATATTAATCTGATAAGTAAGCTACTTCATTCAAAAGTTTTTGATCTATCCCAAGCCACTGATTTATTTTGTAGCTCATTATCTGATTCTTAAAGAATTAGGATCAGATGAATCCTTAGAAGCTGAAAAATTAGCTTAAGAAATAAACGTAGAAAAAAAAAAAAAAAAAACTTTGAAATGACTACACCACGTCATCATGTTCGATTTAAAAAACGAAATTTTCCTTATGAAAATGTAGACGAACCTATACAAGATTCAAAAGAGAAATATAAAATAGAAGTTTTTTTCTTTACAACGATCAGGCGATCAGTGCACTGGAGCTGATAATAAATTTATTGAACAATCATAACCATTCTTTTGCATTTTTATGCAATGTCCACTAACATAAAGACATGTGTAAAAATGAGTTACCGGTACACTGTAAAGATCTGGAACACGTCTTAACGGATGGTGATTCCTTTGATCTTAGAGCTTTAGAATTGGCTGATAAAGTAGACCTTATTTCTTCACCTTTGAAAAAGAAAGGATGTCCAGTTGACGTTCTTAAATTCAATACCTCCCTTAACATTGGGCCAAATAAAAGTATTGATTTAAAAATTTTTCCAACCTTGTCCATAACTGTTGCTACCAGAGAAAGATCTTTTTCTAAATTAAAAATGATAAAAAATTACTGAAGAACCATGAATACTCAAAATCGCCTTTGGGTTAGCAATGTTGGCCATTGAACATGAATTGAGTAACAAATTAAATATGCACTAGCTGGAACCCGTCGAATTCGACGATCATTTTATTGACCGTAAGGTTTCAAAAAACTTTGCATCATTATTTAAATGTATTTCAAGTTAAAACATCTAATATAATTTACGACATTTCACTTAAAAAAATGAAAGTCAGAAAAATGCTTATAAATAGAAATACTATATATGACATCACTTTCTACAAAATACAGTCAATGTGACGTCAAATTGACTCCAAATAAACAGTTGCTATCTTTTATATTCTATTTCGTTTAATACTAAGACTACATGTTAGCTGACCCGTCCGGCGTTTCCCGGGCCCATGGTAATAACCTTAAATGAACCTTAAATTAGCATGGTTTTACATCTTTAACTCGATTTTGTTTGAATTTCAATTTTAAATAAAAGCATCGTGAAAAAATAATCAGCTGTAACAAAAAAAAAAAAAAAAAAAAAAAAATACCTCGAACCGAACGAAACTCTGCCTTGTGACCCTAGTGCCTTCGGCAGCGCATACGCCGGTCGCTAATAACATAAAAATATTCCCAAAATTTAACCTGGAACCGAACGAACCCGCCCGAAGTTGCCCAGGCCCATGATACCTTAAATGAACCATAAATTTGTATGATTTTATATCTTTAACTCCATTTAGTTTTTAAATGAAAGCATCACAAAAAAAATAATCAGCTGTAATAAAAAAAATTACCTCGAACAGAACGAAACTCTGCCTTGTGACCCCGGTGCCTGCGGCAGTGCCATACGCGGACCGCTAATAACATAAAAAATTCCAAAAAATTAACCTGGAACCAACCGAACCTGCCCGGCAATGTCCGGGCCCATGATAATAATCTTAAATGAACCTTAAATTTGTATGGTTTTATATCTTTAACTCGATTTTGTTTGAAGTTCTATTTTTAAATGAAAGCATCACAAAAAAAAAAAAAAAAAAAAAAAAAAATCGTCTGTAACAAACAAAAAAAAAAAAAAAAAAAAAAAAAAAAACCTCAAACAGGACCCGGTGCCTGCGGCAGCGTATATACACAGGCCGCTAATAACATGAAAAAATTCTCAAAAATGAACCTTGAACCGAGCGAACCTCTGACTCATGTTACCTCTGCCTGTGGCTGCTGCACTGTATAGCAGGCATGCATGCTACGCACGCGTTGCAAAATCCACTTTCCTCCACCAGGGGGTGCAGTATGTTGTATACGAACATCACCAATCGCCTTGAATTTCCAAGACTTTTCAAATAAGGTGTCACTGGTGGTGTCAGCTGCAAAATCCTTTAGTTGCACTTTCCACCGCCAGGGGGAACAGCGTGTTCTATACGAACAACACCAACGGTAAGGAAATACCAAGACCTTTAAAATAGGGGGTAACATGATAGGGTCCACTGCAAAATCACCTAGTTCCATTTTTAACCACCAGGGGGTGCAGTATATTCTATACGAACATCCCCAATCAACATGAAATTTCAAGAACTCTATCACCAAACGCCTTGGATTTCCAAGACCTTTCAAATAAGGTGTCACATGGTGGTGGCAACTGCAAAATCCTTTAGTTGCACTTTCCACCACCAGGGGGCGCAGTTTGTTCTGTACGAACATCACCAATGGTGAGGAAATACCAAGACCTTTAAAATAAGATAAAACATGATAGGGTCTACTACAAAATCACCTAGTTCTACTTTTCACCACCAGAGGTCACACTATACTGTATACAAGCATCCCCAATCGACATGAAATTTCAAGACCTTTAAAATAAGGTGCTACATGTGTGGGTCTAGAACGGATTTCCCTCTCAAACTAATTTCCACCCTTTCCCCTCCCCTCCAAATCTACTTTCCCCCTTTTTTCCCCCTTTAAAATCGAAAATTCCAAATTCGCAGATATTGATTTTTTAGTATTCGACTCTAGTCCCCATATGTACAATTTCTTCACCGTGAAGTAATTTGGAGCTTAGTTAAGCTCGTAAATGTGTTTTTAACCCGTTTCCTCCCCGGGGGGAAAACCGTTCGACTTTTTTTTATTTTTCTCTTTTCATAGCACATCTAGAGACCAAGACCTTTCTTTAGACACCTCAACCAAAATTTTACACCAAGTAGTTCTCTCAATATAGTGGAGACAGACAAAAACATGTTTCAAATTAATATATAGATAAAGTCATTCGAGATTTTGCAAACAAAAAAAGATTCGAAAGAGATTGCTTTAATTCAGATTTAAATTTTGTATATTGTATTAGCATTCTTTATTCTTTGCTGGTTTAAAAAATATTGTCTGTATTAGTTTTAGATCCAAAGATTTTGTGTTTTTAACTTAAAAATTTTTTCTTGAATATTTCATGAGTGTCTTAGTTCAATTCGATTAGACCGTATTTATTATTATTATTATTATTATTATTATTTTAGATTAAAATCTATTTTCTTTTAAAGTTTTTGAAGCTTGAGGAGGCGGCACTTGCCTACGGCGTTTGCCTACGGCGGCAAAAACATTCGAGCCGGCCCTGATAGGGGCTGAACGTATAAAAGAACAGACAGACAGACAGACAAACCTTTCCATTTATTATTATAGATACATCATTCGAAAGATATTTTAAAAATCTTTTAAATTATCGAAAGTTTTTACCAGATTTACACGTTTTGCGGTGTCATGAATCAGTTTTCTTTTGTATCTCAGCTACTAATTAAAATAGTTTCATAAGTAATACATCATTAGAAAGCTTTTTTGATTTGGAATCGAACAGTGCGATAAAGAAATTTGTACCGCCAGATGGCGCTGTAATATTTAAAATTTCAATATTTCAATTTCTAATTATGATTAAATTATTTTTAATACACCATTCGAAAGATATTTTAAAGTTATTTTAAATTATGGAAAGTTTTCTCCAGATTTACACGTTTTGAGGTGTTCCGAATCAGTTTTCTTTTATATCACAGTTATTAATTAAAAAAATTTCATAAGTAATACATCATTGGAAAGCTTTGTTGAGTTGATACACATTTTAAAGTACTTTTACATTATCGAAAATTAAATTATCGAAAGTTTCCACCAGATTTACACGTTTTCAGGTGTCATGAATCAGTTTTCTTTTGTATCTCAGCTACTAATTAAAATAGTTTCATAAGTAATACATCATTGGAAAGCTTTTTTGATTTGGAATCGAACAGTGGAGTACAGAAATTTGTACCGCCAGATGGCGCTGTAATATTTTCAAATTTCAATATTTCAATTTCTAATTATGATTAAATTTTTTTAATACATCATTCGAAAGATATTTTAAAGTTCTTTTAATTTATCGAAAGTTTTCACAAGATTTACACGTTTTGAGGTGTCCTGAATCAATTTTTTTTATATCTCAGTTATTAATTAAAAAAATTTCATAAGTAATACATCATTTGAAAGCTTTGTTGAGTTGATACACATTTTAAAGTACTTTTACATTATCGAAAATGGAATTCGAGATTTCACCCGATTTAAACGTTTTGAGGTGTCGTGATTAGGTTTTCTTTTGTATCTCAGCTACTAATTAAAATAATTTCATAAGTAATGCATCATTAGCAAGCTTTTTTGATTTGGAATCGAACAGTGAATTACAGAAATTTCTACCGCCAGATGGCGCTGTAATATTTTCAAATTTCAATATTTCAATTTCTAATTATGATTAAATTATTTTTAATACATCATTCGAAAGATATTTTAAAGTTCTTTTATATTATCGAAAGTTTTCCCCAGATTTACACGTTTTGAGGTCTCCTGAATTAGTTTTCTTTTGTATCTCAGCTACTTATTAAAATAATTTCATAAGTAATACATCATTAGGAAGTTTTTTTGATTTGGAATCGAACAGTGGAATACAGAAATTTGTATCGCCAGATGGCGCTGTAATATTTTAATACTTCAATTTCTAATTATGATTAAATTATTTTTAATACATGATTCGAAAGATATTTCAAAAATCTTTTAAATTATCGAAAGTTTTCACCAGATTTACACGTTTTGAGGTTCCCTGAATCAGTTTTCTTTTGTATTTCAGCTACTAATTAAAATAATTTCATAAGTAATACATCATTAGGAAGCTTTTTTGATTTGGAATCGAACAGTAGGATACAGAAATTTGCACCGCCAGATGGCGCTGTAATATTTAAAATTTTCAATATTTCAATTTCTAATTATGATTAAATTATTTTTAATGCATCATTCGAAAGATATTTTAAAGTTCTTTTAAATTATCGAAAGTTTTCTCCAGATTTACACGTTTTGAGGCGTCCTGAATAAGTTTTTTTTTTTTTTTTTTTTTTTTTTTTTTTTTTGTATCTTAGTTATTAATTAAAAAAAGTTCATAAGTAATACATCATTTGAAAGCTTATTTTAGTTGATACACATTTAAAGTACTTTTACATTATGGAAAATGGAATTCGAGATTTCAACCGATTTACACGTTTCGAGGTGTCCTGATTAGGAATTCTTTTGTATCTCAGCTACTAATTAAAATAATTTCATGAGTAGTACATCATTTGAAAGCTTTGTTGATCTGGAATGGAACAATAGTTTACAGAAATTTCTACCGCCAGATGGCGCTGTAATATTTTTAAATTTCAATTTCTAATTATGATTAAATTATTTCTAATACATCATTCGATAGATGTTTTAAAGTTCTTTATATTATCGAAAGTGGAATTCGAGATTTCACCTGATTTACAATTTTAAGGTGTCCTCATCAGGTTTTCTTTTGCATCTCAGCTAATTGAGAAAGAGCGTTCAAAATTGGTATATGTAAGTTAATTAGGAGGGGCTGGAAGGGTGGGGAAGGAATAGGCGCGCAGTGCACATGCGTTTGGGACCCGGTGCGAGTTTTTACCCGATGATAAAAGATTTTTTTTTTATTTATTTTTTCTTAATAATAAAAGTTTGAGTTGAGAATGAATATGCGTGTACAGCGCACGTGCATCCTGAAACGTGCGCGCGCAGCGCGCATGGGTATGCGCTACTGAAGTCAGTGGGGTCCCGGTGTGAGTTTTTACCCGATGCTAAATGATATATTTTTTAATTCCTTTTCTTAAAAATGAAAGTTTATGAGTAATAACATGGAATTTTGAGAAGTCATAAGGATGGTGAAGGAATACGTGCGCGCAGCGCAAGGGTCTATGCTGCCGAAGGCAGTGGGGACCCGGTGCGACATTTTTGCCGATCAGAATTTTTTTTTCTCTTTTTTTATCACATGATGAAAATTAATGTAATTTTTAGAATTCATTAATTATTGTGATTCATTTAAAAATAGTGACCAGCGATGCGGGCGTAGCCTGCTAGTTCTATAATAATAAAACGAAAGGTTTGTCTGTCTGTCTGTCTGTTCTTCTATACGTTCAGCCCCTATTGATCGCAGAAGTACAAGAATTGACATATGGATGCTCTGGAGCCTTTCCGAGGTCCTCCTGAAAACAGAATTTAAAAATCTTAATTAGTTTCGGAGATATTATTTAAAACGTCGACCCATGTTGATTGAAAAATGACCAAAAATTCACGGCTTATTTCTTAAAAAGAGGCATTCTATCAGCAGACGATTTTAACCGTTGTCTGGAATGGAAACAAAACATCTGGAAGTAATTAATGTCACATAATCTTGAACTGGGGTTAAAAATTGCAAATTTCAAAGTGCTTCAAATTTTCTTTTTCGCACACAACACTTAATATACAACCTATTCAGCACAAAACCAACCTGCAGTTAAAATTTCATCAATTTTCATTAATAAACAAAGCAGTTACATTTTAATTGCAAATTCAATTTTATTCTAACACGTAATCTATCTTTCAATAGACGTTAGGAGTTTCCATAGCAACAAAATACATTTGAAGGAACTAAAAAAATACTTTTTCTTTTTCTTTTTACTTCCATTACCCGACTACCGTGGTATATATAGGTTTTGGGGACCTAAAAAATATTAATTTTTCTTTTTACTTCCATTAACCGACTATCGTAGATAACGGAATTAGAGATTTCACGTGATTTACATGTTTTAGAATGTCCTGATTAGGTTTTCTTTTGTATCCCAGCTACTAATTCAAATAATTTCATAAGTAACACATTATTTGAAAGCTTTGTTGATTTGGAATCGAACAGTAGATTAGAGAAATTTCTACCGCCAGATATTTTAAAATTTCAATATTTCAAATTCTAATTAAATTATTTTTAATACATCACTCGAAAGATATTTTAAAGTACTTTTATATTATCGAAAGTGGGATTCGAAATTTCACCTAATTTACACGTTTTGAGGTCTCCTGAATCGGTTTTCTTTTGTATCTCAGCTACTAATTAAAATAATTTCATAAGTAATACATCATTTGAAAGCTTTGTTGATTTGGAATCGAACAGTAGATTACAGAAATTTCTACCGCCAGATGGCGCTGTAATATTTTTAAATTTCAATATTTCAAATTCTAATTATGATTAATTTATTTCTAATACATCATTCGAAAGATATTTTAAAGTTCTTTTATTTTATCGAAAGTGGAATTCGAGATTTCACCTAATTTACAATTTTAAGGTAATTGAGTTAGACCGTTCAAAATTGGTATATGTAGGTTAATTAGGAGGGGCTGAAAGGGTGGGGGAGGAATAGGTGCGCGCAGCGCGCACGAGACTGCGCTGCCGAAGGCAGTGGGGACCCGGTCCGACTTTTTACCTGATGAGAAATGATTTTTTTTAATTTTCTTTTTTTAAGAATAAAAGTCTGATTTTAGAAGGAATTTGTGCGCGCGCATGGGATCCGGTGCGAGTTTTTACCCGATGATAAAATATATATTTTTTTAATTTTATTTTCTTAATAATAAAAGTTTGAGTTAAGAAAGAATATGCGTGCACAGCGCACGTATATCCTCACACGTGCGCGCACAGCGGGCATGGGTCTGCGATGCCGACTGCAGTGGGGTCCCGGGGCGA
Source organism: Salticus scenicus (assembly GCA_963930645.1). NCBI lineage: Eukaryota > Metazoa > Arthropoda > Arachnida > Araneae > Salticidae > Salticus > Salticus scenicus. The sequence goes on from OZ005654.1 coordinate 247,736,065, forward strand.
GTTTGTATCCGATGCTAAACGATATTTTTCTTTAATTACTTTTCTTAAGAATGAAAGTTTATGAGTAATAACATGGAATTTTGAGAAATCATAAGGATAGGGAAGGAAATCGCGCGCACAGCGCACGGGTCTTCGCTGCCGAAAGCAGTGGGGACCCGGTGCAATATTTTTCCAGATCAGAATTTGTTTTTTCTTTTTTATCACATGATAAAAATTAATGCAATTTTGAGAATTCATTAATTTTTGTGATTCATTTAGAAATAGTGACCAGCGAAGCGGGCGTAGCCTGCTAGTAATAAATAAAATGAGAAAAGTTATAAAACTGATTTTAGCCGCATTATTTTTTCCAAGTTGTAGCATGCTATAAAAACAAAAAATAATTTTTAATTAAAAAGTAACTGCATTTGTCGTAATATTTTTATACGTACCGGGTGATCCAAAAGTCAGGACAAACTTTAAAAATGAATAATTGGAAAACGAATTAAGATACGAAGAAACGGTTTTCACCAAACGGATGAAAAAGAAACTGGGTTTTGTTTGGCAAGGAATAAAAAAATTAGTTCTGTTGGCGACCAACAGATGGCGCTATAGTGTTTTATTTCACCAAAAGATGATTTACAAATGAAAAAAGTGTTGATAACTTACAAGTCAGCTTAATTACAGTTAATTAGTACTACTACAATAACTGCTCAATGTGCTGTCCATCATTCAGAAGTACAGCTGTGAGACGATTCACCACACAGTTCACAGGATTTAGTAGCATTTCTTGCGTTATGGCAGACACATTTTGGCGGATGTCACCTTTCAATGCTGGTAGTGATTCCGGTTGGTTGCGGTACACTTTTGACTTCAAGTATCCCCACATCTAAAAGTCACAGGGTGTCAGATCGGGAGATCTTGGAGGCAATGCGTGATTAAAGTAGCGACTGAGAATGCGATATTTCGATGCATGTAAGCTTCGAGAACCATTACCTGCCGCAGTTGCTCCTTTTTATATCGTTTGTTGCTTTGCATAATCCTACATCAGAAATCCGACAGCACCATATGTTGATCGCCAACAGAACTATTTTTGTTTTCGTTGCCACACAAAACCCGGCTTCTTTTCCATCCGTCCGGGGCAAACCGTATCTTTGTATCTTGATTCGTTTTCGAATTATTCATTTTTAAAGTTTGTCCTGACTTTTGGATCACCCGGTATAATAAAAATTGTTATTTCCTAAATTATGTTTAAATACCATAAAATTCAAATAAGTAGTGGCAAAAATGATATCGGTTTTTTGCTTTGCATTAATATGTTATGTATTCCAGCATTGTATAATTACTCTTCTCCAAACGATTTTTGAAGAAAGCATAACATTTTATGTTTGTAAATAACAGATAATTTCTCTAAAAAGTAGATGTGCGTGTTGTAGAGGAGTAAAATATTTGAAATTTGTTATGCAATTTAAAATCCGATTTAAATTCATATACTTGTTGTACATATTCTTTTAGACTGCGGAGAGGGTCGACTCAGTCCAGAAACCAAGCTGTGCATACAAGGCATTCCATCCAATAATGTAAAAGATCATGAATCTAACTGTAAAACGCTTAAACGTAAACTCTTCAAAAGCAGGATGGATGATGAACGTTATGAAAAGTTTCAGAAACATCTCCAAGAGTACGGTGAAAGTGAACACAGAGAAGTATACATCGGTAAGAATGCGCTCTTCTAATTTCTATGTGCACTCTTGCTCAAAAGTTTAGCAAAATTTGATTAGTTTTATTTATTTATTTATTTCAGTTTAAAAACATATCTCTTGATGAAGTGGGTGTGTAAAGAACTGGTTCTTCCTCATGTTTTTCAGTGAAAATTGGTTTAGGACAACATTTAGCGGGCCAGTAACAAATTGAGCAAAATCAATAATATTTGCAATCAGCTTTTATCATTAAATGAGCGATGTGATCTTTAACTGTAGGATGTGTTATATAAACTTAGTACAAATTGTGGATGCATCTGTCTAAAAATACCATGCTAAATAAAGAAAATATATGCATTTATTTTAAAACTTAAAAAAAAAAAAAAAAAAAAAAAAAAAGTATTCTTTATAATTTAACACGCAAAGTTTTAAACAAAACATATTCCTACTTTTAGGTAAATGGAAAAAGATTTTTGAAGTAATATGCCGCAATCAGAATTTAAATATCTTAAAATATCTTAAATATCTCCTGAAATTTCAGCATTTTTGTGAAAAGTGCTTTCGCTGCGCATGTGCAAGCGATAAAAACCTTTTTTTTTTTTTTTTTTTTTTTTTTTTTTAACATAATTTGATAGCCAAATGTCTTTTTCCCCTTAAACTACAAGCACTATCAAATATCATTGAAATTCATAAATTTGTACGCAAAAAAAGTAACCATTTTTTCAGTTATTGACCGAAGTTGACTTTCTTGTCAGGAGTCGATCACACTTTGACGTTTCCTTTATAAATCAACAAATAATTACAGAAATTACATAAATACCCTTAATGCTTTAAATACACCTATATAATAAGAAATGATAAGAGATCCGTCGTGAATATTGTAATATATTTTATTTTATGGTTTAAATCATAAAAATGTGTTTAATTACTTTGTTTAATAAGTAAGTAAATTGTCATGTATTGTTTATTAATATAATAAAATTTAATAAAAATGAAGATTTATTTTATCTTATTTATATTGTTAAACTTTAAATAAAAGTATACAAAATATTTAACTATGCATTGCTATACAAAGAACTAAAATAATTTGGTGTGGTACTCACATTACTTTCTCTTATACGACATTAATTACAGTTTAATTTGTAAGATATGAAATACTATATCTAAATATTTCTACTGCATTCTAAAGACCCTTCAAAACATTTTTATAAAGTGTTTTATTTGAGACAGTTTCTGCGTGAGAATGGTATATCAGAATTTTTTCTTTCTCTTACCCATAAGGTAGAGAAAATATTGTTTTTGGGTCAAATTTTCGAACGCGAGATTTTGTTATATTTACACGTTTTGAGGTCCCCTGAATACGAAAATCATGTTTTTAGCAAATGGTCTGTGTGTATGTCTGTGTGTGTGTCTGTGTGTCTGTCCGTTATCAGCATATCTCAAAAACAAATTATGACAGAAAGTTCAAACTTGGTATTCTAAATGTGTATCATATAGGGATGCTACAGTAAGCTTTTCGTTAAGATCAAGCAAATGGTTCGTGTACAGGGATAATTAAGATAATTCTAATAAATTACGTCTATGGGGATAATTGCAGGAAAGTAGGGTTTAACGTCTATAGACTGCACTAAACCAAATGAAACAAATATATATTTTTTGTAATAGAGACAGTTAACTGTGAAAAAAAAATTGTGTATGTAGGAGCCTCGCCTCCCCCCCCCCTTGGGGGGGGATGTCCCCCTTCGAGGGGAGTAAATTTTCATGATGGGTATCTTTCAAAAGAGCTCGCCAATACCTTAAAAAAAAATCTTCCTTTTTTTTTTTTTTTTAAATATTGAGAATAAAAGAGAGATGCTACAGTAAGCTTTTCGTTAAGATCAAGCAAATGGTTCGTGTACAGAGACAATCAAGATAATTCCATACTTGCCAACTTTTCCGGTTTTCCCGGAAGACTTCCGGTTTTTTAACGTATCTTCCGGTCTTCCGGACAGATGATGAAATCTTCCGTTTTTAAAAAAGTCGCGGATATCGTTCGTTTTAAAAAGAAAACCCAAATGTTCTACGAAAACTCCCGATTCCCAACCTTTTTCCATCCATAACATAAATGTCAATATTCATTTCAAACTTGCTTTATGAGATTCTAGAACATGTAAAGAAATAGAATTGTTAAATATTTCTTGCTGATGTAATTATTTTTTGCCCCCCCCCCCCTCCCATTTCATTTATCTCCAACTAGTGATCAGCAATCAAATGTTCTGCAGAAGTCTTTTGTTTCCTAATCTTTATTCATCTGCAACATAAATGATAATATTAATTTTAAACTTTCTTCATTAGATTCTAGAAGTAGAGTTGAAAGAGTTTAATATTTATTACTCTGTAATTATTTTTGTATCCCCCCCCCCCTTCCCTGGATTGTGATCAATGATCAATTCTAGAAACAATAAAGCAGTGGAAGTGCTCAATATTTCTCACGTATGTAATTATTTGTAGATCTTTATTGCAGAATTTAATGAATCTCTTTATTTTTCCTCAATTAAATTAAATATTTTTATGTCATATTTATATCAAATGTGTAAACATGGGGGAAAAAATTAAGAATAATTTTTTCAGGTAGGAAAATTTTTTCCAAATCAGTTTAAGAAAATTAATACTCAGTTGGTTTTATGCATGTTTGAAACTGATAATTAACTACTGCTACTTTTTTTTATATGTATGATTAATGTACATACACAAAAATCATATTCTATTTATTTAAAAAATTAGTTATACTTTAACCTAACTGTAAGATTTTTGTCTATTATTAAGTAAATTTCTTACAGATTCTGTTTTGTAGATATTTATATGTTGAAGAGAAATAACTTCATTTAAAACTTTTTTTTATTCAGTATAATCAATCTATAGTAAAATGTTTTTATAGATTGCTTCTAAATATTAAAGTTGTAAAATTTTATTGTTTGTTGTGTATTAAGAGAAATTAAAAAAAAAAAAAAAAAATCTTCCCTTTTTTTATGAAATCTTCTGGTTTTTCAACAAAAATCTTCCCTTTTTTTATTGAAATTGGTTGGCAAGTATGTAATTCTAATACATTACGTCTATGGGGGAAATTTTTTTTTCTTAAATATTGAGAATAAAATGGACTTTTTTTTTATATTTGGTGTTATCCTATTTCTCTAATATGGAAATCGTCTGCCTTATCATAAAAGATAATTTTTTTAAATAATCCGCGATTGTAATGAAATGCTCTCCCTCTGGTGGTGTCGTGCCCTTAGCGACCGTGCCCTTAGCGGAACGTGCCCTTAGCGGAATGGGGTGAAAGGAAAGAAACAGGAATAGAAGAAGCCGTGCCCTTAGCGGAAATAAGGTGTGCGTGTGGCAGATTGAAATATGTTACTCAAATGGACAAAAGAATGCTTTCTATAAAATGTAGTATGATATTAGCATTAGATTTACAGAGTCAAACAAAAATATTCATTTGACACTGAGGGTTATTATTAGAAATTTGCTGAATTGCATTTTCGTTTACATTAAGCGCTTATTCTACCATTTTTTAAAACGTGAATATGATTTGAATTAGAATATTTGTCTACTCTACTGTCCGTTTGTCCGCCTCCAGCGTCCGTAAATATTTTATGATTTTTTTATTTTTACTTTCTTCTATATTCAATAGAAGAAAAGTATTCGATTCGTAAAAATTTTCGACTTCCGGTTTTCGACGGATTTATACGTTTTGAGAGGTCTAGAACACCATTTGACTACTTTTAGAAAATGTCTGTCTGTCCGTCTGTCTGTCTGTGTGTGTGTGTGACAAAAATTTTATGGCAACTGTATCTCCGGAACTACTGCTCAGAATTACATATAAATTTACATGTAGATGCACATTGATCTAAATTAGTGCCTATCAACTTTTGGCGCCAACAGCTCAACAGGTGGCGCTGATATATAGCGGTTTCCACAATTTAAGGGAATGCTATATCTCAGGTTCTATTGCGTATAATCAATCAAAACTTGATATAAGAGAAGGCCATTGTGAGACATCATGCTGATTCAATTTGAATGCTTATGGACCGACAGGTGGCACTGCTATACAGCGATTTCTGCAATTTAAGGGAAAGCTATATCTCAAGAACAACTGCATAGAATTAAATATAAATTTATATGTTGATGCACCTTAACCTAAATGAGTGTCTCAACTTTTAGTGTCAACTGCTCCACAGATGGCGCTGCTATACAGTGATTTCTGCAATTTAAGAGGAGGCTATGTCTCAGGTTCTATTGCGTATCATCAAACAAAACGTGATTATATGTGAAGGCCATTATGAGACATTATGGTGATTCAATTTGGATGCTTATTGGCCAATAGGTGGCGCTGCTATACTGCAAATTTCCTCGATAATGGGAAAGCAATATCTCAACTTCTATAGCATTTAACTGTACGAAACTTGATAGGTGAGATAACTACTATAAAAATACATTTTTTAAGATGTCATTTATAGCTAACTGTCTTTCTTTGGATATTTAGTGTTAGTTTTCTCTAAGATGAAAATTAATTATTTGCACTCAGTGAATTTGTATAGGAAAATAAAGTATTGTGGTGGCCACAACATACTAGTTCTTATTTTATTTTATTTTATTAATGATATGTGTTATTCAAATTCTTTATTGAATTTCCATACTTAAAATGGCTCTAATAGAGTCTATGCCACTGGTTTGTGTACATGATGAACATCCTAAAAATGCCAATGCATTGCACTTTAGGGAAGACATTTTTATAAATCCCATTTAAATAACTACATCAAAATATCATAAAGAAATTCGCATTTATTGTTTATATGCTAAGAAAATGTTTTGTATAAACTATAATATGCTTAACCTCCAGATTTACAGGGCTAAGCAAAAAGTTTCGAAATATTAAGGGGTGTAAATAGGAAATTAAGAGCAGCATTTCTGTTTGTGTTAAGCCTTTTTACAACAATGTTAAGCCAACAATGTTTCAGAGTGATTATGAATTCAATTAGTCTATATGTCTGTCTTTTTGTCTGTCCATTGTGTGATAATATAGACAAAGAACATAGAATGTTACACGATACAACGAGAACGTACAGTTGGAAAGTGTTGATAATCAATGTGTACCTCCTGATTTTTCGTTTTCGTTTTAAAATGTGTAATGCTTAATTACATTTCTAAAAACTTAAATAAAATCATAAAATGGCAAAAATGTACGTTTTCGTATGGAGTACTATGATTCATTAAACTTTACATGGTTACAGATCACCGTTCCCTCAAATAATGGATTAATCTACAGCATGCATACCTATTTTTGCGACAGGTTACTTCTGAAGCAAAATATAGCCAGTGCTAAATGTGGATAAAATGTGGAAGAAAATTGAGAGTTATTTTTTTTGATTATTAATTTATTTTTAAATTTATTATACATTTCCGCTAAAGGCACGTATGCTAAAAGCACGCCACCGAGGGGAGATAACATTTCCGCTAAGGACACGGGTTTATAGATTTCCGCTAAGGGCACGGCCCCCCTCTGGTGGGCTAAGGTGAAATTACAATTAACATGCATAGCTTTCGAATTCATCTAGACGCCATTGCTGGCCGATATTTAGTTTCACATATATTTATTGAATAAAAATGAATAAATCCGGTAAAAAAGATAACACTTACTGTTGTGTGCCACAGTGTAACTCCAAGAATAAAAAATCCAGAATTAGGCTTCCATTTATTTCTAAATGACAAATTTAAAATTTCAGTTGCTTCGGCTAATGGAAGTAAAAAATTAATCAGATGATTTGAAACTAATATTTGTTCAGCTTCAGTTAAAAATCTACTTCCGATCGAACGTTGAATAAACTGAAATATTTTTTCCAAAAGCAATATATTTTCCATGATGTAATGGCGGAGAAATTATAGCACGAATATTAAGTAGTAACACATATAGAACAAAAATTCACGTGGCCATTATATTTACTAACAACAAAAACTGAAAAAGCGCCATCTATCGATCATTACAAACGCGGATAATTTTAATAAATTATTTTTTAAAAAGGGAATTATTTTTTAATAACCGAATTAAATTCTATATAAATGTAGGTGCATTAATGAAACGGGGGGTTGAGGGGGGCGGTAGCCCCCCTCACACAGAACTAATTATCATATAAAACTTTTCAGAAGCCTAATATGAATTGTTTAACATAGGTTTACATAACAGCACTCGTTATCTTACCTATTAATCTCCAGCCTGTATTTATAGTATTAAATTTCAGGGTAAGAGAAAGTCGTGTGAGTGACACACCAGATTATTTCTATGATTATGATACGTATTCAGAAAACCGTGTTTGAACTTCCTGCTGATTCATTTTCTTGAGATATGCTAATAGAAACCCCAGACAGATAAACAAATACCCAGGCCAACCGCTAAAAATATTATTTTTGAATTCAGAAGATCTCAAAACGCGCACATATATCAAAATCTCAATTTCGAAAATTTTGTCCAACGACAATATGTATATCGTATGGATAATAGAATTTAAAAAATATATGAATAAAGAATACGTATATATGTTTTTTTCTTTTTTAATAATATATTGATTTTTAATTAATGAAAAATTCGAAAACATCCAATATAGGTATATATACTACTTTGATTTTATTCTTCTAGAAGCTGTGTTTTTTAGAATATCTTAAAATTAATATCTTGTAATATCAAAAGAAAAATAGACAAAAAAAAAAAAAAAAGTGAGGGGGGCGATATTTTTTAAACTAATTTGTTTGTTTTATGTAAATATCATTTGCATTTAACACCTCTTAGGCCGATCGGTGTTTATCATGGTTATATCAAGAACTCGCGGGAATACGGACTATGACCACCTAAAATTGATCCCCATAGAGCGCCCGCGAAACAGACCAAGGTCCTTAATATAGGCAAATAGCCTTAAATTGTACACAAAAACCTTTTAATGAAAATTTGAACTTTAATATTCCAAACTTCTTATTTAGTTATAAATAAAATTGTAGTGTTCAGAGGTTCGTGGAATAATTAGAGACCTGAATGCACAACAAAGACAAATTATAAAGACATCAGACATGACAAAATACACGAAAATAATAAATTTTTCATGACGTCTGTATGTGTGTGTGTATGCATCTCGCATAACTCAAAAACGGTTGGACGTAGAAAGTTGCGAATTGGTACATAGGTTTGTTGTAACATCTAGTTGTGCACCTCCCTTTTTGGACTTTGTATGATTTTCTGTTTTGGAAATATTTAGGAAAATTAGGTTGATAATGACCAAAAATACAAAGGTTTTGGCCATAATGTATCAAAATCTGATGTGGGCACCACATGACTTCCTTATACACCTTTATAAATATATATAATGTTAAACAGTATTGTCACTGGACCCGACACAGTTGGCTAAAAATATTTAAAAAATGCGTATCACCGTATTCTGAGCTTTTCTGAAAGTTTCAAATGTCTAGCTAGTCGGGAAGTTAGTTTAAAATCGATTGCAAAATTTGTACTGGTAATGGTGACGAAGCCAACAGGGACCCGAAACAGCTGGCTAAAAGTATTTTTTAAAAAAATGAATTTTTACCGTGTTATGAACTATTTCGAAAGTTTCAAATGTTGGGAAAAAAGTTAAATAAATTTTCTGTTGAATCATATAAACGCTGCCGAAGGCAGAAATTACCCGAAACAATTGGCTAAAATTATTTTAAAAATGCACTGTCATCGTCTTCTGAGCTTTCCTGAAACTTTCAAATTTATAGCTTGTCGGGAAGTTAGTTAAAAATCGATTGCAAGATCTGTACTGGAAACGCTGCCGAAGGCTTCAAGGACTTCGAAACAGTTGTCTAAAAGTATTAAAAAAATTTATTTTCACCCTGTTCTGAACTACTGTGAAAGTTTCAAATGTCTAGCTAATCGGGAAGTTAAATAAATTTTATGTTGAATCATATAAACGCTGCTGAAGGCAGGAGATATCCGAGACAGTTGGCTAAAAATATTTTAAAAATGCAATGTCACCGTTTTCTGAGCTATCCTGAAAGTTTCAAATGTCTAGCTAGTTGGGAAGTTAATTAAAAATCCATTGCGAAATATGTACTGGTAGCGCTGTCGAAGGCAGCAGGAACCCGAAACAGTTCTCTAAAAGTATTTAAAAAATGCATTTTCACCGCGTCCTGAACTATTCTGAAAAGTTTCAACTGCCAGCTAATCGGGAAGTTAGTTAAATAATTTTTCTGTTGAATCATATAAACGCTGCTGAAGGCAGCAGGTATCTGAAACAGTTGGTTAAAAATATTTTAAAATGCAATGTCAACGTGTTCTGATCTTTTCTGAAAGTTTCAAATGTTTAGAGCTAGTCGGGAAGTCAGTTAAAAATCGGTATTAAAACTTGTACTGGTAACGCTGCCGAAGGCATCGGGGACCATAAACAGTTGGCTAAATGTAATACAAAAAATGCATTTTCATCATTTTCTCAATTATTCTGAAAGTTTCAAATGTCTAGCTAGTCGGGAAATTAGTTAAATAAATTTTCTGTTGAGTCATACAAATGCTGCTGAAGGCAGCAGGTATCTGAAACAGTTGGGTAAAAATATTTTTAAAATGCATTGTCAACGAGTTATGAGCTTTTCTGAAAGTTTCAAATGTCTAGCTAGTCGGAAAGTCAGTTAAAAATCGATTGCAAGATTTGTCCAAACAATTTTTGAGTTATTAACGTCATTATGGCCAAAACCTTTGTATTTTTGGTCATTATGAACTTAATTTTCCTACAAAGTCCAAAATCATACAAAGTCCAAAATCATACAAAGTCCAAAAAGGGAGGTGCACAACCAGACGTTATAACAAACTTATGTGCCAATTAGCAATTTTCTACGTCCAACCATTTTTGAGTTATGTGAGATACATATACACATACACACACACATACAGACGTCACGAAAAATCGTGTAAAGTCGCTGATATCTCTAAAACGAGAGCTCGTGTTAACACGAAACTTGCAGGTGTACAACTAGACATCATGAAAGTCACACGTATAAATATGCAACATTCTTTGATCATTCGTTTTCGAGCAATGTGAAATAAAAAATCCATTTCGTAAATCGCGATTACTATACTTCCTTAGAAACCTTTGGACGGCCCCTGCCTGCCTGGACTCGGCCAAGCTTAACGGGTTGAATGCCGTCCGCCGGAGCGAATAAATTGCCAGATCACCGCATGGAACCTGCCTACAACCAGACAGTAATCTAGTCGCTACATAGAATGAGCTGTATCTGATGATTCTTCGCTCAGACTTCACCTATCATCATCAGGAACTAGATGGAACTGCAATGTCACTTCTGGGCAGCAATGTGACTGGAACACCAGAGCTCATGAATTGCAGGGTAGCGACTTCTGCTTCTTGGACACATAGCTCGACTTGCACACCACACCCTCCAAGATAGCCACAGTGGAAACGCACAGACACGCTCCTGGATGCTATGGAATATGGAATAAGTGCTCCTGGATGCTATGGAATATGGAATAAGTGCTCCTGGATGCTATGGAATATGGAATAAGTGCACTTACTAGCTGAGAGTCTAAATAACTGGAATACAACAAAAACTAAAGCAATTTTGAATTTAGGCAGGGAAGGGAAAAAACCGCTGGGGGAGCCTCTAAGAATTGTAGTGCACACAATTATTAAAACCGAAAGTGGAGGCCATTTGGAAAGGGGAAGGGAACAACATTTAAGATTTAAGAAAGAAAAGCTGAACGAGATAGGAACAATGAGATTATATTAAAAAAAATTATACAGACACGACATTATTTCATTATTTAAAACATGAAAATCTGACATTGACAGATTTTAATTTAGTGCCAGAGGCTTACTGCTAAACTTGTTAATATCGACAAATTCTTCTTTAGTTAATTCGTGACGATCTAAATTCCATGATAAAGTTTTCATTAAATCAAACCAATGTGTTTCAGCTGCAGGTACTGTAACAAATAACGTTGGAAGTCCAAACTGTCTTATAGCCGCTAAACAACGTTTTCTCTCTTTTTCCCAATGAAGGGGAGGTGTGCCTTGGGGGGGGACTCATGTCAAAGGTGTGCCTTGGGGGGGGACTCATGTCAAAGTTGGGCCTTGGGGGGACTCATGTCAAAGTTGAGCCTGGGGGGGGGACTCATGTCAAAGTTGTGCCTTGGGGGGGACTCATGTCAAAGTTGGGCCTGGGGGTGGGACTCATGCCAAAGTTGTGCCTTGGAGGGACTTCATTCAATAAATCCCCATTCAATAAACCGACTGAAATAGGCCCTTAGCACTATTAAGAGTGACGTATAAAAATTCGACAACGCTGTACCGACTGAAATAGGGGTACCTTGGGGGGGACTCATGTCAAAGTTGGGCCCGGGGGGGACTCATGTCAAAGTTGTGCCTTGGGGGGACTTCATGCAATAAATCCCCTTTCAATAAACCGACTGAAATAGGACCTTAGCACTATTAAGAGTGACGTATAAAAATTCGACAACGCTGTACCGACTGAAATAGGGGTACCTTCTGGGGGACTCATGTCAAAGTTGGGCCTGGGGGGGGACTCATGTCAAAGTTGTGCCTTGGGGGGACTTCATTCAATAAATTCCCATTCAATAAACCGACTGAAATAGGCCCTTAGCACTATTAAGAGTGACGTATAAAAATTCGACAACGCTGTACCGACTGAAATAGGGGTACCTTGGGGGGGACTCATGTCAAAGTTGGGCCTGGAGGGGGGACTTATGTCAAAGTTGTGCCTTGGGGGGACTTCATTCAATAAATCCCTATTCAATAAACCGACTGAAATAGGCCCTTAGCACTATTAAGAGTGACGTATAAAAATTCGACAACTGTACCGACTGAAATAGGCCTCTAGCACTAATAATAATAATTAAAAAAAAAAAAAAACATGAAAATCTGACATTGACAGATTTTAATTTAGTGCTAGAGGCTTACTGCTAAACTTGTTAATATCGACAAATTCTTCTTTAGTTAATTCGTGACGATCTAAATTCCATGATAAAGTTTTCATTAAATCAAACCAATGTGTTTCAGCTGCAGATATTGTAACAAATAACGTTGGAAGTCCAAACTGTCTTATAGCCGCAAAACAACGTTTTTTCTCCTTTTCCCAATGAGGGGGGGTGCCTTGGGGGGGACTCATGTCAAAGGTGTGCCTTGGGGGGGGACTCATATCAAAATTGTACCTTGGGGGGGACTCATGTCAAAGTTGGGCCTTGGGGGGACTTCCTTCAATAAATCCCCATTCAATAAACCGACTGAAATAGGCCCTTAGCACTAGTAAGAGTGTATTATAAAAATTCGACAACGCTGTACCGACTGAAATAGGGGTACCTTGAGGGGGGACTCATGTCAAAGTTGGGCCTGGGGGGACTCATGTCAAAGTTGTGCCTTGGGGGACTTCATTCAATAAATCCCCATTCAATAAACCGACTGAAATAGGCCCTTAGCACTATTAAGAGTGACGTATAAAAATTCGACAACTGTACCGACTGAAATAGGCCTCTAGCACTAATAATAATAATTAAAAAAAAAAAAAAAAAAACATGAAAATCTGACATTGACAGATTTTAATTTAGTGCCAGAGGCTTACTGCTAAACTTGTTAATATCGACAAATTCTTCTTTAGTTAATTCGTGACGATCTAAATTCCATGATAAAGTTTTCATTAAATCAAACCAATGTGTTTCAGCTGCAGATATTGTAACAAATAACGTTGGAAGTCCAAACTGTCTTATAGCCGCAAAACAACGTTTTTTCTCTTTTTCCCAATGAGGGGGGGGTGCCTTGGGGGGGACTCATGTCAAAGTTGGGCCTGGGGGGGACTCATGTCAAAGTTGGGCCTTGGGGGGACTCATGTCAAAGTTGTACCTTGGGGGGGACTCATGTCAAAGTTGGGCCTGGGGGGGGACTCATGTCAAAGTTGCGTCTTGGGGGGACTTCATTCAATAAATCCCCATTCAATAAACCGACTGAAATAGGCCCTTAGCACTATTAAGAGTGTATATTATAAAAATTCGACAACGCTGTACCGACTAAAATAGGTGTACCTTGGGGGGGACTCATGTCAAAGTTGGGCCTTGGGGGGACTTCATTCAATAAATCCCCATTCAATAAACCGACTGAAATAGGCCCTTAGCACTATTAAGAGTGTATTATAAAAATTCGACAACGCTGTACCGACTGAAATAGGGGTACCTTGGGGGGGACTCATGTCAAAGTTTTGCCTTGGGGGGACTTCATTCAATAAATCCCCATTCAATAAACCGACTGAAATAGGCCCTTAGCACTAAAAATTCGACAACGCTGTACCGACTGAAATAGGGGTACCTTGGGGGGGACTCATGTCAAAGTTGTGCCTTGGGGGACTTCATTCAATAAATCCCCATTCAATAAACCGACTGAAATAGGCCCTTAGCACTAATTAAGAGTGACGTATAAAAATTCGACAACGCTGTACCGACTGAAATAGGGGTACCTTGGGGGGGACTCATGTCAAAGTTGTGCCTTGGGGGACTTCATTCAATAAATCCCCATTCAATAAACGGACTGAAATAGGCCCTTAGCACTAATTAAGAGTGAATTATAAAAATTCGACAACTGTACCGACTGAAATAGGCCTCTAGCACTAATAATAAATTTAATACGTGAAACCACTGGGGGATGAAAGATAGTTTTTGGACGCATAGCGAAAATGTAGAAGATTTTGAAGTGGCAAGTCCTAAATGAACCTAATTGGGAGGGAAATTACTATGCGCAGGGAGGCCGAATGGAGAAGAGAAAGAGGGACCATCGCAATTTTGATCCACCACGGGGGGATGGTACCCCGCATTGGTAGCCCGATGACTGCTAAACGACCCCATCAAGCACTTGACGGTGCACCACAGATTAACGTGGACCAGACACCGCCACACCCTCGTTAAAAAAAAATAATAATAATAAAATAAATAAATAAATAAATAAAATAAAAATAAAATAAAATAAATAAATAAATTAGCTATTTAATATTTGAAGATTGTTAGATTATTGTTAGAAAATAAGAATTGAGGCTTACTAAGTACTGTAGTCTAAGTAAGAGGAAGCTGAGTGGATGGTAGCATAATGAAACAGTGGATTCTTGTTGTACTGACCGGATTGCTATTGCAACGGCTAGAGAGCATAGTTTTGTTATTTACTGAATTTTTTAGAGTGAGAAATTAACTTTTTGTGAATTAACAGTAGTAATACTGGAAAGTTAAGTGGAGCGGACTTTAAGCTTGAGTTTGCTGGAGGTTCTTGTTGTTCTGACATTATGACTAACATGACGACAGAAGATTAACTAATTTTGATTTACTTTAACGGTATTTATAACTTAAGAGATTAGCAAGGTTATTAGAAATTAATTTAGGAGAGATTGTTGCATTTGATAGCTAAGAAAATGTATGGTAAATGGTTAAACTAAGCTGAATCAAGTGTACTTAAATGTCTGGTAAGTAATAATAACTAAAATCGCAAAGAATAAGCAAAAGAAAATAAGCAATTAAATAAATAATTAGAAATATGCAAATAAATAACAAGTAAATTAAAATTGGTGCGGGTCAAAACTTGATGAGTACTGAAAAGAAAAGTGGCAGGAAATAGTTCAAGGCTTAAAAAGGAAAGTATTACCCTTACAATTGAGAATAAAAGTGCGTGTCAAAACTAGATGAGTACCAAAAAGACTAAGTTGCCGGGAATTGTATGCTGTGCTAGATTTTATTTCCTGCACTCTGGAAATAATATTGTACAAATCCGGTAAGGTAATTAACATTATGGTTGCTTTTTGACATGCATTCAAACCTGTTATATTAAAAGAAGGTATTGATTGTGATCAGAACAAGATGAAACCAAAAAGAATAGGTTAGTTAGGAATTATTCTTTGTGATGAAATCACTAAGTATGGACTAACAATAGTTAGGTCCATCGGACCTGAAAGTTTTTAAGAATAAACCTGCTGAAGAAATTGTCATTACGGTTGCTTTTTGATCACCGACTGCGTCAAGGAACTTGTTAGCCATCCTCATGCACAGTCATGGGCGTGGCGCGGACTTACGGACTTATAAGCCAAGAACCGTTTACATTTTTAAAATATTTTTTATACATTTTTATTTTTTTACAAATTTTTTATACATTTTATTTTTTGTATTTTTTTTTACTATATTTCCTTTGAAAACTTTGGACGGCCCCTGCCTGCCTGGGCTCGGCCAAACTTAACGGGTCCGCCAAACTGCCGTCCGCCGGAGCGAATAAATCGCCAGATCTCCGCGTGGAAGCTGCTGGGCAGCAATATAACTAGAACGCCAAAGCTCAGGAATTGCAGGGTATCGACTTCTGCTTTGGAGACACAGCTCGATTTGTACACCACACCCTGCAAGATAGCTACGGTGGAAACGCACAGACACGCTGCAGGATGTTAAGGAATTTGGAATAAGTGCACTTACTAGCTGAGAGTCGAAATAACCGGAATTATGCAAAATTAAAACAATTTTGAATTTAGGTAGGGAGGGAGAAAAAAAAAAAAAACGCTGGGGGAGCCGCTAAAGTTAGTTCTGCACACAATAATTAAAGCCAAAAGAGGAGGCTATTTGAACAGGAGAAGGGGACAACACTTAAAAATTGAGAAAGACAAGCTGAACGAGGAAGGAACAATGAGATTATATAAAAATAATAATAATAATAATAATAATTACGTGAAGCCACTGGAGGATGGAAGATAGTTTTGGGCGCATAGCGAAAATTTTGAAGTTTTTGATGTGGCAAGGCCTAAATAATCCTAATTGGGAGGGAAATTACTATGCGCAGGGAGGCCGAATGGAGAAGAGAAAGAGGGACCATCGCAATTTTGATCCACCACGGGGGGATGGTTCCCCGCGTTAGTAGCCCGACGACTGCTAAACGACCCCATCGAGCACTTGACGGTGCAGCACAGATTAACGAGGACCAGACACCGCCACACCCTCGTAAAAAAATAGATTAAAATACATAAAATAAAAATAATAAAAAATAAAAATAATAAAAAATAAATAAAAAAAATATAGAATAAAAATACTAAAAACAATAATAATATAGAATAAATAAATAAATAAATTAAAGTAAGTAAGTAATTAAATTAAAATTGGTGCGGGTCAAAACTTGATGAGTACCAAAAAGAAATGTGATAGGAAATAGTTCAAGGCTTAACAAGGAAAGTATTACCCCTGCAATTGAGTAAAGAAGTGCGTATCAGAACTAGATGAGTACCAAAAAATCTAAGTTTCCGGGATCTGTATGCTGTGCGACCTGTTATGTCCTGCACTCTTGATGATATTGTACAAATCCGGTAAAGGTAATTAACATCATGGTTGCTTTTTGACACGCATTCAAACCTGTAACATTAAAAGAAGGTATTGATTGTGATCAGAACTAGGTGTGTACCAAAAAGAATAGGTTAGCTAGGAATTATTCTTTGTGATAGAATCACTATGTATGGACTAACAATAGTTAGGTCCAGTCGGACCTGGGAGTTTCAAGAATAAACTTGCTGAAGAAATTGTCATTATGGTTGCTTTCTGATCACCGACTGCGTCAAGGAACTTGTTAGCCATTCTACATTTTATAAAAGAACTATTCTGCAAAGGTAAAAGTCAGCATGGTTGCTTTTTGACCACGCCATTCATACACTAATGGAAGTAATAAAAAAAATATTAAAATAAAATAAACATTCATGCACAGTCATGGGCGTGGCGCGGACTTGCGGACTTATAAACCAAGAACCGTCTACGTTTTTTTTTTTTTTTTTTTTTTTTTTTTTTTTTTTTTTTGCATTTTTATTTATTTATTTATTTATTTTTACATTTATTTTTTTTTTTTTTTTTTACATTTATTTTTTTTTTTTTTTTTTTTTTTACTTTTTATTTCTAGATTTTCTGATTTTACATTTTTTTTTTTTTTTACCGGGGCTCAGACTGTATAGGTACCCTCCACTTTAACTTCATGGACCACGATCATGACCAAAAATAAACAAAAAGTCCCCTGATCTAGTAAATAAAAATCCGCCAGGTCCTCTTCTTCGGGTTTTGACAGTACGTGGCTGGTTCCTGCTGCTCGAGATGTTGGCTTTTGATCACTGTGAAATGTCATCTATGTTGTTTGGGATCCAACTGACTATGTGTTTTGCCTTGTTCTGTACGTGTTTATTGTTGGCTAGTTGTTTATACCAGAGTTGTTCATTGTCCTGTGTGATTTTGGCCAGATGGAGGTTTTCCGTTAGCGGACAGGCTAGTAAGTAGTGTAAGGATGTTCCTAGCTCGCCACAGGCGCAATCCGGGCTCTTCTTTCTTTTAAACCGATGAAGATAGTGACAATGCATTTTTCAAATATTTTTAGCAAACTGTTTCGGGTCACTGCTGCCTTCGGCAGTATTTATATGGTTCAACAGAAAAATTATTTAACTAACTTCCTGACTAGCTAAACATTTGAAACTTTCAGAATAGTTGAAAATACGGTGAAAATGCATTTTTTTAGTACTTTTAGTCAACTGTTTCGGGTCCCTGCAGCCTTCGGCAGAGTTATAAGTACAAATCTTGCAATCGATTTTTAACTAACTTCCCGACTAGCTAGACATTTGAAACTTTCAGAAAAGCTCAGAACACGGTGACAATGCATTTTTTAAATATTTCTAGCCAACTATCTCGTGTCCAATGACAACTTTTTTTAACATTATGTATATTTCTAAAGGTGTATAAGGAAGTCATGTGGTGCCCACATCAGATTTTTTCATATTGATATTAGCCTTACATGTGCTTTTTTGTTAAACTGTCTGCTTGTGGGGAGAGTTTTGATCATTTAAAAGCATGCTATAAACCCACACGTATATCTCAAGTCATCTGGGGTATTTTTGGCAGTTTAATTCATTTATTTTAAGTTTTTGGAATAAGTTTTACTTATGTTTTGTTTCACATTTTTAATTTTCCTGTATGTTTATCTTAGGTAATTTTTGTTACATATTTTCACTTTTTGTATGACTGAAAACATACATTATAATATCTTATATATATATATATATTACGAGATCATCTTTTACACGACATTTTCTAATACAATACAAAATTAAGAAACAGCTTTTTAAAACCTAAACATGTAAAAAGATTACTTACATAAAATAAAACGTATTGGAAATGTATTTTTTCATTATTGTAGTAGAATTGATATGAGGGTAATATCTAAACAGTAAGTAAAATTCATACACGATAGTAATTTTATAAGCAACCAAACTTACACAGATGAAGAAAAAACTTGTGAAAATGTTTTGTTACTCATTCTTAAAATGGTTTTAGAATCTTTAAGGAATAGAAATAGTTAACAATTTTATCTGAAACACTAACTTATAAGATTTGTATAGATATAGTCATCAGGTAAGCATTTTCCTAGGTGTCATGTTCGAATCTTGCTTTAGTTATGCATATTTAATGTGATTTGGACTTAAATCAAATCACAACTTCTGTTTTGAAGAGTGTAAAAATAATTTTAGAGTAACGACTTGAACTCTCGTACATAGATGTATCCCCTGTGGCAGAAATTTATTATGCTTTCTGCGACAAGCTTCATCAACACCAAAATCTTTCCGCGGGAATAGTTTGTGGAGTTAACATTTAAGAATTCAAAATAAATTATTTTTAAATAGTAAATAATATTCAGTATAACCAATGTATTTAAATTTTAACTAGGCACAAATGCACATATCTGCACTATTGCAAGAAATGACTCTTTTTTTTTTTTTTTTTAAGAAAGGTGAAAATAAATCTATTGATCTTAATTGCTTCAGATTTTTGTTCACATTAATATACAATATTGTTTATAAAATATTCAATGAATGTATAAAATATTCAAAATGCAGTAACACATGAAAAATAATCTGCAAATTTTTTTAAGGCATTTAAATCATGAAATGCCTAAATTAAACAAATGTTACAAATACTTTTAAAATTTCATTACTTTTTTTTATATTAAAAAATATATATTTAAATACACAAATGCACTTATTTCATAAGGTGCAAACCAAAAAACATAAAATATAATACAGAACTCAAAATTAAAATACAACAAATTAAGGAAAAAATTAATATAGAATACTGAATATCATAATGAAATATAAATATTTTACAACATTTATAGTTTTTGAGATTATTAGAAAGATGCAAGATAACATTCTAATACACAAGATTCATTTTTATATTATATACAAATAGCATAAAGATGTATATTTGAAATCTAGAAAATGTGATTTGACATTAAAGAATTCAGAATGTATAATTATAGCATCATTTAAATACATAAAGTAAAACAGAATACAAGATCTAAGTAACACAATTATAGATAAAGCATAGTCGAAATAGTTTCATAAAGATTTAGGCAAGTGAAATATTTAATTTTTAAGGAAATGTTGAAATGGGAAATGTAACAGATTTCGTGCATAATATCTATAACAGAAAATAATGATTACAGATGAATGAAATAAATAGAAATCAATTAAAAGTAATATTTGATATTGATATCTATACGAATAAGTAAATAAAAATAAATAAATAAAATAGTTTGCTGTTTAATTAGTATTTATTCAAAACAACTACTATAAGAAAAAATTCCTTTTGCTTACAATATATATATATATATATATGTATATATTCAACAAAACTTTTGGTTTGACTTTTATTCAAAATAACTGTTTAATTTGCAATATATTTCAAAAAAAAAAAAAATAAATAAATAAACATTTTCAAAAATTCAAATGTTTAAAAAATGAAATAAACAAACTGTAGAAACTAATGATAAGAGTATTTTCGTAAAATAAATTAATAATTTTTTTAACGACTTCATATGCTTAAACAACAAAATTTAAAGCTAAGAATTTTAATCACAATTAAAATAATTAATGATTAATAAAGAAAAAAATTACAAAAGCTATCAATTTTATAACTTAAGATACCTATTAATATTTATTTCAAAGATCTTTTACTACATATAAAATGCTAAAAATCGATAAAGTATTTTTAAGATTAATTTCTTAATTTTCTATTTTTTGAAGCAAGGTTTGAAGCTTCATTTTTTATTTTGCGTATAACTACAGACGTTACAATTTTCCCCATAGTCTTATTTCTGTATATATTTGTGAAATGTATTGCATAGTTTGAACCAAACATTAAAATTAATGCAGCTTTAAAAATTTACGTTTATTTACAGTCGGTAACAAAAGTGTCCGAACACTAACAAAAATTCCTATGTAAAAAAAGTACACTTCATACGGTTTCGTTAAATAAATCCTTGTCGCATCCTGTTCTTAGTCAGTGTAAGATCACGATTCGATAAGGATTTATTTAACAAAACCGTATGCAGTGTACTTTTTTTACATAGGAATTTTTGCTAGTGTTCGGACACTTTTGTTACCGACTGTACTACCACGCACGTATGCACGCTTCGCATACATTAAAGAAAAAAAATCATTAGATACAACTGATTTGTCGTGCGTAAATCAGAAAATGTATGAAAATCGGTACAGTAGCAATCACGCACTTATTAAAAAAAATAATAATAATAATAAATAATAAAAAAAAATCACTGGATGCAACTATATTGTTATGCATGAATCTGAAAATGCATGA
The DNA here is from genome assembly GCA_963930645.1 of Salticus scenicus. Lineage (NCBI taxonomy): Eukaryota > Metazoa > Arthropoda > Arachnida > Araneae > Salticidae > Salticus > Salticus scenicus. The sequence goes on from OZ005654.1 coordinate 247,757,446, forward strand.
AATATGAAATTCGGAAAATGGTCGCAAAGCCACATTCTTTTAATAAACATCTTTTTACAATACAATAATACACACGACACTAGCGGCAGGTGAGGCGCGAAAACAAAGTTTGGGGAGACACGAAAATGAAGTTCCGATGTGAAGAGGTTACCAGTGAAAAGTTTCGATACACCGAATCATATCACCGCATCACGAATCACTAATGCATGCCGTATCAAGGCTAACCCAAGTGAGTTACATCCGCTCTATCTCCTCTCCTTATTCAGGATTGAGGGTATCGTATCTGCAGAAACGAAAATTTGTTCTGCAGAACAGTTTATAAACCATTCTTTGAGTTTCTCTCTCTCTCTCTCTCTCTCTCTCTCTCTCTCCTTTTTTTTTTTTTTTTTTACACAATGTCAAAATTTATTTGACTTAAGTAAAATCTTTCTGCAAGAACATTTCTGTTTCTGCGACATTGTCGCCGTGTCGCCGTGTTTCTGCCACGGGGGATGTATCCATGACTGTATTTATACATGAACTTTTTAGAATACAATAAATATTTTTTAATAATGTGTGAAAACTTTATAAGACTTGCGAAATTATACAATTTTTTTAGAATAGTTTAAGCATTTCAGTCTAATGTTTTCAAGTGATATCAGTTAGAAAAATTTAACCGTTTTTAGTAGGATTCCACAAAACAATAAGTTAGAAAATTTCTAGTTTAGCTTATATATACATAAAAGCATTTCTGCAGTAGTAACATATATGTATAATATAAAAAGTCTTTTAGGTGACCTCGGGCATTGCATGCTGTAAATTTTTAGCAGTTTGTATACAGCATGACAGAAAGATCACTTAATTTGCTTACAACAGTCATTCAATTCCCTTAAAAAAGCGGTGAATTTGTATGCTTCAATATCTGGTTGCTTATTTTTTCTTTTCGTCAGCTTCATTCATTTTTTCTTCATGTGACACTTGGTTTCAAATTGGTACAGTCGGTAACAAAAGTGTCCGAACACTAGCAAAAATTCCTTTATAAAAAAAGTACGCTTAATAGAGTTTTGCTGAATAAATCCTTGTCGAATCCTGTTCTTAGACTGACTAAGAACAGGATGCGACAAGGATTTATTTAACAAAACAGTATTAAGTGCACTTTTTTTACATAGGAAATTTTGCTAGTGTTCAGACACTTTTGTTACCGACTGTGTATATGTTTTTACAAGTTTACGCATGACTGGACAACCAACGCTTCCAACCTTGAGGAGACACCAGATAACTTCCCTATCCATTGTTGACGTCATAACCCCTTATGACGTAAGTTTCAATTCATAAGTTCCCTTTCGTCTACTACGTCATGAACCCATTATGTCACAAAAACTAGCCATTTTGCTCACGGTTCTTGTCTTTGCTTGATTATTTTTTACTAAAAGGATGTCTATAAAATACCATTTGAAGCTTGAACAGAAACCTTTTACTTCAAAGTATGTAAAACGATAAATTTTCTAACACATCGTCGGTTTAATACGCAGAAAAAAATATCTCTATCTATAGGAAAACGATCTAGAATTATAACATGTGATTTTAAAACTCGCTAGCAAAGGAAACCACAATTTATAAGGTAGACTAGGATTTTTTTTTTTTTTTTTTTTTTTTTTTTTAATTAATTTTTTTTTATTTATTTATTTTATTTATTTTTTTGCTAGAGACACAATTTAGTTTCTAGAACTCATTCACAGGGTTTTTTCTCAGTGTAATAATATATATGATCGTTCTTGTTTCGCCTTGTCAATTTTAAAATTAATCATAGAATATTCTATAACAAATATGCTTTCCCTTTTTATGAAAAATATATATGAATTTCGATATATTTTGCCAAAAATTAATTTTATATAAAATATGTTTAAATAAATGTCTTCCAAAGAGGATAATGTATTGTGTACTTCTCAGAATCCGTGTACGCAAACTAGCACTGCTGTTTATAGCATTTCAAACTAGGAGCATATTATAAAGAATTTTAATAACACGTATCAGTTTCGAAATATTATTTAAAAAATATATTCTTTACTAGCAAGCCCGTGCGAAATTTTCGCACTTTTTTTTTTTTTTACTTATTTCTTCTTTATCCGCGATTGTAATGAAATGCTCGCCCTCTGGTGGGCTAAGGTGAAATTATCACACCACTGCATATCCTCATATTATGCAATCGACTTTCCATGATGAAATGGCGGAGAAAGAATAATAATTACACGTGGCTGTTATATTTACTAACAACTGCAGTGTTCAGAGAGCGCCATCTATCGATCATTACAAACGCGGATTTACATTTAAAACTTGAAACTCATAAATCTTATACAATTTCCCCACCCAATTTGAATTGTAATTCGCCAGAAATCAAATTATTATTAGAACCAAATTAATATTGTGCGACAGTGAAAACAAAACCAATCAAAGAAAGGTTTCAAAATAAAATGCATGGTTGAAGACCCAATTTTCTTATTTGTGCAGGCAGAACAGTTTTGTATAAGGCCTCCATGACAACCACGGAGTATAAAGACAGGAGAAGAAGGTAACGCTGAAATTTTGTGATGTTGTTTTCTAATGTTTACAGAGGGCGCCAGCGTACAATACTTCCTTCTCTCCAGCTTCTGCAATGTTATTCAATGGGGAATGTCTTGTTTTAATTATTTTTTTAAAAATAATATCAAGCTGAAAAAATTTCGATTGAAAGCAAATTTCATTAAATAGAGTATTCTAAGCGACATGATTTTTTTAAGAGCGATTTTATGCTAATTTTACTTTGAAAGAGAACTTTTAAAAAATGACGATCTTTATGAACTGAAGCTAGCTAAAACAGACAATTGGGAGAAAGGAGAATGGAGATCGTTTGTAATGTGTCGTTTGAAAATGTAGATTATTATGGATATCTTATGGCAGTCTTATAATTTTTCATTATTAGTATATTTGACGTATAAAAAAAATGCAGTAAATAAGGTTTTTTTTTTTCTTATCACTATCATAGCCTGTTTTACAACTAGGAACGAAGCATTTATTTGAAACATCTGAATTATGCAGTTTTAAGCACTTACAAAAAAATTAAATTGCTTAAAATTAAAAATTTAAAATGTATTCCGGCAAAATTCTGTTGAAAACAACATTATATCCGCGCCGAGATAGGGAGTAATGACAAGTGGCGCCCTCAATATTTACCAAAAATTTACATCACAGTTTCGTAGATTTCTCCCATTGGACCTTCAACTCCTATTAATATTACTCCGTGATGACAACTTTTTTAGCATAGGGCCCCCATAGTGATTTTTGTTGCCATGTTGGCGATGCTTTTTTACTTATTTATTTATTTTGACATAATTTTTTGTTTAAAAAAAAAAAAAAAAACTGGTACCTATTTTGATCATACTTTTGATTATTGCGTTATTTAGTCAATGTTTGACAATAATTCATATTCTATTTATATATTTAAAGTATTGTTATCTTTAAAAATGACGCGGGCAAAGGTTGTAAAGATGCAACCACGGAGTAATATAGACAGGAGAAGAAGGTAACACTGAAATTTTGTAATGTTGTTTTATAATGTTTACAGATGGCGCCAGCGTACAATACTTCCTTCTCTCCAGCTTCTGCAATGTTATTCAATGGGAGAAATGTCTCGTTTTAATTATTTTTTTTTAAAATAATATCAAGCTGAAAAAAGTTCGATTGAAAGCAAATTTCATTAAATAGAGTATTCTAAGCAACATGCTTTTTTTTAAGAGCGATTTTATGCTAATTTCACTTTGAAAGAGAGCTTTTAATAAAATGACGATCTTTATGAACCGAAGCTAGCTAAAACACACAATTGGAAGAAAGGAGAATGGATATCGTTTGTATGTGTCGTTTGAAAATGTAGATTATTATGGATGTCTTATAATTTTTCATTATTAGTATATTTGACGTATAAAAAAATATAGTATCACTATCATAGCCTGTTTTACAACTAGGAACGAAGCATTTATTTGAAACATCTGAATTATGCAGTTTTAAGCTTTTACAAAAAATTTAAATTGCTTAAAATTAAAAATTTAAACTGTACTCCAGCAAAATTCTATTGAAAACAACAGTATAGCTGCCCCGAAATAGGGAGTAATGACAAGTGGCACCCTCAATATTTCCCGAAAATTTACATCACAGTTTCGAAGCTTTCTCCCATTGGACCTTCTTCTCCTATTAAATATTACTCCGTGGATGCAACTTTTAAAATATATTTTCCTATAAAATGATCTCATCAGACAAATGTCGTCATTTTTCTGATTAAATGATTGAATTAAGCCCGCGTGCTTAAATATTGCCGATAAATATTATTTTTTAGCATCACGAATTTTATTAAATAGTCTCTATCGTATCGCTTCAACAAAACTTAATGGGAACTGGACCACATTAGAGAAATATTATATAGATTAGCCTCGCGAATTTTATTAAATAGTCTCTATCGTATCGCTTCAACAAAACTTAATCGGAACTGGACCACGTTAGAAAAATATTATGTAGATTGTTGTTAATTTCGTTATAAATAGAAATATATCAATAGAACTTTTTTTTTTTTTTTTTTTTTTTTTTTTTGTCAGTTAAGTAGTCTTTCTGTGTTCGACTGGTATAAGATTTTTACACCTGTATTTTCAAATTTATTTATTTATTTATTTATTTTTGCCATTTCAAATTACAAATTATTAGTTTATACATATGATATTTCAAATAAATGGATTCAACTTTTACATCATGATGTTTATATGTTTTGAAGTTCAAAAGTCTCCACGAAATTAAAAATGACATTGTAATCTCTTAATTTAAATGTTATAACCACGTGTCCATTATTATTAATTTCAAATGACGTAGTTGAATTTTAGTATATATTTAGTTTATTACTATGATTCTGGCCTCTTTTATGCCTACTGTAAACCAGGGGTGAAACCAGCAAACATGTAAAAATTCTTAAAACTTCTACTTGCATGCAAATTTAATAGCGAGCAGAGACTTAATAATGATATATCATATGGATATTATTAAAAATGTTTATCTAAGTTCAAACTTAAGCTTTTCTTTATACTTTCATATTTGAGTTGGTGTAGCCGCTTTTGCGAGAAAATGCCCTCCGTCATCAGCACCCTCCATAATGGTCGGTGATGATGGAGGTAAATGATGTTTTCCTGCATCTTTCTTTTTTCCTGCATCCTGCTTTTTCGTGCATCATCGTGCTCCAGTATAGGTGACACTACAATCAGACTAAAGTAGCTTTTGATTTGTTGCCATTACCGGAATTGCTATTATTAACTATTTCTACCATTTTGCAAAAGAATGTGTAGTCAGTGTTATTGTAATTTGTGATTTTTGTAGCTTCGTTAAATTTAATACTATTACAATAATTGTCTTCGTATGTTTTAAGTCTGGTGTTATTCTTTCACTTGGACATTCCGATGTAGCGGCTTTTTTAGGTATTAGGGTAAGTAAACGGGATTTTGTAGGTATCTGAATCCTCGAGAAGGAGGAGGGTGGGGGATACCTTTGTTGCTGCGAATTATTTGATAGATATATTCGGGTTGGGTTTGCTAGTTATATTTATATTGTACAGTCGGTGAAGGGGAGGGGGGAACCGCAACGCTCGCTGTAATTTTGTTATTAATTCACGCAGAAAAATCTATTAGGCACCATTCAACGGGAAATTGGGAGTACTTTTTGAAAACGATGTCAAATTAGGAGTCATCTACATATAGAAATTAGTGCCAACTTTTTTTTTTTTTTTTTCAACAGCAATCCTAGTCCAGTCAAAAAACCGGAGCCCGAGTGCTTGTTGGAAGGGACCTTTTTTTCATGCTTCAAATCCATTTTTGACAGGGTGCCATTTTTGTAATCTGGGTGTTTGGTCGCCATTTTGAAAAATGGTGACCATTGTTAACGATAAAGAAAAACACAGAAATCTTCAATTTTTTGGGGACGATTTCAATGTGCATGGTATCCCTCGAAAGATGAAATATATTCTGCTTCTTTATTAAGCATTTGTCTTTATAACTATTGAAAACAAATATTTACAACAGGAAATATGTCTTATCCGGTGCGATTAAAAGAAAAAATAAAACGAAACAAATTTTCAATGATATAGAAAATTCTATGCAATTTAATATTAAGATAACGTTATCTCAATTGTGTCTTTGTTTTTTCCAGATGATTAATTAACTCCAGTAATAGAAATAAACACTCCTAGTCAGTCAAAAACAGAAAAAAAAAAAGCTATTTTGGTTGCTTTGCCTCCAGATTCGAACAATAAGAAATATTGCGCAAAAAATTAATGTGTGATATATGAACAATCAAACACTCACAAAAAGAAAAAAAAGAAAAAAACTCTTTACAGAACCAAATCAGAATATCATGGAATAACATTGCAAAGAAAGCGCAAAAATGGAAAGGTTTGGACGCGAAGTTTGATAACATCCATGAGAAATTAAAAGAAGACATTGTTCCTAGGAAAGTTAACATACTTTGCAAGCTTGAAATGTTTGGCCAGAATCTGGCACGAGCGCAAGATTTGCATAAAAGATCTGTTTTTGGAATTAAGGAGGAAAAATGTATTGAACATTCAAATTTCCAGACAAATGAGACACTCCTACGTAGTAACCGTACATGCCAAAGCCAGTCGTTCTGCATTATTTGTAATGAAGTGGTGCAAGGAAGAACAGTTAGAAATAAGCTTAGAGGAAGAACACCTGTGAAATTTCATAGATTATTAGCTTTGGAGGCTTAGAAAACCTTTTCGGAAACCTTTTAACACGTTGAAGAGGAACAAGCAAAGAATAGACTGCAAGCTCTAGTTACACTCTGTGAAAGGGACGGAAGGATCCTAAAAACAACATCGTTGGACATTCAGTATCACAAAGACTGCTGGAGAATCAGTATACAACGAGGCTGCTAGTGATGCCAAAAAACAACAAAGATGGCAGCGACTGAATTGGACAGCCGTAAAACAGACTAAGGCATTTAATAAATGTTATGAATATATTATCGTGTTATTGGATATTCGTGAAGAATGTTATACGCTTAAATGGACTGGCTGTATGAATATGAGCAAATCCAGAGATATATGATGATAATAAACGAAGAAATCAGAGCCACTTGCGATGATAAGCACGTCCTTAGATTACTTGGACAAAAGCTTGAAACACACTTTGGGAAGGATATTTGATTTCAATTATCATTTAGATGAAACCAGTCATCTATAGTATTTTTCTCCAAGCATGAGGAAGCGTATATGGAAAATTCCCTGAATAGTTGGGGGCGCAAACACTTCAAATATTGCTATTAATATAGTTAGATAATCTGATTAGTATATTAATATTGCTATAAATAGTCTAAGAAGATCTCAAGTTTTGTATTTAAGGAAGCACCTGCAAAAATCCATAATTCTGAAGTACCTATTTTATACTCACCCAGAACTGTGTCCATCAAAATGGAAATAAGACGTTAAGGTAACTCAGGAAGTGAAATTTTCTTAAAAGTAATGGGTTGAAGTGCCATGGAATTTACCAGCCAAACTTTCACTCGCTTTGCAGCGGGTTCAGTGACAGAAAAAGTAGTCAAGAGTGTGCTCACAGCTCATGATGAAGGGGCATCCATGACAGAAGTAATATTAAACCGTGTTGTCTCAGTATCTCGATCGTTGCATGATCCCATCAGTAAAAGGAAAATAAAAACATTCGTGACAAACTCTTGTGCAAAAGTGCAAACTACAATTAAGAAAATTGCAGCCCACGCTTGAACGAAGGAAATTATTGATCTCTTAACTAGTACAGAAACTATTACAGTAACTTTACTGAGTATCATGCAGTACAGAATAATAACAATTAGCGTGTCTCTTTTTATAACCGATGACTTTTTCCACAAACCTGTCAAATAAAATTTTATGACACTGATGACTTTAAAATGCGTAAAGTCATTTTCTCTTAATCATGACGTCATAGATACGGGAATGGTATGGAACAAAGTACAGCTGCGCACGATATGGATCTGTTATGCCTCTCGCCTCTACAAGTACATACTGAGTCATCCTCCTCTAGTTATAGCGTTTCACTTAATAAATAGTAATTACAATGAGAAAGCGTTGATCTAAAGTATTAAATAACATGAACGAAAACGTCGTAAACAATCATACGGATTCGTTTCAAAAGTTACCCTCTTGCTCCTCAACAAATGCTTGCCGGGAATGCATATCGTTCATTTCTATCGAAACATATGAACAAAATGAGGCTGCAATGTTTTCTTTTGAACGAGGGGCAATCATATGAACTCAATAATGATTGTGTTTATATGCTTCAACATATGAACTCATTGAATATATAGTATGATCGTGAGATCCATGTATTACACCATAGATCTTATGTGCTATAATCTCACATCTGATTAATATAATCCCCGATTTAAAGCACCGAGATCATGCTAAGCAGTTATCATATCTTTTTCCATGCAGCTGCTTAACTATTTGATTTTTAGTCAATTGTTCTTGATTTTGAAGATACTGATGTACGGATTGTTGCTTCATACATCAGTCACCTGACTGAGCCAGACTTGTACATGTAACAGAAAAAATCGGGAACAGATGCAAAATTCCATCAATGCTGGTCATTGTTCTCGGAACAAAAGCTAGAAAGCGCTACATTTGGAGCGTAGTATACATATATAGGTTGTAGTAATACAATAGAGTTGGTTTTTTTTTTTTTTTTTTTTTTTTTTTTTTTTTGGCTTGGGGAAGGTCACAGCTATGAAATGTCTTCTTTAGCAAAAAAAAAAAAAAAAAAAAAAAGGACACTCCTGCAAATATTGTAACATCTTGAAATTCAGGAGGAATTATCTGATGAACAGTTTGTTTTATTGAACTTGTTACCAGTGGAATAATCTATAATGACCCAGTGAGACATGAAAATGGCAATAGATGCATCAGTGGGATACATACAGTTAGACTCTCTCCTGATGAAGATTCCTTTAGACAACATTGTCATCGAAGACACTGGAAAATATATGAATACAAGAATGCGAGGTTAACATAATGTCTGTTTTCAACCAGAATTGGGTGGAAACAAGACCAAGATGCGTTTCAACCTATCACACACACAATAACCCTCTCCCAGTTGGAGTAAAGTTCCATCAGGCCAAAGAAATACTTGAAGAGGAATCAGATGGGAAAACAGAAGAACAGAAAGCACGCCCCACAGTGTATGACTCAACTGTGGAAGACACCAATACAGTTGAAGAGTTCGATACTGGAAATTTTTACGATATGAGATGTATAAAAATGATTATACACTTTCATATATGGTGAGGGCATAAAATAAATATTGTATCTGTTGGTATATAATATAAGTAGTGATAATGCTCAAAGTGTTTTATAATACGCCAATAGATGGCGCTGTGTGTTCATTCTTTTTTCTCTGTAACTGTACATATGTAAATAAACGTTAGTTTAAGTCTAGCTCCCGTTCCCGTCTCGGTAACTTCATGTGGTAGCACGAGCGCTGGTTGCGTTCGATCATCGGCGAAAATGAAACGACGCCACGTTTTCCGGTAATTAAAAATAAAACTAAAAAAATGGATAAACGAAAGTAGATTTTCAATTAAAAAGAAAATTAAAAATGGATAAATTAATCCCGTCAGTACCACTGTTAAATAGTACTAATTATCACACGTGGTCATTAAAATTAAAAGCTGTTCTAACTATTAAAAAGTTATACGACGTCGTGATTAAAGAAGCAGGCGACTTAAAAGATGAAGAACAGGCTGAATGGGATACTAAGAATGCCGAAGCTGTTTCTTATATATTACTTTCATTATCTGATGAACAAAGCCTCCAATTCGCTGATGAAGGAAACGCTAAGAATTTATGGGAAAAAATAAAATCAACATTCACAGGAAAATTGGAAGATCGAAAAATCGATGCAAGTAATGAAATAAAAAATACTGAAATAAATCCAGAAGAAAATGTGACAGACTATATTGCAAGAGCAAGAGGTTTAAGAACAAAATGTGCTTCACTAGGTTTGGAAATTACAGAGCGAGAAATCGTGTATTATGCTGTAAGAGGACTTAGAGGAAAATTCTCGAAAATTAAAGAAATATTGAAAACTCAACGAGAAAAAGATTTAGATGAAATACTCGAGATTTTACGCGAAGAAGAAAGAACAATCCTGAGATCACCTGACTACCAAAAGACTAGAAGAGAAGAAGCATTCCACGTTAAAAGTGAGAACAAAAACAGAGTTAAAAGTTGTTTTATCTGTAAGAAAACAAACCATCTAGCTAAAAACTGCTATTTTAGAAATAGAGATAACTTACCTCAGAACACTAATGAAAAAGGAACAAATACTTATAATAACAATAAGAACAAAAACAAACAATTTAAAAACAGAAACTCGAACTATGCAAGTAAAAATGATAGTGATTTTGCACTTTCCGCGAATAGAGAACAATTTGATATTTCTGAAAATAACATTTGGTTATTGGATTCAGGCTCAAGTTGTCATTTAACAAATAATTTGAATTATTTTTGTGATATTGCTAATGATAATGGATATATCAATTTAGCAGGTAAGAATTCTACTTTAAATTTTACTGGTATAGGAACTGTTCGCGCTAAAACTTTGGTAAATAATTCTCAAAATATTTTAACTGTGAATGAGTGTATATATATCCCTGATTTGAGAAATAATTTAATTTCTGTAAGTAAATTAATGGATAGGGGTTATAAGATTAAATCAAGTAGAGATCATATCTTAGTTCTAAGTAAAAATGATGAAATTGTGTTAAAAGCTGTTAAAATAAATAATAGATTTGAAGTCATATTAGAACCTTACAATGATATGTCACCTGATTCTCTAGAATGCAACTTAATAAATAAATCAGAATCTTATGATATTTGGCACAAAAGACTTTGCCATTTAAATCCACAATATATGATGAAAATGCAAAATATTATTGGCATAAAATTTAGAGATTCTGAAAATTTTAATTGTGAATCATGTGACATTAGTAAGTTAACTCGGAAAAATCATCCAAAAGTAAATTTTGATCAAAGTAGTTCTGTATTAGAATTGATTCATGCTGATTTAGCAGGACCTATAAATGTTAATTCTTTAGGAAATTCTAAATATTTTTTAGTATTGGTTGATGATTTTTCTGGAATGTATTTCACTTATTTCTTGAAGCATAAGTATGAAGCATTTGATGCTTTTACTATTTTCAAAGAAAGGTATGAAAATCAGATGAATAAAAAAATTAAACGTTTAAGAACCGATAACGGTTTAGAATTTGTAAATAATGAATTTGAAAATTTTCTAGAAAAATCTGGAATTATACATGAGAAAACAGTACCATATAATCCTGAAAGCAACGGTATTGCAGAAAAATGTGTAAGAGTACTGGTAGAACGTGCAAGAACCTTGTTATATGATAGTAAATTGCCACTTAGATTTTGGGCGGAAGCCATAAATTGTAGTACCCACATTTCTAATAATACGCCGCGAAAAGGTAAACAAAAAATCCCAATCGAAATATGGACTGGTAGAAAACCAAAACTAACTTATTTAAAAACTTTTGGTTGTGTAGCTTACTATCACATTCCTAAACAATTCAGAAATAAATTCGATATTCCCGCTAAGAAAGGTATATTTGTTGGATATTCTAGAGATAGGCGCGCATACAGAATTTATGATATCGAAAAAAGAAAAATTATTGAAGAAAGATCAGTTAAATTTGATGAAACATCTAAAGGTAGTAAATTCTTAAAAGGTGAAACCGAAACTTATTTGTGGGATATCAAAGAATTAACCCAGTTTAATGAAAACGAAACTTCTTCCCTACCCGGAAACAATGATAGTAATTTATCAGATTTTTCGTCTGAACAACAAATGCTAGAAGAAAATGAAATACAGAATGAGTCAGAAGCTATTTTTAGATCGTCACCCCAGTTGCGACGATCAGAAAGAATAAAAAATAAAATGACAGCTAATTTGGCTTTAAATGACCTTGATGGGGAATCAGTACCGAGAAATTTTGAGGAAATAAAAAATAAAAGAAATTGTAAAAAATGGGAGATCGCTATGGAAAAGGAAATCGATTCCATGAATAAACACAATGTTTTTGAGATAGTTGAAAGGCCAAAAAATGAAAAAATAATTAAAAGTAAATGGATTTATTCAATTAAAAGGGTAAATAATGAGGAAATTTATAAAGCTAGGTTAGTAGCAGCGGCCTTCAATCAAATAAAAACAGTTGATTATTCAGAGTCATATTCACCGGTAGTAAATATTGAATCATTTAGGTTATTAATGGCAATCGCTTCTAAGCTGAATTTATCTATAAGATTTTTTGATGTAAAAACAGCATATTTATATGGTAACATTGAAGAAACTGTATATATGGAAATACCCCCTGGTTATGAAAATAAATTTGGTAAAAATAATGTATGTAAATTGAAACGTAGTATATATGGCTTGCCTCAAAGCGGGCGAAATTGGCATAATAAACTTAAACATGAACTGAAAGTGATTGGCTTCTCTCCACTTGCATCTGACAATTGTGTATTTAATTATAAAGATGATACGAATTTTCTAGCAATTTGTGTGTACGTTGATGATTTAGCAATCTTTTCAAATAATTCTAAGTTGTGCGATGAAAAGATAAGTAAACTTAAAGAAATTTTTGTTCTGAGCGAAACAACTAAAAATTCAAAATTTTTAGGCATGGAAGTAGTACAAAATCAAGACCGTATCAGTTTATCGCAAACTAACTACATCGAATCTTTATTAGAAAAATATGGTATGCAAAATTCTAAAAAGTCTAATCTACCAATAGTTAAAGGCGAGGATAGATGTTTTACACCTACAGATAATTTAGTTAATCAAACTGAGTATCAAGAAATTATAGGCGAGTTGCTATATTTAGCTAACCGAACTCGACCTGACCTTGCATTTGTTACTAGTTATTTATCACAATTTAATAAACGTCCTGAGAAAAGACATTATACATTAGCTAAAAAGGTTCTGAAATACTTAAATGGAACAAAAAATAAAGTTTTGTTTTACGAGAGAAAATTCGGTTTAATAAATTGTAGTGCAGATGCAAGCTGGGGAAATGGAGAGGGAGGCAAATCATTTTCAGGTTGTGTAATTATGTTAGGAAATTCTCTTATTGTATGGAAAAGTAAAAAGCAAAGATGTGTAGGACTATCGACATGTGAATCAGAGCTGTTAGCAACTGCAGATACTGCAAGAGAATTAACATGGACTTTAAATATGTTACAAGAACTTAAATGTGAACAATTTGTTGAAAGACCTGTGACGATTTATTCTGATAGTCAAGCAGCAATAGACTGGCTAAATACTGCAAAGTCATCAAATAAAACAAGACATGTTAATCTCAAATTTCATTTCGTTAGAGACTTAATTGAAGAAAAGACTGTGAAAGTTATGTATAATTGTACTAATGAAATGATTTCAGATTTTTTAACAAAGGCTGTTACAAAGGAAAAATTATCATTTACATTAGAAAAAATATGTTTGATTTAAAGGTATATATTTGAATATTAATTATTGTTTATTATTGTTTTTGATTAAATATAAAACGCTTTTCGCAGGGGGAGAATGTTGGTATATAATATAAGTAGTGATAATGCTCAAAGTGTTTTATAATACGCCAATAGATGGCGCTGTGTGTTCATTCTTTTTTCTCTGTAACTGTACATATGTAAATAAACGTTAGTTTAAGTCTAGCTCCCGTCTCGGTAACTTCAGTATCTTAAAAAAAAAAAAAAAATTACCTACATTGATAAGTGTTATCTATTCTGCAAGGTCTAACATATTACATTAATAAAGTGATAGAACTACGCTTAACCAAATTTATATTATTATTCTTTTATGTATAAATACTATCAAATTTTCAGATTAAAAGCTTCAACATAGTTAAATGTATAGCATGGTTAATTATCAGTTCAACAACACTTTAAATGTGGAAGTTGTCCAAGTAAATGTTAAAATTTCTGTATGTTTTCCCACCTTTAATATTAACTGCCATTTTTTAAAATGGCCGCCAAACGCCCAAATTACAAAAATGGCACCCATGCTAAATTTCATTCTTAACATGTCAAAAACGATTTAAAAGCATAAAAAAAGGTCCCCTCGAAAAACGCACGGACTTACAAAGTTTTATGACCAGACTATACCCAATTTTGACTTCTTAATTGAATTCCTGAGAGTCTTGCAACAAATTTTACTGTTTCACACCGGAAATTTTTGAAAAAAAATAATTAAAAAAAGTATTATAAAAATTAATGATTATAAAATGATATCATGTTAACAGCATCTTGGCTATCCCTGATTTTGGTATTTTATGTACGCATGCACTTAAATTGTTCTTTAGAGAATGATATTTAGATTGCTCAGACAGCGTTCTTCGAAAAATGTACAACATTTTTCAATTCAAAAGTGTCCTCGTCCTCGTGGCTATAGTGATCACCAATAAAATTTAAATTTTCCTTCACATTATTTCGTAGGTGTGACATAACATACGAACAGAAATAACTTATATATTATATAACTTATATATATATACACATAAACATGCATAAACTAAATATTATCCGATAAATTATTGTAAAGTATCATGAAGAAAACATTAAACAATTTTAATCGTTCTTACCAGTTTTGATCAGTTTAACTCTTTGAAATTACGATTTGTTTCGTAATTTCTATGCAAATGTAGTTTCTTAATTAAAATATATTTGTAAAAATAATTTTCAAAAACTGAAGTATTCTTAAAATAATAATCCCCACTCCTCATCAGGAATAAATAAATAGAAAACGTAAATCAATATATGAACTAGATGATAAATCTTTTCATTATGACGCTAGTTAAGAAGCAATTTAACAAGTCTGCATTACATTTTAATACCATTCGTGTTTTTTTTTTTAACTCACAATTTTTACGTTTTCTATTTTAAACAATAAGCTCCTCCTATTTGGGGCCGTGCCCTTAGCGACTGTGCCCTTACCGGAAATCTATAAACCCGTGACCTTAGCGGAAATGTTACACCCTCTCGGTGGCGTGCTTTTAGCATACGTGCCTTTAGCGGAAATGTATAATAAATTAAAAAATTAATTAATAAATAAATAAATGAGCTCTTCAATTTTCCTCCACTCTTTATCCACATTTAGCACTGACTATATTTTGCTTCAGAAGTAACCTGTCGCAAAAATAGGTATGCGTACTGTAGAAAATCTGTTATTTAAGAGAACGGTGATCTATAACCATATAAAGTTTAATGAATCAAAGTACGCGACAGAAAAACGTACATTATTGCTATTTTATGATTTTATTTAAGTTTTTGAAAATATAATTAAGCATTACACCTTTTAAAGCTAAAAGAGAAACGAAAAATAGCATGAGTGATTATCAACACTTTCCAACTGTACGAACTCGTTGTGTCGTATAACATTCTACGTTCTTTGTCTATATTATTACACAATGGACAGACAGAAATACAGACATATAGACAAATTGAATTCATAATCACTCTGAAACATTGTTGGAAAGTGTTAAAAATGCTTAACACAAACAGAAATGCTGCTCTAAATTTCCTATTTGTACCCCTTAATGTATCGAAACGTTTTTGCGTAGGCCTGTAAATCTGGAGATTAAGCATATTATAGTTTATACAAGACATTTTCTTAACATGTGAACAATTAATGCGAATTTTATGATTTTTTGATGAAGTTATTTAAATGTGATTTATAAAAATATCTCCCCTAAAGTGCAATGCATTGGCATTTTTTGGATGTTTGTACACGAACCAGTGGCACAGGTTCTATTAGAGACATTTTAAGTAGGGAATATTCAATAATGAATTTGAATAACACGTATCATTAAAAAATAAAATAAAATAAAAACTAGTATGCTGTGGCCACCACAAGACTCTCTTCTATATTTTCCTATACAGATTCACTAAGTGCAAATAATTAATTTTCGTCTTAGAGAAAACTAACACTAAATATCTAAAGAAAGACAGTTTTATTGTCTATAAATGACACCTTAAAAAATGCATTATATAATAGTTATCTCACATATCAAGTTTCGTACAGTCATATGTCATAGAAGTTGACATATAGCTTTCCAGTTATCGAGGAAATTTGCAGTATAGCAGCGCCACCTATTGGCCGATAAGCATCCAAATTCGAATAATTTCTCATAATGGTCTTCACATATATCACGTTTTGTTTGATGATATGCAATAGAACATGAGATACAGCCTCCCCTTAAATTGCGGAAATCGCTGCATAGCAGCGCCATCTGAGGAGCGGTTGACACTAAAAGTTGGCAGACACTCATTTTGGTTAAGGTGCATCAACATATAAATTTATATGAAATTCTGTGCAGTATTCTGAGAATATTCTGTGCAGTATTGTACAGTTCCTGAGATATTGCTTTCCCTTAAATTGCAGAAATCGTTGTATAGCAGCGCCACCTGTTGGTCCATAAGCATTCAAATTGAATCAGCATAATATTTCATAATGGCCTTCTGTTATACCAAATTTTGATTTATTATATGCAATAGAACCTGAGATATAGCTTCCCCTTAACTTGGGGAAATCGCTGTATAGCAGCGCCACCTGTTGAGCGGTTGACATCAAAAGTTGACAGGCTTTAATTTAGCTCAAGATGCATCAACATATAAATTAATATACAATTCTGAGCAGTAGTTCCGGAGATACAGTTGCCACAAAATTTTTGTCGCACACACACACATACACACAGAGAGAGAGAGACAAGCGGACAGACAGACATTTTCTAAAAATAGTCAAATTGTGTTATAGACCTCTCAAAATGTGTAAATCCATCAAAAACCCGAGGTCGAACATTTTTACGAATCCAATACTTTCTTCTATTGAATATAATAGAAGAAAGTAAAAATAAAAAATTCTTAAAATACTTACGGACGCTGGAGGCGGACAAACGGACAATAGAACAGACAAATACAAATACTAATTCAAATCATATTCACATTTTAAAAAATGGTAGAATAAATGCTTAATGTAAATGCAATTCAGCAAATTTCCAATAAGAACCCTCAGCGTAACTGAATATTTTTGCGTGACTCTGTAAATTTAAAGCTAAACATGCTACATTCTATAGAAAGCACTCTTTTGTGCATTTGAATAACATATTTCAATCTGCCACATGCACACCTTATTTCCTCTAAGGGCACGGATTCTTCTAATCCTCTTTCTTCCCTTTCACCCCATTCCGCTAAGGGCACGTTCCGCTAAGGGCACGGTCGCTAAGGGCACGACACCTCCTATTTAGTAGTTTTTTTTAAGTGTCTGTTTGGTGTCGTGCCCTTAGCGACCGTGCCCTTAGCGGAACGTGCCCTTAGCGGAATGGGGTGAAAGGGAAGAAAGAGGAATAGAAGAAGCCGTGCCCTTAGCGGAAATAAGGTGTGCATGTGGCAGATTGAAATATGTTATTCAAATGCACAAAAGAGTGCTTTCTATAGAATGCAGTATGATTAGCTTTAAATTTACAGAGTCGCGCAAAAATATTCAGTTTCACGAAGGGTTATTATTGGAAATTTGCTGAATTGCATTTACATTAAGCGTTTATTCTACCATTTTTTAAAATGTGAATATGATTTGAATTAGCATTTGCATTTGTCTATTCTATTGTCCGTTTGTCCGCCTCCAGCGTCCGTAAGTATTTTAAGAATTTTTTATTTTTATTTTCTTCTATTATATTCAATAGAAGAAAGTATTGGATTCGTAAAAATGTTCGACCTCGGGTTTTTGATGGATTTACACATTTTGAGAGGTCTATAACACGATTTGACTATTTTTAGAAAATGTCTGTCTATCCGCCTGTCTCTCTCTCTCTCTCTCTCTGTGTGTGTGTGTGTGCGACAAAAATTTTGTGGCAATAGTATCTCCGGAACTAATGCTCAGAATTGTATATAAATTTACATGTTAATGCATCTTGAGCTAAATTTAGTGCCTGTCAACTTTTGGTGCGAACCGCTCAACAGGTGGCACTGCTATACAGCGATTTCCACAAGTTAAGGGGAAGCTATATCTCAGGTTCTATTGCGTATAATAAATCAAAATTTGATATAATAGAAGGTCATTATGAGATATTACGCAGATTCAATTTGAATGCTTATGGGCCAACAGGTGGCGCTGCTATACAACGATTTCTGCAATTTAAGGGAAAGCTATATCTCAGGAACTGCACAATGCTGCACAGAATATTCTCAGAATACTGCACAGAATTTCATATAAATTTATATGTTGATGCACCTTAACCAAAATGAGTGTCTGCCAACTTTTGGTGTCAACCGCTCCTCAGATGGCGCTGCTATACAACGATTTCCGCAATTTAAGGGGAGGCCATATCTCAGGTTCTATTACATATCATCAAACAAAACTTGATATATGTGAGGGCCATTATGAGTCATTATGCTGATTCAATTTGGATGCTTATCTGCCAATAGGTGGCGCTGCTATACTGAAAATTTCCTCGATAACGGGAAAGCTATATATTAACTTCTATGACATATAACTGTACGAAACTTGATAGGTGAGATAACTATTACATAATGCATTTTTTAAGGTGTCATTTATAGACAATAAAACTGTCTTTCTTTGGATATTTAGTGTTAGATGAAAATTAATTATTTGCACTTAGTGAATTTGTATAGGAAAATATAGAAGAGAGTCTTGTGGTGGCCACAACATACTAGTTTTTATTTTATTTTATTTTTTTAATGATATGTGTTATTCAAATTCATTATTGAATATTCCCTACTTAAAATGGCTCTAATAGAACCTGTGCCACTGGTTTGTGTACAAGCATCCAAAAAATGCCAATTCATTGCACTTTAGGGGAAACATTTTTATAAATCACATTTAAATAACTTCATCAAAAAATCATAAAGAAATTCGCATTTATTGTCCACATGCTAAGAAAATATTTTGTATAAACTATAATATGCTTAATTTCAGATTTACAGGGCTACGCAAAAATATTTCGATACGTTAAGGGGTACAAATAGGAAATTAAGAGCAGCATTTCTGTTTGTGTTAAGCATTTATAACACTTTCCAACAATGTTTCAGAATGATTATGAATTCAGTTTGTCTACATGCCTGTCTTTCTGTCTGTCCATTGTGTGATAATATAGACAAAGAACATGGAATGTTATACGACACAACGAGTTCGTACAGTTGGAAAATGTTGATGATCACTCATGATTTTTTGTTTTTGTTTTTGCTCTAAAAAGTGTAATGCTTAATTATCTTTTCAAAAACTTAAATCTATATTAATAAAATCAGAGTTTTGTCTGTAAATTTGTCGGAATCGAAAAATTTTGCGATATCTTCACGTTTCACACCCCATGAAAGCCGAAAATGACTTCAGAAAATTTTGCCTGTGTGTGTGTGTGTGTGTGTGTCTGTGTGTATGTCATCGTGTCCGAATGTCGCTTTTTTTGTCCGGGCATCACTCGGGAACGGCTGGACGGAATTCAACGACGCTTGGCAGTAATTTAGGTCTTCACCCAACTTAAAATTATATCTATCAACTTTTCGGAAATTCCCCCCCCCCCCGTTCCCCCCCTAGGGGGTAAAAGACTAAAACACGTTTGTCCGGGCATCACTTGAGAACGGCTGGACGGAATTCAACGACGCTTGGCAGGAATTTAGGTCTTCACCCAACTTAAAATTATATCTATCAACTTTTCGGAAATTCCCCCCCGTTCCCCCCTAGGGGGTAAAAGACTGAAACATGTTTGTCCGGGCATCACTCGAGAATGGCTGGACGGAATTCAACGGCGCTTGGCAGAAACTTAGGTCTTCACCCAACTTGAAATTATATATATAGAAATTTTCAAAATTATAATTAGTGTTTAAATTGTGGGTAAAAAACGCCTGCGCATGCGCCATAAATATCTTTTCACTAAAATGCTTTGAATGAAAAAATGAAATATAAAAATAAATTTTTAAGTTAAAGACTTTTGTATTCGCGTGATTTTCACTACAAATTATGAAAAGATTGAAATGAAGTGTTGCCATCTAAGTTTCATACTTTAGTTAATTTTAAAAAATCTAATTGTCGTATCGAAAAACTGTTTACACCCCAGGATTCAGAAAAATCACCTCTTTCATTTGGTACTGAATTTGTAATGATAGGTCCTATATTTCTAATTTATTTTTCCCTTTATCCGTTTTTCCGTTGCCACTTAAATTTCATACTTTAGTTATTTTTTAAAAATCTAATTGTCGCATCGAAAACCTGTTTGAACCCCTGGATTCAGCAAAATCGCCCCTTTCATTCGGTATCAAACTTATAAATATAGGTCTGATATTTCTAATTTATTTTACCCTTTTTCCGTTTTCAACCCAGATTCGATATGGAACAGCTTTAGTATTGGATCCCTTTGGCAAAATTTGAAATTCGGCACCGAAGTAGCTCGGACGTTTCTCGCCAAGATCTTTAATTGCACAATTGAGATAGCCAATTCAGTTCATCGCAAAAATGACTTAAGTCCTCAAAAGGTTCCGATACCTAAGCTGTGCTATTTGTATTTATTAGTGCTAGAGGCCTATTTCAGTCGGTACAGTTGTCGAATTTTTATAGGTCACTCTTAATTAGTGCTAGAGGCCTATTTCAGTCGGTTTATTGAATGGGGATTTATTGAATGAAGTCCCCCCAAGGCACAACTTTGACATGGGTCCCCCCCCCAGGCCCAACTTTGACATGACTCCCCCCCCCCAAGGTACCCCTATTTCAGTCGGTACAGCGTTGTCGAATTTTTATAATACACTCTTAATAGTGCTAAGGGCCTATTTCAGTCGGTTTATTGAATGTGGATTTATTGAA
Source organism: Salticus scenicus (assembly GCA_963930645.1). Taxonomy (NCBI): domain Eukaryota; kingdom Metazoa; phylum Arthropoda; class Arachnida; order Araneae; family Salticidae; genus Salticus; species Salticus scenicus. The sequence goes on from OZ005654.1 coordinate 247,778,376, forward strand.
TGAAGTCCCCCCCAAGGCACAACTTTGACACGAGTCCCCCCCAAGGTACCACTATTTCAGTCGGTACAGCGTTGTCGAATTTTTATAATACACTCTTAATAGTGCTAAGGGCCTATTTCAGTCGGTTTATTGAATGGGGATTTATTGAATGAAGTCCCCCCAAGGCACAACTTCGACATGAGTCCCCCCCAAGGTACCCCTATTTCAGTCGGTACAGCGTTGTCGAATTTTTATAATACACTCTTAATAGTGCTAAGGGCCTGTTTCAGTCGGTTTATTGAATGGGGATTTATTGAATGAAGTCCCCCCAAGGCACAACTTTGACATGAGTCCCCACCAGGCCCAACTTTGACATGATTCCCCCCCCCAAGGTACAACTTTGACATGAGTCCCCCCCAGGCCCAACTTTGACATGAGTCCCCCCCCAGGCCCAACTTTGACATGAGTCCCCCCCAATGTACAACTTTGACATGAGTCCCCCCCCAAGGCCCAACTTTGACATAAGTCTCCCGCAAGGCCCAACTTTGACATGAGTCCCCCCCAAGGTACAACTTTGACATGAGTCCCCCCCAAGGCACACCTTTGACATGAGTCCCCCCCAAGGCACACCTCCCCCTCATTGGGAAAAAGAGAAAAAACGTTGTTTTGCGGCTATAAGACAGTTTGGACTTCCAACGTTATTTGTTACAATATCTGCAGCTGAAACACATTGGTTTGATTTAATGAAAACTTTATCATGGAATTTAGATCGTCACGAATTAACTAAAGAAGAATTTGTCGATATTAACAAGTTTAGCAGTAGGCCTCTGTCACTAAATTAAAATCTGTCAATGTCAGATTTTCATGTTTTAAATAATGAAATAATGTCGTGTCTGTATAATTTTTATTTTTTATTTATTTTTTTTTATTTATAATACTGTCTATTAAAGACTTCTGTGGTCACGAAATTTGGTGCGTAAATTGTTTGTATGCATCCGGCACTTATTGTAACTGCATTTCACGAAATTCGAAATCCCCCCCCCCCCTTCTCGGAGTCGGATGGCAATAAACATGTGTAAAAACATGTTCTTCCGTTTGAATTCGCTTTGAATTATCTTAGAATGGCGAATTTTGGTGTGTGGATATTGATTAAGTGTACGCATTATGTACATTAGTGGGATTTTGCAAAACTTCGAACTCACCCGCTGAGGGTGGGGAAGTAAGAAGTGGGTAAGTTGTGCCGAAGACAGTGGGAACCCAGACTCCTAACATTGGGAGCGAGAAAACCTCTACCAATCACAGCGAGAACTTAGGTTATTAATAAAGATATGGCATTTTGACAAATCATTTAAGTTTAACGTCCAGCGAAGCGGGCAAAGCCTGCTAGTAAAATCATAAAATAGCAATAATGTACGTTTTTGTATCGCGTACTTTGATTAATTAAGCTTTATATGGTTATAGATCACTGTTCTCTCAAATAACGGATATTCTACAGTACGCATACCTATTTTTGCGACTGGTTACTTCTGAAGCAAAATATAGTCAGTGCTAAATGTGGATAAACTGTGGAGGGAAATTGAAGAGTTCATTTTTTTATTTATTAATTTATTTTTAAATTTATTATACATTTCCGCTAAAGGCACGTATGCTAAAAGTGTTGTGAAATATAATTATTGTATGCCCAATATATGTATTTTCACGGACAATCAAAACATTCTACTTTCAATTCGAACTGTGAAAAGAAACAAATGAGGCATCTGCGCATGCCTACGAAACCGCTCGCACCTGCATCAATGTACTTTTTTATTTTCTTCAGTTGTCATGTAGACCTTTAAGTATTCTGAGTGTGTTTAGCAGCTCCGTAATACAATTTAATTTTATGTTCTTTTCTTTCTTAATTCTTTTATTAAATATATAAAGGCCACAAAATCATCTCGTTATTGAGTGAATCTAATTGAGTGAATCTCTTAATAAATTGAATCTAATCAATGTTTTCTTTATAGAAGAATTGTTAAATGATTAAATTTCAAAACCGAAACAGGAACATAAAGATCGGATGCTCATTAGAAGAATACAGGTAAGAAGATTTCCTTAATATTATAATTACCTGTAAAATTATTCTATATAAAATATATATAATTATAATAGATATGTGGGACATCTCAGCAAATAGAAAATAACATTCTGTGCTACTGAGGCAATTAAAACAACAGATTATGAGACTGAACAAAAAATGATGTCACACTTTCTATATATATAAATTCATTTATTTATATAAATATAAAAAAAGTATAATATTCTATTTTAAGATAATATGAATGAAATGTATTAAAATACAAAAATAATAAATGAATTGAAATAAATTTCAATTTAAAAAGGCATCCGATCTCGAATTAGAACTGAAACCAAAAGTTTTGGTTTGAAAAATATACGTTCTAGAAACAAAAGAAAAAAGGGAAATAAAACCCAATTGAATTGTTATTAAGTATAATAAGAAAAGAAATATTATATAATCAAAATATTTGCAGTGATCAAATAATAAAGTTAAAATGGCCTTTTCAAAAGATATATCGATGATAGATAAATTAAATTCCACGAATTATGATTTGTGGAAATTTAAAATAGAAATGATGTTATGCAAGGAAAATTTGTTTGAATTAATAACGAACGAACCTCCCAATCCTATCACAAATGAATGGACAATTAAGGATCGTAAAGCCAAAGCAATCATTAATTTATCGATAGAAGACGACCAGATCGTACATATTAAAAATCTCGCGACTGCTAGGCAAACGTGGGATACTTTAAAAAGAATTCACGAGCGATCGAACTTATCCAGTAAATTATTTCTATTGAGAAAGTTATATTCTGCTAAACTAGCAGAGGGTGGAAATCTATCTCAACATCTAACGCACATATATCAGATCCGTGATAGATTGACCGCTATAGGCGAGGTGATAAATGATGAGCACATGTCAGCTCTTATGCTATGCTCACTTCCTCCAAGTTTCGATACATTGATAACGGCAATTGAATCTAGAGATCAGGAAGACTTGACCCCAGAATTCATCAGGGGAAAGTTACTTGATGAAGATCTAAAAAGATCAGAAAACAATCAAACAAATAATGAGAGCGCATATAAAATGCACATTAAAAATAAAACACCACCACGAAAGTTTTGCAATTATTGCAAAAAGAGTTCGCATAATAAAAGCGATTGTTGGCATTTAAAAAATAGAGAAAGCAACGAATATAAACACAAAGAGAATGACTATAAAAATCCTAATAACTATCAAAGCAATTTCTACAGTCGAAATAAATATAAAAACAAACAAAGATCAAACATGATGCAAGAAACGGAAAATAAAATGAAAAATCTGACTTTTGTGGTAGGAAATTCAAACAGAAACTCGTTTATCGTAGATAGCGGGAGTTCAAGCCATGTGTGCAATAATATGGAAAGGTTCATATCATTTAAAAACAATGATAAAACACAAGTTATGTTAGCCAATGGTCAATCTGTAATCTCACAAGGTTGTGGAGATGTAAAAATAGAAGTGAGAAATTCTAAAAACGAAATCAAACACATCACACTTAAAGACACACTCTTCATTCCTGAAATTGCCACAAATTTAATTTCAATAAAAAAGGCAACTGAGAATGGTTGTCAAGCAATATTTAAAGAGAACACTTGTGAAATTAAATTTCAAAACGAAGAATATATTTTTGCAACAGTAGCTGACAATTTGTATGAAGTTAGAACAAATGAAAAAACAGAAGAAAAAATAAACATGACACAAACTTGCGATAATACAAATTGTGTTAAACTATGGCACAGTAGATTAGGACACAAAAACATTACACAAATAAAGGAACTCGTCAGTAAGGAAATGGCAACGGGAATTAAATTGAACAATTGTAAACACGATAATAACTGTGAAATATGTATTATGTCAAAATTAGAAAATGATTCATACCCCAAAGTAGCTACACACAAGACAAAACAAACATTAGAAACAATACATTCCGACCTCTGTGGCCCATTCCAGACACCTACGGTGGGTGGAAAAAGTTATTTTCTCACTTTCATCGACGACCACAGCCGCTACACTTATATATATCTGTTGAAAAATAAATATGAAGCCTTAGAAGCTTTCAAAAATTACCATGCACTCACTTCCAATATATTTGGAAGAAAAATTAAAAGTTTGCATTCTGACAATGGTGGTGAATATATGAATAAAGAATTTGAAAAATTTCTTCAGAGTGAGGGAATACAACACCAACTCATTGTGCCCCATTGTTCTCAACAGAACGGCGTAGCGGAAAGGAAAAACCGTACTTTGGTCGAAATGACCAGATGCATGTTAAATGAAAGTCAATTAAATAAAAATTTTTGGGGAGAAGCTTTAATGACGGCAAATTATTTACAAAACAGACTACCAACAAGTGCCCGTGAAAAGACACCATATGAGCTTTGGACTGGTATGAAACCAGACCTCTCAAAAATAAGAACATTTGGCTGCAAAGCTTATGTTTATGTGAACAAAACTGATAGAAAAAAGTTAGATGATAAGGCGAAACCAGGAATTTTCATGGGTTATGATTTAAAAAGTAAAGGATATAGGATTTATGTAAATAACAACATAAAAATCTGCAGAACGGTAAAATTTCTCGAAGAGCATGAAACTCACGAACATTCTCGAAACATTGATCAAAATGCAATTAATGAGGAATCTAAAATTCCTGTTATTTTAAACAATGAAAATGACGTAACAGAAGAACACAATGAAATTCAGAATACACAAACCCTAAGGAGATCAGATAGAATAAACAAAGGGGTACCACCTGATCGTTTCGTTTTTCTCTCAACTAATACAAGTTATATTGAACCGAAAACATTTGATGATATAGTAAACATGAAAAATCATATTGAAAAAGAAAAATGGTTAGAAGCAGCAGAAGAAGAAATAAAATCATTAAATAAAAATGAAACTTGGGATCTTGTTGATCCTCCACCTAATACACACATTGTTGGCTCTAAATGGGCTTTTAAAGCAAAATACAATGACTCTGGAAAAATTGAAAAATACAAAGCACGTCTCGTGGCAAGAGGCTTTAGTCAAAAGTATGGAACTGATTATGATGAGACTTTTGCCCCAGTGGCTTCTCATACAACAATCAGAACCTTCTTGATAAATGCATTGTACAAAAATTTGCAGTTAACTCACGTTGACGTGAAAACCGCTTTCCTACATGGAGAACTAGAAGAAGACATTTTTATGAGCCAGCCAGAAGGCTTCATAACACCAGGACAAGAGAATAAGGTGTGCAAATTACGAAAAGCCATATATGGCCTCAAACAAGCAGCCAGGTCTTGGAATACTAAAATCAATGATACACTGATCAAATTAAATTTCACTGCCTGTGAATCAGACAAGTGTTTATACAAAAGGTCAAAGGACAATAATACAGTTTACTTACTTATTTATGTCGACGACATATTATTGGCAGGAAACAAAAATGAAATACAAGAAGTAATAAAGGAACTTGAAAAAGAATTCGAAATCACAAATCTAGGTCAAGTAAATAAATACTTAGGAATACAAATAGAGAGAGGTGATAATGGGACATTAGCTATACATCAGAAAAATAAAATAAATGAACTGGTTAGGAAATTTGATTTGCAAGAATCCAAACCAATCAACACACCACTTGACCCAGGATACCAGAAAGATGATAAAATAGAAAATATTCTACCAAATAACACCAAATATCGGCAAGCTGTAGGAGCTTTGTTATATATAGCAACGTTAAGCAGACCGGATATCTCGGCAGCAGTTAATATACTTAGTCGTAGAAATGAACAACCTAGAGAAAAGGATTGGGAAGCCGCAAAAAGAGTAATTAAATACTTAAAAAGTACTAATGACTATAAAATAAAATATAATGTTGATCAAGAACCTATTTTAAAAGTTTTTGCTGACGCCGACTGGGCAAATGACACACTTGATAGAAAATCTACAAGTGGTAATGTTTACTTTGTTGGGAAAAACCCGATTAACTGGACATCCAAAAAACAGAACTGCATAGCACTGTCAACAGCTGAAGCTGAGTATATCTCGGCTGGAAATGCAGCAAAAGAAACTATATCAATATTAAAACTACTAAAAGATCTTGATATGGAACAGAAACAACCAATCGTTATTTATGAAGACAACCAAGCCTGCATTAAACTCGCTGAATCTGATAAGTACCAAAGTCGCACGAAGCACATAGATGTGAAATACCATCTAATTAAACAGTTGTGTGAACAAGGAATTATTAAATTGAAATATATCTCAAGCAAGGATATGACTGCCGATTTGCTTACTAAGGCACTTCCTAAAGCGGCATTCATTAAACACAGAGATAAACTGCAACTTATAAAAACTTAATATATATTGTGCAAGGTGGAGTGTTGTGAAATATAATTATTGTATGCCCAATATATGTATTTTCACGGACAATCAAAACATTCTACTTTCAATTCGAACTGTGAAAAGAAACAAATGAGGCATCTGCGCATGCCTACGAAACCGCTCGCACCTGCATCAATGTACTTTTTTATTTTCTTCAGTTGTCATGTAGACCTTTAAGTATTCGGAGTGTGTTTAGCAGCTCCGTAATACAATTTAATTTTATGTTCTTTTCTTTCTTAATTCTTTTATTAAATATATAAAGGCCACAAAATCATCTCGTTATTGAGTGAATCTAATTGAGTGAATCTCTTAATAAATTGAATCTAATCAATGTTTTCTTTATAGAAGAATTGTTAAATGATTAAATTTCAAAACCGAAACAGGAACATAAAGATCGGATGCTCATTAGAAGAATACAGGTAAGAAGATTTCCTTAATATTATAATTACCTGTAAAATTATTCTATATAAAATATATATAATTATAATAGATATGTGGGACATCTCAGCAAATAGAAAATAACATTCTGTGCTACTGAGGCAATTAAAACAACAAAAAGCACGCCACCGAGGGGGTGTAACATTTCCGCTAAGGACACGGGTTTATAGATTTCCGCTAAGGGCACGGCCCCGTCTGTTTAAAGGATTCAAAATTTATCACCAGTAATCGATGAGGCAAATGCTACTTGTATATCATTTTGCCAACGTAAAATAAAGGGTAAAATGAAAGGCGGGGCTTGTTTTTTCTTTAGAAAATGAAAATGTTTTGTTAATATTAATGTCTAAAAATCATCATTTTTGTTTCATTTCTTCGCGGCGTTGTTGTTATACAATTTGACCCTTAAATAAAAATTAAAAATATTTTGTTTAATTTTCTCTATTATTTTTAAAGATTTTCTTCGTTATCTCATGCAAAATTTCATAAGAGACGGCCCCTAAGCCATTCCAAAAGAAAGGTTTATGTATATCTTCAAAACTAATAATTGCAATAAGCAGCAAATTTGCGCGCCCATATTTTTCAGCATTAGGATACATTTTATGTAAAAATTAATATAGGTCATAATTCACTTTTTTTTTTTTTTTTTTTTTGTATGAATTTATTAATATTCTTCATAATTAAAAATATTTTTCATCAGAATGAAAAGTAATCCACCGCAAAGTCTTGGTACTGGATAATTTAATTTAATTTATAGAAATGTCAATAATATAGGAAAAACAGTATTAGTCCTTTTCTTTTTTATAATAAACAGAACGGAAAACGCGTAATATTTTACATGGAGATATTTTGTATAATTAGACCAAAAAAAAAAAAAAAAAAAAAAAATGCTTTTCCTTTTTTCTCCCATTCTCTTTATAAAAATATTTAAAATAAAATTGAGAAATAATTATAAGATAAAAAAAACTTTTTATATACCATGTTTTTAAATTTTCTGATGAAACATTAATAAAATACTCGAGGATAAAAAATAATATTTAAGCAATATTTAAGCACGCAGACTTAGTTCAGTGAAATAATAATAACAGTGAAAAAAAAAAAAAAGTTTGTTTTAAAAATCGCATAACAAAAGTATTGAAAATAAAATTGAGAAAAATTGTGCAAACACATTGAAACAGCTTGGACATCTTGGCAGAATTTGAAATTTAGCACTAAAGTAGCTCGGACGTTTCTCGCCAAAATGTTTACTTATGCATTTGCGACACCCATATCAACTCATAAAATAAAATTGAGAAAAATTGTGCAAAAACATTGAAACAGCTTGGAAATCTTCGCGGAATACGAAATTTGGCACTGAAGTAGCTTGGACGTTTCTCGCCAAAATGTTTACTTATGCATTTGCGATACCCATATTAACTCATCGTCGAAATGAAAAAAAAAAAAAAATATATATATATATATATATATATATAAAATTATAAGATTTAAATATATATACCATGTTTTTAAATTTTCTGTTGAATCTTACACTATAGAACTACATTAGCACTTTATCAATGTGTAGAAAATTTTAAACCAATAATCACGTCAATTTTTGTGAGATGCATAATTTAAATTTTTACATTTTTTCAATGTTCACGTTTAATTACATGTATTTATTTTTCTGTCGAAAAAAAAAATGGACTCTTTTTTTTTTTTTTTTTTTTTTTTTTTGAACTGTTGGTTTAAATGGGTCCACAGAGTAAAAAAAAAGAGTCTTTTAAACAATCACAACATTTAATAATATAGAAAAGAAGAATAACATAATGCTGGCCGTTTAGCACAGCTTTCTCGTACAGACTCGTATATAAACCTCTCCTCTCTCTCTGAGAAGCGAAGATGCGCTGTTGATTACGTAATACAGTCACATCTGACGTCACATCTGACGTCATGACAGGTGTGCGCTCGTTAGCAAATGATATGAGGAAACATGCATTGAAATCCTACAAGAACAATTATTAAATTATAACTAATATTTATTTTCATATTTTAGTTAATCAAAAGAAAACTTTGCAATGTAATATCTTTAATAACTTGATGTATATAGTGTCCACACAAAAAATGAACAATTTTTAGAGCTCTTTTAAAAAGTATAACATCTATGCAGTATCTTAAAAAAAAAAAAAAAATCATCAGTTTTTAGTAAAAAAAATGTCCAACTTTTATCACCAAAGTAGTTAAATCTAGACTAGGCCAATCAAAAATAGGAGTGATCCACCCGGAAGTGTTCCCGACAAAGTCTTTGCTTTTTTTTTTTATAAGATAGTTTGAAATGTGAATTTAACATTAGCACTTTCAAAATTTGAATGCCTATAACTCCATAAAAAAACTAGTATGATGTGGTCACCACATGACTTATTCTTCTATATAATTTTACACAAAATCCATTGAATACAAATTATTAAATTATTTTCCATTATAAATGCAGACGATTGAATGCAGATCTGACCGAATTATATCACTAAATGCTGAAATAAAATCAATTTTTTGCCAATAAAAAAAAATATATACGATTTTTTTTTCTTTCTTTTTTTTTTTTTTTACGTTTTTTTTTTTTTTTTTTTTCGTTAAAAGATAAGAAAATCTATAATTTTGTTTTAAAAGGTTACAGATAATTTTTATTTATTTAAGTGAGTAATAATTATGTGGCTCTTCCCCATAGTGTGGGCAAGACGGGCACACTGTGGATCTTTATAAGAATCTTTATCTGTCTATTTGTCTGGTTCATAAGTTAATTAATAAGTTAATTACTCCGTTCGAAATAAAAGTATATGTACTATAATTTAAGCAGGTTTACTGGTTACCTTTTTTTTTTTTTTTTCCTTATTGTTTTTATAACCTTTAAGAAAATTATTAACAATATCCATCTTTCACCCAATCACCCTAATGATTGTATTTTCTGAATTTAGTATTTAACTATTAATCCTTTGAGGCGCAAGGTAATTGGGATCACTTAAATTACACTGCCACCGGAATTCACGAACAAAATTAAAATAAAAGAAATTGACGCCCTTTTCTACTATGTTATAAAAGTAAAATTTTACTAAAAATTTTCCGGGATGAGTTTTTGCAGTTGTAAAAAAAAGGTGATGCTGTAGTGGCATCACCGCCCCTGAAAGGGTTAAAGGTTGGAAAAAGTGATAACAAATAACATCATAGTATAGAATAATGGCGTAAGATTTTTTTTTTTTTTTTTTTCCCGTAATTTAAGATTTTTTAATTTGACTTTTGAAATTTAGGTATGACGCAGGAAAAAGGTGATGGTTTTGGCGATAAAAAATGGATTTTTGAGAATGATAAAGGATCCGTAAAAGAAGACGATTATCCATTTTGGGAAACAAAACCATCAGGCAGTTTTAATTGCTCAGCCAAGAAAACGGATGTTCCAAAGATAAAGGCAGTTAGTTGCAACATGGACGAATTTATGCTGTGTGAAAAAAAAAATGAAAAAGGTATGTAAATGCAATAAAATAATAATAATAAATAAATAAATAAATAAAAAGTATACTGCAGCCATCACAAAAATCTATATCATTATATATAAAGTAACATCTACCGGTTAACATGTATAAAAATTTAATCATCATAGCTTATCATAATGACATGATGAGGCAGATAATATGACACAAGTGGTTCTCTTTCTTCAATAGAGTTCTAACAGATGACGTCACGAGCATGTTTGCTGAGGGACAGTAGACCCCACTGACCCATTTTATCATTTCGGAATAGTGTTACAAATTTATTGTAACACAGTGTTCTAAATGTATTTGTAAAAGCATACAAAAATTCGACTACTACGCTATGATGTATCGTAGGCTTGAACTCATCAAGAGAAGATTGCTTTTCTTTAGAGAAATATTTTTTTATTTCTCATTTACAAACACTATACGACACAAACACACATACATAAAAGGTAAACGAAAACGCGTTAGCACATATTGCATAAAATGATCGCTAATCTTCGGACCAAAAATAATCATGAACGGCACTCAAGCCAAGCACCCGCTATTCTCGACGTTGCCTCAATCCCTTCTCAAAACTAAAACTCAGTCAAAGTCTCTCTTCAAATCGAAAGTCTTTTTCGTCTGCGCTGGACAGACAGCGCCCTCTAGTCGGTCTAAAAGTCATTATTCTGAAGTCATTACAGACCTCCTCCCTTCAGGGGAGAAACTTTTCACTATTGTAGAGGGAAAAGTTTGGTTAAATGATTCTATGAAGTCTATGAAGTCTATATTCAAAATCAATAGTCACAATGTTCAACATATTGGTCCATTTTCTTAATAACGTAATTAATTTAAAACAAGTAAAAAATTAAAAAAAATACGAGTAAGCACCAATTCTATGCAGAAACAGTACCTGGTTATATTTAAATGCACCAGACTTATCCCTATTTTAGATTAAACACACTAATTTATTTTAAACATATAAAAAACATATACCAAATAGAAAATTAAATATTATTACACACAATATACTAGAGACACTAAATAGATATGCAAAGTTAAATATAGATAGCGAAAACAAATTTATACCACACATATATATAGCAATAATTAAACAAATACGATATATATAGCAATAATTAAACAAATACGATATATAGCAATAGTTAAACAATTACATTAACCTTTTTTACTTTCTTCTATATGTAATATAGAGAAAGTATTGGATTCGCGAAAATTTTCGACCTCCGTTTTTTGACGGATCTACACGTTTTGGGATGTCCTGAACACGAATTGATAGTTTTTAGAAAATGTCTGTCTGTGTGTCTGTCTGTCTGTCTGTCTGTCTGTCTGTCTGTCTGTATCATTTTTTTGTGGACGCTGTATCTCACGAACATATGAATGAAATTTAACCAAACTTGGTATTTAGTTGCACCCTGACATGAACTGGTGCCCATTAGATTTGGGGATCAATAGCTCAACAGGTGGCGCTGTAATCGCATTTTATGCAAATTTTTAACATGGCAGCATAGGACAAAATTCCGTATAAATGGGCATAATGAGAATTATTTTTAACTTGTGATTGTAAAATGAATTTGAATTATTGATGATAGTAGTAGTTAACTAGGAAAAAAAAATTGTGCATGGGGGGGCATCGGTTCCCCCCCTGGGGGGGAAGTACCCCCCCGGGGGGGTTGAATTTTGAAGATGGGTATCATTCGAAAGATCTCGTCAATACCTTTAAAACGAATGGTTGAACCATAAATCTGTGATAATTTAAAACAAAGTTATCGATTTTTTTTACTTTTAACAAAAAAAAAAACAAATAATCGTATTTTTTTTTTTTTTTTTTTTTTTTTTTAAACGAAATTTTATCAAACTTGGTATTTAGTTGGTCCCCGACATAAACTGTTGCTGATTATATTTGGGGATCAATAGCTCAACAGGTGGCGCTGTGATAGCATTTTATCTAAATTTTTAACATGGCAGCATAGGACAAAAATTCGTATAAATGTGCATAATAAGAGTTATTTTACACTTGTGTTTGTAAAATTAATATGAATTATTGATAATAGTAGTACGTAACTAGGAAAAAAATTTTGTGCATGGGGGGGCATCGCTTCCCCCCCTGGGGGGGAAGTACCCCCCCGGGGGGGGTAAATTTTGAAGATGGGTATCATTCGAAAGGTCTCGTCAATACCTTTAAAACGAATGGTTGAACTATAAATCTGTGATAATTTAAAACAAAGTTATCGATTTTTTTTTACTTTTAACCAAAAAAAAAAAAAAAAAAAAAAACTTAGAAAAAAATTCTATTTTTTTTTTTTTTTTTTTTTAAATATTGTTAGTGATTGAATATGTATTAATTTTCACAAAAAAAAAAAAAAAAAAAAAAAAAAAAGAGGAAAAAAAAATCTTTTTTTTTTTTTAAATATTGTTACTGATTGAATATGTATAGGAAAATATAGAAGAAAGTCTTGTGGTGGCCACAACATACTAGTTTTTTTTTAACTAAGGGATAAGACTTAATCTATCAGCATTCTGAGATTGTAATTCTATAGACTCAACAACCTCATAATTAAATAAAACTGCATAGAGTTCCCAAAGTAAAAGTCTGGGATTTGGTCTTTTTTTTTTTTTTTCTTTTTCTCAGGAACATGAATGGTAGCCTTATACAATTAGGACTAAATAAAATAGGATTTTGAGATAAATTCTCCTTTAGTTCTTCAAATACACTTTGGCAAGAGCTATTTGAGTCAATCTATTTTAGAGTCCAATCCTTTAGTAAGTCTGACAATAAAGTTGCATTTTCAGAAAATTCAGGAATGCATTTTCGATAATAATCAGCTAATTTCAAAAAGGCTGTCACATGAGTCTTGGTAGTATGAGACGAAGAATCTTTTTTGACTCGAACATTTATTTTACTTGAAATTCTCAATCCTTGGCCCACTAAATGTTCAGAAATTTTCACATGAGCTTGAGTAGGTTGACATTTAGAAGGTTTGATGTGCAACTTAGTAGCACTTATTTTGTAGGAAATGTCTTTTACATGTTTTTTCCTTGTTTTAGGAAAATTGGTGACTTTCTCACTATATGGCACTGGACACTTTTCACGGTCTTTCAATAAATTTGCCATTAGTTGACTAGAATCTTTAGGTAGATTTTTCAAGGGACCCAAAGTAGTTGCAGAAAGTTCTTCCTTCAAGTAATTTTGTTCCTTTAATTGTTTTTCATAAATTAAGCATTTTTCAGATAATTGAATAATATCTACTTCATTTATCTGCAATTCAGCTGTCAACTGATCCAATTTAGCATTAGAAATTTTTTCTTTCTCTTCAAGAATATTAAACAGGTAATCTAATTTGGAATTAATTGTACTAATTTCATTTCTTTCTTGAACAAGTTTTTCATTTTTAAGAGAAATTTCATTTTCTTTACCTTTTATTCTTAAGAGCTCTTCTTTAATTATGTTGATTTCATTAGACAGCTTAAGATTTTCAATTTTAGTATTTTTTAATTCTTGTTTGTAATTATTCTTTTCTACATTCAGAATTTCCAACTGATTTAGATAATTCTTCTTTTCACTTTGTGAATCAAGACGAAGAGTTTTTAACTGATTTTCAAACTTTTCTTTCTGTTGAATTTCTTCATTTATCTGCTTTTCATATTCTAAGCATTTTTTATTCAGATAAGCATCTATTTCAGCTTTTAGTTCGTCCATCACAAAATTAGAGTCTTCATTTTTCTTTTTAAGGTCTTTTAAGGCATTATTTAGTTCCAAAATATTTTTCGTAGTATGTTCCAACTCTTAAGTAAGTTTTTTATTTTCAAGAGACAGTTCTTGTTCTTTAATTTTCTTTTCTTCCATCTCTCCTTTTAAACATATGATTTCATTTAACAATCTGAAATTTTCAGTTTTGAGATGGTCAAAATTTATTTTCTCTTTAAGAACAACTTCATTTTCTATTTTATTTTGATTTCCTTTGATATCCTGCAGTTCTTCTGCAAACACTTTTGGAGAGGTTTTATTGAGTTCTGGCCATGAAAATTCTGGCAGGATTTCTTCTACCTCTTCAGTATTCTTTTCATCTTCAGATTTGCTTTCAATCAACTTTTGGTCAAAATGAGCAAAATCTTTATTTTGAATATTTTTCTTCATTCTTAACAATTTCTTAGTTCTTGTTTGTACAGAATTTAACTTAGACACTTGTACATTTTCTTTTGATTTGCAATTTTTGAACATTGCAGCAGTTTTATTTCCTAACAAATACTTGTCACCATAAAAGGAATTTTGTAGGACAGCTGCTTTAGTTTTTAAGTGTCCCATTTTACAATCCAATTCAATTTCTGCAAGTGGTAAACAGATAGGATCCACTTCTAATGGATTTCTAATATACACTTTCTCATTTGTGTACATATGTGGTTTCACGTACTTACTGCTGATCAGATCACATGAAGCCCCAGTATCTCGAATTAGCTTCATCTCAACACATTCACTTTACCTATACTAGTATAAGGTGTCATTGATTCATCAGAACCTGCCTCAGCTATAATATGTGAGATAAATTCTTCATTTTTCTTTAATTTATCACACTGAGGTCTAAGATGATTAGGAGAACCACATTCATAGCAACGAGTAATTTTTCTTTTATCAAACTCTTTATTTCTTTGATTTTCTTGGGATGTTTCGGGTTTTGCATGAAATTTTGGCCCAACATCTTTATTAGTATCCTTAGACTTATCATCACATAAGTTTTCACTTTGGTTTCGAAAGCTGGAAAATTTCTTTTGGGGCAATTCCCTCCTTTTGAAACTTTCCCTAATACTCTCAAACTCATCTAGTTTTTCAGCTAAGTCCATAGGTGTCATGAATGTAAGCCAGTTTTCTAAAAAATGATCTCTTACGAGGAAGTTATATACGAGGAAGTTATATACGAGGAAGTTATATAAACTTCTTTATTGAAGTTGGTTGAAAAAAATATTGTAACTACTTTATGAATTTAAAGTATTTTGTAATTGTTGTTAACTTTTTATTTTGACTTAACTCAGTATATTATTATTTAGGTTGTAACTATATAGAAAATATGCGTTACATAGAATTTAATGGCAGGTGTGTTTCCTATTCATTTGCACTTGCTAAGTATGAGGATTGGAGAGACCAGTGCAAAGGAGGCCATCCAATGGTCATCAAAGATGATCAAGATATGGAAGTTGCCCAATCTGCTTCATACATTGTTAAACTTTCAGTTTTATATGCTGGTCTGCAAAAAATAGATGGAAAATGGATCTACACAGCAACGAGGTAAATAAAACTTAAATTACTTGGTTGGCTCACTTTTAATGGCATTAAATTATTTTTTTTTTTTTATTTAATACAGGCTTGTCTAATACAAAACAGGTAGCAGGCCGCAATGAAAATGAGTTTTATTCCGACACGCCAGCTGTATGTACACACACACATGTATATATATATATAAAGAGAGAGAGAGGAATATTAGTTTTCCACCACACTATAGATATAAGAAAAATACATAACCATAAAAATTTTGGACTTTTTTTTTTTTTTTTTTTTTTTTTTTTTAAGTTTTTTACACATTTTGAGATTTATGGGGAATCCGAAAATAACTAAATTGGAATGGTGTTCGTCTCTAGGGTGTTGTGTTAGTTTGTTAGCTTGTTAGTCTGCGTACACGATATCTCAAGAACAACTGACCGCAGAGAAGTCGGACCAGTTTTAAAACATCACTTATGACACTAGCAACAACCCTATAGATTTTCAATGTTCTAATTAAAAAACTTTCCAAGTTATTAAAAATTTTTGATTTTCTTAACGTGGGGGAATGGTTGTAGAAAAGAACGTCCCGTAAAAAAAAAAAAAAAAAAAGGGCCTGTCCAAAAAAAAAAAAAAAAAAACGCCCGTGGAAAGAACGTCCCTACGTCTCCTGAAACAAATCCTGAAATTTTTTTAATGTCACCCTTATATCTTCTAAGTCAAATTATTAACAAACTTTTAACGAAATTATTCAAAAAAATAGTTTGCTTTGGCCCTCGCAAAACTTTTATTGTATCATTTTATGTAATAGCGGTTAACATACACAAACGAAGGCGCCGACTTTCCAGATTTTCATGTTGGAGGGGCACAATCGGTCTTTTGTTTTTTCTGAGAGGCAATGTTTTGCCCCCCCCCTTTTTTTTTTTTAACTTCCTTATACAAAGCATAACGATGTATAGTAATAACGATTTGTGAAATTAATTTTATATCTCGCATAACTCAAAATCAAATAACCGTAGAAAGTTCTAAATTCATATTCGTGTCATATTCGTGTCGTTCATCATGACTAATTTTACACCTGCAACATTAGTCTTAATTAGGGATGTGCCGGATTGTCAAAAACCCTGATCCGCGGATACGGATATGAATACGGATATCAGTTTTTCTACATCCGCGTATATGGATACAAATACAGATCTTTTATTTCAAGATCCGCGGATACAGATAGGATTACAGATCTTTGAAAAATCTATAATGATTAAGTACAGTCGGTCCAAAAAAAAAACGAAACACCCCCACCTATCTCAATACCTAATTATCGCAGAAACATGCAGTAGGCACCAATCGTCAGGAATTTATGTCTACTTTTATTGTATGTAGGAAAAAATGACATTGGGGGTCGTCTACATATTAAAAATGGGTCCAACTTTGAAAATTCGAATGTTAACCCACTAATTTGACGACAGAAAACGATTCTAGAGCATCAAAATAGCCTAGATATAAATTTTCACGAAGATACCAACATTAGTTCCTGAGATATTTAAGGTTTTTCTTTCGGGGGTTATCTCCAAGTTTATTTTTTTTTTAATTTAGGTCAGATTCAATGAATTTATTATAGCTCTCTACTATTTTTCAATGCGTTTGATTCATCTACAAATCTTTAAATACATCAAAAGGAATATAATTTCAATGAGCATATTAATGTGGAAATTACGAACCTTAAAAAATATTCTGTCCAAAAAGGTTGACACAGGAGGGTCTGATAACACCTGTGTGTGTAAGTAGGTGGGGGTGGGAATGAATTTATTATACCTCTCTATTATTTTTCAATGCGTTTCATTCATCTACAAATCTTTAAATACATCAAAAGGAATATAATTTCAATGAGCATATTAATGTGGAAATTACGAACCTTAAAAAATATTCTGTCCAAAAAGGTTGACACAGGAGGGTCTGATAACACCTGTGTGTGTAAGTAGGTGGGGGTGGGGCACCGGGATTCAAAATTGATGTTTTATTATCGCATTTTCAGAAGCTTTTTATTGAAATTAAATTTCTGTTATGCTTTTTTCCCCCTAGGTATCAGACTATAAACCAACGCGTCTCTAGTTTATTGAAGTGTGTGTGTGTGTACAGAAGTTGGGTTTACTCGGAAATGATTATAGGGATTTTGTTGAAAGTTTGGGGTTAAGTGTTTTCGGGATATTAGACTTACCACCATCTTCAGAAAAAATTGCGTTGACTGTTGACTCCTCATCGACCAATGGCAACAAATGAAATAAATTGGGTTTATTCGGAAACTGATATAAGGATTTTGATGAAAATTTTGCGTTAAGTGCTTTTGAGTATGCTTAAATGAATGGAATTATCCCCATCGTCAAAAAAATTTGCTGTCGATGTTAACCCTTTAAAGGACAATTGTAACGTTTGTCAGAAATCGGCTTTACACGGAAATGGACGAAGCAAATTTTACGAAAGTTCGAAGTTAGGGCTTTTTCATGAAAAAAACAAGCAATTGGATTTCATTTTCAGATAAATTAGCGTTTATAGTTAACCCTTTACCGGCCAATTGCAACACATAGCAGAAGTTGGGTTTACTCGAAAATGATTCTAGGGATTTTGATGAAAGTTTGGGGTTAAGTGTTTTCGGAATATTAGACTTACCACCATCTTCAGAATTATTTGCGTTGGCTGTTAACCCCTTATCGGCCAATGGCAACAAATGAAATAAATTGGGTTTATTCGGAAACTGATGTAAGGATTTCATGAAAATTTTGCGTTAAGTGATTTTGAGGATGCTTAAACGAATGAAATTATCCCCATCATCATAAAAATTCGTTGTCGCTGTTAACCCTTTAAAGGACAATTACAACGTATGTCAGAAATCGGCTTTTTGCGGAAATGGACTAAGCGATTTTTATGAAAATTCGATGTTAGGGCTTTTTCATATGAAAAAACCAATTGGATTTGTTCTTCAGATAAATTAGCGTTTATAGTTAACCCTTCACCGGCCAATTGCAACACATAGCAGAAGTTGGGTTTACTCGAAAATGATTCTAGGGATTTTGATGAAAGTTTCGCGTGAAGTGTTTTCGGAATATTAAACTTACCACCATCTTCAGAATTATTTGCGTTGGCTGTTAACCCCTTATCGGCCAATGGCAACAAATGAAATAAATTGGGTTTATTCGGAAACTGATGTAAGGATTTCATGAAAGTTTTGCGTTAAGTGATTTTCAGTATGCTTAAACGAATGGAATTATCCCCATCGACAAAAAAATTTTCTGTCGATGTTAACCCTTTAAAGGCCATTGCAACGTATGTCAGAAATCGGCTTTTTACGGAAATGGACTAAGCGATTTGTTTGAAAAATCGATGTTAGGGCTTTTTCATGAGAAAAAACAATTGGATTTCATCTTCAGATAAATTAGCGTTTACAGTTAACCCTTTACCGGCCAATTGCATTACATAGGAAAAGTTGGGTTTACTCGAAAATGATTCTAGGGATTTTGATGAAAGTTTGGGGTTAAGTGTTTTCGGAATATTAGACTTACCACCATCTTCAGAAATATTGGCGTTGGTGGTTGTTAACCCCTTATCGGCAAATGGCAACAAATGAAATAAATTGGGTTTAATTGTCGAATCATTTATTCACAGCCGAAAGCAGTAGGGACCTGAAACAGTTGACTAAAAGTATTAAAAAAATGTGTTTCACCGTGTTCTGAGCTATTCTGAAAGTTTCAAATGTGCTAGTCGGGAAGTTAGTTAAAAATCGATTGCATGCGTTGTACTGATAACGCTGTCGAAGTCAGCAGGAACCCAAAACAGTTGACTAAAAGTATTTAAAAAATGCATGTTTGTCGTGTTCGGAACTATTCTGTAAGTTTCAAATGTCTAGCTTGTCGGGAAGTTAGTTAAATAAATTTTCTGTCGAATCATATAAACGCTGCCGAAAACAGTAGGGACCTGAAACAATTGACTAAAAGTGATAAAAAAAATGTATCGTCACCGTGTTCTGAGCTATCCTGAAAGTTTCAAATGTCTAGCTAGTCGGGAAGTTAGTTAAAAATCGATTGCAAGATTTGTACTCGACAAACAAACAAACAAGAATCGAAGTTAATAAAAATAATTACAAGATAAAAAGAACTTTTATATACCATGTTTTTAAATTTTCTGTAGAATCATATAAACGCTACTGAAGGCAGCGGGAACCTGGAGCAATTGGAAAAAAGTATTAAAAAAATTCCTTACTATCGTGTTCTGAGCTATCCTGAAAGTTTCAAATATCTAGCTAGTCAGGAAGTTATTGAAAAATCGATTGCAAGCTTTGTACTGGTAACGCTACCGAAGGCAGCAGGAACCTGAAACAGTTATCTAAAAGTATTTAGAAAATGTATTTTCACCGTGTTCTGAACTATTGTGAAAGTTTCATATGTCGAGCTAATCAGGAAGTTTGTTCAATAAATTTTCTGTTGGATCATATAAACACTGCCGAAGGCAGTAGGGACCTGAAGCAGTTGACTAAAAGTATTAAAAAAAGTATTGTCACCGTGTTCTGAGCTATCCTGAAAGTTTCAAATGTCTAGTTAGTCGGGAAGTTAGTGAAAAATCGATTGCAAGCTTTGTACTGATAACGCTGCCGAAGGCATCAGTGACCCTAAACAGTTGACTAAAGGTATTAAAAAAATGCATTTTCACCGTGTTCTGAACTATTCTGAGTGTTTCAAATGTCTAGTTAGTCGGGAAGTTAGTTAAATAAATTTTCTGTCCAATCGTATAAGCGCTGCCGAAGTCAGCGGGACCTGAAATAGTTGACTAAAATCATTAGAAAAATGTATTGTCACCGTGTTGTGAGCTGTCCTGAAAATTTCAAATATCTAGCTAGTCGGGAAGTTAGTTAAAAATCGATTGCAAGATTTGTACTGGACAAACAAACAAACAGTCAAACATACAAACAAACAAACAAACAAGAATCGAAGTTAATAAAAGCATGGTAATATGGTAAAATATTACAGGGAGTTCAAGTATTTTCTCCCCTTGCTTAATTTTACGCTATTGCACTTCATATAATTTTAAACCATAAATCGTAATGATATATAATTTTTTGTCGTTTTCCTGTAAAAATCTATAAAGGCTATCTTTACCAAAATATATGCAATTCGTGCGACGGTAATGTATAACATGTGCATAAATTTTCAGTTTAATAGAATAAGGTGTTTAGATACTATCGCGTTTTAAAACGTTTGGGCCCATAGACCATAATGACAATTTTTCTTTCAGTCCTTGTAAAAAGAAAAAAGAAACATGCTAGATTTATCAAAACTATACAGTTTGTGCGAGGGTGATTATTAACATGTATAAAAGATTTTTAACTCAAACGAATAAGGCGTTTAAATGCTATCGCATTTTATTTTATTTGGATCCATAGACAATAATGACAAAGAATATTTTGTTGTGTCCCTGTGAAAAACTATAAATGCTAGCTACATCAAAATCTATACACTTTGTGCGACGGACATTTATGACACGCGTATTAGCTCAAAAGAAAATGGTGTATAGACGCTATCGCAGTTTGAAAAACTTGGCCCTATAGGCTATAACGATAAAGAATATTTATTTTTTGTGCCTGTAAAAAGTACTTTTAAATGCTAGATTCACCAAAATCAACAGTGATCGTGGTATGGTGCCATACAATATACTTACTATATTTCAACTTATTTGAACAGAGGATTTAGGCGCTATCGTATTCACTCACACACATACACCCATTCATAATCGAAAACTAGTAAAAATGATTTCAGTGTAATTCAAAAGTATAGAAATCTCATAATCTCAAAGGTCGGATTTTTGTCACGATTACAATACTTCCTTTACATACGTATGTTCGGAAAGTAAAAATCTGATCTCTCAGCTATGAAGTTCTGTCCAACTCAAAGAAATAATTTATTCTTTAATAATATTATATTATTTTAATTGGTTAATTTATATTTCCAACACTATTAATAATAGCGACTATAGAAATTAGAAATCACAATTCTTCTAAAGAAAATTACGAAAACATTATATAATATAGTAAGGAAAGAAATAAATTAAAAAAAATAAATAAATAAATAAATAAATGTTAAACTACATTTTTAAATTGCATGCAATTCTTCAATGTGCTCCTGTATTTCAATTTACACTTGTCTAATACTATAATACAATTTATTTCAGAATTAAATTCCAATTTATTTCAGCTGAAAAAAAAAAAAAAAAAAAAAAACATTGTTGAAATAATTAAAAATATATGAAAATGAATTAAAACTTTTTTTCTTAATATCGTCTGCAATAAAATTCAAAATTGATTGTTGTGAATGCTACTTGCAAATACAGTTTGTAATCGTTATATGGCCCCCAAACTTGATCTTCGATCGTTTTTCTGGAATATCTCGAGAACTATTTGGCCCAATGAGCTGCAAATTTGCATACGCGTATTTTAAGGTGCTAGAAATCGATATCTGTTAGAAAAATTATAGGTCACAATACATATTTTTTTTTAAATAATAATTTAATAATTTTTATTCTATAGATAAAAAATATTAAAATCTTAATGGAACTCATAAATATGTTTGGAAAACCTGTTATTAACATCATAAAAAAAACCAGGTTAAAAAAAATAAAAATGTAGGAGATATGAATATAAATGTGTAATCAGACTTTAACATTAGAAGCTCGAAAGTTTAGACGTGTATAACTCCTAAACTTATACACCATATAACTTCCAAATTTATATCTGAGGATGAAATTGACTGTAGAATCGATATCCGAAATCAAAATTATATGTTACCATTGAAAAAATTAAAGTTTGACACAATTTTAATATGGAGACGACCCCTTAAGCTATTTTTTTCCAATTAGCTCAAAAGAGAACAAAATTCCCTGACGAATGGTACCTTCGGTGTCTTTCTGCAACAATTTACTGATGAGATAGGTGGGGGTGTTTCGTTTTTGTTTTTTTTTGACCGACTGTACATATGCAACAATTTTTCTTTCATTACCCGTTTACCGTACGTAATGGAAGCATGGGCGTAAGGTATTCGTTTATTGAAATTTATTTTTCCGACTGAATGAAAATAATGCCTGGACCGGGAGTCGAACCCCAGATCTTTGACTTACAAGGTCAGGGCTCTACCAATTGAGCTATCCAGGTCGACAACCCGTGGACATTACTCACTCAGACAACCTTTAGGCAGAAACATCTGGTCTATCATGTAGATAGCTCGACAGAAATAAGCCGCAAGTAAAGGAAAACACCATTAAACAATGGGAGAAAGAAATACAATATATTAAAATCACACAACCAACTGATTGGGAAGAAAATCATTTATTGAAATTTATTTAATAAATTCATTTTATAATTATCATTCATTCAATAAATTCATTTAATAAATTCATTTTTCATTTATTAAAATAAATTTCGATAAATGATTTTCTTCCCAATCAGTTGATTGTGTGATTTTAATATATTGTAAGGTATTCGGTTTCGATATCGAAGTTTCACTGATTTGCATGTTTTAAGGTCCAAAAATGTAGTTTTTGGAAATTATTTATTGTGTATATGCGTGTGTAGGGGATGGA
The DNA here is from genome assembly GCA_963930645.1 of Salticus scenicus. Taxonomy (NCBI): domain Eukaryota; kingdom Metazoa; phylum Arthropoda; class Arachnida; order Araneae; family Salticidae; genus Salticus; species Salticus scenicus. The sequence goes on from OZ005654.1 coordinate 247,801,622, forward strand.
CGTGTACCTTCTGACGAGGACTGATGAATCTTTTAAATCTGAAGATAAAACGACGGAACTTTATATTTAAAACTTCTTTTTTCAAGTTTTGGTGGGGGAAAAAAAATGGAAATGCGACAAGATAAACCAATAAAAGACAAATCTGCATCTCAAATAAATACAGAATTATTTATTTATTTATTTTCAATAACGTTATATAAAGCCCCTTTCAGATATCTGTTCGTTTGTCTTAGTCGGTTCCTCCAGGAAAATTTATAGGCAATGTTCGTGAACATAGTAAAATATAGAAAAGCATTTTTATAAATTACGTTCAATAGAAAAGAATTTCCAGCTTAATTTTAGCCAGCCCTGTATATTCTCTATATGCACATCGTATTGTGTTCTTAAATTTAGTTTTATATTAAAAACACCTAACACTGAATGAAATAAATTTCCATCAATTTCTAAATATAGTCCCAATATATCCAAATACTTTAAGTAATCCTGTAAACGAACGATGATTGATTTCCATTGCACAATCTGCACGAAGCGTGTATTTATGCATATAAAAAAAATATGTTATTTCATTTTGTTTCGGGCAGCCTGTAGATGTTACACTATACTTACCAAAAATTCCTCCCATACAAGTAATATATGGATTTTCTTGAATGTCACTGTTGAAGAACCATTTACTTAACCTTAACAAAAAGTTTAGTGTGGAATCATTATGGTGTCGTGCCCTTAGCGACCGTGTCCTTAGCGGAACGTGCCCTTAGCGGAATGGATGAAAGGGAAGAAGGAGGAATAGAAGAAGCCGTGCCCTTAGCGGAAATAAGAAGGTGTGCATGTGGAAGATAGAAATATATTATTCAAATGCACAAAATAATTCTTTCTATAGAATGTAGTGTGATTATCATTAGATTTACAGAGTCAGACAAAATTATTCAGTTACACTGAGGGTTATTATTGGAAATTTTCTGAAATGCATTTTCTTTTACATTAAGCGTTTATTCGACCATTTTTTAAAATGAGAATATGAATTGAATTAGTGTATTTGTCTATTCTACTGTCCGTTTGTCCGCCTCCAGCGCCTGTAAATATTTTAAGATTTTTTTTTTTATTTCTCTTCTATATTCAACAGAAGAAAGTATTGGTTTCGTAAAAATTTTAGATTTCCGGTTTTCGACGGATTTACACGTTTTGAGAGGTCTAGAATACGATTTGACTATTTTTTAAAAATGCCTGTCTGTGTGTGTGACAAAAATTTTATTGCAACTGAATCTCCGGGACTACTGCTCAGAATTGCATATAAATTTACATGTAGATGCACCTTGAGCTAAATTAGCGCTATCAACTTTTGATGCCAAGCTCTCGACAGGTGACACTGCTATACAACGATTTCTACAATTTAAGTGGAAGCTACATATCAGGTTCTATTGCGTATAATCAATCAAAACTTGGTATGAGAAAAGGCCACCATGAGACAGTATGGTGATTCAATTTGAATGCTTATGGACCGACAAGTGGTGCTGCTATACAGCGATTTCTACAATTTAAGGGAAAGCTATATCTCAGGAATTACTGCACAGAGTTCCATATAAATTTATATGTTGATGCACCTTAACCTAAATGACTATCTGTCAACTTTTGGTGTCAACCGCTCCACAGGTGGAGCTGCTATACAGCGGTTTCCACAATTGAAGGGAAGGCTATATCTCAGGCTCTATTGCGTATAATCAAACAAAACATGATGTATGTGAAGGCCATTGTGAGATATTATGCTGCTTCAATTTGGGTGCTTATCGGCCAGTAGGTGGCCATAACATAACTTTACGAAACTTGATATGTGACATAACTATTATAAAAATGCATTTTTTAAGATGTCATTTGTGTACATGAACATCCAAAAAATACCAATGCATTGCGTTTTATGGGAGACATTTTTCTAAATCACATTTAAATAATTTCATCAAAAAAATCATAAAGAAATTCACATTTATTGTTATTATGTTAAGAAAATGTTTTCTATAAATAATAATATGCTTAACCTCCAGATTTACAGAGCTACCCAAAAATGTTACAATACATTAAGGGATGCAAATAGGAAATTAAGAGCAACATTTCTGTTTGTGTTAAGCATTTTTAACACATTCCAACAATGTTTCAGTGTGATTATGAATTCAGTTATTCTATATGTCTGTCTGTCTATTGTGTGATAATATAGACAGAGAACATAGGATGTTATACGGTACAATGAGTAAGCACAATTGGAAAATACTGATAATCAATGTGTACCTCTTGATTTTTCGTTTTTGTTTTAGTTTTAAAAGATCTAATGTTTAATTATATTTTCAAAAACATAATAAAATCATAAAATGGCAGTAATGTACGTTTTCGTATGGAGTACAGTCGGTAACAAAAGTGTCCGAACACTAGCGAAAATTCCTATGTAAAAAAAGTACACTTCATACGGTTTTGTTAAATAAATCCTTTTCGAATCCTGTACTTAGTCAGTGTAAGAACATGATTCGATAAGGATTTATTTAACAAAACCGTATGAAGTGTACGTTTTTCATATAGGAATTTTTGCTAGTGTTCGGACACTTTTGTTACCGACTGTACTGTGATTCATTAAACTTTATATGGTTACAGATCACCGTTCCCTCAAATAACGGATATTCTACAGTACGTATACTTGTTTTTGCGGCAGTTTACTTCTGAAGCAAAATACAGCCAGTGCTAAATGCGGATGAAGTGTGGAGGAAAACTGAAGAGTTCTTTTATTTATTTATTAATTTATTTTGAAATTTATTATACATTTCCGCTAAAGGCACGTATGCTAAAATCCCGCCACCGAGGGGGGATAACATTGCCGCTAAGGGCACGGGTTTATAGATTTCCGCAAAGGGCACGGTCGCTAAGGGCACGGCCCCATCATTATATGATACAGATTTATAATATACAGTTTGAACTGCCTACTACTATTTGTTCGTAAGATATTCTAATAACAGACCAACACAAACCAACCGCTGAAAACATGATTTTCGGATTCATGGGACCTCAAAACGTGTAAATATACCAAAAACTCTATTTTGAAAATTTTATTAAAAACAATATTTTCTCTGCCATGATACATGGGTAAAAGGTAAAAAAAACTGTTCCAATAAAATTTCATTTCAAAACATTTTCAATAAACTAATAACATTTTCTATATAAAGCAGAGTTTGACGGTTTTTTTTTTTTTTTCGGTAAAAACCGTTAAATTTTTTTTAAGATACTGCATTGAAGTCATACTTTTTTAAAAGAGCTCTAAAAATTGTTCATTTTTTGTGAGGACACTATGTACATCAAGTTATTAGATTTAAATATATTAAGTTGCAAAGTTTTGTTTTAATTAATTAAAATATGAAAATGAAAATTAGTTATAATTTAATTGTTTCTATAAAAATTTACGAGTTCATTTTCTTTCGACATAAAAATAAATACATTTAATTAAACATGAACGTTAAAAATTGTAAAAAATTAAATTATGCATCTCACAAAAATTGATGTCATTATCACTTTAAAATTCTTCTACAGACTGATAAAGTGCTAATATAGTTCTATAGCTATAAGGTTCAACAGAAAATTTAAAAACGTGGTATATAAAAAGTTTTTTTTATCTTATAATCTATATATATATGTAAAAGAGTAAACTCACTGATCACTGACTCAACACGACCGTGGCGATTCTATGGGAGATAGAGTCACAATTTTTGGTGAGAAGGTTGGTTTTAGGACCCTGACGCTCACTAAGACGGGCTTTTGCGAAATAACCCCCCCCCGGAGGGAACGGGGGGGGGGGCAAAAGGCAAAAACCACATTTATAAGCATAACTCGGCTCCAAATTACTGCACGGTGAAGTGAAGAAATTGCAAATGAAAAGACTAGACTTAAGTACAAAAAAATTATTTTCTGCGATTTTGGAATAGTACGTTTGGAGTATTTTATAGCAAAGTACGGATTTTCGAGTGAAATTCTACCAGTAATAGCTCAAAGATACAAAAAAAAAAAAAAAAAAAAAATGCCAAGCGTCTTCTGGAAAGTATTTCCAAAAACTCATTTTTGATTTTTTCTGATTTTCGATTTTTTTTTTTTTTTTTCGGGGGGGGGGGGGGGGGTGTTTACGAGGGGACAAAATTCGACCCCCCCCCTTTAGCGCTTAATTCGTCCGTGAAAAGCTATAGGAGCTTAGGTCACAAATTTTAGTGAGTGTCTTATTTACGTGTGTCCAACAGTCATTGTAACGGGATTTTGCGAAAGTCCCCCTCTTTACTCCCTCGAGGGTGGAGGGAATGAACACGTTTCCAAGCATAACTTTGCTTCAAATTATCTCAGTAAGGTTAAATTTTATGTGTGGGTAGTTTATGCGTTCCCAACAAGCACTATAAAGGGATTTTACGAAAATTCTCCATTTCCCCCCTCCTTTAAGGGTGAGGGGGGCAAAAGCACGCTTATAAGAGTAACTGTGCTCCAAATTATCTCAGGATAGCGAATTTTTTAATATGTAGATTGGTTATGCGTACTCAAGACACACACTACAAAGGGATTTTATAAAATTCGACCATATCCCTCTTGGGAGTGGGGGGGGGGGGAATCATCTTTCATTGCGCAACTCTGTTCTGAACTATCTTAGGCAATTTTTTATGCGTGGGCTCGTTATGCGTTCCCAACACGCACTATAAAGGGATTTTGTGAAATTTCCTCTTTCCTCCCTTTAAAGGCGGGGGGGGGGGGGCAAAAACATGTTTTAAAGAGTAACTCTGCTCCAAATTATCTCAGGAAAGCGATTTCTTGACATGTCGATTGGTTTTATGAGTACTCAACACACACAAACTACAAAGGGATAGTAACGATTTGTCGTGTAACCAATGATTATCATATGCTGACTAGATCCAAGAAAAGGTGAAACACATTTCAAAAACACTCTGCAAAAACACTCTGCAGAAACTTTTCAACTTGTAAATTTCATACGAAATTGCACAAAGATATTTACAAATCCTCACATTATCTTCTCTATATATAAAAATGAATTGCTGTTCGTTAGTCTCACTAAAACTCGAGAACGGCTGAACGGATTTATCTTATCTTAGTCTTGAAATGTTCGTGGAGGTCTAGGGAAGGTTTAAAAGGCGAGAAAAAATCGAATAATTTCCGGGAAAACCCTAAAAACAGCCCTTTTCTATTTCCCATACAAATGTTTTCTAGAGTCAATTTGAACTTTATTGCTATTCAATAAAGTTTAGGTGTGTTCCTAACGTCAAAGAGTCAATTTGCAATTTATTACCGCTGCATAAAGTTCAAATTCAATCATATCTATGAAAATAGTCTTCGCGTGCGCTTTGGAGGATCTAATGTCGCGTTCCGAAAATAAACAAAAGTGAATCGCGAACGCGACAAAAAATGTATTTTAGCTAACTTCAGTTGTAACTGTATCAGATTATTTATTTCACACTTTTCAATTTATTATTATTTATTTCATGCTTTTTGTCACAAATTAAGTTTCTGAACACAACCATAATATTTACAAAGGCATATTAGGGGGCAAAACGTGATTTCACAAAAACCTTTATATCTCAAAGAAAAAAAACAGATATCCGTAAACTTTTTGCTTTAAAATATAGCTAACACGAATACGAGGGTTGCTATTTATATTTCTGGCCTAATAATGAAAAAACAAATATGTAGCATCGAAATTGGTTTTATTGTTTTTCAAAATATTCTCTATGATGATCAATACACTTTTGCATGCGTTTGAACCAATTTTCAAAGCACTTTTTCCAGTCCGATTGAGGTAGCTCCAAAACATGCGTTTTGAATGCATCAACCGCTTCTTCGGGGGTCGAAAATCGTTGTCCACGTAATTTATTTTTGATGTGTGGGAATAAGAAGAAGTCATTGGGTGCCAAATCAGGGCTGTACGGCGGATGACCCATCAGTTCGATCTTTCGCTCAGTCAGAAATGCATTTGTTTGAGTCGATGTGTGAGAGCTCGCATTGTCATGATGAAGAATGATTCGCCTGTTCTTCTGCTTTTTTCGAATTTCTCCGATGACTTCTGGCAAACAAATGGTCGTGTACCATCCAGAATTGACCGTCCTGCGTTGCTCTAATGCCACTGTTGCCACATGACCGTTAATGCCGAAGAAACAGGCAATCATTTGTTTCGATGTGCTTCTTCCTCGAACAACTTTTGTTGGTTTTGCCTCGCCTTGGAAGACCCATACAGTTGATTGCTGTTTTGTTTCCGGCTCATATGCATAGATCCATGATTCGTCACCTGTGTAGATGTTATACACAGCCTTTGATGTACCTTGAACGTATTTTTCCAACATTTCCTTGCACCAATCGACACGAGCCTTTTTTTGAGCGTTTGTCAGATTATGCGGGATCCAACGCGAACAAATTTTTTTTACGCTCAAATGTTCATGCAATATTTTATTGATGCTAGTCATACTAATGTCCAAAGACGCCTCAATCTCGCGGTATGTCACATGACGATCTTGCTTTATCAGTTCACGCACAGCATCGATCTTTTCTGGCACAACAACGGATTTTGGACGACCTGCACGGGATTCGTCCTGGATCGAACATCGACCACGATTAAATTCGTTATACCAATTTTTTACAGTGCTGTAGGATGGCGCTTTATCGCTGTATAAAGAATTAAGTTCATCGAAGCACTCTTGTCTTGACAATCCACGTCGAAAGTTATGAAAAATTATCGCACGAAAATTTTCACGATTCAATTCCATTTTTTGAAAGAGAAGAACTTTTCAATTTACTGTCAACAACACAAATAAAGCTATAATGGTAAATCGTCTGCTGAATTTACGTTTAAAAATATCAAACTTTCGATTAAAATCGTCTGCGGTCGCCTAGCAACACTTACTGTTGGCAAGGCCAGAAATATAAATAGCAACCCTCGTACCTAAAAACCAATTTTTGGAATTTTAGAAATTTAGTCCCCAAGGGGAGGGGAAGGAAGGAAAACATTCTCTATATTTTATCTTCTATATAATAATATAGATATTTCTTCTATAATAAAGTTTAAAAATAATTATTTTAATTTTTAATTGTTGCCAAAAAAATTTACGAGTTGATTTATTTTTCGACATATAATGTAATATATTTTCACGAGAATAGTAAAAGAAATATTAAATAATAAATTTGCTTAGGCTATGACAAAATGACGTCATTATCAAAATTAAATATTAATAATAAAAATCCAACATATTTCTTCAAATTTTGTTCCGTAATCTTTTTTAACATACCACAATTTTAGATTTCTTTTTAATAGCGTTTTTATTTATTTATTGGCGAGTATAATACGTTTGGCATGAAAGCTAATTCAGCATTATATTCAGATTTACTTATTCATAATGTAGGGTAATTTTTTAAATTTTGATGCTAAAGTAGATACGACATTTTTCTCCAAGGAGTCTACTTTTGGGATAGCCACTTTAAGCCAAGTAGCCCATAAACAAATAAATTATAAAATATTGAGGGGGGAAAAAAAGTCTAAAAAGAAAGAAACAGAAACAATAACCTCATAAATTATGTATTTTTGTTCAAAATGGTGACAAAAATTCAAAAATCACCAAGGGGAGCTATAATAAGCCTGTACCACGATAAGGATAAATAAATAAATATTTATTTTTCTATATACGAACCACTGTTAACTAACTATGAAATACATATAGCCACAAAAAGTGAGTTGTTTCACAGCATATTGTAATATTATATTTCATGTGAAATTGCTGTCAGTTTATGGTCGACCGGAAAAATCGAATAAATAGAGGAAATAACGTAAAAGTAAATATTATGTACAGTACGCATAGTGTTGTTCATGTGTAATTAATATTCAAATATAAAAGGGCTACTTTTTTTTTTTTTTTCGATACTGTCTGTTTCGAAATTGTTATCTGATAAGCACAAAAGTGAAAGCCCGCTGGTATGGCATTGTCGCATGCAATAGCGACACACACCCGAAGCGAGCTTTTGAGCAATTTCAATGAATTTTATTTTTATTTTTTATCTACAAAGCGATATAGAAAAGAATTTTCTTTAAATATAATGACCAGCCAAGCGGGTAAAATTTGTCCAAAAAAATCCATAGGAGCTGAGGTCACAATTTTTAGTGTGTGGCTTTTTTACGTGTATCCATCATCCATTGCAACAGGATTTTGAGAATTTCCCCATTTTCCCTCTTTAAGGAAGGGAGAGCAATAAAGACGTTTCCAAGCATAACCTTGCTTAAACTTATCACAGTAAGATTAATTTTTATGTGTGGGTTGATTATGCATTCTCAACACGCACTATCAAGTAATTTTACGAAATTTCCCTCTGCCTCCCTCCTTTAAGGGCGGAGTGGGGGGCAAAAACACGTTTTTAAGAGTAACTCTGTTTCAAAGTACCTCAGGAAAGCGATTTTTTGATATGTCGGTTGGTTACGCGTACTCAACACGCACACTACAAAGGGGTTTTGTGAATTTCCACCCTACCGGTCTTGGGAGGGGAGGTGGGGACAAAAAATGTATCCCTGTATAACTCTGCACTAAATTATCTTAGGAAGGAGATTTTTGATGTGTGGGTCGGTTATATGTATATCTAACTCATAGTATAAAGAGATTTTGCAAAATTCCCTCCGCCGTCCCTCCTTCATGTGCAGGTTGGGGGGGGGGCACGTTTTAAAACATAATTCTTTTTCAAATAATCTCAGGATCTCGATTTTTTTTTATGTCTGGTTAGGTATGCGTATGCAAGATGCACTATAAAGGTATTTTGCGAAATTATCCCCTTCTCTTCTGGGGCTGGCGGGGGCAAAAAACAAGCTTAAATATACTCCAGATTAACTTAGAATGATGAATTTTGATGAGTGGGTGTTGATAATGTGTACGCAATATACACTTTGATGGGAGGAAAGTTTGCGAAACTTTCAAAATTACCCGTGAGGGAGGGGAAGTAAAAATTAGGTAAGGTACTGCCGAAGGCATTGGGGCTCGAGATTTAAAAAGTGTGGGGAGGCGGAAAACTGCTGCCGAAGGTAGCGGGAACTTTAACTTACATTTTGACTGATTTCTTTCTTTCTTTTTTTTCCTTTTTTTTTTTTTGAGATTTTTTTTTATTATTAATGATATGAAATATTGAGAATTCATTTCGATATAATGACCAGCGAAGCGGGCAAAGACTGCTAGTCACATATAAATATATACACATTCTAAATATTAATATTTCCAATTGTCTTTTGGAGCCCGCTCGTTACACACATTCGTTCACTACCTATTTTTTGCCTTTTTTTTTCTAATCTCCCAGCAGCCTCTTGATGCCACTTAAGAAAAACTAAAAGTTCCAAAACGATTCAATAAAGTTCGAATATGATCTTTACACGCCCCCCCCTCCCCCCAAGGAAGCTCATCCGTCGCTGGAAGGACAATGCAACTAAATCTGAAAAGAAAAACACTCAAAACAAAATACAACATATAAATTATGTACTCTACTCGATAGGTTCGATGAGAGAGCTCTTACATTAAAAATACAACATCGCCCCAAAAACATAAAACTAATATTATATATGTATATATATATAATATAATATATATATATATATATATACTAATATATCTATACTAATATATAAATGCGAAAGTGTGGATGGATGGATGGATGGATGTTTGTTACTCAATCAAGCCACAACGGCTAAACGGATCTGGATGAAATTTGGTACAGAGATAGAGAATACTCTGGAATAGAACATAGGCTACTATTTATATCGGAAATTTGATTAGATTTTTTAAAATTAATTTAAAAATAAAATAATAAACAGGTAATTGACTTAATATAAGCCATTTAAAATTTTAATTGTTGCCAAAAAAAGTTTACGAGCTATTTTTATTTATTTATTTATTTATTGTTTTCAACATAAAATGAAATATGCTTTCAAGCGAAAAAAAAAAAAAAAAATTACTAAATGTTAAATTGGTCGATGAGAAAATGACACTTTATAATCTATATATATATAAATGAGTGTTTGTCTGCATGTCCTTTATAAAATCGTAAACGGCTCGACCGATTTCGATCATTCTTTTTTTGTTTTTTTCCTTATAGGTCAGGGATGGTTTAGTAAAAAAAAAAAAAAAAAATTGAAAAAATTCGCCCCCCAAAGGGGGGGGGCGGGGGGGGGCAAAACGTGAATTCAAAAAATCCTTCATATCTCAAACGAAAAAACAGATATCCGTAAAATTTTTGCTTTAAAATATAGCTAATATAAATGTCTAAAAACCAATTTCTGGAATTTTCGAAGTTCGGTCCCCAAGGGGGGGCAGCAGGGGCAAAAACAATTAGAAATACAGTTAGGCCTTTCAAAATTGGTACAGATAGGTTTCAATAGCCTGCAAGTCGAATGAGGATATTTTCGAAAGTGTAAAGTTATTAGGAGGGGAGAGAAGGGGAAAGGAGAGAGGGGGGGGGCAAAAAAAATAAAAATAGAGTTAGATCGTTCAAATTTGGTATATAGAGGTTTTCGATACTTACAAATCGATTGCGGATATTTTCGAATTTGTAAAATTATTAGGAGGTGCGGGAAGGGGGTGGAGCGGTAAGGGGGGGCTATGGGCAAAGTTAAATAGAAATACAGTTAGGGCATTCAAAATTGGTACTGATAGGTTTTAAAGTCCTGCAAGTCGAATGGGGATATTTTCGAAAGTGTAAAGTTATTAAGAAGGGCGAGAAGAGGGAGGGGATGGGGGGGGGGGGCAAAAAAATAAAAATAGAGTTAGATCGTTCAAAATTGGTACACAAATGGTTTTCGATACTTATAATCGAATGCGGATATTTTTGGATTTGTAAAATTATTAGGAGGTGCGGGAAGGAAGGGGGTGGGGGCGTATGAGCAAAAACAAATAGAAATGCAGTTAGGCCGTTCAAAATTGGTACAGATTGGTTTTAGAGGCCTGCAAGTCGAATGGGAATATTTTCGAAAGTGTAACGTTATTAGGAGGGACGGGAGGGGGGCGGAGGGGTAAAAAAAAAATAGAGTTAGATCATTCAAAATTGGTATATAGAGGTTTCCGATACTTACGAATCGATTGCGGATATTTTCGAATTTTTAAAATTATTGTGAAGGGGGGGGAGAGTGGTGGGGCAAAAAAATAAAAATAGAGATAGATCGTTCAAAACTGGTGCATAGAGGTTTTTGATATTTACAAATCGATTGCGGATATTTTCGAATTTGTAAAATTATTAAGATAGACGTGAGGGGGGGGGCGAAGAAGTAAAAATAACAGAAATAAGAGTTAGAGCATTTTGGGAAGTTTTTTCGAAGGCAGTGAGAACCCGGTGCGACATTTTTCCTAATCAGATTTTGTTTCGCTTTTTTTTTTCATGTGATAAAAATTAATGCAATTTTGAGAATTCAGTAATTACAGTGATTCATTTAAAAATAGTGACCAGCGAAGCGGGCAAAGCCTGCTAGTATATATATATATATATATATATATATATATATATATATATATATGTATGTATATATATATATATATATGTATGTATATAAAATCAATATAATGTGAAACAAATATATATATATATATATATACATATATGAATGTACAAATTACACTATATTCATAAAATACTGATAACATATTTACAAACACAATAATATAATTTATCTCACAAAAAGAAAAAGAAAATAAATAAATAAAACAATCTATCTTTAATCTAGATAAAGCAGCTTTACCGTGTTTTGACCCTTTGCGATACAAGACCGTGAGGTTATAACGTTGTAATGCCAAGGTTCATATAGAGAGCTTAGCACTGTGGGAAGTGCTATGCGTCAGGTATGAAAGAGGATTATGGTCTGATACAATTTGTATATGCGCTCCAAATATCCAGGTGTCAATTTTTTTCAAGGCTTCGAGCATGCAGTAGGCTTCACGTTCAATTGTACTTCATTTGGTATGACGGGGTGTGAGTTTCTTGTTAAAAAATGCTATATAGGCATTTCTTTCCCTACGTCATCACACTGTGCTAAACCAACACCTCCTGTAATAATGCCTCCGAGCTGAGCTCTACGTCATGGAAGATCGGCCGATTTTATCCAATCAACACTTCATATAATAACGTGTTGGATCGTAGGAATTGGATAAAATCGGCCGATCTTCCGTGACGTAGAGCTCAGCTCGCAGGCATTATTACAGGTGGTGTTGGCTAAACAGGCTCCAATTGCTGACAATCGTCTAGAGCCAGCCTAGCTACAGCCAATCAAAAAGCATAATAGCATTTTCATTTTATTAAGTGAAATTTTAATAGTGACGCCATCTATTACTAAATAACTAAAACATATTTCGATAATCTTAGAATTTATTTTTCTTTTCAACTTTATTAAATAACACGTATTCTTAAAGTTTGATGCTTTTACTTATTTATTTATTTTTAAGTTAATTTCTGTATCAATTTAAAATTTCGATGATTTGGAAACCGATTTGAATACATATTTTAATTTAAAGGAGTCTCTTAATTTATATTTTTATTATATCTTTAATCTATTAAAAAATCTTTGCAATAATTTATTTAAAAATATGTATATACTTCAAAGTTTAATTAAAATATTTATTTGTAGTTTATTGAATTTCTTTGTAGATATTTTTATTTAAAGGTACATTTTTAAAAATTTATAAGCCTTTTTTAGTTCCCCATCATACTATAGGTATGGGGAACTTAGGTAATCGTGAAAATTTTCGACCTCGGTTTTTTGATTTTTTTACACGTTTTCAGGTGTGAGGAATCCGAAAATGACAAAATTTCTATGGTGTCTGTCTGTAGGGTGTCTGTTAGTCTGTTAGTCTGTTAGTGGGTCAGTCCGTTAGTTTGTTAGTCTGTGTACACGATATCTCAAGAACAAATTGTCGCAGAGAGGTCATATCAGTTTTAAAATATTACTTTCGACACTGGCAAGAACCCTATTCATTTGCAACATTCGAATTTAAAAACTTCGTAAGTTATTAGAAATTTACGATTTTCTTAACGAGAATAGGACAAAAATTCACTTAAACGTGCATTAAATGAAAACTTTTTACTGTAAAAATGTCAGACCAGTTTTAAAATATCAGTTTTGATGCCGGAATGAACATCAGTAACTATAAATATGCTACTTTGAAAATTTCGCAAGTTACTGGAAATTTAAATTTCTTAACATGGCAGTATAGGGCAAAATTTCACATAAACGTCAATTTTGAGAGATATTTTCATCGTAAAGATGTCAGACTACTTTTGAAATATTATTTAGGACACTGGCATGAATATTAATGACTATGAATTTTCCAATATAAAGATTTCGTAAGTTATTGGAAATTTACGAATTTCTTAACATGTCAGAATAGAGCAAAATTTCACATAAACGTCAATCTTGAGGGATATTTTCAGCGTAAAGATGTCAAACCACTTTCGAAATATTATTTAGGATACTGGCATGAATATCATAGACTATGATTTTTCCAATTTAAAAAATTCGTAAGTTATTTGGAATGTACAATTTACTTAACATGTCAGAATAAGGCAAAATTGATCATAAACTTCCATTTTGAGGATCCTAAATACATTAGACAACTTCAAAATTAAGTTTATGATATTTGTTTGAACATGATTGAATACAAATATTCTACTGGGAAGTTTTCGTAAATTATTCGTAATTTACGATTTTATCAACATAGCGAAATTGTAAATTTTTCATATAAATATGAATTTGGAGGTTTATTGCATTGGAAATAGTAGCATGAAAACTAAACAACAGAATTGACCCTGATAAAATAAATTAATAAATTAGAATAAGATAATTATATCCAAGTGAACGGTGGATAGCCTATTAGGCGGGGACACTTCATTCTGTCACTGTATCAAGCTTTGGTCAAATTCATTTCTTTTAACATGATTATAATATGTCTCGCACTAGAAATTTCTGAGAACATAAATATGATGGGGAACTGAGCAGAGTCCACCTATGCCAACTAGTTAATAATTTTATAATAACTTTTTTAACTTAATTTGATCAAATTAAAACTTGCATGCTTAATAAATAGAACAAATTAAATATTTTAAAAAGCTATAAAAATGATAATTATAGTTGAAATTTTCGAAGCACGAGAATCTATTTTCTTTTTATATTGTAAATAATAATAATAATAATTAATAAAATAAATAAAAATATGAGCTATCTTCATAATATGACCAAAAATAAGCATAATACATGATATGAATACTGTAAGTTTTAGTCATGTTAATGTCATTAAAATTTCGCTTTTTATTAATATGCTTAATTTTGTTATCATTAGAATATTTCAATACTATTTCCTTTTGAGATGTTTTGAAAACGTGTACAAAGCATTAGATGATTAATTTTAACCTACCTCATGCAAAAATAAATTACTTTTTATTTTGGGTATAAAAGTTTCAAATAAATGTACAATTAAATATATATGTATATATATATATAAATACCTCTTTTACATTTGTTTGTAATACATCATAGAAAGCTCTTATAATTTATTTTTCTTATAATTTTTTACATTCCTTTATGAAAAGTATATTATATTTATTCACTTACATATACATATACACTCCTTCTCATAATTATAAGGACACCCGTTTTTCTATATTAACTAAACACTGAACACTATTATTTAAACAAATATATTTTTTATTAATTTGAATTTCATTAATAGACTATATTTAAAAAGTTTTGTCGTTTTTATATCTTAAAAAACTTTAAATATGGTAAAAAGATGCTTTTTCAGGTGTTCACAATTATAAGGACAGCTCAAATTTTAGTAATTTTTTTCTGTTATTCCTTAAATTAATATTTTATGGGGGTCTCTTTTTAAGGTTAAACAGTCAGACATTCTCTCTGGTATATATATATATCTTTATATATATATTTCTTTTGTGCGTGTGTATGTCATTGAACTCCTCCTAAACGGCTGGACCGAGTTTAATGAAATTTTTTGTGTGTCTTCAGGTGGATTCAAGGATGGTTTAGATTTACAAATGAAAGTTGTAACTTAATTAGTTCTTTCTTAATTAATTTTTAACCAACTGTTTCAACAAATTTTCCACCTAGATGGCGAGAGTTGTCCATAAACACGATGTCAGAATTTATTTGATGGTGAAATGAAAAATGAATTTTTAACCGTCTTACGAAGTGTTTAAAATATTTTTTCAAAGTTAATATTTTTAGAATCGCAAACACGATGTCAGAATTTATTTAATGTTGAAATGAAAAATGAATTTTTAACCGTAAGTGTTTAAAATATTTTTTGAAAGTTAATATTTTTAGCCTGGGGATTAAAATGGTATATTCTTTTAAAAAATTCGTCAATATCCGACGGAGTTATTTTATGTTAAAATGAAAAATGAATTTTTAGGCCATTATTATTTGTGCAGATGGAAAATGTACTAAAAGTTTTCCGAAAAATTTAACTAACGATACGATCACAAATGTTGACGGATATCCAATATATCGTCGAAGAAATCCCGATAATGGTGAACAATCTTATCATCTATGGCGGTCATCTATGTCAACAACATAGACATTGACATTGATAACCGTTGGGTGGTCCCATATTCGCTCTGCTGAGCAAAACATTCAATGCTCATATTAATGTTGAGTTCTGCAGTTCAGTGAAGAGTATCAAATACATTTGCAAGTATGTGAATAAAGGCAGTGATATGGCTGTATTTCGAGTTGAAAATACCAATGTGAATGCTCCTCCGGTGAATAACAACGATGAAATAACACTTTACCAAATTGGCCGGTACGTCAGCTCCAATGAAGCTGTTTGGCGTATCTTTGGTTTCCCAATTCATGAACGGGATCCAGCGGTTCTTCATTTAGCCGTCCATCTTGAAAATGGCCAGCGCGTATATTTCACGAGCGAGTCCTAATTGAAATATTACATCAAGATGTAATTAGTGTTTAAAGAGTTTTGAAGTGTGCATAAAAAACTATACATTTTGCAAATTTAGTGCGGAATTGGACTACTATTTTATATAATTTTCTATCAAATTTACACGCGCGTTGATTAACAACCACCCTATCCTACAAATGTATTTGTGTAGCTAATTTATTATATTTTGGCATTTTGGGAAGTTTTTTCGAAGGCAGTGAGAACCCGGTGCGACATTTTTCCTAATCAGATTTTGTTTCGCTTTTTTTTTTCATGTGATAAAAATTAATGCAATTTTGAGAATTCAGTAATTACAGTGATTCATTTAAAAATAGTGACCAGCGAAGCGGGCAAAGCCTGCTAGTATGTATATATATATATATATATATATATATGTATGTATATAAAATCAATATAATGTGAAACAAATATATATATATATATATATATACATATATGAATGTACAAATTACACTATATTCATAAAATACTGATAACATATTTACAAACACAATAATATAATTTATCTCACAAAAAGAAAAAGAAAATAAATAAATAAAACAATCTATCTTTAATCTAGATAAAGCAGCTTTACCGTGTTTTGACCCTTTGCGATACAAGACCGTGAGGTTATAACGTTGTAATGCCAAGGTTCATATAGAGAGCTTAGCACTGTGGGAAGTGCTATGCGTCAGGTATGAAAGAGGATTATGGTCTGATACAATTTGTATATGCGCTCCAAATATCCAGGTGTCAATTTTTTTCAAGGCTTCGAGCATGCAGTAGGCTTCACGTTCAATTGTACTTCATTTGGTATGACGGGGTGTGAGTTTCTTGTTAAAAAATGCTATATAGGCATTTCTTTCCCTACGTCATCACACTGTGCTAAACCAACACCTCCTGTAATAATGCCTCCGAGCTGAGCTCTACGTCATGGAAGATCGGCCGATTTTATCCAATCAACACTTCATATAATAACGTGTTGGATCGTAGGAATTGGATAAAATCGGCCGATCTTCCGTGACGTAGAGCTCAGCTCGCAGGCATTATTACAGGTGGTGTTGGCTAAACAGGCTCCAATTGCTGACAATCGTCTAGAGCCAGCCTAGCTACAGCCAATCAAAAAGCATAATAGCATTTTCATTTTATTAAGTGAAATTTTAATAGTGACGCCATCTATTACTAAATAACTAAAACATATTTCGATAATCTTAGAATTTATTTTTCTTTTCAACTTTATTAAATAACACGTATTCTTAAAGTTTGATGCTTTTACTTATTTATTTATTTTTAAGTTAATTTCTGTATCAATTTAAAATTTCGATGATTTGGAAACCGATTTGAATACATATTTTAATTTAAAGGAGTCTCTTAATTTATATTTTTATTATATCTTTAATCTATTAAAAAATCTTTGCAATAATTTATTTAAAAATATGTATATACTTTAAAGTTTAATTAAAATATTTATTTGTAGTTTATTGAATTTCTTTGTAGATATTTTTATTTAAAGGTACATTTTTAAAAATTTATAAGCCTTTTTTAGTTCCCCATCATACTATAGGTATGGGGAACTTAGGTAATCGTGAAAATTTTCGACCTCGGTTTTTTGATTTTTTTACACGTTTTCAGGTGTGAGGAATCCGAAAATGACAAAATTTCTATGGTGTCTGTCTGTAGGGTGTCTGTTAGTCTGTTAGTCTGTTAGTGGGTCAGTCCGTTAGTTTGTTAGTCTGTGTACACGATATCTCAAGAACAAATTGTCGCAGAGAGGTCATATCAGTTTTAAAATATTACTTTCGACACTGGCAAGAACCCTATTCATTTGCAACATTCGAATTTAAAAACTTCGTAAGTTATTAGAAATTTACGATTTTCTTAACGAGAATAGGACAAAAATTCACTTAAACGTGCATTAAATGAAAACTTTTTACTGTAAAAATGTCAGACCAGTTTTAAAATATCAGTTTTGATGCCGGAATGAACATCAGTAACTATAAATATGCTACTTTGAAAATTTCGCAAGTTACTGGAAATTTACGAATTTCTTAACATGGCAGTATAGGGCAAAATTTCACATAAACGTCAATTTTGAGAGATATTTTCATCGTAAAGATGTCAGACTACTTTTGAAATATTATTTAGGACACTGGCATGAATATTAATGACTATGAATTTTCCAATATAAAGATTTCGTAAGTTATTGGAAATTTACGAATTTCTTAACATGTCAGAATAGAGCAAAATTTCACATAAACGTCAATCTTGAGGGATATTTTCAGCGTAAAGATGTCAAACCACTTTCGAAATATTATTTAGGATACTGGCATGAATATCATAGACTATGATTTTTCCAATTTAAAAAATTCGTAAGTTATTTGGAATGTACAATTTACTTAACATGTCAGAATAAGGCAAAATTGATCATAAACTTCCATTTTGAGGATCCTAAATACATTAGACAACTTCAAAATTAAGTTTATGATATTTGTTTGAACATGATTGAATACAAATATTCTACTGGGAAGTTTTCGTAAATTATTCGTAATTTACGATTTTATCAACATAGCGAAATTGTAAATTTTTCATATAAATATGAATTTGGAGGTTTATTGCATTGGAAATAGTAGCATGAAAACTAAACAACAGAATTGACCCTGATAAAATAAATTAATAAATTAGAATAAGATAATTATATCCAAGTGAACGGTGGATAGCCTATTAGGCGGGGACACTTCATTCTGTCACTGTATCAAGCTTTGGTCAAATTCATTTCTTTTAACATGATTATAATATGTCTCGCACTAGAAATTTCTGAGAACATAAATATGATGGGGAACTGAGCAGAGTCCACCTATGCCAACTAGTTAATAATTTTATAATAACTTTTTTAACTTAATTTGATCAAATTAAAACTTGCATGCTTAATAAATAGAACAAATTAAATATTTTAAAAAGCTATAAAAATGATAATTATAGTTGAAATTTTCGAAGCACGAGAATCTATTTTCTTTTTATATTGTAAATAATAATAATAATAATTAATAAAATAAATAAAAATATGAGCTATCTTCATAATATGACCAAAAATAAGCATAATACATGATATGAATACTGTAAGTTTTAGTCATGTTAATGTCATTAAAATTTCGCTTTTTATTAATATGCTTAATTTTGTTATCATTAGAATATTTCAATACTATTTCCTTTTGAGATGTTTTGAAAACGTGTACAAAGCATTAGATGATTAATTTTAACCTACCTCATGCAAAAATAAATTACTTTTTATTTTGGGTATAAAAGTTTCAAATAAATGTACAATTAAATATATATGTATATATATATATAAATACCTCTTTTACATTTGTTTGTAATACATCATAGAAAGCTCTTATAATTTATTTTTCTTATAATTTTTTACATTCCTTTATGAAAAGTATATTATATTTATTCACTTACATATACATATACACTCCTTCTCATAATTATAAGGACACCCGTTTTTCTATATTAACTAAACACTGAACACTATTATTTAAACAAATATATTTTTTATTAATTTGAATTTCATTAATAGACTATATTTAAAAAGTTTTGTCGTTTTTATATCTTAAAAAACTTTAAATATGGTAAAAAGATGCTTTTTCAGGTGTTCACAATTATAAGGACAGCTCAAATTTTAGTAATTTTTTTCTGTTATTCCTTAAATTAATATTTTATGGGGGTCTCTTTTTAAGGTTAAACAGTCAGACATTCTCTCTGGTATATATATATATCTTTATATATATATTTCTTTTGTGCGTGTGTATGTCATTGAACTCCTCCTAAACGGCTGGACCGAGTTTAATGAAATTTTTTGTGTGTCTTCAGGTGGATTCGAGGATGGTTTAGATTTACAAATGAAAGTTGTAACTTAATTAGTTCTTTCTTAATTAATTTTTAACCAACTGTTTCAACAAATTTTCCACCTAGATGGCGAGAGTTGTCCATAAACACGATGTCAGAATTTATTTGATGGTGAAATGAAAAATGAATTTTTAACCGTCTTACGAAGTGTTTAAAATATTTTTTCAAAGTTAATATTTTTAGAATCGCAAACACGATGTCAGAATTTATTTAATGTTGAAATGAAAAATGAATTTTTAACCGTAAGTGTTTAAAATATTTTTTGAAAGTTAATATTTTTAGCCTGGGGATTAAAATGGTATATTCTTTTAAAAAATTCGTCAATATCCGACGGAGTTATTTTATGTTAAAATGAAAAATGAATTTTTAGGCCATTATTATTTGTGCAGATGGAAAATGTACTAAAAGTTTTCCGAAAAATTTAACTAACGATACGATCACAAATGTTGACGGATATCCAATATATCGTCGAAGAAATCCCGATAATGGTGAACAATCTTATCATCTATGGCGGTCATCTATGTCAACAACATAGACATTGACATTGATAACCGTTGGGTGGTCCCATATTCGCTCTGCTGAGCAAAACATTCAATGCTCATATTAATGTTGAGTTCTGCAGTTCAGTGAAGAGTATCAAATACATTTGCAAGTATGTGAATAAAGGCAGTGATATGGCTGTATTTCGAGTTGAAAATACCAATGTGAATGCTCCTCCGGTGAATAAAAACGATGAAATAACACTTTACCAAATTGGCCGGTACGTCAGCTCCAATGAAGCTGTTTGGCGTATCTTTGGTTTCCCAATTCATGAACGGGATCCAGCGGTTCTTCATTTAGCCGTCCATCTTGAAAATGGCCAGCGCGTATATTTCACGAGCGAGTCCTAATTGAAATATTACATCAAGATGTAATTAGTGTTTGAAGAGTTTTGAAGTGTGCATAAAAAACTATACATTTTGCAAATTTAGTGCGGAATTGGACTACTATTTTATATAATTTTCTATCAAATTTACACGCGCGTTGATTAACAACCACCCTATCCTACAAATGTATTTGTGTAGCTAATTTATTATATTTTATTTATTTATTTTTTGAATGGAACATCTTTAATATCGGAACCCTTTGGCAAAATTTGAAATTTGGCACCGAAGTAGCTCGGACGCTTCTCGCGTTCCACAATTGAGATAGCCATTTCAATTCATCGCAAAAATGGCTTAAAATATCTAAAGTCACCAAAGGGGTCCCATACTTTTGTGCGTGTGCATGTCACTGATATTTTATTTATTTAATTTTTGTATGGAAAATTTGGCACCGAGGCAGCTCGGACGCTTCTCGCCAAGATCTTTAGTTCCACAATTGAGATAGCCATTTCAATTCATCGCAAAAATGGCTTAAAATATTTAAAGTCACCAATGAGCTCCCATACTTTTGTGCGTGTGTATGTAATTGATATTTTATTTACTTATTTTTTTGTATGGAACACCTTTAGTATCGGATCCCTTTGGCAAAATTTGAAATTTGGCACCGAAGTAGCTCGGACGCTTCTCGCCAAGAACTTTAGTTCCACAATTGAGATAGCCATTTCAGTTCATCGCAAAAATGGCTTAAAATATTTGAAGTCACTAAAGGGGTCCCAATTTGTGGCTTAGATTTAGAAAATCCATGCTTTTCTCACGGCCAATTATATGTTGCGTGTTCCATTGTTGGAAAACCTTCGAATTTGTTTGTGTATATTCCTCAAGGATTAACCAAAAATATTGTACATCCAATAGCATTACGATAAATTAAGTTTTTGTAGATTTAAAAAATATACCTGTTATAAAATAAATTGAGTTTCAACTTTTTCACCTTTAATTAAAACGAATTTATTATTTAATACGAACTCTACTTTTCACTTCGCTCATACTATACACATACTCACATGCATCGATTGATTGAATTGTGATAAATGTACATGTAATGATGTTAGATATTGTAAAAACTTTTTGATAAAAATTTTCATCAAATCAGTCCAGATTGTTACAGCTTATTCAAAAGAGACGGAATTTTCATGTGAAATTCGTTGCTATCAGAGATTCTCTCATAAATTGAAATATTTGCCGTATGAAATAAAATTCTGTGCTGTTCGACATTCAGCGGAGGTTTTAAATAACAAGTAGCAAGTAGAAAGTACCAAGTAGCAAGAAGCAAGTAGCGAAAGTTTCGGTAATTATGTCTTTTACGTTATAATAGGAATTCACAGTCACCGTTCACAGCGCTCTATACCTGTTTCACTTATATACCACATCTTTACACACGTACAATAAGTTAGTTATTTTTTTCTAGCAAAATATTCTCTAGAAATAATTTATATGACAAAACAACGTTTGTCGGGTCAGCTAGTATATATACATTTTTTTTTAAATATTCAGTTTCAATACCATTTCATATAGCATATATGATATTCTTAATACATTTAAACTATCTAAAATTGCCTTCCACTTACATGCACTTTTCTAATATCATAAGTTAAGGTTTTTTCAGCTTTTTGGCCATGGGAAAGGCAATAATACAGAAGTTTCTTTCTTCAAACTATTTCCTATTGCTCTAAAGGTAGAGCAAAAATGTAAGTCTTGTTAAAAAAATATATATATATATTATTACCCCCCAAACTCTAACAAAAATCTGATAATTCCACGTTTAAAATTTGCGGATATTCTCTTGATGTTCATAATAATAGAAAAAATTACTAAATTCATTCTGCCTTCAGTAGAAGCAGCTCCCAGAGCACCATAAATCCAATTTTAAAATGCCCGATTCATATCTGCCTTTAAAAAATCTGCTCTGTCTTTCGCTATTTTCAGATCGTGCCAGTAACTGTTAAAACCATTTGGTTAATCAAGAATGAAATGTTTTTCATCCGAAAATGCAACATTTTACCATTTAATATTGTCTTTGTTCAACTTTAACACAGACGTTCTTTCCCCCATTAAATGCTGATTGATTATTACAGGTTTTTTATTCATTTTAACATATTATTAATTATTTTAAACATGCATAAATGTAGACCCTAACCTTTCGTTAAAAATTACGAGCAAATTCGGCAGCAATCATTATGAGTAGAACAGTAAGAGAAATTAAGAGTCTTCGATCTCTGTAAAACAACTCTGATTTTGCACCAGATCTCTCACCTATCGAACCAGCAGTTCAATGTTTGATCACATTTCCTTCAGCAATTTTAGACCTTCGAATTTCATTAGAAATTCGGCGGATTGAAATTATCCTTCCACTTAAAAAACACATTTATCATACTTCACTACATGAAGGTTCTTTTTTTCGAGGAATTATCAATCATGTCCGTCCAAGAAAAATTGAAGGCTTATATATGAATTAATCTAGCCCAGTAGTTAACAAATTCGCATGTCAACTGTAATTTATCCGCTAGTAAGTTAAATAAAACAATAAAATCTGGATGGTCCCTATAATTATGAACATCTAAAAACGTGGAGAAAAACACATTTTGCATTATTTTTTATTAATTTTGTTTTATATTAAAAAAATTATAGCAGTTTTGGTTTTTAGAATATTAGATATATTAAGTGCACTTAGTATAATCTTGTTCACAATTATTTTTACATTAGTTATTTCAAAATATAAAGTGTCCTTATAAATATGAGAAGGAGTGTAGATATATAAAAATAAAGATATGATTTTAAAACATTTTAAATAATAATAATAATAATAATAATAAAAATAAAAATAAATAAATAGAAGGAGAAAGAGAGAGGAGGAGGAGGAGGAGGGAAGAAAATTAAATAGATAAAGGACAGCATCTTTAAATTAATTTCAAGTAAAATAACATAAAAATATTAAAATAGAAAAAATAATAATAATTTTTCACATTTCTTTTTTAATTAAACTAGTTGTTGCGCCTGCACACTCTGAAAAGTTCGCTCCTTCGTTCGGAGCTCAGTTAGTTTGTAACTCCGCTCATGGGAGGCTGGCAGCTTTCTTTACTCCCATTTTTAAAGTTTTAAATAAATGTAGTAGTGATGTTTAAATCACCTCTAGTTTGTCAAGTTTTTATTACAGTCCACTATTTAAGTATTCAGAATGTTCTTATATAGTTTTAATTCTATGATCTAACATTTTTTGGTCCGTGCGACCACAGCGTAACCAGCACATTTCGTTTTCATAAAGAAAACAATAATGGCTTTAACCGCATTAAATAGAAAAAAAGGGAATATCAAATCCCAATTCACAAAGTTACTCAACATTCCTAATGACGAATTAACCACAAAAGGTGAAATAACTTCGAGAATATCAATTTTAGAAAAACTTCAAAATCGATTTGAAGATTTAAAAGTGGGGTACTATCAAGTGGCAAAGGATGATGAGTTTCCTACAATAGAAGTTGAGTTAAGTGAGCTAGATTCTCAATTTCAAGAATTAGAGGTAAGATTCAATACCTTACTAATTAACTGTAGTGACAGTATGAGTAATATAAACTCAAATAATAGCTCGTTAGGAGCTGAAAGAAACATTGTTCCAAATCATAGTATGCATTTACCCCAAATACCGTTACCTGTATTTTCAGGAAAATTTGAAGAATGGAACGGATTTAAAACGCAGTTTCTAAATTTAATGGATGATAATCCTTTATTAACTGCAAATCAAAAACTCTTTTATTTACGCGCTGCGTTGAAAGGCGAAGCAAAAACAGTAGAAACCAGTGATGATACTTACGATTCTCTACTAAAAACATTAGAACAACGGTTTGAAAATAAAAGAGCTATAATAGATGCTCATATCAAAACAATTATTAATTATGAAAAAATAACTCATGAATCTGTAAAGAATTACGAAAATTATTAGATTGTATTTTAAAGAATTTAAGAGCGTTAAAAGTATTGAAATATGAACGCGATAATCTTTCTAATATTATGTTATTAAACATTGTTTTGCAAAAGTTGGATAGGGAAACTCGCAAAAATTACGAACTTACATTAAAAAACAACGATGTTCCTGACTTTGATCAGTTTCTAGAATTCCTAGAAAAACAGTGTTCAGTTTTAGACAGTGTAAATCGAAATTTATCGCTTAAGTCCTCAAAATATACTACTGATAAGTCTGGTTATCCCAGAAGTTTAGTTGTAAAAACCCAAGGAAATAATTCTAACTTGTGTATATTATGTAAAAATAGTTCTCACACGCTATATAAATGCGATATATTTTTGAATTTCACAACAGAAAAACGATATGAATTTATTCGAAAGAATAATCTTTGCTTAAATTGCTTCGGATTCCATAAAATAGCAAAATGTAATTCTAAGTATGTATGCAGTAAATGTGGCTCCAGACATCATTCATTACTTCATAAAGATAAAGATTTATTACTTCCGTTATCAAAAGAGAGTGCAACCCCCCCAACAAACTGTGATATTAATAGCGATCGTCTGCTAGATGCAGCAGGTGGATCGACTGAAAGCAATCAGTCGGCGCCGATTACATGTTTTGTTTCTGAAAATAAAAGAGTTATATTAGCGACGGCCACAGTTTTTGTATTAGATGAATACGGATTTTATCACCCCGCGAAAGCGGTTCTTGACAGCGCCTCACAGTCTAATATTGCAACAGCAAAATTTGTAAATAAGTTAGGATTGAAAAAAGAAAAAATAAACATTCCTCTTTCGGCGCTGTCGGGAATTCCGATAAATATAAAAACGAAAACACAAGCACTGATAACAAATGAGAATAATTCGTTTTCTGCTAATCTGGAATTTTTGATTGTACCAAAAATTATTGATGCGTTACCAATAAACTATTCTAATATATTAAAATTAAATATTCCAAAGGGAATTAAACTGGCCGATAAAACACTATTCAAAAATAACAACAATGTTGATTTACTGATTGGGGCCGAAATATTTTTTGAATTAATGTTAACCAATAAAATCAAAATTCCTGAAACGGGTGCAATTTTACAGGATACTGTGTTTGGATATGTGCTTAGTGGAGCTGTTCAAGGCACTCCACATCCATTGTATTGTGCCATTATTTCCCAGTCAGATAACTCCAATTTAGAAAATATTATGAAAAGATTTTGGGAGATTGAAAATATACTAGATTCACCTAGTTTGAGAAATAAGGAAGAGATAGAGTGTGAAAAGCAGTTCATGAAAACATATCGCAGAGATGATAACGGGAAGTACATAGTGAACTTACCAATGAAAAATAATTCTGAATTGGGAGATTCTTTCCATTCGTCCAAACAAAAGTTAAATAATTTATACAGACAATTAAATAGAAATCCCAACATTTCTGAATTGTATGTAGATTTTTTGCAGGAATATGAACAGTTAGGCCACATGCGAGAATTAAATGATAATGAAATAAACACTGTTAAATATTTTCTTCCACATCACGCTGTACTTAAGCCTGATAGCAGCACTACAAAATTAAGGGTTGTATTCAACGCCAGTTCACCCACTACTAATAGGTTATCATTAAATGATTGTTTATTAAATGGAGATGTAGTACAAGAAGATTTGTGT
This sequence comes from Salticus scenicus, assembly GCA_963930645.1. Taxonomy (NCBI): domain Eukaryota; kingdom Metazoa; phylum Arthropoda; class Arachnida; order Araneae; family Salticidae; genus Salticus; species Salticus scenicus. The sequence continues at coordinate 247,828,023 of OZ005654.1, forward strand.
GCCATTTTATTACGTTTTCGTACGCACAAAATAGTTTTCACTGCGGATGTTAAAAAAATGTATAGACAGATATGGGTTAATCCTGAACAATGTAATTGGCAATGTATTCTTTGGAATAAAACCCCTAAGGAAAAGCCTAAAATTTATAAATTATTAACTGTAACATACGGCACAAAATGTGCTCCTTACTTGGCCACTCGTGTACTAAAACAAATCGCTAGTGATGAAGGGGCTAATTATCCGTTAGCTTCTGCCGCCACACTTAAGGATTTTTACGTTGACGACATTCTAACGGGAACTGATGAAGTGTCGTCTGCTCTGGAACTCCAGAAACAGTTGGTGTTAATGTTAATGGCTGGTGGACTAGAGTTGCATAAATGGGTTTCAAATGCCAGAGAATTATTAGAACAAGTCCCTTACAGTGAGCAAGATTATCACTTCGAAAAAAATGATAAAACTTCGGTGAAAACACTAGGGCTAAAATGGAATCCCAAAGATGATAATTTCAGTTTCACGGTATCATCAGATTATTCTAATACAATCACCAAACGTGGTGTTCTGAAAGAGATCGCTAGACTCTTTGACCCATTGGGTCTAGTAGGACCAGTGATAGTACAGGCTAAAATATTTCTACAAAAATTGTGGCTTTTGAAAATTGATTGGGATCAGGAACTTCCAACACAAGAAAAAAACACATGGATAAAATTCCGAAATGCTCTAAACGAGCTTAAAGATATTACGATCCCACGTTTCGTGTTCTCAAACTCTAATTGTCGTGAACTGCAGCTCCACGGCTTTTCGGACGCGTCACAAGATGCATATGGCGCAGTGGTTTATTTACGTGTGATCACTAGTTCAAACGATGTACATGTGAACTTACTGTGTAGTAAGTCCCGAGTTTCTCCTCTTAAAGTATTGACTATACCTCGCCTAGAGCTTTGTGCAGCTGAATTGTTATCTAAACTGATATCAAAGGTAATCACATCATTAAATATACCATTAAGCTCTGTATATCTATACAGCGATTCAACAATCGTTTTATCATGGATCAACTCATCACCCCACGTGCTCAAGGTATTTGTGTCTAATCGAATATCTCGAATTCAGGAACTCACGAAGAATTTTTGTTGGAGGCATGTTAAATCAACCGAAAATCCAGCTGATCTTGTTTCACGAGGAAGCCCTCCTCATCAACTTTCTGAGTTCTGGTTCAATGGACCAGATTTTCTTCATCATGAGCCTCTAGAACTATCTAATGACATTACTGACTCTAGCGACGAATATTTTTCTGAAGCTAAAAAACGTCTTAATGATTCTGAACTTAAATTTTCCCTTTATGTAACTACCCAACTTTCAATGTTGTTGATGACATTTTAACCATTAGTAATAGTTTTACTAAAATTGTGCATGTTTTAGCGTTTATTTTCAGATTTATCAACAACCTAAGACATCCAGGGGAAAGAAAAACTGGATACCTAGGTCCAGCAGAAAAGAAGGCTGCACTAAATTTTATACTAAAGACCTTACAGGAGGGAGAATTTAGGAATGATATAACAAGTCTAAAAATTAATAACTGTATTTCTCTTAGCAGCAGGCTTCGCCCCCTGGCACCGTTCATAGATTCAGATGGTTTATTAAGAATTGGAGGTAGGTTGCATAACGCAGATTTGAACTATAAGAAAAAACATCCAATAATATTGCCAAAGGGTAAGTTCAGTGAGATAATTATTAAACATTTTCATGAAAAACTTCACCATTCAGGTCCTCAGACATTACTTTATAACATTAGGCAAGAATATTGGCCCTTAAATGGTCGAAATGCATGTCGTAAAATTATCCATAATTGTGTCCAATGTTTTAGAGCTAACCCTAAGTTATGCTCTCAAAAAATGGGTGATCTGCCTAAAGAGAGGATAAATCCTGTTTTCGCATTCAATAGTACGGGTATAGATCTATGTGGCCCATTTTTTATAAAAAATAAGCATCAAAGAAAAGGGGCTCCCATTAAAATTTATGTTGCTCTTTTCGTTTGCCTTACAACTAAGGCAATACACCTAGAAATCGTCTCTGACTTAACTTCAGAGTCACTAATTGCTGCCTTGAAACGTTTTATCGGCAGACGAGGTAAATGTGCTAAAATCTTTTCAGACAATGGGAGTAATCTTGTTCGAGCTAATAAAGACTTAAAGGAATTTTTTTAATTAATTACCCAACAAGATGAAAATTTGGCAAATTTCTCCTTAAATGAGAAAATAGAATGGAAATTTATTCCTCCCAGGGCACCAAATTTTGGTGGCTTATGGGAAGCCGGGATTAAATCTTTTAAGTATTATTACAAGCGTATTATAGGTGATGCTAAACTGACATACGAAGCCTTTCAAACCATCATGATTCAAATTGAATCCATGTTGAATTCGCGTCCATTAACCCCTCTCTCGGCAGACATAGAGGATTTGGAAATTTTGACCCCTGGTCATTTTCTTATCGGTCGATCGTTAACGGCCATCCCCGAACCCTCACTGACCAACATTCAAACCAATAAATTAAATTTGTGGCAACAAACTTGTAAACTAACTCAAACATTTTGGAAATTTTGGTCTAACAATTACTTAAATAATCTACAGCAAAGGACTAAGTGGTACTTTGAAAAACAAAACGTAAAGGTAGGCGATATGGTCGTCATAAAAGAGGATAATTTGCCCCCTCTAAAATGGTTACTAGGCCGCATTACTAAAACCTATATTGGAAGGGATAATATTGTGAGAGTAGTAGATATTCGAACAAAAAATGGAATACTGAAAAGAGCTATTTCAAAATTAGCTATTTTGCCAATTAATGATTATACAATATATTAATTTCATTTTACTGCTTATATTCTATTGAAAAGAATGACAGTTTATATTATGGACATTTGTTTTATTCTTGTTTAGATATGAAAAATGGTATATTATAAAAAATATATTAAATAAATATATTCTAAAAAAAAAAAATCTATTAAAAATTGAGAAAGGAAATAATACATAATTTTCTTAATATTGCTATAAGTTTTCCTTTGATTTTATTTACTTACCTTGCATATATAGATTGTTTCATTTATAAGTTAAAATTGTGTTAATTATTGTTTTTATTTTTCAATGTGATTAATCTATAAATCAGTTTGTATTTCCAACATATGTTTCTATGGTTATGTCTCATGTATAAATTTGTGTAACTCTTTGAAGTTTGCATTTCAACGCCGGGCGGTATGTTGCGCCTGCGCACTCTGAAAAGTTCGCTCCTTCGTTCGGAGCTCAGTTTGTAACTCCGCTCATGGGAAGCTGGCAGCTTTCTTTACTCCCATTTTTAAAGTTTTAAATAAATGTAGTAGTGATGTTTAAATCACCTCTAGTTTGTCAAGTTTTTATTACAGTCCACTATTTAAGTATTCAGAATGTTCTTATATAGTTTTAATTCTATGATCTAACACTAGTTATTTTCTCTTTTATGCAGATATTATATAGTTGCATATTACTGTAAATTTTTGAAAGTAATGAAACGTCTGAGTAAATAGCATTAAGAAAATTTGTTGTATTAATCAAATAATAATAATAATAATAATAATAATAATAAATTGCCTAAAACAAATTTAAAAACATTTTAAAATTTTGATGCAGCTTCAATACATCAAGTTTAAAATTATTTGTTTTTATAATCTGAAAAATTAAATATTTTGAACTTTGAACAGATGCAGCGTGAAAAAAATATTTTATTCTTTTTTCTAAATTTATGGTTAATTGTGGAATTAATAAAATATAAAATTTAGAACTACATCATTATATTTTACCTATTATATCATTATATGCCAATTCTGTTCCATGTACTGGCTAAAACAAGTTTTAATTTTTTCGTTTTCAGTTTTAACTAGTATCCTGCCAAGTATAATTATTACCCTAGACTCACAATATATATATATATATATATTCTAAGTATTTAAAAAATATATTAACTACTAAAAAATTAAACTACATTATTTATCAAATGTGAAAATTTTTAATACTTAATTTGTTCAATAGAACTATTTGAGCTTTTAATTGAAAAACCAATTTTTAAATATTTTTAATTAAAAAGAAAAATTCTACAAATGATTAAAAATGAAATTAAATAAATAAAAATAGTTTTAAAAAATTAACTAAAACGATTAGATAAACAAATTATTTAATTAATAAAAAATTTATACATTTCTAATGAATTGATTGAGATTACTTAATGGTAATGTTTCGTTTTTCGATGGGGAAACAAAAGAATCTGTTTTAAAATAATTTTAATATTAAAAGTTTATATATATATACTAGCAGGCTTTGCCCGCTTCGCTGGTCATTATACTGAAATGAAGTCTCAAAATACCATTTCATTAATAATAATAATAATAATAATAAAACCTTGAAATCAGTCAAAATCTAAGTTAAAGTTCTCGATACCTTCGATAGCGGTTTTCCCACTTGCCACACCTCACAAAATCCCTTTATAGTGCATGTTGAATACACATACCTAACCCACATATTAAAAAATTGGGATTCTAAGGTTATTTGAAGCAAAGTTATGTTTTAAAACGTCTTTTTTAGCCCCGCTCCCCGGCCCGCTCTTAAAGGAAAGGAGGGGGAGATCTTGCAAAATATCTTTATACTAGCAGGCTTTGCCCGCTTCGCTGGTCACTATATTTAAAGGAAACTCTTTTCTATACAGTTTTATGAAAAAAAGAGAAAATAATAATACTGAAATCGCTCAAAAGTTCGCTTTGGGTTCCCGCTACCTTCGGCAGCGTCTTGTTCGTCCTCGCATTCTGCGATACCTGTCCCTATTGCCTGCGACAATGACTTACCCGTGGGCTTCCATTTAGGTGCTTATCATGTATGACAATTTCGATACGGACAGTATCGAAAATTTTGAAGTAGCCCTTTATATTTGAATCCTAGTTATATATGAGCAACATTATACGTGATGTACATAATATTTGCTTTCAAGTTATTCTCTATATTTATTTGATTTAATCGATCAACCATAGAATGACAGCAATTTCAAGCCAAATATATTACAATATGCTATTATCGGCTACTTCTATCGCATGAGACAATTATTATTTTGTGGTTATATATACTTCATGCTTAGTTAATAGTAGTTGGTATATAGAAAAATAAATAAATTAATACGTAAACTTGATCATGGCACAGCCTTAATGCCCTTGGAGACTTTTAAATTTTTGTTGCCGTTTTAGACCAAAATATAATTTATGCGATTATTGTTTCTATACGCAAGCGAAGTGTGACGTCACTGACCGTCCGTGGATGCAAGAAAATGATTTCCTATGTTAATCGCCCATTGGATTTTTTGTAAAAAATGATTAAAAATCGAAGAAAGTTATTTCCCGATTTTAATCCCCATATTTGGGTACATATATGTATTAGTTATCGTGTGCATGTGTTAGATTGAGTTATTTTGCTGTCAAATTGACAAAATTTTAATTTTAAATTTCAAAACTCTGTCGTTCTTGGCGCTTATTGTATTTGGTGATCAAAAACGTAATACGAAAATATACATGCCAGATGTATATTTTCGTAATATGCATTGTACGAAATATTGTTTCATATTATTCATTACTGTCTTAAAATAAGTTGTTAAAATAACCATGATTTTTGAAAGGAATTAAATTATGTTCGCCAAATGATTTGGCGATATTTTATTTTTCTACCAAGGATGACCGATATCAAATCTATTCCGCTACAACATATTAGTATCTTATATTAGATACTTTATTTAAACATTTGAAAACAAATTTGACCTCAAATTATGATAGAATATTTATCATTTCCTGGAACAACTATAGTATTTCCCCTCAGCTAGATTTGGCGATTTTGGCTAAATCATAAATCTAAAAATCATAAATCATATAGCATAAATGATAAAATCGTAAGCTAAATTCTAAATCATAAAATCATAAATCCAAAATAAATAGCATGTAGGCTGCCATATTATATCGCAAACAATTTAGAACGACATCGTTATCGTTCAAATCGGCGCCAAAGAAAAATCGCCAAATCTAGCTGAGGGGAAATACTACAGTTGTACCCATTTCCCTTTTAATCAGTATATTAGTTGGATATTGTGTAAATATCATCCTTTGAAATGAAATGTTTGTGTTTTCAATCGAATATGGAAGTTTGACATATTTTTTTCTAGTTTTGAAATTAAAAATTCAAATTTTGTCAATTTTACAACAAAAATAACTTAATCTAATGCATGGACATAATAACTAATACATATCTATACCTAAATACGGGGATTAAAATCGGGAAATATTTTTCCTCGATTTTTAATAATTTTTTACAAAAAATCCAATGGGCGTTTAACATAGGAAATATTTTTCTTGCATCCACGAACGGCCAGTGGAGTCATCACTTCGCTTGCGTGTTTCTTTCTATCTTTTTCTTGGCGAAAAATGTCCGATCTACTTCAGCATCAAAATTATAAAAAATTGTCAAGAATTATCAATAAGAAAATACCTTTAATATATTGCTGAATTAGCGTTTATGCAAAGCGTGTTTCATCCGCCATACTAAAAAAAAAATCTGAAGTTAAGGTATATAAAAAAATGCTGTGAAATAAAATTCAGAAGAAATTTGTTAGATTTGTAATATTACTATTTTATTTTAAAATTATAAAGTGTCATTTTCTCATCGACCAATTTAACATTTAGTAATTTCTTATTTTTCGCGTGAAACCATATTTCATTTTATGCTGAAAACAATAAATAAATACATCTCGTAAACTTTTTTTGGCAACAATTAAAAATTTAAATGGCTTATATTAAGTCAATATAAGTCAATAAGTTTATTATTTTCATATTTTAATTAATTTTAAAGATTTTTTCAATTTTTTTTCCTAAACCATCCCTGACCTAAAAGGAAAAAAACAAAAAAAGAATGATCGAAATCGGTCAAGCCGTTCTCGAGTTTTAGTGAGACTAACGAACAGCAATTCATTTTTATATATATAGATTATGAGTTAGATACATATAACTGACCCACACATCGAAAATCGCATTCATAAGATAATTTACTGCAGAGTTACACATGAACACATGTTTCCCCCCCGCCCCCTAAGGGGAGGTAGGGTGGAGTTTCACAAAATCACTTTCTAGTGTGTGTTGAATACGCATAAGCAGTCCACGCATCAAAAATTGCCATTCTAAGATAGTTTGGAACAGAGTTACGCTTGGAAACACGTTTTTAATCCCCCCAACCCTCAAGGGGGGGATAGCACCGAATTCCAAATAATCCCTTTGTAGTTTGTTTGTGTTGAGTACGCAAAACCAACCAATCAACCTATCTAAAAATAGCTTTCCTGAAATAATTTGGAGCAGAGTTACTCTTTCAAACGTGTTTTTGCCGCCCCCCACACCCCTCCCTTAAAGGGGGAAAAGGAAAATTTCACAAAATCTCCTTATAGTGCGTGTTGGGAACGCATAACCAGCCGGCACATAAAAAATCATCTAAGATAGTTTGGAACAGATTTACGCATGGAAACATGATTTTGCCCAACCCCCCACCCTTAAGGGGGATAAGAGGGAATTTTACAAAATCCCTTTGTTGTGTGCGTCTTGGGTACGCATAACCAATCGACATATCAAAAAATCGCTATTCTGAAATAATTTGGAGCAGAGTTACTCTTAAAAGCGTTTTTTGCCCCCTCCCCGCCTTTGAAGTAGGGGAGGGGGAATTTTCGTAAGATCCCTTTATAATGCGTGTTAGGAATGCATAAACAACTCATATGTAAAAATTAATCTCACTGAGATAATTTGAAGCAAAGTTAAGCTTGGAAACGTGTTTATCCCCCCTACCCTCAAAGGAGGAAAGGGGGCTTTCACAAAATCCCGTCACAATGGGTGTTGGCCACACGTAAATAAGCCACACACTAAAATTTGTGTCCTTAGCTCCTATAGATTTCCACGGACGAATTTAGCTCTAAAAGAGGGGGTCGAATTTGCCCCCTCGTAACAGGCGATTTTCCATACATTTGGGCTATTATTGGTGGAGTTTTACTCGAAACTCCGTATTTTGCTAAATTTGCCTCCGAAAATCGTTTTTACCCCCCCACCCCCCACCCCACCCCTTAAAAATCCAAAACTCAAATCGCAAAAAATGCTTTTTTTGCACTCAAGTCTAGTCTCTCTCTCTGCAATTTCTTCACCGTGAAGCAATTTGGAGCCGAATTATGCTTATAAGGGAGTTTTTACCTTCTTCTCCCCCCCCCAGGGGAGCGGGGGATATTTCGCAAAATTCCGCCTCAGTGTGCGTCAGGGTCCTAAAACCAACGTGCTCACCATAATTTGCGAGTCTATCTCCCATAGAATCGCCACAGCTGTGTTGAGTCAGTGAATCAGTGATTTTACTCTTTTATTCCCCACCCCACCCCTAAACGGGTAAAGGGGAGCGTTTCACAAAATTTCGTTACAGTGGGTGTTGGACACACGAAAATAAGCCACACACTAAAATTTGTGACCTCATCTCCTATAGATTTCCACGAACGAATTTAGCGCTATAAGTCGGGGGGGGGGGGGCGTCTAATTTGCCCCTTCGTAACTCCCGCCTTCCCAAAATCGAAAAAAATCAAAATTGTGTTTTTGCAAATACCTTCAAGAAGACGTTTGGCTTATATATATATATCCTTGAGCTATTACTGCTAGAAATTTACTCGAAAATCCATATATTGCTAAATTTCCCCCCGAAAATCATTTTTACCCCCTCTCCCCCTTAAAAATCCAAATTTCCAAAATCGCAGAAAAGGATTTTTTTTGTACTTAAGTCTAGTCTCCCCATCTGCAATTTAAGGTTGATTTCTTTAGAAATCGACCTATTGCAGTCACTTGGTTTATATATATATACATAGTATGTCGGGGAGGAGGGGAGTGGAGAAGGTGATGCGCACATCTGAACTGATTAGGAACGGCGCTGAGCAGTTTTGGTTCAGTCGCTTTTCGAATCCGGACGAGGTACAAGGTATCTCTGGACTTTAAAATCAAATCAGAACTATTAAAATCTTCTAATCGTATTCATTATATTTCCAGTAATCATTCTTAAGCATTAATAAAAATTCGTAATTAAGTATTCAAGTCCAATAAAACTATTCTTCAAATGTCGAATTATATTCTAGTGATTTAGTGGTTGTATCGTTAATCTTCGGAATGCTGGCAGAGGGGGTAAGTAGATTTAAACTTATTCTCCTTAATTAATATGCATGTTATTCTGATTTGTGATTAAGTAAAAGTTGCAGAATTTGAATCTAAAATAAACTCGTTAGAAATTCTTAATCCGAGATTCTAAATTTAATAAACCTAAATCGAAATTCATAAATATGAAACTTAGTCGAAATTCTTTAGTGGCTTCAAAGCCATAGTGGTCCGTCGATTCACGGAGGCTTAATTATCTATTAATTTAATTAGATAATTAATCTTAATTCGTTAAATTAATTTTTTTTTTTTTTTTTTTTTTTTTTGTAAATTGAAAAAATTCTTTTGTTTACGTAAGATTAAATTATCTGTATAAGAACTTTAAAGGAAGTTAAAGTTAATTTGTTGAAATAAATCATTAATACGAAGTTAAATTCTTTTGATATAAAACGTAATTCAAAGTTGTTTGGGTTTCAGAAGTTTCGGTTTGAGAGAAAACGTAACTCAAAGTAGTTTGGGTTTCAGAAGTTTCGGTTTGAGAGAAAACGTAATTCAGAATACTTTGGGTTTCAAACCGGAACAATTTCGGTTAGGGAATTTAAGAAATAGCTATTCATGTTAAATAATTGTTGAATAAAAAAAGTGTATGAGAATGAAAAAAGTGCATTTAATATTTTATTAGTTTATTTATTTTAGTAAAAAAAATAAGAAAAAAAATCTATTCTATATGTGTGTTTCTTTTCATTTGTTCTTATATTTTTTGTTTTGTTTACTTCCTGATCTGCAGAATAATAATTTAATTCGATCGATTAATTCATATTTAAATTTAATTGTTTGTAATTAGTTTGCTCAAAGGATGGGTAGAAAGGGGAAAACAAGGGCGAATGACGCCGAAAAGAGTGCGTTGTTCCCAAAATCTAATGAAGTGATAAAATTTGAAAATGTTATTAGAGAAATAGAATTTATAAAATCGAAGGTCAATGATTGCGATAAAAACGATCAAGCCAGGTTAAAGATCCTAAAAGATAAGGTAAATGTACTGGAGGTTAAATTCGAGGAATTAGTTACAAATTTTTCCGAAGAAGAAAACGATGAAAACTTTGAAGAAGTGATGAAAAATCGGGACATTCTGTTGGAGTTGTCTGTAGTGTTAGAGAGTAAATCGCAATCAAATACCCCAAATGTAAATAATGATGCACGTACCAAACCAGGGACTTCTGTTAATTCGCATATTAGTCTTCCCAAACTTGAAATTCCTTATTTTTACGGAGATAATGAATCTTGGTTGTCATTTAAAAATTTATTTAAATCATCTATTCTGGATAATGACAGCCTTAGTGAGGTTGAAAAGCTACAATACCTCCAATCGTGTGTAAGAGGTGGTGCATCAAAACTTATTCGTGGATTTTCGTTACAATCGGAAAATCTTAAACACTGTTGGGAAATCCTTACTCAGCGCTACGAAAATAAACGCCAATTAGCTATAACTCAAATAAATAAAATCTTTTCGGTAAAGGTAAACAAAGCGGATGATCCTAAATCGTTTTTCAATTTAATAGATACTTGTAACGAAGCGGTGCGAAATTTATCGACCCTAGGATTGGAATCTAATCCTCTTAGCGATCTTATTCTTATAAATTTCATGATTTCAAAATTGGACTCATCCGTTAGGCATAGGTGGGAGCTCAGTCTAGAGAATACGCAAACTATTCCCGATTTAAATTCGTTTCGTACATTCATAAAAAAAGGAGGCGTCGAGTCAAACAAAACTTGAAAATAAACCAGGGATTTTTAAGAAGCCCGTAGAAGGTAGTAGTGTAAAAAAATCTTGTATCAATAATTCAATAATAGTCAAAGAAAATAAATGCGTCGCCTGTTCTCAAGTACATCAATTGTTTAAATGTCCCAAATTCAATTGAATTAGTGTTCAGGAGCGATGGGACTTAGTTAAATCAAAATCACTGTGTGAAAATTGTTTGCGAACTAATCATCAAGTGCGTCAATGTAGAATTAATATTAAATGTAAAGTATGTGCAGGTTCACATCACACTCTTCTGCACATTTATGCACAGAATTCTGCAGATCAGGGAGGCGGCCTTGTTACTACGTCGGTGGCCAATAGTTCACAATCTAATGCAAATTTTAATAACCAAAAGGTGTTATTGGCTACTGCCCTTATAAAGGTTAGGTCACCTAACGGCAAAATTATTCAATGTCGGGCGTTAGTTGATAGTGCTTCACAAAATAGCCTCATAACAAAGGAGTGCGTTGAGAAGCTAAATTTGCCTTTGTTTGGCACTTCTCATCGACTTGTAGGCATAAACGGTCTTTCCGCAGAAACTGTTTTAAATTTTACGGAATTCTCATTCTCGCCATATTTCGCTAACGAGTATAGGAACTTGAAAGCGCTAGTAGTAAATAGGGTTACTACTCCTCTGCCAAATTTCCGGGTGAAAACGACGTCTTGGCCACATACAAAAAATCTTCAGTTAGCCGATATGAATTTCTTCAAGCAACAACCAATCGAATTATTATTAGGCGCAGATATTTTTGCGTCACTAATTTGTGGCACACCAGTATCGGGAAGGCCAGGAGAACCATCTGCCATTCCCAGTTGACTTGGGTACTTACTCAGTGGCCCCCTCTCAAGGGATGGAATGGAACCAGAATCAACATATAGCTCCTCGTTACACTGTGTGAACTTAAACGATTTTTTTGACAATCAGCCAATAATATCTTCTAAGAGTGAAACCGAAGCCGATCCGGCAGAGGAACTATATAAATCTTCCACCAAGCGCAACCCCGAAGGTCGCTATGTGGTGAAATTACCCCTCCATGATGAGATAGATTTAGGTGAAAGTGCCAACTGTGCACTAAAAATGTTTAAAAGGCTTGAAAATCGATTTGTTCAGAACCCTAATCTCAAACGGGAATACTGTAAATTTATGTGTGAATACTCTGACTTAGGTCATATGACGCTACTAAGAGCTGAGGAACTTAACAGTACACCCAATTATTATATGCCCCATCATGGAGTTATTAATGAAAATAGTAGCACTACCAAACTACGAGTAGTGTTCAATGCATCGGCCTTAACTACAAATGGCAAATCCCTGAACTCTAACTTGCATAAAAGGCCAAAACTTCAAACAAGCATTTTTAGCAATCTAATTAGATTCCGTTTAAATAAAGTCGCCCTCTCGAGCGACATAGAAAAAATGTTCCGGCAAGTTCTAGTCGCAGAGCATGATAGGACTTTCCAAAGAATATTTTGGAGAGCCAATGTGTCAGACCCACTTCGTATTTATCAATTGAACACTGTTACTTATGGCACAGCCTGTGCTCCATTTTTAGCCCTGCGTACCATATTACAGCTATTAAACGATGAAGAACCCAATTTTCCCGTAGCTGTGCAGGCTGCCCGCAACAACCTGTATATGGACGATTTCCTTGGAGGTTCTGAAACAATCGAAGCCGCTCAATCTTTGGTCACAGACCTTCAGGCATTATTTAATGCTGGGGGCTTCAAGCTGCGAAAATGGGCTTCAAATTGTGTGGAAGCTCTAGTTCAGGTCCCAGAAGCTTTAAAATCAACAAATCAGGAATTATCCTTAAACCCCGATCATTCCCAACGTATTTTAGGACTAAACTGGAATTTAATATCAGATACCCTACAGGTTGGAGTTAACACCGAAGAAAGCGTAAAAACCAAAAGACAATTATTGTCCGTAATTGCACGCATCTTCGACCCTTTGGGTCTGTTATCCCCTGCCACTATTCTTTTAAAATTGCTACTACAAGATGTTTGGAAGCAAAAACTTGGTTGGGATGATCCTTTACCACCAGACATTCAAAACAGGTGGAACGAATTTTATGAAAAAATTGCTTCCTTTAAGGACATGTCAGTACCCAGATTTTTAGATTTGAAATCCGAAACTATTTACCAGATACAGGGATTTTGTGATGCGTCAACAAAGGCATATGCTGCTGTAATTTATATACGTCCCAGACAGAACGCACCTTTAAAATTGATTGCAGCTAAAACCCGTGTAGCTCCTTTAAAACCCATTACCTTGCCTAGGTTGCAGCTATGCGCGGCTGTTTTGTTATCGGAACTTTTGTCAGTCGTCCAGAACTCACTAGATTCTCCGGTGGAGAAAATTCGTCTATGTACAGACTCCACAATCGCCCGTAGTTGGATCTTAAATCCACCCTTAAAGGGCAACACATACGTCCTACACCGAGTCAACAAAATAGCGGCTCTGACAGACCCAACCACATGGCATCACTTACCAAGCAAACACAACCCAGCTGACTGTGCAACTCGTGGGTTGTTACCAAACAAATTACAAACATTTGCCTTGTGGTGGTCTGGACCTGATTGGCCAAAGATCCAGGTCTCAGAGCACGATTCAGAAATGTCGACCTCAGTCAAATGTACAGTTGTGAAAACTCCAAGTCTAATAGAGCCAAACCCAATGAATGACTCCATGATAGACGACTTGGTTTCAAAATTCTCTTCATGTACAAAACTTTTTCGTGTAATTGCATTTATGAAGCGGTTTATAAATAATTGTAGAAATCCTACAAAGTTGAAAGGACCAGTCTCAGTACAAGAAATTTCAGAAGCTAAAAACATGGTGACTAAATTTGTCCAACAAAGGTCCTTTGCTTCAGAAATAGCCCTTTTGCAGCGCGGCAAACCCGTTGCAAACAACAGTAAATTAAAACCTCTCCATGTGTTTATTGATTCCGAAAATCTATTAAGAGTGGGAGGTAGAATTGACAAAGCCAAGACCCTTCCCTATGACACTAGGCATCAATTATTGTTGCCTAAAAATCACCCTTTTACCTCTCTTATAATCAGACATTTTCATGTGAACAGTCTGCATGCAGGTGTCGACCTAGTATTAAACTTAATTCGCCAGTCTTACTGGATTCCTGATGGTAGGTCCACTGTGAAAAAGGAGCTTCGAAAATGTGTCACGTGTGCCAAAGTCCAACCGACCCCCATTCAACAAATGATGGGTGACCTACCCAGTGCAAGAGTCAACCCTTGTAGACCCTTCCAACATGTTGGCCTGGATTATGCAGGTCCCATTCTAACGAAGTGTGACCACAAACGGAAAAGTACCAAATTTAAATCCTATATTTGCCTATTTATCTGCATGTGCACCAAGGCAATTCATCTCGAATTAGTCACTAGTTTATCTACCGAGAATTTTTTATATGCCCTACAATGATTCATAGGGCGTCGAGGCTATCCTGCTGACATTTACTCCGATAACGGACGCAACTTTGTTGGTGCCCATGCCCATTTGAAGAAACTCGTGACACTTTCAAAAACCAATACTATTCAAGACTATGCCACAACTAGACAAATTCATTGGCATTTCATGCCACCTTACGGGCCTAACTTTGGCGGCCTATGGGAATCTTCGGTTAAATTGGCCAAACGCCATTTACTCAAAGCGTGTAAAGGCAATTGCCTGACCTTTGAGGAATGTGACACTATTCTCACTAACATTGAAGCCTGCTTAAATTCACGCCCCTTAGTACCACTTTCCACCGAACCCAATAATTTCCTGGTACTACACCAGACACTTCCTAATTGGTGCTCCGCTTCTTCAGCTTCCTGAACAATCTCTTAACCAAACTAATCCATTTTGTACCAGTTTTTCTTCCAGATGGAAACTCCTCCAGCAGATCAAGAGGCAATTTTGGAGCACCTGGGCAAAGTCTTATTTGACTTCACTCCAGTCAAGAGAAAAATGGAAGAGCGGTGTTACCCATCTGCAACCTGGTCAGCTAGTCCTGGTGTTGGAACCCTCTACTCAGCCAGCTCAGTGGAGTCTAGCACGCATCCTGGACGTCCATCCGGGTGAGGATGGAATTATCCGAGTGGTCACGCTGAAGACGCCAGTTGGAGTCATCAAAAGACCCGTGAATCGAATCGCCAGTCTGCCATGCTCAGCCCCCCCCGGAGGATGTCCGGGAGGAGGGGAGTGGAGAAGGTGATGCGCACATCTGAACTGATTAGGAACGGCGCTGAGCAGTTTTGGTTCAGTCGCTTTTCGAATCCGGACGAGGTACAAGGTATCTCTGGACTTTAAAATCAAATCAGAACTATTAAAATCTTCTAATCGTATTCATTATATTTCCAGTAATCATTCTTAAATATTAATAAAAATTCGTAATTAAGTATTCAAGTCAAATAAAACTATTCTTCAAATGTCGAATTATATTCTAGTGATTTAGTGGTTGTGTCGTTAATCTTAGGAATTCTGGCAGAGGGGGTAAGTAGATTTAAACTTATTCTCCTTTAATTAATTAATATGCATGTTATTCTGATTTGTGATTAAGTAAAAGTTGCAGAATTTGAATCTAAAATAAACTCGTTAGAAATTCTTAATCCGAGATTCTAAATTTAATAAACCTAAATCAAAATTCATAAAAATGAAACTTAGTCGAAATTCTTTAGTGGCTTCAAAGCTATAGTAGAAAGTTCTTCTTCCCCGACCTTGCTTGCCGCAACTACTGAATCCTAGCTAGCTGATCATGTGACGGAGTATCGGAACATGAGAGGAAATGCGTACTGATGACGTGGATGGCGCTACTTCCTCAACGGGCTGCTGCTAAGAGCGTTGAAGGAATGAGGTTCAGTTTTCGACGAGTTTTCGACGGAGCTTGTGTGCTTGACGGACGCAATGCCTGTATTTGAATACTTTGGTTTTCACATTCGACGCCTTCAGTGAAGTGCCAAATGATTTATCTATGTGACGAGATGTGAACAATTCCACGTACTATTAAAATAACTTTTGATAAGCAACTTTAAATGCTCATTAGCATCTATGTAAATATTGTAATATATAATTTAACTTTCATTATTAAAATTTAAATAATTAGTAAATAATAGAATTAGTATTCTTAAAGTTCTTAAACGCCCACCACCCACTGGATACTATATATATATATATATATATATAATGAAAATTTTGTCATCACGATAACTCCCGAAATAATACTCGAAACGGAACCAAATTTGGACAGTGAACTGATCTTATAAATATCTTGGATAAGTTCGTTAACCAAGTTGCTCCGACTTTTTGTTTTCAAGTGGCAGCCACTTGAAAATTTCAAACCGACATAGTAAAAAGCATATTTAAAGCAAGATTTTCTTGGATTTTGTTGTAAATACAGGCCACATAAGGGTCTCAATGAAGTTTATAATTAAATTTATCCGCCATTTTTAATAAAGTGGCAGATATTTTAAGTTAAGTGGGACCACTTGAAATCAGGCTACCACTTGAAAATTTAAAATCACTATAACTTCCGAAATAATACTCCAAATCGAACCAAATTTAGACAGTGTCTTAACTTATCTTATAAATATCTTAGATGAGTTTATTAACCAAGTTGCTCCTCCATTTTGTTTTCAAGTGGAGACCACTTGAAAATTTCAAATTCAAATTGTAAAAAGCATATTCCGAATTTGTTTGAAATTTGATGTAAATATAGACCACATAAGGGTCTCAATGAAGTTTATTAATGAAATTTATCCATCATCTATATATATAAAAGAGTAAACTCACTGATTCACTGATTCACTGATTCACTGACTCAACACGGTTGTGACGATCCTATGGGAGATAGAGTCACAATTTTTGGTGAGCAGGTTGATTTTAGGACCCTGACGCTCACTAAGACGGGATTTTGCGAAATACCCCCCTGTTCCCCCCTGGGGGGGCAGAAGGCAAAAACCACCTTTATAAGCATAACTCGGCTCCAAATTGCTTCATGGTGAAGAAATTGCAGATGGGGAGACTAGACTTGAATACAAAAAAATCGTTTTCTGCGATTTTGGAATTTTGGATCTTTAAGGGGGGTAGGGGTAAAAATGAGATTTTCGGATGCGCATAAGGCAAAAACACATTTATAACTATAACTCGGCGCCAAATTACTTCACAGTGAAGAAATTGCAGATGGGGAGACTAGAATTGAATACGAAAAAATCATTTTCTGCGATTTTGGAATTTTTGATTTTTAAGGGGGGAAGGGGGTAAAAATGATTTTCGGAAGTGCAGAAGGCAAAAAAAACTTTATAAGCATAACTCGGCTCCAAATTGCTTCACGAGGAAAAAATTGCAGATGGAGAGACTAGACCTGAATACAAAAAAAATATTTCTGCGATTTTGGAATTTTGGATTTTTAAGGGGGAAAAGGGGTGAAAATGATTTTCGGAGGCGCAGGAGGTAAAAACACCTTTATAAGCATAACTCGGCTCCAAATTACTTCACGATGAAAAAATTGCAGATGGGGAGACTAGACTTAAGTACAAAAAAATCATTTTCTGCGATTTTGGAATTTTGGATTTTTAAAGGGGAGAGGGGGTAAAAAGGATTTTCGGGGGGAAATTTAGCAATATATGGATTTTCGAGTAAAATTCTAGCAGTAATAGCTCAAAGATATATATATATATATATATATATATAAGCCAAACGTCTTCTTGAAGGTATTTGCAAAAATTGATTTTTTCCGATTTTCGATTTTTGGGGGGAGTTACGAAGGGGCAAATTCGACCCTCCCCCTTTTAGCACTAAATTCGTCCGTGGAAATCTATAGGAGCTGAGGTCACAAATTTTAGTGTGTGGCTCATTTACGTGTGTCCAAAACCCATTCCCACATAGCAATTTCAATTTGCAGCGAATTTGCAGCAATCTTGCTTTGTAAGCCAACAAACTTGCAGCAAGTTCAGCGTGACAAGCTGTAAGTTCATAACAAGATTGAAGCAAGTTAACGCAAACTCTGAAGTCACCATACGCCGAATTTGCAGCAAACTTGTCGTGCAAGTTGCACTCTTACTGTATCAAATTTGCTGCAAATTCGATGTAAACTAGTAGAAGAGTTAGGTTTGTCGTGTTAAGAGTACTACAAATTCATTGCAATAGGCAAGCTTGTCATGGCATACCAACTGTTAATGCATTGCAAACTCAGATTCTTATCACGTCACATTATCTGTAAATACACATAGAAACATGTAAATATAGCTTGTATTTCGCATAAGACTTTCCGACATGAGACTTCGAGCTCCGCGGTTAACGTCACACGCTTCTTCCACCAAACAACATGAGCAAACAACACGAGCAAGAAAACGTTGCGAAACCGCTTCAATATCAGTCTTTGGTTCAGTTTCAAGTACTTACATAGCAATTTTAGTTTGCAACAGAAATGGTCTGTAAGAAAAAAATTAATTAAAACGAAAGATAGATTTATGTTGTGTCTACTTTGCGGCAATTTCACGGCAAATTTATCGCATCAAATTTGTCATGACAAGATAATATAAAAAAAAAATCAAGCTTGCTGCAAATGTGCTTGTTATCTGGGTTGTAACGGGATTTTGTGAAAGCCCCCCCCTTTACCCCTTTGGGGGCGTGGTGGGGAATAAAAGAGTAAAATCACTGATTCACAGATTCAACACAGCCGTGGCAATTCTATGGGAGACAGACTCGCAAATTTTGGTGAGCACGTTGGTTTTAGGACCCTGACGTCCATTAAGGCGGGATTTTGCAAACTATCCCCCCGCTCCCCCTGGGGGGGGGCAGAAGGCAAAACCTCCCTTATAAGCATAATTCGGCTCCAAATAGCTTCACGGTGACGAAATTGCAAAGAGAGGGACTGGAATTGAGTGCAAAAAAAAAGCATTTTCTGCGATTTGAGTTTTGGATTTTTAAGAGAGGGGAGGAGGTAAAAACTATCTTCGGAGGCAAATTTAGCAAAATACGGGTTTTCGAGTAAAACTGTTCCAATAACAGCACAAAGATATAGAAAATCGCCAAGAGTCTTCTTGAGGATATTTCCAAAACATCATGTTTGGTTTTTTGTGATATTCGATTTTTTTTTTTTTGGGGGGGGGGGGGGAGTTACGAGGGGGCAAATTCGAGCCCCTCTTTTAGCGCTAAATTCATCCGGGGAAATCTATAGGACCTGAGGTTACAAATTTTAGTGAGTGGCTTACTTACGTGTGTCTGACACCCACTGTAATGGGGTTTTGCGAAAGTCCCCCCATTTCCCCTTGGGGGGGAGCAATATATACCCGTTTTCAAGTATAACTTTACTTCAAATTATCGCAGCAAGATTAATTTGTATATGTGGGTTGTTTATGCTTTTCCAACGCGCACAGTAAAGGGATTTTACAAATTTTCACCCTTCCCCCCTTCAAAGGCGGGGAGAGAGGCAAAAAACGCTTTTAAGAGTAACTCTGCTCCAAATTATCTCATAATAACGAGTTTTTGATATGTCGATTGGTTATGCGTACTCAAGACAAACACTACTAAAGGATTTTGTAAAATTCCACCTTATCCCCCTTAAGGGTGGGATGGGACAAAATCATGTTTTCATGCGTAACTCTGCTCCAATCACTCTTGATGATTTTTTATGTGCGGGCGGGTTATGCGTTCCCAACACGCACTATAAGGGGATTTTTGTGAACTTTTCCTTTTCCTACCTTCAAAAGTGGGGTGGGGGCAAAAACACGTTTTAAAGAGTAACTCTGCTCCAAATTATCTCAGGAAAGCGATTTTTTGATAGGTTGATTGGTTATGCGTACTCAACACAAACTACAAAGGGATTATTTGGAATTCCGTGCTATCATCCCCTTGAGGGATGGGGGTTATTCAAAACATGTTTTCATGCGTAACTCTGTTCCAAACTATCTTAGAATGGCAATTTTTGATGCGTGGACTGCTTATGCGTATTCAACACACACCACAAATTGATTTTTTGAAACTCCACCCTACTTCCCCTTAGTGGGGGGGGGACATGTATTCAGTTAAGAGCGGGCCGGAGGGGGAGGGGCTAAAAAACACGTTTTAAAACATAACTTTACTTCAAATAATCCTAGAATCCCGATTTTTTAATATGTGGGCTAGGTATGTATATGCAACATGCACTATAAAGGGATTTTGTGAAGTGTGGCGAGTGGGAAAACTGCTATCGCAGGTATCGATAATTTTAACTTAGATTTTGACTGATTTTAATGATTTTATTATTATTATTATTATTATTAATGATATGGCGTTTTGAGACTTCATTTCAATATAATGACCAGCGAAGCGGGCAAAGCCTGCTAGTTTTTAATAAAGTGGTAGATATCTTAAGTTAAGCGGGGCTACTTGAAATCACTCTACTATTTGAAAATTTAAAATCACAATAACTTTTGAAATAATACTCCAAATCGAACCAAATTTGGATAGTGTCTTAACTTATCTTATAAATAACATAGATGAATTTGTTAACCAAGTTGCTCCGCCATTTTGTTTTCAAGTGGAGACCACTTGAAAATTTCAAATTCAAATTGTAAAAAGCATATTCCGATTTTTTTTTTTTTTTTTAAATGCATACATAGATTATACAAGTGTCTCAAATAACTTTGTTAATGAACTTCATCCGCCATTTTTAATAAAGTGGCGGATATCTTAAGTTAAGCGGGACCACTTGAAATTAGGCTACCACTTGAAAATTTAAAACCATGATAACTTCCGAAATAATACTCCAAATGGAACCAAATTTGAACAGTGTCTTAACTTATCTTATAAATATCTTAGATGAGTTTGTTAACCAAGTTGCTCCGCCATTTTGTTTTCAAGTGGAGACCACTTGAAAATTTCAAATTTAAAAAGCGTATTCCGAAATTGTTTGAATTTTGATATAAATACAGACCACATTAGGATCTCAATGGAGTTTATTAGTAAACTATATCCGCCATTTTTAATAAAGTGGCAGATATCTTAAGTTAAGCGTGACCACTTGAAATCAGGCTCCCACTTGAAAATTTAAAATCACGATAACTTCTGAAATAATACTCCAAATCGAACCAAATTTGGACAGTGATATTATCATATAATTATCTTGAATGTTTTTACTGGGCAACTTGTCCCGACATCTTGTTTCTAAGTTCCAGCCACTTGAAATCACACTGCCACTTGAAAATATGCCATCACGATAACTTTTAAAGTACTAAACTGATTCAAATAAAAGTTAGATAGTGAACTTATGGTTCAAATATCTAGGATAAGTTCACTTGGTAACTTGATCCGCAATTTTATGTCCAAGTGGCTGCCACTTGAAAATTTGTCAATATGGTAACTTTAGTAATACAGAACCAATTCGCATCAAATTTGGGTAGGTAGTGGATTTATCCTTCAAATATCTCAGATAAGTTCGCTGGGCATCCCACTCCGCTCTTTTTTTTCCAAGTGGTGCCACCTGAAAATTTCTTATGACGATAATTTTTGAAATACTGATTTAATTTGAACTAGAACTGGACAAGACACTTATACAAGTATACTGGATGATTTCGCTGGGCAAGTTGTTTTGCCATTTTGTTTCCAAGTTGCAACCACTTAGACTGCCACTTGGAAATTTGCCATAAAATTAACTTTTGAAACACAGCACTGATTTAAACTACAGTTGGACAGTGAACGTCTGCTTCAAATATCCTGGATATGTTTGCTGGGCAACTTGTTCCACTGTATTGTTTCCAACTGGCGGCCACTGGAAAATGTGTTATCACGGTAACTTTAGAAATACTTAATCAATTCAAATCAAAGTTAAAAAATGGATTTATCATTCAAACACCAAAAATCTAGAAAATTCACGTAACTCGTGATCCAATCACGTTATTGCATCTATGTTTGGTATATCGATAATAAGTATTTTCTCGCCAAAAGTCGCCAAAAACGTCGTCATAGGGGAAAAGTCGCTAAATTTGGCGCCAAATGCATTACCTGCGTTGCTGGAACTTTTTATTGCGTTTTTAAGGAAAAATTAGGCTATGTTAATGCTAAAAGAAGCTAGAAATGCAAAAAACTAATATTTTATCAACTTACTAAGCCTCTTTGAAAGAATTTCTTCAAAAAAAATTATTTTCAAATTTGAAACGATATTTATATGAGGAACTTTCTTTGCCACTTAGATCGAAGTGCCATCCACTTAATTTTTCAGCACGATGACTTTTGAGATTTTGAATTAATTCGAACTATATGTGTACAGTAGACTTATCTCACAAATACATTTCATATATTTGTCAACTTAACTCAACATTTTGTTTCCAAGCGCCGGCCACTTCAAATTTTTAAATTCACATAAAAAGGTATTTATGAACCGATTTGCTTAAAAATCCGTATATGCATAGCCTACATCAATATTTCTACCAAGTGCATTAATAATTTGTAGCAGCCATTTTTAAACAAAATGTCGGCTACTTGATAAGGAAAAAGAAATCAACCTACCCTTCCGAATAAGCCGGAAGGACTTGTTTTCATCGTGAAGTAATTTGGAGCCGAGTTATGCTTATAAAGGTGTTTTTGCCTCCTGCGCCTCCGAAAATCATTTTCACCCCTTTCCTCCCTTTAAAATCCAAAATTCCAAATTCGCAGAAAGTGATTTTTTTGTATTCAAGTCTTGTCTCCCCATCTGCAATTTCTTCACCGTGAAGTAATTTGTAGCCGAATTATGCTTATAAAGGTGTTTTTGCCTTCTGCACCTCCGAAAATCATTTTCACCCCCTTTCCCCCTTAAAAATCCAAAATTCCAAAATCGCAGAAAACGATTTTTTTATATTTAAGTCTAGTCTCCCCTTCTGCAATTTCTTCGCTGTGAAGTAATTTGGAGCCAAGTTATACTTATAAATGTGTTTTTGCCTTATGCGCCTCCGAAATTCTCGTTTTTACACCCAACCCCCCGTAAAAATCCAAAATCGCAGAAAATATTTTTTTTGTATTCAAGTCTAGTCTCTCCATCTGCAATTTCTTCACCGTGCAGTAATTTGGAGCTGAGTTATGCTTATAAAGGTGGTTTTTACCGTCCGACCCCCGGGGGGGACGGGGGGGTATTTCGCAAAATCCCGTCTTAGTGACCGTCATGGTCCTAAAATCAAGCTGCTCACCAAAAATTGTGACTCTGTCTCCCATAGGATCGCCACAGCCGTGTTGAGTCAGTGAGTGAATCAGTGAGTTTAATATTTTATATATATATATATATATAGATATAGGTAGATAGATATAAGGATTATTATAATTAGAAAACTTAGTTAAAAAGGTATTTAATAAAATATTCTAGTATATATAATTTTTTACAATTAAATTATGTACATTTTGTTAATACATTAATACTCGTATGTACATTTATATTAATATTTATGAACTTTTAAAATTCCAAATTTACTTAAGATTTTTAACATAAGCCATGAAAATTCATGAATACTGGAGTTTTTTCTTCTTTTTCTTTAAGTGAAACATAATGTATGTGGGCAGAAATCAATATAATGAAAATAATTATATTTATAATCTATATTTATTAATAATTTTTTATCACTTGATTATTATTGATTGTATAAATATTTGTACCTGCTTATAGCTTGGACTGTTGATGTTTGGTGTTTTTGGAGAAAGGCTGATTGACTACTCTAGGGTCTTAGGCCTAACGAGTAGTGCCTTCTCTGGGGGGTCTTTCTAAAGGGTCGTAGCCCGTATTTATGCAGGTTTCTGAGTAAACCATAAAAACTTTTAATGGCTAGGCTGACGAGCACGCCCTGTGATCGAACCCGGCATCTCACGTCTACCAGCTTTGAGCGTAGAACCACTTGGCCGCTGGTAGGCCCTACAGCTTAGAATAATAATTTTTTTAAAAATCTGTATGAGTAAATATTAAATTTATTATAATTTACGCATGTCCAGAGAGCGTTCTTATTTCTCTTGTTTCACGGTAAATATAAGAATTTCAGACACAATTCAAGCTTGTTTAACATTCAGAATTATTGCTTTTTCTTAAAAACTTGCTATATCAACAATCATTAAAAAGAAAAAAAAAAGTTATATTTTTCTATAAAATATTTAAATGCAAAATATTAGGCTATGCTTTTTTATTTTACTGGTTAAATATATAATACTAAAAGCACAATACTAAAAAAATTGAAATACACAATGTTGTATTGCAAATAAAATGATTTATCAGTCAAAATGATCTATCAATGATTTATAAATCATGAATTTTTAGAAGCCTAAAGTTTTCTTTTATCAAAATGTTATAATAATGTTCCTCAAAAAACATTAATATGTTTAACATATACTATATTAAGCATAGTTATAAATAAATTTCGTAGTAATATATAAAATATCACCGCATATTTTGAATGAACATAAAACTAATTCATAATAAAATTTTAAAAGCCAAAGTTTTGTTTTTTTACATTAATCAAAATGTTGTAACAATGTGTTTTTCAAAGAACATCAATGTATTTACTTTTCAAAAAATCTTTATAAACTATATTTTATTAAACTAAGTTTTTATATGACAATTAAATTATAAACATAGGTTTTTGACATTTTTGACAAGGAGGTTTTTGAAAATGCGTCAAAAACCTGCCAACCCTGATAACAAATATGAAACAAGTATAACAGCATAAAATAATAATAACAATAATAATAAATTATTAACATTATTATGCAACATCTATGGAATTAAATAACTATTTTAATTTTAATATAAAGGTTAGAAATATAATTCATGTATAACATAAGTTTAAAATAACATCACAATAATTGTATTGTTTAAAAAGTAAGGTTATTAAATAAGATGTTTAAGATAATAGTTAAATTATTAAATCAAATTGAAATTCATTTTAACGAATGTCTTTAAAAGTAAAATATGACATGTTGCTTAACACAATTTTTAATATCCTTAATACTTCTGAACTTGCAAATGGTCTAAAATCTCATTTACATTATGATCATTTAATTAACATGTTAATTAATCAAATATATATATTTTTTTATTTAATATACTTAATTTTTTCTACTCCATTGCCATTTTAATTTCACTATATGTAATAAATTAAAACAAGGAAAAATATTTCGCCTTCAAATGAATGTATTAAATAAAAAATAAATTGCATAATAGCCGTTGCTAAGATACGCAGACGATTACAATGGAAGAATAAATTAAGGAAAAATGAAACATAAAAGCAAATATTTAAAACAGAAAAAA
This sequence comes from Salticus scenicus, assembly GCA_963930645.1. Lineage (NCBI taxonomy): Eukaryota > Metazoa > Arthropoda > Arachnida > Araneae > Salticidae > Salticus > Salticus scenicus. Next base: position 247,853,269 of record OZ005654.1, read on the forward strand.
AAATAATAATTAAAAAGTCCCATGTATTCGTCTACCAAATTTTGTAGCTCGGCGATTAGTAGTGTGAGCACCAGAGCGCAGACACACAGATTATTTATATTAGATGATATGGTATTTTGAAAATTCAATTCAATATAATGACCAGCTAAACGGGCAAAGCCTGCTAGTATACTATATAGAAGGAAGTAAAAATTTTTATGCATCATAATTACCAATCCCAGATTGAAGGATATTAAATTAGATACTATATCGTGTACTGACTTTCTTATTCTAAGGTAAAATTAAATGAAAATTATGTCAGCGTTTGAAAAATATTCAAAAATCAGCAATTCAAACTACAGATTTGAAACAAATGTTCAAAATTCTTATTATTCAAAATTATATTTATTTCTGTTTTCAGGGATCAAGCAGAAACGGTCGTTTTGCCAAGCCAAGCTCAGAGAAAAGCAAAACAAACAAACTACCACTAACACAAAGCAGAACGCAAAGTAGATACATCTACAAAAAAGACACTTAAAATGTAGAAAAAAGTCAAGCTCAAAGAAAGAGAATTGATTAAAGTTGTGTCTAAAAAGGGTGTGATATCAAATTCCCAAGCTTACATTCAAATACTTATTTAATATTCCCTTTTAACTAAATTTTCACATGTGAATCGAGTGCCTTATGATATGTTGATAGAAATCCTTCTTTCCTGTACTAAATACATCATAGCGTGTTTCTGAAAAATATTATTATTTTTATTTATGTATGATGGGCTTGGCGGCCATCTTTCAACGTTTTACGTTAGTTTGAATTCTATAAATCTCATCAATTATAGGATGAGTTGGTTGATTGGTTGGTTAATTGAGTTTTATATCGCACTAGTGCTGCGCAATGGGAAATAATTATAGGATGGGAGGATGGGAGTGCGCCAAACTTAACACTGTTAAAACTTAAATTGATTCAACTTGTGTGCTTAACGGGGCTTTTGCGATGTTTCTAATGCATTTTTTTTTTCTTTTTTAATCTGAATATTTCAACCCCTGTTGAATGGAATAACCATATTATTTTTACGAGATATTTATTCCAAGAAGCTAAATTCAAATTTGGTAAATATAACGGGGGGGTGGAAGCTTCTATGCTCCCCCTCCCTCTCCTTCATGTTTTTACATTAATTTAAATTTTTATATTCTTTTATTCCCGGCATTTATAGGATGGAAGTGCACTTAATACTAAGTACTTATAAGAAATCATGTTATCGAAATATTTCCGTCTCTGCTGAATGGAATAGCAAAATTAATTTTATATGAGATATATTTTAAGAAACTTCTTTCAAATTGTGTGAATGTTTATTCATTACTTGAAAGATGGCCGCCAAGCCCATCATACATAAATAAAAATATTAATATTTTTCAGAAACACGCTATGATGTATTTAGTACAGGAAAGAAGGATTTCTATCAACATATCATAAGGCACTTGATTCACATGTGAAAATTTAGTTAAAAGGGAATATTAAATAAGTATTTGAATGTAAGCTTGGGAATTTGATATCACACCCTTTTTAGACACAACTTTAATCAACTCTCTTTCTTTGAGCTTGGCTTTTTTGTACATTTTAAGTGTCTTTTTTGTAGATATCATTTATTTTTTTTTTTTAAATAGTTTTTATATTTACTGGAATTACCTAATACTTTACATCAGATATGTCCTGGATTTCAACTCAGCTTTCGTGCGATGTTGTTCTTTGCGTTGAACTGTATTACAAAGTTTTCTTTGCGTTAAACTTTCCATAATACTGGTTGCTAGACATTATCCATGGGTTTTCTATGCAGACTAGTATGTCGTGTCCATCACAAAACTTTCTTCTACATTTTCCTATACATATTAACGCAGCACAAATTATTTATTATTTTTTTCATTATGAATGCTGAATATTATCAACTCAGAGAGGTATTGTTGCACAAAATGTCCAACGGAAGTAAATTTTCACCATGCAGATGGCATCCTTTCAGTTCTAAAAAAAAAAAATTGTAGTATATGAGCTCCACTTATCGGCCGATAGGCATCGAAATTGAATCAGCATAATGTCTCATAATGGTCTTTTCACATATCATGTTTTGTTTCATTATATGCAACAGAACCTTTCCTTAAATTGCGAAAATCGCTGTATAGCAGCGCCACATGTTGAGATATTGGTACAAAAGTTGATAAGCACTATAATTTGTAACAATGTAAATTAGTTACTCAGATATAGCCTTCTCTGAAATTGCGGCAATCACTGTATAGCAGCACCATGTTGAGCAATTGACACTAAATATTGATAAACGCTATTATACATCAAGGTTCAATTGCATATAAATTTATATGTAATTCTGAGCAGTAGCTCCTGATATCTAGTTGGAACAAAACTTTCGCCACACACATGGAACACATACACGCAAATAGAAATTTTCTAAAAATAGTCAAATTGTTTTCAGGATCTCTTACAACGTGTAAATCCATTAAAAACCGAAAGTCGAAATTCATTTCAATAAAATGACAAGCGAAGCGGACAAAGCCTGCTAGTATACTATAGAGCAGGCCTGTCCAACCCAAAACACTTGGTGGGCCGCATTAGAAATATATTTTATTCATTCAGGCCACACTGTATGTACAGTCATAAAAAAATCCCCCCCCCCTCCTTTACCGACTAATTCCGCCGTAAATTAATGTAGAGACTTGCGACTGGTTCCAATCGATTAGTAATAAGGCCTAGTTTAGACGGTTTAGTTAGATTTTGCTTGAGGGATGTATACATATTAAAACTGGCATCAACTTCATTTTTTCTTTTTTTTTTTTTTAAAGGCAACCCGCAATTTCGACAAGCTTTTTGGATTAAAAATTAGATGTCATTACCAATCGTTAGGCATCAGCTGCTAGTTTCTACGATGATTTACGGTGAAATTAGTCGGGGAGGAAATTATTACTATTATTATTATTATTATTTTATGACTGTACATATGCATATGTGTATATATGTTTGTGAGTATATGATTCATGTGTATATTTTTTTCGGAGAAGGGCAGGGTGAAAGTTCGGAGAAGAATACATTAGTTTAAATTATTTTCATTCATAAATTAACAATAGAATTGTAAAAAAAATTACGACTATATATTAAAACTATAATAAAAAGAATGAATAATGGATCTAATAACATTCCATTACAACAGTTCCTCATCTACCCTAATCGTTGAAAGGTATTTTCACTTCGAAAAGTCAGAACGTATTTATTCATTTTTGATTCGTTAACCAAAATTGTCAAACTTTAAATATCGTTAATCTCCTCGCGGGCCGCAAGAAACTACGCGGCGGGCCGCATGCGGGCCGCGGGTTGGCCACCCCTGCTATACAGCATTTCCTCGTGACGTCTGGTGGTTGGCAAAAAAGCGGGCTCGACTTTCCCGCGCCCCACCCACCATTGATTTTCCGTTGGTGATCCGCCATCGCTATGCTTTTCCCAAGCCTTTTTGCCAACCACTCATAAAAGTTGAGATGTTTGTTTACAAACAAGGAACTGCCCTATATAGAAGGAAGTAGAAATCTTTATGCATCATAATTATCATTGCCAGATTGAATTGAAGGATATTAAAATTGGATACTATATCGTGTACTGACTTTCTTATTCTAAGGTTTAAAATATTAAAAATCAGCAATTCAAGCTACAGATTTGAAACAAATGTTATTCAAAAATGTATTCATTTCTGTTTTCAGGGATATAAAATTTAAAATTGTACAAAATAATAAAAGCAAAGATTCTTTGGTTAAAAAAATTACTTATAAAAAAAAAAAAAAAAAGCAGCTCAATTTGAAATTAATATTTTTCGGGTAAACTGAGATGAAGCAATTTCATATTTGGCGATTTATGTCTCTTTGGCGATATTTAACAGTTTTTCAGCAATTAAGATAGGAAATTTTGATTTTCAAAAGCTAAATTTTATAAAAGTTCCTAGATAAAGTAATTGTCTATCTGAAAAACCAGTTTTCAAAGAATTCTGCACATTTATGAATTCTCTAGCTTGTTTTAAAAAAAAGTTCTTGAAGAAGAAATTTTTTCAAAAAGTTGTCAAAATATCTAATTTTACGCTAAATTGAAAATGCTCCATATTTTTACTTAGTAATTTAGAAAGTTCGTTTTTATCTCAAATTAAAGATCTCGTAGATACGAATATTTTACTTTTTGTTTCATTTTACTGCGATATTTGGTTCGTCCAATATTTAAAATTTTACGGAAAAAAAAATTTGCTGATTTAACATGGGAAAGTTGGTTTCTGTATAATAAGCATTTAATGATCTTGGGTTATTTCTGTCGCTTTTATTATTGGCGCGTTCTGCTTTGTGTTAGTGGTAGTTTGTTTGTTTCGCTTTTCTCTGAGCTTGGCTTGGCAAAACGACCGTTTCTGCTTGATTGCAGAGGAAGAGATTTGATATCTGTCGTTCTTGGCGGGAAAAAAAAATCGCCAAATTATCTGTCGAACAAATTTAATGGGCTCTTCCCACCTGACGTCAAAGGACACATGATAGAGGAAAAACAAATACCTACGAAGTCTTGTTTATCTCGAGCGATTGCTGAAAAAACATATCTTCTATAGAGTTCTAACAGATGACGTCATGCTGAGGGACAGTTGACCTTACTGACCCATTTTACCATTGCGGAATAGTGTTAAAAATTTATTGTAACACAATGCTGTAAATGTAGTTGTAAAAGCATAAAAAAAATCGACTACTACGCTTCCAAAAGCATGGAAAAATTAGAGCTGTCCTTCAGCAAAGTACTGTTTCTAAGAAGAAAGTCACGTGGTTGTTAGAACCTAATTCTTATTTTTGATCAATCGTATTTAATCTGTGTTATTTTTTATACATCATCATTTTATATCCATTTTATATCATTATTCATCATCTTTTGTTTGCTGTATAGATTTACAATCATCATTTAGTTTATATTTGTTATTGATGTTCATGAAGAACATGTTAAATACTCTGATTTTTGGTACTTAAATCAGTGACAGTGCAATATCGTACTGCGTAAATCCCTTTAGACCAGTAACTAAGTTAATTAACTTGTTGTAACACCTTTATGCAATTAAATTAAATGAAAACATTTTAAAATTTCAAATTATAATCCATAAGCATTCCACAAGAACAAGCTATTATTTATTGTTAGATCAGTTAATGTAACAGTTACACAAAAACATACAAAAATAGATTCTTACAGGTGAAAATAAATAAACACATAAAGTGTTTTTAAAAATTATTAAATTTACAAATACAATTATTCCACTTCTTACAAATGCACAATATTACTTTTATTTTATTTTATATTAAATATTAACACTTTTGTTCTTAAGAACAATATTTAATTAAATTCGATTCTCAGAATTCGATTATTCGTTTTCCTCTATCACGTGATTGAACAGACGACGGTGGGAAGAGCCCATTCTTTTCAAAAATCATGGTTATTTTAACAACGCATATTAAGAGAGCAATCAATAATATGAAAGAATATTTCATACAACAAATATTACGAAAATATACATCTGGTATGCATATTTTCGTATTATGTGTTTGATCGTCAAGTACAAAAAACGCAGAGGACGACATAGTTCAAAAATTTAGAATTAAATTTTTGTCGATTTGACAGCAAGATAACTTAATCTAGCACGTGCGCAATAATTAATTTATAATTATATCCAAGTATGGGGATACAAATCGGGAAGTAATTTTCCTCAATTTTAAATACTTTTTTACAAAAAATCCAGTGGACGATTAACATAAAAAATCTTTTACTTAGCCCCCAACCACAGATCATGAAAAACGACAGTTTTTTGAGTGACGCAAGCGGAGGGACAAACGGAACGCTGCGAACTCATATATACGGCTAGTTTGACATCAGAGATTTGTAAAAGCCGACACTTAATATCTCAGCAAATATGCGATATTTTGTTCTGAACTTTTCAAAATAATCTTTTATCGTCGGTCTTAATCTATCCTGAAAATTTTACATTTCTACATGCAATATGTTTTGAGATCTGAATCTCAATTTTAAGCCAAAAAGGGAAAACGGTTGGTGTAATAGACTTGAATTCTGAAAAATATCTCTAAAACGGGTCGACGGATTTTCATATAATTAATGTATGTTGTTAATAGGATCTTTCTGAATCTAGTAACGTTTTCGTTTTTTTCAAGAAAACTCTTGTTTTTTATATAAATCGCTTTAAATATGGAACTATATTACTCCGCCAATTACATGTGTTTCTTCGGGTGAAAACGCTGTTATGCGGTTCTTACTTATGAGGTATGTGGGCTGGTTGATTGACCAACTTCAATGCAGCCAATGAATTATTTAGATTTTTTTTAACGCAAAAGTACTTTATTACATGTTGAAAATATTTATTGTATATATACTAAGTCAAATTCACTTAAATATATTTTCTCTTCTGTTATGAAAAAAATATTTTTGATTTCAAAATTTCATATTTAGTCAAAAAAATATTTAGATAATATTTTAAATAAGGAAGTATTTTGTAATTTTAGATATTCCATTTTGTCATAATAATGATGAATTTACAATTTTTTAAAGCGAAAAATTTTATAATAGCTCAATGATTTGCGATTCATATTCATGTATCATTCCGCGCCGGGAATGGAAAAAAACAGCAAATAGAGTTTTGGCGCCATCTATCGTTTTTTATTTAAAACATACACTTCCGTAAATATACATATATATATCTTTATATATATATTTCTTTTGTGCGTGTGTATGTCACTGAACTCCTCCTAAACGGCTGGACCGAGTTTAATGAAATTTTTTGTGTGTCTTCAGGTGGATTCGAGAATGGTTTAGATTTACAATTCAGTTCAATCGGATAATTGGATCAAAAGATATTAAATAAAAACTCCATTTTAACTTTAAAATTATTAAAAAGAAAAATATATTTGATGCCAAAATAAACAAAATTCACGTTTATTTATTTTTTCCGGAAATAAAATATTTTTAATTTCGCGTGATAAACAATAAAAAATAGAAAATAAAAATTAATATACTATGAAAATATTCGCGTGTAAATAAATATTTTCATAGAGATACTTGGTATTAGCTTAAAATTTTTATTTAATTTAGTAGTACTTTTCTTTTCTACAGTAAAACAAAATTTTTCGTTTTAATTGATACTTTATATGTAACTTATAAAGGTTCTTTTATGTTTTCACCTTAATTGTAAATAGTAATAATTTTCAATTTATTAGATTTTTTTTTTTTTTTTTTTTTTTTATATATCATAAAACAGTTTTTCTTTTTTTTTTTTTTTTGTATGGAACAGCTTTAGTTTGGAAAAATTTGAAATTTGGCACCGAAGTAGTACGGATGTTTTTCACCAAGATCGTCAGTTACGCAATTGAGATAGCCAAGTTAATTCATCGCAAAAATGGCCAAAAATATTTAAAGTCGACAAGGGGGAGGGAGGTCTATGCTAAAGCTGTGCCTTTGTATTTATCATATATATTTCGTTTGTGCGTGTGTATGTCACTGAACTCCTCCTAAACGGCTGGACCGAGTTTAATGAAATTTATTGTGTGTCTTCAGGTGGATTCAAGAATGGTTTAGATTTACAATTCAGTCCAATTTAAATTGTTTATTTAATTAATTTATCACTTATAAATTGTTGTTGATATTGGAATGTTTCACATTGGATCCGGCAGACTGCGCTACGATCGTAGTATCCATTCAATAATACGCAAGCGAAGTGATGACGTCACTGGCCGTCCGTGGATGCAAGAAAAATATTTCCTATGTTAATCGCCCATTGGAATTTTTGTAAAAAAATTACTAAATATCGAGGAAAATTATTTCCCGATTTTAATCCCCATATTTGGGTATACATATGCATTACTTATCATGTGCATGCGTTAGATTGAGTTGTTTTTGCTGTAATATTGATACAATTTGAATTTTTAATCTCAAAACTCTGTCATCCTTGGCGGAAAAAAAAATATCGCCATATCATCTGGCGAACATATTTAATTTCTTTCAAAAATAATGGTTATTTCAACAACTTATATTAAGAGAATAATGAATAATATGAAACAATTTCGTACAATACATATTACGAAAATATACATTTGGCATGTATATTTTCGTATTACGTTTTTGATCGCCAAATACAAAAAACGCCAAGAAAGACAGAGTTTTGAAATTTAAAATTAAAATTTTCTCAATTTGAGAGCAAAATAACTCAATCTAACACATGCATACGATAACTAATACATATCTATACCCAAAAACGGGGATTAAAATCGAGAAATAATTTTCCTCGATTTTTAATAATTTTTTATAAAAAATCCAATGGGAGATTAACATAGGAAATCTTTTTCTTGCATCCACTGACGGTCAGTGACGTCACACTTCGCTTGCGTATATTCTATTGTAATTCCAGTTTGTCCCGACAGTTGGTGCTGCGATCAAATTCAGGAAAATATTTTGTAACTTCGTGTTATTATTGTTATACAAAAAATTGTGTCATAATTGAAATATTACATCAAGATGTAATTAGTGTTTGAAGAGTTTTGAAGTGTGCATAAAAAACTATACATTTTGCAAATTTAGTGTGGAATTGGAGTGAGTATTTTATATAATTTTCTATCAAATTTACACTCGCGTTGATTAACAACCACCCTAACCTACAAATTTATTTGTGTAGCTAATTTATTATATTTTATTTATTTATTTATTGTATGAAACACTTTTAGTATCGGATCCCTTTGGCAAAATTTGGCACCGAAGTAGCTCGGACGCTTCTCGCCAAGATCTTTTGTTCCACAATTGAGATAGCCATTTCAATTCATCGCAAAAATGGCTTAAAATATTTAAAGTCACTAAAGGGGTCCCATACTTTTGTGCGTGTGTATGTCACTGATATTTTATTTATTTATTTTTTGTATGGAACACCTTTAGTATCGGATCCCTTTGGCAAAATTTGAAATTTGGCATTCTCGCCAAGATCTTTAGTTCCACAATTGAGATAGCCATTTCAATTCATCGCAAAAATCGCTTAAAATATTTAAAGTCACGAAAGGGGTCCCAATTTGTGGCTTAGATTTAGAAAATCCGTGCTTTTCTCACGGCCAATTATATGTTGCGTGTTCCAGGGTTGGAAAACCTTCGAATTTGTTTGTGTATACTCCTCAAGGATTAACCAAAAATACTGTACATCCAATGGCATTACGATAAATTAAGTTTTTGTAGATTAAAAAAATATACCTGGTTATAAAATAAATTGAGTTTCAGCTTTTTCACCTTTAATTAAAACGAGTTTAAGTTTTTAATTAATACGAATTCTACATTTCATTTCGCTCATACTATACACATATTCACATGCATCGATTGATTGAATTGTGATAAATGTACATGTAATGATGTTAGATATTGTAATAACTTTTTGATAAAAATTTTCATCAAATCGGTCCAGATTGTTACAGCTTATTCAAAAAAGACGGAATTTTTATGTGAAATTCGTTGCTATAAGAGATTCTCTCATAAATTGAAATATTTGCCATATGAAATAAAATTTTGTGTTGTTCGACATTCAGCGGAGGTTTTAAATAACAAGTAGAAAGTAGAAAGTAGCAAGTAGCAAGAAGCAAGTAGCAAGTAGCAAAAATTTCGGTAATTATGTCTTTTACGTTATAATCGGAATTCACAGTCACCGTTCACAGCGCTCCATACCTGTTTCACTTACATACCACATCCTTACACACTTACAATAAGTTAGTTATTTTTTTCTAGCAAAATATTCTCTAGAAATAATTTATATGACAAAACAACGTTTGTCGGGTCAGCTAGTATATATATTATTTTTAAAAATTAAAAATCTCTTTTGAAAATACAGTTAGAGTTTATTCATTTATTTATTTTTCAGACTTTAAAATGATACATATTTTAAATATTAACATAATCAAATTTTTTTTATTATTACTTAAAGCAATAATGACTAGGGGATGAAACAGTGCTTACACTGTTTATTAGAAATAACATTATTTCATGAATTTTATTAAAATTCATGAAATATATGTCAAATAGCAATTATTAAAAACCACGTCAAAATAATTAAATAACTTCTTTACTTTGAAACCCATAATAATGTATTTAAAAAATATTATTCTTTCTTTTATTTTTTTAATTAATTAATTTCTGCATGAAAAATTCTATTTCATAAATATATTTACAATTACAATAAACAAAAAATCCTCCTTTAATTTTAAATAACTATTTTTACCTGTTTCTAAACAAGTTTTTTTTTTTTTTTTAAGGGGAAAAAATAATAAAAAGAAAAAGTTAAACATATATGTATATGATTTTAATATAAACTACTAGATGGCGCCACTACATTTATTTTTTTTTCTTAAAAAAAAGGAAAAAAAGAAAAAACGTTCAATTGCTTCGAAACATGTAGAAATAATTATTTAAAATTAAAGGAGGGTTTTTTGTTTATTGTAGTTGTAAATATATTTATGAAATAGAATTTTTACGCAGAAATTTCATTTTTTTTTTTAAAGCTCAACTTATATTTTCCATAAATTTTTTCTCCAGGTGATTTTATCTTATTTTTAAAATTATAGAAATGTAAAGCTTAATTTATATTTTGTCTATTTTTTCCCCCAAACGTTTTATATGAAAATGTATATGAAGTAATTTTTACCGGCAATTTTGATGAAAATTTAAACTGTGAATATTGGAGCATACTTAGCCTCAAAAGGGGAAACAAAATATACAAATTTCCATTTTTAACATTTACTTGATTTTTTTTTTTTTTTTTTTTTTTTTTTTGTAATTGTTTAATTTGTAATTCTCTAAAAAGAAACTTGCAAACTGTAAATTACGTAATTCTAACTTAAATTTGAAATTATCCACTTATTTTTCTTTCTTATCTTTATTATTATTATTATTATTATTATTATTATTATTATTTTTCAGAGTTTGAGAATCCCAGTCAGTAAATTTTTCTAGTGCGAAGCTTCTCCATTTTGTTTCCAAATGGCAGTCTACTTGAAAATTTGTCAGTATGATAACGTTTGAAATACTGAATTAATTCACACTAAATTTGTAGTGTAGATTTATCTTAGAAATGTATTTGATATGTTCATTTGGCAACTTAATCTACCCTCTTGTTTCCCTGTGCTAGCAGACTGAAAATTTCAAATTTACATTAGAAAGGTTTTATGAACCGATTTGCTTAAAACTCCATATATACAAGCCTTCATTGATAAATCCACTAAGTCCATTAATAAATTGTAGCTGCCATTTTGAAAAAAAAAATGGTGGCAACTTCATAAGAAAAGATAAATTAGTTTACCCTTCCTAGGAGCCAGAAGGACTTATTTTAATTTTTTTTTCCAAAACTGCAAGTAAAATTTGTGTAAATGTTTTCTTTACGTCACACTACCTCTTTATGCAAATTTTCTGTTATGATGAATTATAACTGCTTGTTCATTTTTAATATTTCATAATTAAAATTTCTATTCTGTAAAAGAAAAAAAAAAGATGTTTTCTTAACTATATTTATTTTAGTTTCAAAACGCTTTGTAATCGCATGTATTGCACGTTAGGAAGATAATCATTTCTGAAAAGTATTTTTGATCAAGAGTTTCTTTGTATATATATTCTCTTGAGATTTGTAAGCAAACTAAAAGGAGGCTTTATCCCACGCATTTTTCTTTCACAAAAGAGGTTTGTTCCCTCTCTTTTTCATTCATTACCACCGTGAGAAGAATATCTGTGTTTTCTGGTTTCTAAGCGGAGAGGAAAGTTTTCTCTCCTTCTGTATCTGAAGGTCAGCGTGGGGGAGTGTCTATCTCAAAGGGCAACAGCTGTTTTATCGTAGTGGTTACAGAGAGGAGTGAAATAGGAAAAATTCCCTTGGAGATTAAAATATTCTGTTTACCTGGGGGGGGTGAAATTGAGGTCTTGCAAGGTTTGCTGACTGTATGGGCGTGTGTATTTTGTTGAAGAAATATTTTTATATGAGGGCGTATTAATTTTTAGTGGGAGTGACCAAGGGGGATAGTTTCGGGGTAGTTATAGCGAATGAGACTCTCCTTTTTTTTAGCTGAGACGAGTGGCAACGAATCAGAGGTTGGTTCTTGTTCAGAGGATTGTGTGTTTTGGAATCGTACTGCTTTTCGAGTGGTAGTAAGAGACTTTTTTGTTCTGTTTTTTGTTTTAAGGGAGAGGGGCTTTGGCCCTCTCTCAGAGTTGACTTGAAAATCTTTTGCAGATGTTATGAGGCATCTCATTTGTGCTTTTTTTTGGTGTGAGTCTTCTTCTGTGGGGAAGCTCGTGTGATGTTGTACCTCTCTTCGAAAGCTGACCGGCATCCCCCTTTTATCGTTCCTGTGGCCTGAGGTGTGGTGAGCTACGTAGTATTCGAATAATGAAAAATAACGATTACTCTTCATCCTCCAGTGAGTGCTCGTCGAGATGTTGAAAGTAACTTAGTCCAGGAGGTTCTTCGCTATATTTTCTTTAATGCTGATAATCAAGATGCTCAACAACCTAGATAAGAAGTGATTTCTACTGGTAATTGGAAAATGATGGGACTCCTCCTGGCAGCCTGTTAAGTAGTTTTTGCTCAATTGTTTTTACTTTGCTCCTTTCTCTTCATAACATTTTATGTATTTGTTAAAATAGTAATATTAATATACTCGAGCTATGCTCTGTGGTAATCGATATTAAAAATCTTTACTTATGTTAATAGAAGAAACAAAAATATTTGTCACTTCCTTTTCCTAGTTACCGTTTGGTGATTGTAAGAATTAATTATATCTTGTAAAGAAAAGAAAAATATTTAGATGATAAGCAAAGAAAATAACTCTGTATTTTATATGTGATCTGTTTTAGTTAATGACTAAAAATTTATTGTGTGTATACTTAATTGAGAAAATCAAAATTCTACTTTTAATATAAAAACTTTTCAGTTTTAAAATTAATTTTATTTGTATGTTTTATTGAAATACTCCTGTCCTTTTGCTGTGTGATTTAAAATTAATTTTAGTTATATGAGGGAATTTGATTCGGATCATTTGAGATTTAAATTTTGGGCTTGGAAAACTAAAAGAAATGAAGGGAAAATTCCGCTTATGTGAAAGTTTTTTTTCACCTCGAAAATTGGGTTATTAATTGTATAGTACTAATTAGAGCTTAACAAAAAAAAAAAAAAGTGATTAAAGTTTTGGAGTTAAGTAATCTGCAGAATGTTATTTCATATGTTTTATTTTTATTTTCCTTTTGTGTGTGGTGAATATACTTACTGTATAATCTGGAATACTATTGTTTTAAGATAAAAAAATAAAAAGTCAAGTCTATTTCCTTAGTGAAATACTTGAAAAGATAAAGTTAGGTTTTTAGGCAAGGAATGAATCGTTTGTCCTGTAATGAAATTCCAGATTATACAATGTTGTTGCTTAATTAACTATGAATTTTAGAGGTAATATTTTGTAACATAAAAAGTTTAAAATCTGCATTTAATTTCTTTTGGGTCTTGTGTGGTTCTGTATATTCACCAACAGTTTATTTTTTTTTAATTTAAGGGAGGTTGAAATTAGTTCTGGAATTTTTAATGTAACTGGGTTTAAATGCTAAGTAAAGTATTCCGGGTTATCTAATGAGTACTTGTAAACGTTTTGTACAAATTAATAAATGAAAAGTTACACTATACGATCAGTAGGATTTTATGTAATGTAAAAATTTAAAGCTAATAAGTTAATATAAGAAAGTAATAGAAACGTTATAATATTTCACTTAGTTGGATACTATGATACTATGTTTTGGATAGGATGCAAAAGATAAATAAATTTATTGAAATAAATAATTTTACTTTATAATGCAAACTCAGTGAAAGTATAATTATTTGACAGTATATTTGAAAATTAAAAGCACTGTTTAAATGTGTAAATATACTTTATTAGACAAAACAAAGGTAATTTTAATAGGTAGGTAGGTAGGTAGGGAAGAACATGAGATATATGCTAAGCCACTAGGGCAGCGTCATCTCGAAATATCCATTAGATTGAAATTAGAGATCTGGAAAAACACTCTTAGAGAAAGAGAGGAGACTCATGGTCCCATTACGAGAGCTGAGAGCAGTGGAAACAATATCCCCGTAAGAGGAACCGTCCGGGAGATTAAGAGCGGAGAGAAGCCGGCGCCGAGGATTCCGATAGAACGGACAATACAGCAGAATGTGTTCAGGAGTCTCTTGATCCCAGCAGTGGCGACAAAGAGGAGAGAAGGAGAGGTTCATACGAAAAAGCCGCTGGTGGGTTATAATGGTTTTAGATCGCCAACGGGCCAGAAGTACATCCGCCCTGCGGGAGGGGGCCCACCTGGAAAAGGGTCTATCCGGAGAGAGGTAATCAAAAAGAGAGGCATACTCGCTCTGCAACCAACTATATTCACATTCGATGAGCCAAGATTTCTTTAAACCGGAGCGAAGGTCTTCGGGAGAGATCCCAGGAATGGAGTGGCAGGTGTATGGACCGTTCTTGGCCAAGCTGTCCGCCCTCTCGTTAGGGTGGATACCCTTGTGTCCGGGACACCAAACAAATATGATGTGGTGCCCACGCTGGTTGCAGGCATGGATAGCAGAAAGAAGGTGGAGAATAACTTTGGGAGAATGAAACGACCAGGAGTTCAGGGTAAGTAGAGCAGAGAGGCTGTCCGACAGGATTATGATCTGGGAGTGAGAAGTTGGAGCTTCGGAGATGGCAAGAACAAGAGCCAGGGTTTCGGCAGTGAAAACAGAGTTGTGATGGGATACCAAAGAAGCCAGAGAGAAGGTGGAGTTTGCATCCACCACAGCAACTGCCGTTTTGTGGTCGTCTTTCGAGGCATCAGTGGCCAAGAGAGTACACATGGGGATGGAGGTGCGCCAGTTGTTCCATGCTTTAGCAATGAATTCGTCAGGGATGGAAGGGTCTTGAAAGGGGAATTCGTCAACAACCACCTTAAACTGAAGGCAATTAGGGGGCGGGGGCCAGACGAAACGGAGGACCTGCAGAAGAGAGCAATTTAAAGAACAACAGATTTCTTGAAGCGGAATTCCCCACTTCCAGTTCACAGAGGGGCAAAGTAATTGGGACCTGATTAAGTCGCAAAGGCGAAGCCCTGGAGAGGAGGCAATAAGACGAAGGAGAAACTGCTTAGTGAGGAGGGAGAGCCGAAGAGTCATGCTAGCGACACCAGCCTCACGGCGGAGAACAGGGAGAGGGGTCCAGCGGGGAAGGCCAGTAGCAACCCTAATCGCAGCGTTATAGCAAATCTCAAGAGTATTGAGCGAAGAGGGAGGGGCATCATAGAAAAGGGGAGCACCATATTCTAGACTACTTCGAATCAGGGAGTCAATAATTTTCAACGCATGATTGCTATTTAGCCCCCGAGAACGATTAACAACCGCTTTGATATAGTTAATTTTCCGAAAAGCCTTCACTTTCAAGGTGGAAAAATGGTGGGCGAAAGAAAGAGAGCGGGAGAACCAGATGCCAAGGATTTTAACGTGGGAGCTCCATGGAATATTGAAACCCATAAGGGTGATAGAAGGACCGGGATCTCTGGAACGGGAGAAATTAATTGCCGAGCATTTATCAGGGCCGATTAAGAGTTTATTTGCCGAACACCAAGTATGAATGCGGCACAACGTGTTGTGAAGTTTTTGGCGAGCACGGTCTTCAGCCGGGCCAATAGCATAAACTAATATATCATCAGCATAGACAATTATATGTACACCCTCCTCAAGAGTTTCAACAACGTCCAGCATGTACATGATAAACAAAAATGGGGATAAGACGCTGCCCTGGGGAACACCCTGATTGCAGGGACCGACCTGAGAAAGAGCTGCCTTCCAGCGTACCTGGATAACCCGATGTTTAACAAAGGAAGCAATCCAAAGGCCCATTTTACCACGGATACCGTGAGAGGCGAGTTTATGAATTAAAATGTCAGGCTGAACGGAATCATAAGCTGCCTTGATATCTAGGCAGACTGCAGCCACAAAGTGGCGATTAGCACGGGCAGTAGAGACGTCCAGAAAAAAGGTGCTGAGAGCTACAGTGCAGTCCCGGGAAGGAATAAAGCCGTAGTGGTCTCTATGGAAGAGGTTCCGATGGCCAGCCCAAGCAAGGAGCCTGCGAAGAATCATCCGTTCCAGAACTTTGCACCCCACCGAAGTGAGAGCAATGGGGCGATAAGACGCAATATCAGACGAGGGTTTACCGGGTTTCCGGATGGGGAGAATGGTAGCCAGTTTCCAAGAGGGGGGAAGGATACCCGTGTTAAATGAGTTATTGAATGTACTCCTCAGGGAATCCAGGTGCTGATGAGAGAGCTTACTTAACAGGTTAAGAGAGATTCCGTCAGCACCAGGAGTTGTTGGGCGAGAGTGCTTGAGAGAATGGATTAGTTCTTCCATGCTGAAGGGCTCGTCGAGAATAGGATCTCCATCACTAAGATCGTACGGAATGGGAGGTTCACTGCAATCCTTCGTGAAGTGTTGGAGGAAAGCCTGGGCTTGGAGAGAGGCAGAAGTGAGGGGGAATGGATTGAGGATGATATTGTCTTCCCCAGGGAGTTCACGGTTGGCTATCCGTTTTAGAATTTTGAAGATTTTCCCGTTGGAGCTGTTCTCCCGACAAAGATTGTCCCAGAAGCATCGTGAAGAATATTTAATGTAACGCCGGAGCTTAGCAGCGTAATGCTTATATCGGAGCCATTCATCTCTGGAGCAAAGGGAGCGAGCAAGGCGAAGGTGTTTTCGTTTCCGAGCAAGCAGGTGGCAGCAAGTGCTGTCCCACCAGGGACGAGTTGAGTTACGCGCCTTAGGGAAAGTAGCACAAGGGTCCGAAAGAGCTTGCATACAAGAACTCTCAAAGTCTTCGTAGTAGAGATTCGGTAGGTTGTCCCGACGGTTAATGGCAGCGCTAGCTTTAGACCAATTGTAGCACTTTTTAGTACTAGCAGAGGGAGGAGAGTTATAGTGCCTGAAAACAAGGATTGGATGATGGTCAGAGTCATAAGGATCAGGATGGACATAAAACATAAATTTGTCGTAAAGCGGAGGAGATACCATAGTCAGATCCAAAAGGGAGGGGGAGCTGCAAGGGCTAGACCGAGTAGGAGAAGTTAAATTGAGAATACATAAATCCTGTGAGACGACCCAGTTTAGTAATTGACGAGTTCTAGCAGGAAAAGGAAAAGGAAAACTTCCACCATGGAGCGGCACATCTCACGATTTAGTGCCATAGACATGTATTTACCGTCGCCACTGAGTTCAATAGTGACCACGGGAAAGACACATCTACCCGCAGGGGAAAAATGCATCTTAGGCAGGCAGGCGAACCTGACTGCCACTATCTAGCGATCCCGGGCGACAGGCCCGGGGATCAAAGTGGAAGAGTTCCCTAATTTATTTAGAAATCAAATTTTTTACAAATTTTGGATCAAACACATATTAAAACCAAAAAAAAAAAAAAAAAAAAAGAAAGAAAGGGCAAGCCAGCTGCCAGTGAACGATGCTAAATCTTATATTTGATGGTGGAAAAGTTTTGAATTAGAATGTTGTAGATATCTTTTAATTTATTGTAGTTGTTTGTGTTTAAAAGAACTGTTTGCATGTTTTTACGAATTGTGTGGTTTCTGTTGAATCTGAAATTAATTGGGATTAAATTGCATTTTTCAAAGAGATAATGAAAAGGGGATCCTATTTTACTGTTGTTACATTTGCATTTATCTGATGTTAATACTTTAATTTTGTGTAGAAATGTAGGGAAGCTGCCATGGCCTGAGATAAAATATGTAACTATTTTATTTGGACTGATAAAACTTTTGCTTACGTTATTAAGGACTGAAAACGTATCCCTACCCTTATCGCTGTGCCCCCATTCTCTTTGCCAATCTGTGATAATTTTATTATTAATGGATGATTTTACTAGTGAAGCTGGAAGAGGAAGAGAGATCTGTTCATCGAAGATGTTTTGTGAAATAACCTGTTTTGCAAGTGAATCTGCCATTTCGTTGCCTGCCATTCCCACATGCGCCTTTGTCCAAGTTAGGATTATTTGCTCTTTGTATTGATCTATGCTTTCATATAGTTCTCTAATAAGTTCGTATTTTGGATATGGTTGATTTAGGATTTTAATTGTTGATTGATTATCTGTGAATATTATTGGGTTTAAATTTTTGTAGGGTGAATTTATGAGCCATTTAATTGCCTGTATTACTGCCAAGAGCTCAGCCTGAAAAATTGAATTTAGGTGGTGAAGTTTAATTTGATATGTGTGAATAATATTGTTTTTGTAGTAGACTACAAAAGCGCATGAGGTCCCGCCAGGCATTTTTGATTCGTCTGTATAAATTTGTAGCTCTGAAGATGGTGGGTTCTCTATTATTTTAATTTTGTTATGTTTATAGTAGTTCGGAAAAGTGAAGGTAGGGATGGGAAGCATTAAATTTTCTTTTGAAATATTTGTATTTTGTATTTGTATAGATGAGGTTCCATGGAGAATGTTATATTGTCTGAATTTGTTTGCTATGTAGATCGTGATCAGAGGGACACCAGCCAGGACACAAAGGGCGTCACTTGAAATGCTTTTGAAGGGTTTGATAACGCTCAAGAGAGCGAGACGTTGTGCAGACTTGAGGTTTCGTACCCCGTGGCAATTTAGGTCCTCCCACCAAATCTCGAAGCCATACTCAATCTGTTTTTGAAAAACTGTTAGATACCAGATTTTTAAGATGTCTGATTGAAGACCCCTATCTCTATTTCTTAGATATGATAGGCCACTAGTGCTGTTTAAAATTTTTTCTCTTATAGCTTGTAGATGAGGGATCCAGGAAAATGATTTGTCAATTGTTAGGCCTAAGTATTGAAGAGTATTTTTAACAGGAATGCTTTTATTGTTCAATTTAAAAATTGGTGTTCTAGAAACGAAAACCCCAGTGCCAAAAACTAATGAGGTCGTTTTGTTCGTTGAGAGTTTAAGTTTTAAATTATTGCAAATGTTATTAAAGATGTTGATTAAATCGTTCGTTTTATTTTCTAGTTTGGCCCTGGTGTCTTCTCCAACCAAAATTATAAAATCATCTGCGTAGGCTATTATGTTATTATCATGAAGTTTGAATTGTTTGAGGATCCGGTCTGCGACGAAAAGCCACATCATCGGTCCAAGGCAAGACCCTTGAGGGCACCCCCTCCCGACATCCCGCCATTGGATCGACCCCGCGATCTTCACTCCACAGACCCTATCTCTGATGAAGTCTAACAGGATTAATTTTAAGTAGTTTTGAATGGGTAAGGCCCCAATGATTTCAGTGAGAAGCCCCCAATCCAGGGAGTCGAAAGCCCCTTGAATGTCGAAAGAGACTGCACAACAATATTTGAATTTCTCCTGAATTTCTGATTTTAGTTGTTTGAATTTTTTGATCGCTGAGATGGTGCCCCTTCCTTCTCGAAAACCATGTTGTGATTCGTCAAAAAATTTTGAGTTCTCCAGAGCTGTCATAATTCTATTTTTTATGATTTTTTCTATTAGTTTGCCTAATGTGGGCAGAAGAGTGATAGGCCTATAGGAGTTGGGATTTGTGTGATCTTTGTTTTTCTTTGAAAAGAAGATGACTAGACCTCTCTTCAGGATCGTTGGAAAGGACCCTAGTGAGAAACATTTATTGAAGAAAGTTATAAAGAGAGACGGGTAATTTTTGACAAGATTTTTTAGTAATTTTGAATCTATTAAATCAACCCCAGGGGCCTTGTTTGGTGGTAGTGAGTTAGTGCAGTAGTGTAATTCTTTTAGGTGAATTTTTTCATCGTTATTAAAGTCATTAGTTAAAATTTGTGTGCTGTGAAGTGTTGTTTGTAATGACGGGTAGAGTTCTAGCAGGAATGGGGGGAGACCGGACACAGACATTAATATTGAAATCGCCAAGAATAAGGAGGGGGCAGCCGCTGGTGGAAACAATCTCAGAAAGCCATTCCTCCGGGAGGGCACCAGAGGGGGAGTAAGTGTTAATAATTATAGACCAAGAATGATCAAAAAAGACCCTAACGCCGAGGGCTTCAAAATCCTGAAGAGGGCACGTAGGGAGGGTAAAACTTTTAGACGGAAGAGAAGAATGAACAGCAGTCAACAGACCACCGCCCCGAGCAGATAACCTATCAGCTATATAACAAATCATACTCGGGAGAGAGACAATGTCAGAAGGAGAAAGAAAAGTCTCTTGGAGACACAAAATACGGGCGTGAAGGGAGGGGGAATTTAGGAGCCAATGGCCGTTGGCACGGAAACTTCTACAATTCCATTGGAGCAAAAATAACTCAGAAGACATGACAAGGAAAAAAAATAACAGCAGAAAACAAGCAGGACTTACCCCCAAAAACAGGCAGAGACCAGAAAACATGAGAGCGGCGGCACAGGAGCTAGACGCCATGCGGTGGTACAGGAGGCGGGCGGGAGGCTGGAGGCTCCAGAGCATCTGGTAATGACGTGTCCATACTAAGAGAATCAGAGTTGGTGGAGGTAGGATCTGTGCGTGCTTTTTGAGCCGTTGTGCGACGGCATCTGAGAGACCAGAGGGTAACTTTGGAGATCGTTTGACCTGTAGGTCTTGAATGATACCCATAAGCGGCTGAATGGCTGTCTCAACGAAACTTTGGAGAGTTTTTTGTAGTTCAGTAACCATCGTTTGCATGAGGGAGGTAAAGTGGGTAGAGAGACTCTTCATCGCCTCTTCCAGCTCAGTTTTGGTAACCACCGATGGGGAGGAAAAGGTAGCAGCAGCGGCATATGATTTCGTGGAGGTGGTTTCATTTTCTGCAAAACGTCGTCTCGCATCAGCAATCGTGAGGTGGTGGGTGGCACGGTACTTTTGGATTCGGATCTCACGTTGATACACAGGACAGTTTTTATCATTGGCAGCATGACTGCCTTTGCAATTAATGCATTTAGGTGTGGGACTAGTGCAAGGTTCGGTGTGCGATTCCGCACACTGGATGCATATCTCATTGTTACGGCACGATCTAAGGGTGTGATTAAACCTGTGGCAAGTACTACATGGGCGTGGTTTATCATAAAATAACGAGATCCGATAAATTTGGTACCACAGTTTTACATTTGCGGGTAAGGTCGTACCTAATATTGTTACCAGTACCGTCAAAGTAGGTTGATCCGTGCCCTGAGCTTTGCGAATAAATCTTCTCACCTCCAATATGTGTAGGCCTTGGGAACTCAACTCTTCTGCTATGTCAGCACAAGTTACAGAGATGTCAATATTGTGTAGCAAAAAGCGTGTAGAGATTGTTTCCCTCTGGATGAAAGTGTCAACTGGTATGCCAAGCAATGACTCTATACTTAATATTTGCTGGGCTACTTGAATATGTTTGGTAGTTATGAAAAGCTTATTCTGCCTGGTGAGCCTTAGGCTTTCTATCTCGTTGCAATTGGTGATGGTTTTAGCCAGTTCCTCTTTAAGAGCCTTTGGGTGGGTTTGCGGTAAAGAGCCGTTTTTGGCCGAGATTATGAAAGATATAATGTCATAGCCATCATTGACAGCAATATTTAAAGACTCGGATAGCTTATGTTCGTTAGTATAATAATGCGGCGAGCAAGGCGAACCAACCGGTAACCGCCCTCCTGCCATGAACAAAATATGGGTAAACTGAACGTTTAACAGAAATAAACAAACTATAAAATGGCAGAACTGGGAGAAATAAAAAACCCCTACCAGGGAAAAAGAACTAAAAACTTACCGAAAGACTTAATTCGGTGAAAAAATCAACCAAAAAGTAACTGCGAATATAGAATGAAGATTACACGAACGCATGCAAAAGCATACGCGGATACGTCTCACCAAAACAGTAGAGCAAGACAAGTTGAGAGGGAGATAGCTGCTTCCATCAACCACCTACCTACCACCTAATTTTAATGGAATCTAAAAACATACCTTTTAAAATAACACCGAGGCGCCACTGGAATTTTCATATAATTCCTTTTAAAAACTGTTATTTTGAATTTGAAATGCGAATGAAAAAGCATCAGTGAGTGTATTTTATATATCTGTCTGATCTTGAAGTTAAAAATATTACGTTTGCATTATAAATATAAATAAAAGATAAAGGTAAATGATCAAATAAGAAAATTTATGTATACTTTAACTAACTGCAAAGCGTCACTTAAAATTTGATATCATTATTTTTAAGACTCATATTTCAAATTCTTATAGCCATAAAGCAGCGGCGTCACAAACTTTGAACTGATTATTATACAGATAGGACACTCCCGTATATTCTTCGGTAACCAAAATTTTACTCAGAAAACGACAAATTTTGAAGTAGTTACCGCGGAGTAAAAAGACAGGAGAAGAAGGTAATGCTGAAATTTTGTGATGTTGTTTTATAATGTTTACAGAGGGCGCCAGCGTGCAATACTTCCTTCTCTCCAGCTTCCGCAATGTTATTCAATGGGGAAATGTTTCGTTTTAATTATTTTTTAAAAAATAATATCAAGCTGAAAAAAATTCGATTGAAAGCAAATTTCATTAAATAGAGTATTCTAACCAACATGTTTTTTTTAAGAGCCATTTTATACTAATTTTACTTTGAAAGACAGCTTTTAAAAAATGACGATCTTTATGAACCGGAGCTAGCTAAAACAGACAATTGGGAGGAAGGAGAGTGGATGAAATTTTGTAAAGAAAAAAGATAAACTTACTTTAGGTGCAGAAAACACGAACTCGGACATTATTTCTCTCCTGGGGCTTTTTTTTTTTTTCCTTACCACTATTATAGCCTGTTTTACAACTAGGAACGAAGCATTTATTTGAAACATCTGAATTATGCAGTTTTAAGAACTTACAAAAAAATTAAATTGCTTAAATTAAAAAATTTAAAACGTACTCCAGCAAAATTCTATTGAAAACAACATTATATCCGCGCCGAGGTAGGGAGTAATGACAAGTGGCGCCCTCAATATTTACCAAAAATTTACATCACAGTATCGTAGCTTTCTCCCATTGGACCTTCAACTCCTATTAATATTACTCCGTGGTACTTACATAGGATATTAACCAAACGTCATACGACTGCTACAACATCAATGAACTGAACAGAAACGAGAACTTGCCATCAGCAAAAAGAAAAAGTTACATGTAAAAGCTTTTGCAAACACGAGCAGGTACATGGAATAAAGAGTTAAGTGAAAGTTCATAATATTAACATTTGCTTTGCAAAAAAAAAAAAAAAAAATGTTCGAGTTTCGACCACTGGGCGTTACTAGTAATAAAATATCTGTAAATGTCAGCATGGTATTTCTATTATAGCTCCCCTTGGCGTCTTTTTCGTTTTTAATAAAATAAAAGCGATCTCACCAACTTAGTGGTAAAAACTTAAAAGTCGCCATTTTGGTCATATGTTAAGATTAAAGCTGTCTTGCCAGGAAAAAGTTGAAAACTAAGTCGTCAAACATGAATTTTATTTTGAAACTTTTCTTTGAATGATTTAGTTTAAGCCTCATTACTATTTCATCCCACAAAAACTAATAATAATTTGGTTTAGGTGAATTAAAATTTTAATTGGATGGGGATATTGGTATAATATTTATAAGTTTCAAATTTTAAAGGTAAATAAAAAGAAAATAAAAAAGAAGAAGAAAGAAACTGAAAATTTCGCATGGGTATGCTAGTCTAAAAAAATATTTATTATTAGCAGGCTTTGTCCGCTTCGCTGGTCACTATATTTAAAGGAATTAAAAAAAGAATCAATATTTTTTATACCGTCCTACAAAATTAAAACTAAAAAGAAAATAAATTGAAATTGCTTAAAAACTTCGATTCGGACCTTCACTGCCTTCGGCAGAAACTTCTTCATCGCAACGTTTTGGTCGCGGAAAATTTATCTTCCTTTAATTTATAGAAATGTCAATAATACAGGAAAAACTGCATTAGTCATTTTCTTTTTGATAATAAACAGAACGGAAAGCGCATAATATTTTACATGGACATATTTTGTATAATTAGACCAATTAAAAAAGACGCTTTTCATTTTTTTCCCCTTTCGCATTACAAAAATATCAAGCAGAAACGGTCGTTTTGCCAAGCCAAGCTCAGAGAAAAGCAAAACAAACAAACTACCACTAACACAAAGCAGAACGCGCCAATAATAAAATCGACAGAAATAACCCAAGATCGTTAAATGCTTATTATACAGAAACCAACTTTCCCATGTTAAATCAGCAAATTTTTTTCCCGTAAAATTTTAAATATTGAACGAACCAAATATCGCAGTAAAATGAAACAAAAAGTAAAATATTCGTATCTACGAGATCTTTAATTTGAGATAAAAACGAACTTTCTAAGTTAATAAGTAAAAAAATGGGAGCATTTTCAATTTAGCGTAAAATTAGATATTTTGACAACTTTTTGAAAAAATTTCTTCTTCAAGAATTTTTTTTTTTTAAACAAGCTAGAGAATTCATAAATGTGCAGAATTCTTTGAAAACTGGTTTTTCAGATAGACAATTACTTAATCTAGGAACTTTTGTAAAATTTAGCTTTTAAAAAACAAAATTTCCTATCTTAATTGCTGAAAAACTGTTAAATATCGCCAAAGAGACATAAATCGCCAAATATGAAATTGCTTCATCTCAGTTTACCCGAAAAATATTAATTTCAAATTGAGCTGCTTTTTCTTTTTATAAGTTATTTTTTTAACCAAAGAATCTTTGCTTTTATTATTTTGTACAATTTTAAATTTTATATCCCTAAAAACAGAAATGAATACATTTTTGAATAACATTTGTTTCAAATCTGTAGCTTGAATTGCTGATTTTTTAATATTTTTCATACCTTAGAATAAGAAAGTCAGTACACGATATAGTATCCAATTTTAATATCCTTCAATTCAATCTGGCAATGATAATTATGATGCATAAAGATTTCTACTTCCTTCTATATAGTATACCAGCAGGCTTTGCCCGCTTCGCTTGTCATTTTATTGAAATGAATTTCGACTTTCGGTTTTTAATGGATTTACACGTTGTAAGAGCTCCTGAAAACAATTTGACTAGTTTTAGAAAATTTCTATTTGCGTGTGTGTGTTCTATGTGTGTGGCGAAAGTTTTGTTCCAACTAGATATCAGGAGCTACTGATCAGAATTACATATAAATTTATATGCAATTGAACCTTGATGTATAATAGCGTTTATCAATATTTGGTGTCAATTGCTCAACATGGTGCTGCTATACAGTGATTGCCGCAATTTCAGAGAAGGCTATATCTGAGTAACTAATATATGGAATTGCATAAATTTACAAATAAATTTACCTTGTACAAATTATAGTGCTTATCAACTTTTGTACCAATATCTCAACATGTGGCGCTGCTATACAGCAATTTTCGCAATTTAAGGAAAGGTTCTGTTGCATATAATGAAACAAAACTTGATATGTGAAAAGGCCATGAGACATTATGCTGATTCAATCTCGATGCCTATCGGCCGATAAGTGGAGCTCATATACTACAATTTTTTTTTTTTTTTAGAACTGAAAGGATGCCATCTGCATGGTGAAAATTTACTTCCGTTGGACATTTTGTGCAACAATACCTCTCTGAGTTGATAATATTCAGCATTCATAATGAAAAAAATAATAAATAATTTGTGCTGCGTTAATATGTATAAGAAAATGTAGAAGAAAGTTTTGTGATGGACACGACATATTAGTCTGCATAGAAAATCCATGGATAATGTCTAGCAACCAGAATTATGGAAAGTTTAACGCAAAGAAAACTTTGTAATACAGTTTAACGCAAAGAACAGCATCGCACGAAAGCTGAGTTGAAATCCAGGACATATCTGATGTAAAGTATCAGGTTAATTCCAGTAAATATAAAAACTATTTAAAAAAATATAAATGATATCTACAAAAAAGACACTTAAAATGTACAAAAAAGCCAAGCTCAAAGAAAGAGAATTGATTAAAGTTGTGTCTAAAAAAGGTGTGATATCAAATTCCCAAGCTTACATTCAAATACTTATTTAATATTCCCTTTTAACTAAATTTTCACATGTGAATCAAGTGCCTTATGATATGTTGATAGAAATCCTTCTTTCCTGTACTAAATACATCATAGCGTGTTTCTGAAAAATATTATTATTATTATTTATGTATGATGGGCTTGGCGGCCATCTTTCAAGTAATGAATAAACATTCACACAATTTGAAAGAAGTTTCTTAAAATATATCTCATATAAAATTAATTTTGCTATTCCATTCAGCAGAGACGGAAATATTTCGCTAACATGATTTCTTATAAGTATTTAGTATTAAGTGCACTTCCATCCTATAAATGCCGGGAATAAAAGAATATAAAAATTTAAATTAATGTAAAAACATGAAGGAGAGGGAGGGGGAGCATAGAAGCTTCCACCCCCCGTTATATTTACCCAATTTGAATTTAGCTTCTTGGAATAAATATCTCGTAAAAATAATATGGTTATTCTATTCAACAAGGGTTGAAATATTCAGATTAAAAAAGAAAAAAAATGCATTAGAAACATCGCAAAAGCCCCGTTAAGCACACAAGTTGAATCAATTTAAGTTTTAACAGTGTTAAGTTTGGCGCACTCCCATCCTCCCATCCTATAATTATTTCCCATTGCGCGGCACTAGTGCGATATAAAACTCAGTCAATTAACCAACCAATCAACCAACTCATCCTATAACTGATGAGATTTATAGAATTCAAACTAACGTAAAACTTTGAAAGATGGCCGCCAAGCCCATCATACATAAATAAAAATAATAATATTTTTCAGAAACACGCTATGATGTATTTAGTACAGGAAAGAAGGATTTCTATCAGCATATCATAAGGCACTTGATTCACATGTGAAAATTTAGTTAAAAGGGAATATTAAATAAGTATTTGAATGTAAGCTTGGGAATTTGATATCACACTCTTTTTAGACACAACTTTTATCAATTCTCTTTCTTTGAGCTTGGCTTTTTTGTACATTTTAAGTGTCTTTTTTGTAGATTTAAAATAAAACTGAGAAAAATTGAGCAAAACATTGAAACAGCTTGGATCTCTTGGCGGAATTTGAAATTTGGCGCTAAAGTAGCTCGAATGTTTCTCACCAAAATGTTTACTTTTACGCATTTGCGATACCCATATCAACTCATCGCCGAAATGACAACAAAATTATAAATAATTACAAGATAAAAGAAAACTTTTTATATACCATGTTTTTAAATTTTCTGTTGAATCTTATTGCTATAGAACTACATTAGCACTTTATCAATGTGTAGAAAATTTTTAAAGTGATAATGACATCAATTTTTGTGAGATGCATAATTTAATTTTTTACAATTTTTTAACGTTCACGTTTAATTAAATGTATCTATTTTTATATCGAAAGAAAATGAACTCGTAATTTTTTATGGCAACAATTAAATTATAGCTGATATTTATTTTCATATTCTAATTAATTAAAAGAAAACTTTGTAACTTAATATATTTAAATCTAATAACTTGATGTATATAGTGTCCTCACAAAAAATTAACAATTTTTAGAGCTCTTTTAAAAAAGTATAACATCCATGCAGTATCTTAAAAAAAAAAAAAAAAAAAAAAAAAACACCAGTTTTTGCTTAAAAAAAAAAAATGGCCGACTTTCATCACCAAAGTAGTTAAATCCAGACCAATCAAAAATAGGAGTGGTCCACCCGGATGTATTCCGCCGACAATCTCTTTGTTTTATTTATATAGATATATACATAAGTCACTGTATAGGATATTATTACATTAAGTACTAGCAGGCTTTGTCCGCTTCGCTGTTCACTATATTCAAATTAATTTTAAAAAAGAATCAATATATTTTATACCGTTCTACAAATTAAAACTAAAAAGAAAATACATTGAAATTGCTTCAAAACTTCGCTGCCTTCGGAAGAGATTTCTTCACCGCAACGTCTTGGTACTGGATAATTTAATTTAATTTATAGAAATGTCAATAATACAGTAAAAACTGTATTAGTCACTTTCTTTTTGATAATAAACAGAACGGAAAACGCATAATATTTTACATGGAAATATTTTGTATTTTATTTTTAAATCAATTAAAAAAAAAAAAAAATGCTTTTACAAAAATATTTAAAATAAAATTGAGAAATAATTATAAGATAAAAAAGAACTTTTTATATACCATGTTTTTAAATATTCTGATGAATCATTAACAAAATACTCGAGGATAATATATAATATTTAAGTACGCGGACTCAGTTCAGTAAAATAATAATAATAGTGAAAAAAAAAAGGTTGTTTAAAAATAACGATAATGACGTCGACGACGTGGTGTGAAATGGTGATAATGACGTCAAATTTTCTGAGATGCCTAATTTTTTATGATTTTTTAACGCTCACGTTGAATTAAATGTATTTATTTTTATGTCGAAAGAAAATAAACTCGTAATTTTTTTTTTCAACAATTAAATTATACCTAATATTTTAATGGCTATTTTATTGCTATTAAGAGTTTATTATTTTCCTATTTAAATTAATTAAAAGAAAACTATTCGAAAATCTGACTTCGAAGTATTGTGTTGTCACCGGGTTCTGAGCTACTGTGAAAGTTTTAAATGTCTACCTAGTAAGGAAGTTAGTTAAAAATAGATTGCAAGATTTGTATCGGACAAACAAACAAACATACAAGAATCAAAGTTAATAAAAGTATGGTAAAATTGTGCAAAAACATTGAAACTTCGACCTCTTGCCGGAATTTGAAATTTGGCACTGAAGTAGCTCGAGCGTTTCTCGCCAAAATATTTACTTACTTATTTGCAATACCCATACTAACTGCCGAAATGACATCAAATATATAAATAATCATAAGATTAAAAAAAAAAAAAAAAAAAAAAATATCATATACCATGTTTTTAAATTTTCTGCAACCCTAAACTATAAATTTTGGCCAAATTCGTTCGACATGTCAGCAAGTTCGACGTCGAATAATTTGTGGTATGGCGAGATTAGCGATAAAATTTTGTGCAAATGTTGTTTTAGGATAGCCAGAAGCCCTTTCTCAATTTTAACTTAGTTAATTTTTTTTGGTAAAATTTTTTTGTTTCCCGCCACTAAATTTGCCAAAGAGAATAAAACTGGGCCATCTGTATTCGAATGATTTTCATGGTATTCTAAGATGTGCATTTGCTAATGAGATATTCTGTAGCAATCCGTTGAATACTATCCCTGAAAAAACTAGTATATTTGTTTCGACGTCATATATAATCGTATTATCGTGACTTTTTTGGTTCGAGTAGCAGTTTTCTTTTCCCTTCTTTTTTTGAGGAATGTCGTGGGCAGAAACCTGCCTGTTTATTTACGAATTAGTTATTTTGCACAAAACTTTCTTTCTTTTTCTTTCTTTCTTTCTTTTTTTTTTTTTTTTCTTCCCGTAAAAATATGTATATTCCTATGGTTGTATAAGGAAGTATGTGGTGTCCACATCAGATTTTCTTTTCTTTATATATATATATATATATATATATATATATTGGTCATTGGTGTTTCAGTGATCTTGTATCTGTTGCTTGGCTTCTACTATGTTTAATAGATCATCTTTATTATATATATATATATATATGTAGAATCTTGGCTGGGTGTCTAGGGGTGGGGCAATGATGAGTTGCGACTTAGATAACGAAGACATTTATTACGTAACATACACAAAACAGATTCAATATAAGGGTTAACATATAACAGCAGACTTCCTATCATTAACCAACTGCTGGTTTCGAGGCTTAGCACATAACAAACTCTCTTGATCAGTATAAGCGTAACAAAGCAACATTTAAGCACTTGCTCACACTTAGAATTCACAAAGTACCTTCGCGCACTTTATCAAATAGTAAAAATGAAGTAATGAGCCCTCCATGGCTCTACACACTTATTATGAGCACAACAAGCTCTAATTAGGAGAAAATCAGCCTGTCAGCCTTCGCGCTGACGGTCTCAAACGATCTCCACTGCAGCCAGATCTCAACTGACTCCCGTCCGTCATCTCGTTCAAAGATAAGCATCAGAGACAGCGCCATCTGTTGGTTGTGCAAGGAACTTCCCACAACGCTCGGCCATTCTGATGTGCGGTGACCTCACCGTAAACCAGCCTGGGATACTAAAGGATATCTGCAAAATACAATTAAAAGAAAAAAAAAACAAAAAAGAGAAACAGACATTAAAAAACATTATGTACATAAAAATTCACAGTTAACTTTTTCTTTAAAGTTTATCAGTCTAGTTTGTGGACCATAATTTCATATGGTCTGCAGAAGTACTAGTATGTATAGGTCCTTCGTGATCACCTATCTTCTCGACTTCATATCTGTCTTTGGTCTTTACTCGCACAACTTTATAAGGACCTAAGAATTTTGGTCTTAGTTTCATGCCGGTTCCAAACTGAGTTCGCTGGATGGCAACTAGATCATTAATTTTATATACATGGGCTTTCTTTCTCTTTTTGTTGTAACATCGGCGATTTTCTTCTTGAATCTTAAGAATGTTTTTTCTTGCTTCTTCACGAATGGTGTTAAGATTATCAAGCATGGAATTTATCCTTTCCTCTTCGAGAAGTTCTAGTATTCTCTTATCTTCTTTCCTTCTCATTGTTATTCCAGTGAGTAATTCGAACGGAGTTCTTTTGCTACTTCTTGATACGGTGGAATTAATAGTTCTCTGGACAGCCTCAACAAACTTGTACCACTTGTTAGGGTCATTTATACATAACTTGGATAATACAGGAATGATAGTTCGATGAAGTCTCTCAATTTGACCATTCCCTCTTGGGATTCCGGTTGTGATGGTGTCATGTTCGATTCCCTCTGATTTACAGTAATCTGCAAACTCCTTAGATATGAACGCAGGTCCACGATCAGATATTATTCTTGCGGGGTTTCCAAAAATAGCAGCTTGCTGTTTTAATTTTTGCAAGGCGTCTGCTGAAGAAGTTGATTTCACCGGGTATAGCCACGAAAATTTACTAAATCCATCGATGACGGTGAAAATGTGATTGTAGTTTTTGTTAGTGGTTGGTAATGGACCCACAAAATCGATGTGATACGTAGATAATGGTATATCTCCTTTAGGGATAGGGTTCAAAAAACCTTCTCCTTTTCCCTGTTTCTTATTTACGAGTATACATTCTACACAACTTTTTACAACATTATCTATGCATTTTTTCATATTAGGAAAGTAATATTCTCGTTTAACTAACTCTTCAGTTTTATTAGCCGAAAAATGTCCTAAGGCATGACATTTCTTTACGACCTCGATTTGCATGATCTCTGGGACAATTAGTACATCCCTATCATTTAACACTTTATATAAAACATTATTTTTTAACACATATTCGTCATTTGGTTCTGTTGTAAAAGAGATTTCATAGTGTTGATAAACTCATCATTTTCTTGAGCAGTAGCAATACGATGAGTAAGGGTATCAGTTGTTACAGTCATTACAGGGTGTCTGCTAAGCGCGTCAACATGCTGCATTGGTTTACCAGGTCGATGTTCTACTTCGTAGTCGAATTCCTGTAGCAGGAAAGACCACCTGGCTACCTTTAACGATTTACCTCTAGAAGAGTAGAATAAATCACACTCCCGACCTAATTCGTTGGGTTTAAACCAATTTTGACCTTCTCGAACACTAATATGTTCCTTAGTTCTAGAATCCAACGTTTCATATAATTTATCAGAAACTATAAGATCACACAATTGCTTAACGTCGTTAACCCCTCTCAATCTACAATAGTAATCAAAAGAAGCGCTTAGACGTGAAGCGAATTGGACATGAGATTCTGAAGGATTACGCAACGCATTTTTAAAATTACTTGAACATTCACGCGGCGTTGGTTGAAATTGTCTTAAAATTAATTCCTTAACTTTTTCATAATCGTTAATTTCTTCGGTGGTTACGTACGCAAGAACCTGATTACATTTATCTCCCAATAAATTAATCAATATTTCCGATTTAAATTTAGACGGTACGTTTTTAGAAACGAATGCTTTTTCAAGGGATTGAAAAAATAAGTGCAAAGCTTCCGGTTTCTCAGGTACTGAAATGGTTAAAGTTCGAATACTTCTAATTAAATTTTCTAATGATTGTGAAGTAGTTTCTGAATTTGATTGCTCAACATTATTACTAGAATTATTTGCTGCAGCCTGTAACTTTAAATTCTGTAACTCTATTTCTTTTTCTAACTGGGATAATTTAATTCTTTCTATCTCAATTTTGGTTTGTTCTTCTACAGATTTCAGCTTTTGTTCTTCTACTAACATTTTAATAACACCTCTAACAAATTCTAAATCATTTTTATAAATATCAGAACTCTCAATCAAAGTTTTGATTTCAAGTACCTTAGCTTCCGCCGGAACAGTTAGGCCTAATTCTTCAGCAATTGTTCTTAAATCAGCTTTTCTAATGCCTTGTAACACGTTTTGGGCCATTATAACTCTAAACAATTATTTATACCAAAAAATATTTCAATATTTCTACCAAATTAATATCATACTTAAATAGAAACAAAATAATATGAGAACAATTTTCTCAAAAAATGATTCTATGGTTTTTGTTCTCAAATCAAAATTATCATGATTTTTAAATAACCACATGCAGAACAATTTGTATTATACAACAGAATATTTAGATCATCTTATATATTTCTTAATTAACACGCTTATATTAGCTTCACCTGTATGTATGTATGTATGTTTGTTTGTAACTTCTCTGGGAGCAAAACGTGATTGCACAAAATACTTCATATCTCAAACAAAAAAACAGATATCCGTAAAATTTTTGCTTTAAAATATAGCTAATACAAATGTCTAAAAATCGGTTTCTGGAATTTTTGAAATTCGGTCCCCAAGGGGGGCGGTGGGAGGGGGCAAAATGTGATTTCACATGCGTAAAACATGATTTTGCATAATCCTATATATCCCAAACAAAAAAAAATAGATATACGTGAAATTTTTACTCTAAAATATAGCTAAGGCAACTATCTAAAAACCAATTTCTGGAATTTTAGAAATTCAGCCCCCAGGTGGGCCAACAAGGGGGGGGGGGGGGGCTATGGAGCAAAAAAAATAGAAATACAGTTAGGCCGTTGAAAATTGGTACAGATGGGTTTTAAAGGTCTGCAAGTCAAATGGGGATATTTTTGATTGTGTAAAGTAATTAGGAGGGGCAAGAGGGGGGGGGGAAGGGAGGAGGGGCAAAAAAATAAAAATAGTGTCAGATCGTTCAAAATTGGTACATAGAGGTTTTCGATACTTACAAATCGATTGCGGATATTTTTGAATTTGTAAAATTATTAGGAGGGGCGGGTAGGGGGTGCGGCGGTAAGGGGGGGCTATGGAGCAAAAACAAATAGAAATACAGTTAGGCCGTTGAAAATTGGTACAGGTAGGTTTTAAAGGTCTGCAAGTCGAATGGGGATATTTTCGATTGTGTAAAGTTATTAAGAGGGGCACGAAGGGGGGGAGAGGGGGGGCAAAAAAATAAAAATAGTGTCAGATTGTTAAAAATTGGTACATAGAGGTTTTCGATACTTACAAATCGATTGCGGATATTTTTGAATTTGTAAAATTATTAGGAGGGGCGGTTAGGGGGTAAGGGGGGCTATGGGGCAAAAACAAATAGAAATACAGTTAGGCCGTTCAAAATTGGTACAGATAGATTTAAGAGGCCTGCAAGTCGAATGGGGATATTTTCGATTGTGTAAAGTTATTAGGAGGGGCAAGAAGTGGGGGAGGGGAGGGGGGGGCAAAAAAATAAAAATAGTGTCAGATCGTTCAAAATTGGTACATAGAGGTTTTCGATACTTACAATTCGATTGCGGATATTTTTGAATTTGTAAAATTATTAGGAGGGGCGGGTAGGGGGTGGTAGTAAGGGGGGGGGCTGTGGAGCAAAAACAAATAGAAATACAGTTAGGCCGTTGAAAATTGGTACAGATAGGTTTTAAAGGTCTGCAAGTCGAATGGGGATATTTTCGATTGTGTAAAGTTATTAGGAGGGGCAAGAAGGGGGGGGGAGAGGGAGCGCAAAAAAATAAAAATAGTGTCAGATCGTTCAAAATTGGTACATAGAGGTTTTCGATACTTACAAATCGATTGCGGATATTTTTGAATTTGTAAAATTATTAGGAGGGGCGGGTAGGGCGGTGAGGGGGTAAGGGGGTGGCTATGGGACAAAAACAAAAAGAAATACAGTTAGGCCGTTCAAAATTGGTACAGATAGATTTAAGAGGCCTGCAAGTCGAATGGGAATATTTTCGATTGTGTGCAAATATTTTAACCAAAAACTTACGTACTGTAGCTATTTATATGATAAATAATAAAATAATAAATATAGTTTAAAATATAGTTTAAAAAGCGTGCTTTCATAGCACATCGAACTAAAAAGTGAAAAATAAATATAGTTTAAAAAAACTAAAAAACACGCTTTTAAAGCACATCAAACTAAAAAGTGAAAAATAATTCTTAATATAAGCTGAAAACAATAATGAACGAAAAATACTAGTATAATTGTGAAAAAAGCGTGGGTTGCTCGATATACGAAAAATATGGCAGAAAGCACCCCACGCTTTTTTCACAATTATACTAGTATTTTTCGTTCATTATTGTTTTCAGCTTATATTAAGAATTATTTTTCACTTTTTAGTTTGATGTGCTTTAAAAGCGTGTTTTTCAGTTTTTTTAAACTATATTTATTATTACACATATTTCATATAATATCACCATTATCATTATTGTTCTCTATTTAATAATTGTTATCACTTTCGTTTTAAAATAATATTGTTATAACATTGTTAAAATATTATTGCAAACAGTAATAAGCAAAATACTAGATGATCATTCAGAATATTTTTTCAATCATAATTCTTATTTCTATTCATTCTTCTCAAGTAATATATTTATTTTATTTCATCACACATTGAAACCAAAAGTGTTTTAAAAAAAATATTTCACCATTAATTTCTAATTCAAAATAGTAACTCAAACTCTTTTTGCTCAATGCATTAATCATTATTATCCACTATCAAACAGAATGATAAATATATAACAATAACAGTTACCTTTTATAACTTGTTGGTGGTAATATCGCGGCAGAGTCCCCACTTGTAGAATCTTGGCTGGGTGTCTAGGGGTGGGGCAATGATGAGCTGCGACTTAGATAACGAAGACATTTATTACGTAACATACACAAAACAGATTAAATATAAGGGTTAACATATAACAGCAGACTTCCTATCATTAACCAACTGCTGGTTTCGAGGCTTAGCACATAACAAACTCTCTTGATCAGTATAAGTGTAACAAAGCAACATTTAAGCACTTGCTCACATTTAGAATTCACAAAGTACCTTCGCGCACTTTATCAAATAGTAAAAATGAAGTAATGAGCCCTCCATGGCTCTACACACTTATTATGAGCACAACAAGCTCTAATTAGGAGAAAATCAGCCTGTCAGCCTTCGCGCTGACGGTCTCAAACGATCTCCACTGCAGCCAGATCTCAACTGACTCCCGTCCGTCATCTCGTTCAAAGATAAGCATCAGAGACAGCGCCATCTGTTGGTTGTGCAAGGAACTTCCCACATATATATATATATATATATTTTATTTATTTATTTATTTATTATTTTTTTTTTTCAACATTAAAAGAAATATATTTATTTACACGTGAATAATGGTAAAAATTTATCAAGAATTAAATTTTATTCATGCATCGTGGTGATTAAAATGAAAGAGTACATATAAGTAGATGAAACAGAAATAATTACAATATAAAACCAACTTTTTACGTAGCACATTTTTAAATTTTCTGTTGGATCATAAAAACTTGACAAAAAAATTGCATGTATTATTTCATCAACTTGAAAAAAAAATGATCAAATGCGTAATATACGGAAAGTAATTATAAGAAATTTTCAAACATTTATTAATTTAATAAAAGTATTAAAAGAATGCATTGTTATCGTGTTCTGAGCTATTCGAAAAGTTTCAAATGTGTATAGCTAGTCGGGAAATTAGTTAAAAATCGACTGCAAGATTTGTATTGGACAAACAAGAAAGTGAGTTAATAAAAATGTGATACAATCAATGGATATGAACGAAAAATATTAATTAAAAAAAATTCAAACTCAAAAATCTAAAATAATCTCGATGACGTTCAAACCTGCTAAATTCAAGCTACTTTCTACAAAGTTTTGAAGCACTGCGATCCGTAGCCGGAGCCAGAGTTTCATAGCACGCACAAACAGATCATGAACTTTGTAAAGCTCTCATTATCGCTTTGAAAACGGAATTTATACGTAAAACTAGTATGTTGTGGCCACCACAAGACTTTCTTCTATATTTTCCTTTACAAATTCATTCAGTAACATTATTTTTTAAAAAAAGTTTTTTTTCGATAAAAGTAAAAAAAAAAATCGATAATTTTGTTTTAAATTATCACACATTTATAGTTCAACCATTCGTTTTAAAAGTTTTGACGAGACCTTTCGAAAGATACCCATCTTGAAAATTTACCCCCCCCCCCGGGGTACTTCCCCCCCAGGAGGGGAAGCGATGCCTCCACATGCACAAAATTTTTTTCCTAGTTAACTACTACGATTATCAATAATTCATATTAATTTTATAATCACAGGTTAAGAATAACTCTCATTATGTACATTTATACGAAATTTTGTCCTATACTGCCATGTTAAAAATTTCGAAAACATACGATCACAGCGCCTCCTGTTGTGCGATTGATCCCCAAATCTAATCAGCACCAGTTTATGTCAGGGGCCAACTAAATACCAAGTTTGGTTAAATTTCGTTTAAAAAAAATAAATAAATAAATAAAGATTTTTTTTTCTAAGTTTTTTTTCGTAAAAAGTAAAAAAATCGATAATTTTGTTTTAAATTATCACAGATTTATAGTTCAACCATTCGTTTTAAAGGTAGTGACGAGACCTTTCGAAAGATACCCATCTTGAAAATTCACTCCCCTTGAGGGGGGACTTCCCCCCCCCCCCCCAGCGGGGTTGGCGAGGCTCCTACACATACAATTTTTTTTTCCCAGTTGACTATCTCTATTATAAATAATTCTTGTAAATTTCATAATGATTACTAAAAATAATTCTCTTTATGCACATTTATACAAAATTTTGTCCTATATCACCATGTTAAAAATTTATAAGAAGCGGGATGGCAACGCAACCTGTAAGACAATTTTTACCAAAAGTTGATAGGCACTAATTTATGTCAAGGTTCAACTACATACCAATTTGCATGAAATTCTGTGCAGTGGTTCCTGAGATAAAGTTGCCACAAAATTTTGTCACACACACACAGACTGACAGACAGACAGACATTTTCTAAAAATAGTCAAATCGTGTTTTACAGCTCTCAAAACGTGTAAATCCATCAAAAACCCGAGGTCGAAAATTTTTACGAATCCAATACTTTCTTCTATTGAATATAGAAGAAAGTAATAATTAAAATAATAGCTTTTCTCTATTTTAGAACTGAAGAAACAGAGCGATTAGAAGATATTGGTGAACAAGAATGTGCTTTTTACGGCCTGAGAAGTGATGGGACAATTACATTTTTCACAGCCGACTGTCGAACTAAAGTTGCCTCAATTTGTAAAGGAAAAGGTCAGTGTCAAGTGAGAAATATATATATAGAGAGAGAGAGATTTTTTTTTCCCCCATACGAGTACTTATTCAATGCTTTTTAAATCGTATTATTTTAGCTTTGCTGTAGCCTTTTCTGTGCAACATTCGCTATAAATGCTGTTATTTCTTGAATGAAAGAGTGTATAACAATTATTTTAAATATGAATTGAGAAATTTGTTAAATGGTAATTAAGCAATAATGTGTATTAGTATGTAAGTATGAATGCATGAACTTAAGAGACTTAATTTTGTAAATATGCAGTGTGTCTATGTTTTTGAGATTTTTATAGTTTCTATGTGTAAATAGTGCATATCTTACAGAAAAATGTCCGATAGTTTAGTTAGTAAATAACATTTCTTGTTTGTAAATATTTATTAATGCAATATTTAGAAGAAAATGGTCGTTTACTTGTCAAGATGAAGACACTGGAAGCTCAGTAAGTTCTATAATTTGGAATTTGCAACTCCAATAGAAATTGTTTAATATTGTTACTTTTATTTTCCCCTTTCTCTGAATTTATAAATTTGTAAGATTTATGAACAGTATTCCCAAAGAAAGACCAATGCAAGGAGCTGTGACAACCACAAATGAAACAGAAGTGAACTTAAAACAGGTAGACATGGTAAATAGGAACTATTTAAAGAAGAAGAATTGCTACGTGAATTATGAAATATTTTGTAAGTACTTTAATTTCTTCCACTTCTTGCGTTTATTCATCTTATTTTGATACATGTGGTGAAATCCGTTAAAGATTTCCATTATTAATAATTTTAATCACATTTATAAAAAAAAAAAAAAATAAATAAATATAGTTTAAAAAAACTAAAAAACACGCTTTTAAAGCACATCAAACTAAAAAGTGAAAAATAATTCTTAATATAAGCTGAAAACAATAATGAACGAAAAATACTAGTATAATTGTGAAAAAAGCGTGGGGTGCTTTCTGCCATATTTTTCGTATATCGAGCAACCCACGCTTTTTTCACAATTATACTAGTATTTTTCGTTCATTATTGTTTTCAGCTTATATTAAGAATTATTTTTCACTTTTTAGTTTGATGTGCTTTAAAAGCGTGTTTTTTAGTTTTTTTAAACTATATTTATTTTTCACTTATTAGTTCGATGTGCTATGAAAGCACGCTTTTTAAACTATATTTTAAACTATATTTATTATTTTATTATTTATCATATAAATAGCTACAGTACGTAAGTTTTTGGTTAAAATATTTACACACAATCGAAAATATTCCCATTCGACTTGCAGGCCTCTTAAATCTATCTGTACCAATTTTGAACGGCCTAACTGTATTTCTTTTTGTTTTTGTCCCATAGCCACCCCCTTACCCCCTCACCGCCCTACCCGCCCCTCCTAATAATTTTACAAATTCAAAAATATCCGCAATCGATTTGTAAGTATCGAAAACCTCTATGTACCAATTTTGAACGATCTGACACTATTTTTATTTTTTTGCGCTCCCTCTCCCCCCCCCCTTCTTGCCCCTCCTAATAACTTTACACAATCGAAAATATCCCCATTCGACTTGCAGACCTTTAAAACCTATCTGTACCAATTTTCAACGGCCTAACTGTATTTCTATTTGTTTTTGCTCCATACCCCCCCCTACCCGCCCCTCCTAATAATTTTACAAATTCAAAAATATCCGCAATCGATTTGTAAGTATCGAAAACCTCTATGTACCAATTTTGAACGATCTGACACTATTTTTATTTTTTTGCCCCCCCTCCCTTCCCCCCTCTTGCCCCTCCTAATAACTTTACACAATCGAAAATATCCCCATTCGACTTGCAGACCATTAAAACCTATCTGTACCCATTTTCAACGGCCTAACTGTATTTCTATTTGTTTTTGCTCCACAGCCCCCCCCCTTACTACCACCCCCTACCCGCCCCTCCTAATAATTTTACAAATTCAAAAATATCCGCAATCGATTTGTAAGTATCGAAAACCTCTATGTACCAATTTTGAACGATCTGACACTATTTTTATTTTTTTGCCCCCCCCCCACCCCTCCCCCACTTCTTGCCCCTCCTAATAACTTTACACAATCGAAAATATCCCCATTCGACTTGCAGGCCTCTTAAATCTATCTGTACCACTTTTGAACGGCCTAACTGTATTTCTATTTGTTTTTGCCCCATAGCCCCCCCTTACCCCCTCACCCTCCCTACCCGTCCCTCCTAATAATTTTACAAATTAAAAAATACCCGCAATCGATTTGTAAGTATCGAAAACCTCTATATACCAATTTTGAACGATCTAACTGTATTTTTATTTTTTTGCCCCCCCCTCTCCACTCCCCCTTCTCGCCCCTCCTAATAACTTTACACTTTCGAAAATATCCCCATTCGACCTACAGGCCTCTTGAACCTATCTGTACCAATTTTGAACGGCCTAACTGTATTTCTATTTGTTTTTGCCCCATAGCCCCCCCTTACCGCCCCACCTCCCTACCCGCCCCTCCTAATAATTTTACAAATTCAAAAATATCCGCAATCGATTTGTAAGTATCGGAAACCTCTATGTACCAACTTTGAACGATCTGACACTATTTTTATTTTTTTGCCCCCCCCCCTCCCCTCCCCCACTTCTTGCCCCTCCTAATAACTTTACACAATCGAAAATATCCCCATTCGACTTGCAGGCCTCTTAAATCTATCTGTACCACTTTTGAACGGCCTAACTGTATTTCTATTTGTTTTTGCCCCATAGCCCCCCCTTACCCCCTCACCCTCCCTACCCGTCCCTCCTAATAATTTTACAAATTAAAAAATACCCGCAATCGATTTGTAAGTATCGAAAACCTCTATATACCAATTTTGAACGATCTAACTGTATTTTTATTTTTTTGCCCCCCCCTCTCCTCTCCCCCCTTCTCGCCCCTCCTAATAACTTTACACTTTCGAAAATATCCCCATTCGACCTACAGGCCTCTTGAACCTATCTGTACCAATTTTGAACGGCCTAACTGTATTTCTATTTGTTTTTGCCCCATAGCCCCCCCTTACCGCCCCACCTCCCTACCCGCCTCTCCTAATAATTTTACAAATTCAAAAATATCCGCAATCGATTTGTAAGTATCGAAAACCTCTATGTACCAACTTTGAACGATCTGACACTATTTTTATTTTTTTGCCCCCCTCTCCCCCCCTTCTTGCCCCTCTGAATAACTTTACACAATCGAAAATACCCCCATTCGACTTGCAGACCTTTAAAACCTACCTGTACCAATTTTCAACGGCCTAACTGTATTTCTATTTGTTTTTGCTCCATAGCCCCCCCTTACCGCCGCACCCCCTACCCGCCCCTCCTAATAATTTTACAAATTCAAAAATATCCGCAATCGATTTGTAAGTATCGAAAACCTCTATGTACCAATTTTGAACGATCTGACACTATTTTTATTTTTTTGCCCCTCCTCCCTTCCCCCCCCCCCCTCTTGCCCCTCCTAATAACTTTACACAATCAAAAATATCCCCATTTGACTTGCAGACCTTTAAAACCCATCTGTACCAATTTTCAACGGCCTAACTGTATTTCTATTTGTTTTTGCTCCATAGCCCCCCCCCTTGTTGCCCCACCTGGGGGCTGAATTTCTAAAATTCCAGAAATTGGTTTTTAGATAGTTGCCTTAGCTATATTTTAGAGTAAAAATTTCACGTATATCTATTTTTTTTTTTGTTTGGGATATATAGGATTATGCG
The DNA here is from genome assembly GCA_963930645.1 of Salticus scenicus. Taxonomy (NCBI): domain Eukaryota; kingdom Metazoa; phylum Arthropoda; class Arachnida; order Araneae; family Salticidae; genus Salticus; species Salticus scenicus. The sequence goes on from OZ005654.1 coordinate 247,894,765, forward strand.
AAATCATGTTTTACGCATGTGAAATCACGTTTTGCCCCCCTCCCACCGCCCCCCTTGGGGACCGAATTTCAAAAATTCCAGAAACCGATTTTTAGACATTTGTATTAGCTATATTTTAAAGCAAAAATTTTACGGATATCTGTTTTTTTGTTTGAGATATGAAGGATTTTGTGCAATCACGTTTTGCTCCCAGAGAAGTTACAAACAAAGAAACATACATACATACAGGTGAAGCTAATATAAGCGTGTTAAAAAAAAGAATCTGGTGTGTCATTTGCACGATTTTCTCTTACTCTGCTTTTTAATACTATAAAGATAGATCGTAGATTAAATCAATAAGCTAAAATAATAAAGTTCATTCTGCTTTAAAAAATAATCTAAAACAGGTTTAGGAACACTTTTATTTGACATATAATTCTATGGGTGGGCGCTACCTCCGCCCTCAACACACACACCCCCTTCCCCCACTGAACTTTCCGGTGTAGTGCCTGCATTTATTAAAAATTAAAAAAGAATATATGATGTGGACATCACATAACTTCCTTATACAACCATTGGAAATATACATATTGTTATGAAAACATTGACATTTTTGTGGGAGGTAACTGATTAATAAACAGGCAAGTTACAACCATTTAAAAAAAAAAAAAAAGTAAAGAAAAAAAAAAAAAAGAAACTGAAACTGAAAAATTGCTACTCTAACTACAAAAGTCCTTATAGGATTACATATACCGTCAAACAAATATACTAGTTTTTTCATGAAGGGCTTATTACAGAATCTCTTATTGTGAAATTCATAGCTTAGAGTTTAATGAAAACCATTCGAGTATAGATGGCCTACTTTTGTTTTCTTTGCAGAAAATTTGAGGTGAAAACCATACATTTTACCGAAACAATTAATTCAGTTAAAACTGAGAAAGGATTTAATAATTCTGGCTATCTTGAAACAATATTTACCACCAAATTTGATCGCTAATCTCGCCAAGTCGCCATGTTTGCAGTCAACGCTTATTTTTGTCTTGGCATCAATTTTGGCGATTTTGTGTCGAATTTGGCAACTTGTCGACCGAATTTCACGAAAATTTGTAGTTTAGGGTTGCCAAAGTTTGGAAGCTTTAACTTTTGGTCCTTACCCAACTTAAAATTATATCTATCAACTTTTTCGAAATCCCCCCCCCGTTCCCCTCCTGGGGGGGGAAGCAAAATTCAAAAACACGTTTGTAAGCATAACTCGGCTCCAAATTTCTTCACAGTAAAGAAATTGCACATGAGGAGACTAGACATAAGTAAAACTAAAAAATTATCTGGGATATAGGAATTTTCGATTTTTAGGGGGAGAAAGGGGGAAAACTGATTTTTGGTGGAAAATTTCGCAAATTCTGGATTTTTGAGTAGAGCTAAACCAAAAAGGGAACAAAAATGTTGAAAAAAAACTATGCGACTTCCTTAGAGTATTTCCAAAAACACATTTTCTTTTTTTGTGATTTACGATTTTTTTTTCTTTTTTTTTTTTGGGAGGGGGGTTACGAGGGGGCAAAATCGAGACACATCTTTTAGCGCTAAATGTGTCCTGGGAAATCTATGGGAGCTACGTTCAGGAATTTTGATGCTTGGATAGTTTATATGTATCAAACACCTAAAGTAACGGGATTTATCAAAATTACCCCCTTCCCCCCCCTTGGGGCGACAGAAAGAAAAAACATCTTTGTAAGCATAACTCTGCTCCAAATTACTTCCCAGTGAAGAAATTTCACATGGGGAGACTACACATGAGTACAAATGAAATATTATCTGCGATTTAGAGCGTTTTGATTTTTAAGGAAAGCGAGGAGGAAATCACTTTTTGGCGGGAAATTTTGCAAATTCCGGATTTTTGAGTAGAACTCCACCAAAAATGGAACAAAGATGTTGAAAACACCCAGGCGTCTTCCTTAGAATATTTCCAAAACACGTTATTGATTTTTTTATTTTTTTATTTTTATTTTTTTTTTTTGGCGAGGGGGAGGGGAGTATCTGTTACGAAGGGCAAATTCGAGACAGACTGCCCAAGACAGATTTAGCGCTAAAGGGGGGGGGGTCTAGAACTTGCTACTTTTAAGCACTAAATTTGTCCTGGGAAATTTTTGAGAGCTGCGGTCGCGAAGTTTGGTGCTTGAATTGTTTATATGTATCCAAAACCCAAAGTAACGGGATTTATCGAATTTCCCCTGGGGAAGCAGGTGGCAAAAAATTATTGTAAGCACAACTCGGCCCCATATTACTTCACGGTGAAGAAATTGCACTAGAGGAGACTAGACTTGAATATAAATAAAACATTATGTACGTTTTTGGAATTCTTGATTCTTAAAGGAGAGAGGTGGAAAAATCGTTTTTCGGGGAGAAATCTCAGAAATTTCGGATTTTTGAGTAGAGCTCTACTAAAAATGTTACAATGATATTGAAAACAGCTATGTGTCTTCTTTAGAATATTTCCTAAAACAAATTTTCGTTTTTTTTTTTTTTCTGGGGGGGGGGAGGAGTAGGAAGTTGCAAATTCAAGATCCCCCTTTTAGCGCTAAATTTGTCTTAGGAAATCTATGGGATCTGCGGTCACGAAATTTGGTGCGCAAGTTGTTTATATGTATCCGACACTTATTGTAACGGGATTTTACGAAATCCCCCCCCCCCTAAACCCCTTTGGGGTCGGGGGCAACAGACACGTGTAAAAACACGTTTTCCTGCTTGAATTCGCCTTAAATTATCTTAGAATTTCGAATTTTGATATGTGGGTGTTGATTAAGTGTACGCATTATGTACTTTGGTGGGATTTCGCAAAATATCGGATATACCCGCTGGGGAAGGGGAGGTAAGAAGCAGGTAAGTTCTGCCGAAGGCAGTGGAAACCCAGACTCCTTACACTGCGAGCGGGAAAAACATGTAAAGAACACATATATGAGCGTTTATGTTCCTTTAATCTAATTTCACCTGTTCTGCCAGTTTCACCGATATATGTAGAATCACAATTTTTACAAGGAATACTTAGATTACACCTAGACGTTTAAGAGGGGGGGACAGCGTGTATAAAGTTTGAGAGATACGGAGTTGAGGTTTAAAGCTAGTAGAAGTAGAGATATTAACTGTTCTAAGTAATTTAGAGATATTTTCAGAAATACCTTCATAATAAGGGATAGTAGTACGATAAGTGGAATATTTAACTTTAGGATAAACTGATTTATATGAAAAATAGAACTCTTCTTTATAAATTCTTTTAATAAAACGAGGGGGGTAACCATTATTTTTTAAATCAGAAAAAATTTTGGATAGTTCAATATTTAATAATTCGGAATTACTACAATAATGCTTTGCACGATGTAAAAGAGTACGAATGACTGCAAGTTTATGCGATAAAGGATTAGCTGAATTGAAGTTAAGATATTGACCAGAGAAGGTGGGTTTTCTATAGACTGAAGTTGAAAGATGTAACGATTCAATGATATTTTACATCTTTCAACTTCAGTCTAGAAAACCCAGCTTCTCTGATCAATATCTTAACTTCAATTCAGCTAATCCTTTATCACATAAACTTGCAGTCATTCGTACTCTTTTACAGCGTGCAAAGCATTATTGTATGTAATTCCGAATTATTAAATATTGAACTATCCAAAATTTTTCTGATTTAAAAAATAATGGTTACCCCCCCCCCCTCGTTTTATTAAAAGAATTTATAAAGAAGAGTTCTATTTTTCATATAAATCAGTTTATCCTAAAGTTAAAAATTCCACTTATCGTACTACTATCCCTTATTATGAAGGTATTTCTGAAAATATCTCTAAATTACTTAGAACAGTTAATATCTCTACTAGCTTTAAACCTCAATTCCGTATTAGTAACTTTCTCTCAAACTTTAAACCCGCTATCTCCCCTCTTAAACGTCTAGGTGTAATCTAAGTATTCTTGTAAAAATTGTGATTCTACATATATCGGTGAAACTGGCAGAACAGGTGAAATTAGATTAAAGGAACATAAACGCTCATATAAAACAGGAGATTTAAGTTCAATACTCGTAATCCATTCTCTCAATAGTGATCATATTCCGGATTTTGAAAACTTTAAAATTTTAGCTTCTAATGTAAATATATATGAATCCCGTATTTTTCTAGAGGGCGCTTTCAATAAATGCAACATTCTGCCTTGAACGAGGCTAAAGCTATTCCTCCTGAATATTTAATCTTGCTATGATGTATTATGAATTTTTGTAAATGTTGTGCTTGTATGTTTGACACTGAGGAGGGCTAGTGTTCTAGCTGAAACGTCTGTCTTGTGTTTTAATGTTTTTAATTAAAATGCATTTTTAAAGTTTTAAATTTTTGTATTTTTTATCTCATTTTATTGTTACATTGGCTTTAATATATTTATGAGACGTATAAATCATGTTTAATTTTATTAAATTCCAAAATAATACTCTAAATCGAACCAAATATGGGCAGCGAACTTATATCTTATAAATATCTTGGATGAGTTCATTAACCAAGTTCCACCGCCTTTTTGTTTTCAAGTGGTAGCTACTTGAAAATTTCAAATCCACATTTGTAAAAAGTATTTTTAAGGCCGGATTTGCTTGCATTTTGATGTATACACAAACAATATAAGGGTCTCAACCAAGTTTATTAATGAACTCTATCCGCCGTTTTTAAAAAATTGGCGGATATTTTAAATTAAATGGGGCCACGTGAAATCAGGCTACTACTTAAAAAATTATCACGATAACTTCCGAAATAATTCTCCAAATCGAGTCAAATTTGGACAGGGAACTTATAAATATCTTGGATGAGTTCATCAATCAAGTTGCTCCGCCATTTTATTTTCAAGTGCACGCCACTTGAAAATTGCAAATCCACATTGTAAAAGCATATTTAAGATAAAATTTGCTTGAATTTTAACTTATACATAGACCATATAAGGGTCTCAGTCTCAACCAAGTTTATTAATAAACCTTACCCGTCATTCTTTACAAGGTGGCGGATATCTTAAATTAAGCGGAGCCACATGAAATCAGTCTACCACTTGAAAAATTATCATCATGGTAGCTTTTAAAATACTAAGTCAATTCAAACCAAAGTTGGACAATGAACTTATCAATACAAATATCTTGCATGAGTTCAGTGGGCAACTTGGTACGACATTTTGTTTCCAAATTGCGGTCACTTGAAAATGTACCATCACGATAACTTTTGAAATACTAAACTGATTCAAGCCAAAATTTTGGATAGTGAACTTACGGCTCAAATATCTTGGATAAGTTCTGTAGGCAGCTTGCTCCGCCATTTTATTTCCAAGTGGCGGCCACTTGAAAATTTGCCATTATAATAACTTTTGTAATACTGAATCAATTCGAATCAAATTTGCGCAGAGGGCATATCGTTCAAATAACTTAAGATAAGTTTGCTGGGCATCTCTCTCCGCCTCTTTGTTTTTAAGTGATGGCTCCTTGAAAATTTCTTATCACGATAATTTTTGAAATACTGAATTAGTTCAAACCAAAGTTGGACAGTGAATGTATCATACAAATATCTTGGTTGATTTCGCTGGCAAGTTGCTCTGATATTCGCAATTTTGTTTTCAAGTTGTGACCACTTAAAATTAGGCTGTCACTTGAAAATTTCTTAACACGATAACTTTTGAAATATTGAATAAATTCGAACCAAAGTTGGACAGTGAACATAGCATACAAATATTTCGGATGATTTTGCTGGGTAAATTGTTCCGCCATTTAATTTCCAAGTTCAAACAAACAAAATTTCTCTAATTGAGGTTTCACAAATCTAGAGAAAAATAAATAAATAATATTTTGTGTGTGGCATATTACATGCTGTCAGAAAAGTGCTTGAAAATGCATTTTCAGTTGAATTACACGATCCCCCCCCCCCCCAACACACACACACACACACTTATTTTATTTAAAGAGAGATTAATGCACTGTATGGTTCATATGCAATATGCAGACAATATAAGAATACTAAAGATATATAAGAATACTAAAAAGCATTCGAAAGTATTGTTTTCTATTTGATGTGATTAACATTATTATTCAAATTATATTACTTTATTTATTTATTTTTATTTATTTTAATTTTTTTTAAACGACTTGAAAGCATAAAGGCACAGAGAGACTATTAATTTCTAACTGTTTTATTATTATTACTAATATTATTATTTATTTATTTATTTATTTATTTATTTATTTTAAATTATTTATTTGTTTTTGTGCTAACGTTATAATTTAGTTATTGATTTTGACTATAAAGATTTTATTTAGATATTTTTTGTCAATAATTAATTACAACTACTTTTCAATTTAAAACTTGTAAATAATGCCTATCTATTTTTCTCTACACACACAAAAAAAGAAAAAAAAAAAAAAAAGAAAGAAAGAAAGAAAAGAAAAATACTGCAAAATAACAATATTTATAGCAAAGTTTTTAATTTAACGAACTTACTTACAACTGTAAATTAAACAATGATAAGTACATTATATATACAATTTTTACAGTTATACAATTTATAATTTTATACATTCCTAAACCTACTTTCTGTATATTGTATCTTTTTTCGTTCTTTTTTTTTTTTTTTTTTTTTTTTTGTAAGCTTCACTTCAATCATCAGAATTTGAAGACATGAATGTAAATGAAATCTACTAGACTTTGATGAAGAGCAGATGCAACATGTGGAATGCGTATACTGTAGTGAAAAAAGGCTCTAGACTACATTGATCACTCCATCTAATTCCAAGTTCTCCACTAGCAAAGAAGTAATAAGCACAACAGTTACAAAGGTAGAAACACTTCATTTATTTAAAGTGTGTTGTAAAAATTGAATATTCCATATTTTATCTTTTGAAGAAGAAATATTACAAATGTTCCTTCAATTTTGGTGAGGTTTAGTGGTTTAAAACAATATATAAACATTTTCTTTTACAAAAGAAATGGTAAAAACATGTCTAGATTGTTAAATTATATAATAATCTTTAGCTTTAGTCGTTGCTTTTGGTCAACGTTTACGAGAACGATTTTGACCAGCTCTGTTATATCGTAACGTAACGCAGTATCACTTACGAAGAATTTTTAGTTTTTTAGATATGTCCCGAATTGTATATCCCTCTTTTCGTAAAGTAACAATACCTGATCATTTTTCAAGATGGTGAGCGGAGCGAGTACGGGGCAAAGTCCCCTAATATTTTATATATTAAGTAATTTTTTTAAGTAGAAAATATGTTATTAAGTAAATAAAAATAAAGTTAACAGCGCTCTTTTAGCTGCTCCCAATCCAATTATTATTATTTTTTTCTTTTTTTTTTTTTTTATCATCAAATAAATAATAAGTTATTAAGAAATAAAGTTAACTATGCCCCTCTTGTTGCTCCCAAACCTAAATTTACCGATACCTTTACTGTTTGAAATGAATTGATCCCCTTTAAGTATTTCATTTTCCGTAAATTTTATATCTGAATTCATTTTAGCTTCCTTTTAACTGTTAATTGTTTAGTCGTAAATGACCGTGATTTTACTAGATCCACTGGTTTGGTTGTGTTTACATAATTCCCATTAAATTAAAATCATATGTTTTTATTATATTATTCAAACTAAACGTACAATTAGAAGACAAGTTCAGAATCATGTTCCTATCTAAAAGAATGTGTTAGTTCAGTTTTAGTTGACTTTTTTAATATAATAATCCTGGTGCCACTCCTATTTGGTTTGAATCCTAGGTTGCATCTGTTCCATCCAACATCACTGAATTAATATACTCTGAATCAATCAAAATTATTAAGTGTAAAGCTTTAATTAATAACGAAGATTCTAGTATTCTTCCTAAAATATGGTACATTTTAATCGCTCCACAAAGTTAGCTATTTTTTTGTAGGTTTCGTTTCCAACACCACAGAAGTTCTCATGTGCTTACATTCTGTCGCTTAAATTGATAATTTTAAAGTTTTTTCGAGTTCTAAATATATTTTTATGTTCTTTATAAGCTTCGTGCCTCGCTGCTGTTTAGATGTTATCTCCCCCAGCTGTTTCAAAGTTACAAATTTTTTCATCTACTTGAATTCTGTTTTTACAACTACTAGATTTATGAACTTCTCAAGCTTCATTTGAATTCAAATCGATTTTCTTCACAGGTGCATTCCAATTCCAATCGGTGAAGATTGTGATCTATATATATATATTAGTTTTATTAAATTTTCTTAGGGTTAATTTATTATGAAGAAATTGGTGTTTGAAGTTTAATATGTTTATTTCTTTCTTGTTTTTTTTCCACTTCATAAGTTTATTTCTCTCTTGGTTTTTTCCACATATTAGTTGAAATTATCAAGTCTTTTAGGTGATCTCGGGTATTGCATGCTGTACATTTTTAGTAGTTTGCATACAGCATGACAGAAAGATCACCTAATAAATTTGCATACTGCATTCATTCAGTGCTCTTTAAAAAGTAATGAATTTGTATCTTTCAATATCAAGTTGCTTTTTTTTTTTTTTTTTTTTTTTTTTTGTCAAATTTAGTCACTTTTTATAGTGTTTCGTGTGATACATGGTTTCATATAATGCACATTTTTAATTCTATATGTGTTAAAGATTTTTATCTCTTTATTTAAACATTTATTTCAGGAGCATAACCAGAGACATCATCTGAAATTAACCAAGGTAGCTTTCAGGGGTTGAGACTGACTTATTAGTTTGCTCAGTAGTCAAAAATTTATATTAATTTCAAAGTATCGGAGGAGAGCGGGGGGGGGGGGGGGGGAGTAATCAAACTCCCATAGCTTCCCTTCAGCTATGCCTTTGATTTAATTCAATGTTATCGTTTTAAATAATGAATAGTTTAGCTTGCAGTGTTTTATTTATTTATTTCAAGAAACTATTTAAAATGTTTTGAGAATAACCTAATTAGAATACATTAAAAAAAGAAAAAAACTGTTGTTTAAATAAAATGTTTAAACCTTCTAAATGTTAAAATTAAAACCATTCTTGTTTTAAATTTCAGGAACGTGACATTTGTGAGTAAGAATCTTTTCCAGTCCAATGGTATTCGAAAGAGTACAGGATGAAATATCAAAAGGATAAAACATTCCCACATGAAGTGTGTCATAGGAATTTAAAAAGAAAAGACAATCAACTACATCTCATAAAGACTACCAGAAATGAAATACAAAATTATTATGTGTTATATGCAGAACCTGTGATATGTATTTTACAAAAACACACAATTATGTTACTTAAAAGCACATGAATAGAGACACTTCTTGAGAGTTCAGAATCATTACCATCTTTTGGCAATAACTGTAAAACAAGTTGCTCATATAAAACTACTCTGTTATATAAAAGAATCTGGCATCAAAACTCGTCAAAACCTGTATCAAAAACTTTTCTCATACTTGTCATGAATGAGGAGAAAGTTCATTCAAAAACTCAATACAGTGTAGAACTCATAATATAAATATTACACATAAAAACAGCTTTTAAAAAAGACATAGAAAAAAAAAGAAAAAATAATGAAATTTCTAATCAGAAACTAATAATTCAAACGTTAGAGAATTTTAAAATCATTTTAATATTACTTGCAAAAACTATTAAAGCATTCAAAATGCAAAACTAATCTAAGAATAAAGTCAATTATGATTCTATATACTTATTTATGGAAGTGCAAATATTTGTCCTCTACATATTTCTCTGAAAGTAGACGCATTTAATTTATTAAAGCTTCAATCAAGAGAATGACTAGCATTATACTTTAATAAACCAATTTTTCCTATCTGGTTGACAATTTAATGAAAAATAAAATCCATGTTTTTCATTTTTACCATTCGCTGCAACAGTTTATGCATCAAGAATAAAGATGATGATGAATGTAAATCACTGAACCATTTAGAATAATCATCTCACCTAAATAATAAAAATGGTGAAGGATAACTGTAACATATCAAATCTCCATTTATAGAACATCCAATAGCTTACAGCATATATTTGGATTTCAAATCTGTAAGAATACTAATTTCTACATTTATTTCAACATGAAATAAAGTAGACCAGCATATATCGTACAGATATACCTTTGTAATAATTGAATCTCTCCCAGAAAATAAATAAACCAAACCTGCTTGTTTTTACCGTACCATGGAGATAATTAAGTTCATTATTGTATTAACTCTAAGTTCATTCCATATTAACTTTTGAAAATTTTCAAAAATGGCCACTAAACACACAGCTAGTTGCCAACTTTTACGCATTTTGGCAACAGGAAAATTCTAATAAAATTTCCATGTACCTTCATAACAGTTTTCGCTGATTAGATAAAATACAAAATTCCAATAAATTTTTCTAGTACCAAAAAGCCTAAAAGTTAGCAACTATGAGCAGATTATAAAAATCTGGAGTGACTCCACTCGACTTTCCGAACATTGAGTAATTAAGAGTTTTGTAGATAAAGTAAAGAAAGAGGAGTTGTTAATCAAACAAAAGAGAGAAAACCATAATAGAGTGTTTGAGTATTTTTCTCCATATATTACACGATGTTTTATTTAAGGCTACTGATCTTTGAGCCCATAGATCATAACGATAAAGATTTTTTCGTTGTGTCCTTGTAAAAACCTATAAATGCTAGATTCACCAAAATGCATATAGTTAGTGCAACAGCGATTTTAATATTCATTTAAATTTTCAGCTCAATTGAATAAGGCGTTTAGATGCTATCGCACTTTTAAAAATTTGGAGTGATTTCACTCGACTTTCCGAACATTGAGTAATTAACAGTTTTGTAGATAAAGTAAAAAAAGAAGAGTTGTTAACAAACAAAAGAGAGAAAACCATAATAGAGTGTTTGAGTATTTTTCTCCATATATTACACGATGTTTTATTTAAGGCTACTGATCTTTGAGCCCATAGATCATAACGATAAAGATTTTTTCGTTGTGTCCTTGTAAAAACCTATAAATGCTAGATTCACCAAAATGCATATAGTTAGTGCAACAGTGATTTTAATATTCATTTAAATTTTCAGCTCAATTGAATAAGGCGTTTAGATGCTATCGCACTTTTAAAAATTTGGAGTGATTTCACTCGACTTTCCGAACATTGAGTAATTAACAGTTTTGTAGATAAAGTAAAAAAAGAAGAGTTGTTAACAAACAAAAGAGAGAAAACCATAATACAGTGTTTGAGTATTTTTCTCCATATATTACACGATGTTTTATTTAACGCTACTAAACTTTGAGCCCATAAATCATAACGATAAAGAATTTTTCGTTGTGTCCCTGTAAAAACCTATAAATGCTAGATTCCCCAAAATGCTTTTATTTAGTGCAACAGTGATTTATAATATTCATATAAATTTTCACCTCAATTGAATAAGGCGTTTAGATGCTATCGCACTTTTAAAATTTTGGTTCCATAGATTATAATGATAAAGAATTTTTCTTTGTGTCCCTGTAAAAAACTGTAAGTGCTAAATTCACCAAAAACAATACAGATGGTGCAACTGTGACCTATAACATGTGTACAAATTTTTTGCTGAGATTAATAAGGCGTTTAGACGCTATCACACTTTTAAAAATTTAGCCCCATAGGCCATAATGATAAAGAATTTTTCTTTGTGTCCCTGTAAAAAAACTATAAGTTCTAGATTCTCCAACATATATACAGATTGCGTATCTGCGACTAATAATATGTGTATAAATTTTTTGCTCAATTGAAAAAGGCGTTTAGATGCTATCACACTTTTAAAATTTTGGTCCCATAAGCCATAATGATAAAGAATTTTTCTTTGTGTCCCTGTAAAAAAACTATAAGTGCTAGATTCATCAAAATCAATAGGGTTCGTGCTATGGTGACTTGCAACATGCGTACCAATATACAGCTCATTCGAGCAAAGCGTTTAGATGCTAGCGTGTTCACTCAAACACATACACACACACATACATACACACATACATACACACATACATACACACACATATACATACATCATCGTAAAAATAGTGAAAACGGACTCAGGGGACCTTGAAACGTATAGAAACACCAAAATCTCAAATTCGGATTTTTGACATGAATACAATACTTTCCTCACTATAATGTTCGGAAAGTTAAAAAAAAAAAAATTATTTTATTATTTTTTTTTTTTATGTGAAACACATTTATATGCTAATCTCATTAAATTGAAATAATAATTAATTTAGTAAATAAATAACTTTCTAAGCAAGTTTTTAATACTATAAAATGAAAAAAATCTCAATGGTTGTTCAAAATAATAAGCATATCCCTTCCTCAGATTCAGACGAAAAAAACCAGGCATAAGTACAACATTAAAGCAGCAACTATGCATTTGCACATACTAAGAAATTTAAAGTGGCTTCCTCTTTAATTTGACTTCCTCTGGAATATTTTTTGTTAAATTTCGGAAAAGTGTTGCTATCTACCAAACAAATAAAATTAAAAAATCGATTAAAACAAGGAAAAAATACTGAAAAAATTCCCACATCAAAATAAAAATAATATTAAAAGAAAATAAAGAAAAGTTGTTTGGTTTCAGTGCTAAATTAACAAACGTTAAAGGTTAGCATATTAATACATGAAAAATAAAAGTTACATCAAGACTTATAAGACAAAAGAAATAATAATTATCAAATTAACAAAGTTTAAATAATAATAATAATAAATAGACAAGAACATGCCTGTATTAGAAAAAAAAATGCAAGTACGGGAGTGATTAATTAAATGACGTGGAAAAGATCTAGATTCCACAATACTTCTTTTTGAAATTAATTAAAAAAAAAAAAAAAAATTAAAAATGCATTATATATTATATAACCAAGAATATATGAATCCCCTGTAATTTTACCGTATTGTTATTATGCCTTAACAATTGTTATTCAAAAATGTATTATATATTGTAGAAACAAGAACATTAACAGTCATTATTCAAAGATTTATTATATATTGTATAAATCAAGAATATATGAATCCCCTGTAATCTCATCATACTGTTATTATAAATTAACAATTGTATTATTTAAATTCTTCATTATTGGTTCTCCCTATGAATTTTACAAATAGCCATTCTAGCAATTTCAGACACTCAAAAAAAAAAAAAAAAAAAAAAAAAACCTTTTATGACCACATAAATTGATCAAAGAATTCTCAGAAAAGAATAAATAAAAAGCTATCCAATGAAAGGTCTAAAAAGAAAATACATACCCCAGCTAGTGGAGTGATTGAAAAAAAAAAAGAAAAGAAAAGAAAGAAAGAAAAGAAAAGAATGAATCAGAAGAAGAGAGAATCTTCAAAGTATGAGCTAGACAAAAAAAGAATGATCTTTGACGCTGCCGTGATACTACAGAAAAACAATCCTGAGCTTTGGAGGGATCCCGATTTATCTTAGCTGAGGTTAAATGTACCCTATGATGCCTCCTGTTCGATTCCTGACCAGCTGATGTGTGATGTATTCTACAGTGTCTCCTATTTCATTTCTGACCAGCAGATATTTGATGTGCCCTATAGTGCCTAGATTGATTAAGGAGACTTTTGCCTGAAGCCTTACTATAGACTACCTTTTACAAGCGAGATTCTGACAACCTAAACTTTCTATGTGGCCTTATGCGTGTATATTAGTATGGCTATTGAACTAAAAAAAGTAAATAAAATAGAGGAGCCTAAATTTGGGTTAGTCTATTATGATATATGATGTAGAATAATTTATATTAATCCTCATGTTTCTGTATTTAAATTTATGTTGTTATATTTTCAATAAACGAGAAAAATTCAAAGCAAATTTTGAAGAATTAACTCTTGATTTTTAGCCATTATTTTACAAACTGGGATATTACTCTCAGGATAAATATATTTTTTTTAGTTTTCGAGAGAAACCTTATTATAAATAAATGAGCAAAAAGACAAAAGGAAAAAATAAATTTAAAAAAGCGGCATATCTATGGAACATAACATAGTGAATTTCTAGGTCTATCAAAACTGAGGTATTTCATCTCGAAATCTAATGGTCACAATCACTATTATCTGAGATTTATATTTCTAGGTTATTGAAACTGAGGTATTTTATCTTGAAACCAAATGGCCACAATCACTATTACTTGAGATTTAAACTATTTTTATTACACAAAGGGGAAATTATTCTTTTATAAAATTGAAAGGCATATAAATAGGTTAGCGTGCTCCCACTGTATTTGATAATTACATTTTTTTTTGTTTCACGCCCCGATGACAGTAAATTTTACAGTTCTCTACTTCACGCAGTTGGAGTTCATAAACTCTCCATATTTCACTACTTTATCAGAGGAAGTCTTTTTTTCTTTTTTCTTTTTATCCCTTAGATTGATTAATAAATTTCAACCCCCCTTAGACAATTCCTACAAATGAACAATTTCAAGGAATTACATTCATTGAATACAACCTTCGATATAAAGAGTAAAAATCAATTTCAAATATTATGTTGAAAAGTCATCATGTCAAAATAATGTCCTGTTGAAAGAATAATGTTTTTTTTTTTTTTTTTTTTTTTTTTAATTAAAACCTTTTTGAGTAATGTATAAAAATGATGTAATTTTCTTTTCTTCATAAAAAATTGCATTTATTTTTATTTATTTATTTTGATATGGATATGTTTTGGTACTGACATATTTGAAATCTGTGTTGGATTAAAAAAGTAACACTCACCGTTGACTAATCATCTTAAAAACTCTGTACACCTCTGTCCTTCTTATATACATACAGACACACACATTTTCAATCCTAAATATATTCATGAAACATATACACACTTTTTCCCTTACAAAAAGAAGAAAAAAAGAAAAGAAGAAGGCAGGATATTTAAAAAAACATGCACATATATTAAACTGAAAAACTTTAGATATTTTGTGATAAGTACATGTAAGTAATGTCATATTGAATTTTGTCATCAAGCTTCTTTGATGAAAAATATAAATATTCTTCATATCTAAATAACATAAAACAAAAAAGACATTAAATAAAAAACCTAACATTACTTCGTGCGTCGTTTAAATCTTTCAACCGGGCACCCGGTCCTCTTCAGAACGACAAAAGCCTGGTTGAAAGATTTAAACGACGCACGAAGTAATGTTAGGTTTTTTATTTAATGTCTTTAAGTTATGTGTATACTTCGTTTTATCTATTTATTTTAAACATAAAACAATTTTATCATAGACTTAAGCTTATTTTTTTATTGGCATTGAAATAATGTTTCAATTTAATCTAATGAAAAATCAGTAAATAAAATCATTTACATATTATCATACATTATCATTATAAAATAGCTTGAAATATTTAGAAATATTTATTCATGAATTCATCAACCGTGAATATTCATTTTAAGTAAATTGGAGTGTAAAGGTTGATATTTTTATTTACCAACTATGTGAAAAATTCCCGGCTCTGGTATTTTTCACATAGTTGGTAAATAAAAATATCAACCTTTATACTCCAATTTACTTAAAATGAATATTCACGGTTGATGAATTCATTAATAAATATTTCTAAATTGAAATTTCGTGGTCTATGGAGTTGAGCTGCGATTAATATTGTCACTTGATACAGCTGCGTTTGCAGACTCAGTGACTTGGCCAACGAATATTATGTGAGAAATGCCTAGCTGGTTGTCAGCCAGGGTAACTCAGTGGTAGAGCATCCGTGTGTTAAGCGGAGGTGCCCGGGATCGATTCCCGGCTCTGGTATTTTTCAAATAGTTGGTAAATAAAAATATCAACCTTTACACTCCAATTTACTTAAAATAGTTTGAAATAACTGTAAAAATTTACATTTTTTTTTTTTTTTAATTTAATTATTATATCATAGACTTTTTTTTTTTTTTAATGGAGGCACATCTTTGAACATAAAGTAATTTAAAACCTCATCAAAATCGATTTAAATTATAATTAAATCTAAACACCAATACATACTAACTTTGTCTTTAAATAGCTCTTTTTTATAACAATTTTAGCAAAATAAAGGCAATCTAAAAAAAATTCTCATTTAAATTGCCACATGATCTATTGCTTATTTGTTATACATGTATTTATTAATTTTTACAGAGTTTAATATATACATTTCAAGTCAATGTGTCTAATATATAGATATACAGTGCATCTCACAATTATAGGCACGGGTTACTTTTTAAAGTAACATTTTAAAAAATGAAGCAATAA
The DNA here is from genome assembly GCA_963930645.1 of Salticus scenicus. Classification (NCBI taxonomy): domain Eukaryota; kingdom Metazoa; phylum Arthropoda; class Arachnida; order Araneae; family Salticidae; genus Salticus; species Salticus scenicus. The sequence continues at coordinate 247,910,966 of OZ005654.1, forward strand.
TCATGAAAAAAAATAAGCATATGGAATCAGAAATAAGTGTACTACAACAAAGAAATATAGTATAGGTTTTGCATAATTAAAAAAATAATAATAAATAAAAAAAACAAAATATGTTGTCTCAAAAATATGAAGACGTTTTAAGTATATGCTATTTAAATTCAAATTTTGATTCCATTTCATTGAATTATGTCGAAAATCCTATCAGGCATGTAGAGATTGTAGAGCTTAGAATGCAGAGCTTGTAGAATGTACTTTTTGAATAGCTATAAAAAGTACCAATTCTGCTCTACTTGTTTACTTGTTGCTTTAATTTCTGAATAGTCAAAAACTGAAGACAACAGGCATACACCTCTCGTGCAAGTACTTGAAGGTTTTCAATTGGACTTAAGTCTGTATTGATGGTTCTCCAGTCTGTAACAATAACTTGATTTTGCATAACTAAGGTTTTGTTAAGTAGGAGGTGTAAATCAATCATTGTTCTGATGAAAATTTCTGTTTCCTCCCCTAAGACATTTGCCAAATGGAAATATATTGCTTTTGAGGATATTTTAATAATATTCAGAGCAATGTTAATCATTAAGATCAGCAATATCCATTTTTCTGTTAAAACAGAAAGTGCCCCACACCATGAAAGAACTTGTAGTCAACAACAACAAAAAAAAAAACTTATGAAGTTCTCATCATTGGATGAATGAATGGTTAAATGTTTTCTTTAGTGACAAAAAAAAAAAAAAAAAATATATATATATATATATATATATATATATTCATTTTAGTTGGCTCTAATGGTTGGGCATGCTGTTTTGATGATCTATGTTGAGAATCTCATGAGTTCTTTTGTCGATAAAAAGAAGGAAGTTCTCTCATGGTGGGGGGTGTGTTCTGTTTCAACAAAACAACAGATATTGTTAATATTGTTTTTCTTAATGGTCGGATATTGCTCTGGGGATTATTAAAATGTTCTCAAAAGCAATCTACTTCCAAATGGAAAATATCTTAGGGGAGAAACTGGGAATTCCAACAAGACGATGCATTGATTCACACTTTTCTTCTTAATCAACAAAAGTTTGGTTATGCAGAATCAAGTGACTGATATAATATGGCCAGCCATCAGTCTAGACCTAAATGTATGTCCACGGCCTTCAGTTTTCAATTATTCAGAAATTACAGCAACAAAAAGAGCAGAGTCATTACAGCCACAGATTATCCAAACATATATGATAAAATTTTTAAAATAATTCAAAGAGATGCATCCAAAATTTGAATTTAAATATCAAACACTCAAAAAATATTTATTTATTTATTTATTTATTTATTTATTTATTATTATTATTATTATTTATTTATTTTTATTTATTTATTTATTTATTTATTTTTTTTTTTACTTTTCCACGAAAAAATCTGCAAAACTTATACTATATTTTTTTTATTGCAACACACTTATACTCTGGATGCTTATTTATTTATTTTTTTATGATTATTATTGCTTCATTTTTTGAACTGTTATTTCAAAAAAATCACTTGTCCCTATAATTTTGAGATGCACTGTAGAACCAAGTTCTTAAAAGATTAAAAATTTTGTACATTGTTCCTGCACAATGATGTAAGATATTTAGGTAAAATTGTTTTTGTATTTTTTTAACCATAATCATTCCATAACCACAAAGATGCTGAAGAAATTTTATGACACTTTTCAGTTCTTTTCCATTGAGTTGTGTTGTGATGTGGAATTTAAGACCAACTGTCTATTCTTGGACCTAGGCTTGGATGGGATATTCTAAATGGGACGAAGTTCTTTTTAAAGGTTTCTAACCCACATTCACACAATTTTTTGAGAAAAGCATGGACTTTGAATGGCTAAGCTGACGAGAGCCTTTCTCTTGAAGAACAGATGAACAAAAAGAAATCAACCACACTATCTTTTATTATGGGCAATTAAAAAACAAATACCATCCTTATAAATCAAATGCTTCCTTTATTTTTTTCCCCTTATTTAAGCAGTTTAATTATTATTACTAGTGGATAGTAAGGCTTTTTTTTTTTTTCACTTGCAGAATGATTTCCTTTATAACACTTTCCAACAAGGTTGAAAAGTGTCAATCACTTTGGCTTGTCTGTCTGTCTATGCTCTAACTCCTGTAAATATTCATGGAATTTTTTGAAACTGATATATGTTATTCGAGTTCACTATCGGATGTTCCCTATTCAAAATGGAGTAAATACCACAACTTGTTTGTGTACAGGGACACCCGAAAGCATCCCAAAGCGTTACATTCTATGAGAGGCATTTTTATTAACTATATTTTAACAACATTAATTTGCACAAACCTTAATGAAATTGAAATATGTTATTCAAGTTCTCTATCGGATGTTCCCCACTGAAAATGAAGTAAATACTACTGCTGCTTTGTGTATAGGGAAACCTGAAAGTATTCCAAAACGTTGCATCCTATGAGAGGTATTTCTATAAACTATATTTTAAGGAAATTGAAATATGTTATTAATATGCAGAAACGAATGATTTCTATTGAATACAGCGTGATTAGCATTACAATTTACAGAGTCACATAAAAATATTCAGTTATATTAAGGGCTGTTGCTGGAAATTTACTGGAATTGTATATTTGTTTACAAAAAAAGTTTTTAACACTTTCTAACAATTTTTAAGTGTAAATATGATTTGAATTAGCATTCCTATTAGTGTCCAAAAGTCTGTCTGTCTGCCTGCCTGCCCATCTCCAGCATCTGTAAATAGTTTCAGAATTTCTTAAAAATGATATACATAATTCAAACTCATTATGGAATGTTCCCTGTTTAAAAAGCATTAATAGGCTCTATACAACTGGTTTGTGTACAGGGAGACCCAAAAAATGCTTTGCGTTTTAGGAGAGACATTTTTATAAATCTCATTTAAATAACTTTCTACTGCAAAAATAAATAAATAACTAAAAAAAAAAAAAAAAAAAAAATCTTATTTAAATAACTTTCTACTGGGGGGGGGGGGGGAAGAAAGAATGAATGAAATACAGAAATCGACATTTATTGTTAATATGCTAAAATAGTGTTTTGTATGGAATACATATTATGCATAACCTTCACATTAACAGGTTGCAATGAAATATTCAGGACTGTACTTCCGTTTGTTTAAAAACATTAACAACACTTTCCAACAATGTTTAAGATTGATTATGAATTCATTTAGTCTATATGCCTGCCTTTCTGTCCCTCTGTCTGTCTGCTGTGTGATAATGTAGGCAAGGAATATTGAAGTTTATATAATACAACGAGTACATATACAGTTGAAAAGTATTAATAACCAATGTGTACAACATGATTTTCTGTTCTTGTTCATATATTTTTACGAATAAATAAATACAAAAATACACATATGCAAAATCCATTACGTCCTATTCTTTCACTTTTTTTTTTAAGTTGATTTTGTTAAAAATTGACCTATTGCAATCACTTAGTTTATTTAAATAGATAGATACTTATATATAATACAGCAATAGGTCTTGTATGTATATATATATATATATATATATATATATATATATATATATATATATATACAGGGTAGTTATAATTAACCAACTGACTGCCATTGATGGATATATCCAGTCACTCAGCTGGTCTTTTTCCTGCAATACATTTATAATTCAAAATTGTATAATTATGAAATTTTAGTTTGTTTTTCAAGTTTGGAGGTCTTAAATAGTAGTTATAAGGATCGTAATCATGTACACAGATACTTAATATCAAGTTGAATTGAAATATATATTAATATGGTTCATTTAAAAAATAATGCAGTGAAAACAACATTACAATTTTACTCTTTTCAATGGCAGTCAGACGGTTAAAGTTCACCTATTCAAAAAGCTGTAGAGCTGGTTCTACGGCTCCAAACAAACAAAATATGACTATTATGTACATGTGATGCAATCTGCAATTTTTTTTTTTTTTTTTTTTTTTTTTTTTAAGTAGAAAGAAGAAATTTTTCCTCAATAGGTGGTGGCACTGCACAAATTTCTAAGGAGATTTTTGCAGATATTTTGTAAAAAACAAAATAAAAAATCTGATGTGAACACCACATGACTTCCTTATTTCCTTATACACTCACTGAATATACATATTGTTATGAAAACATTAACAATTTTTGGTAAGGTAATGGATTCCTATATAAACAAGAAGGTTCTAACCATGAAAAAAAAAAAAAAAAAAAAAAAAACTGAAAAACTACTACTTTAACTACGAAATCCTGATAATAGGATTATATATACTGCCAAACAAATATACTAGTTTTTTTCAGGAATGGCTTATTACAGAATCTCTTGTTGGCAAATTCATAGCTTAGAGTTTAATGAAAATCATTCAAATATAGATGGCCTACTTTTGTTCTCTTTGTCGAAAATCAGAGGTGAAAAATGATACATTTTACTGAAACAATTAATTTAGTTAAAACTGAGAAAGAATTTACTAATTCTGGCTATCTGGATTCTGGCCACCAAATTTGATCACTAATCATGCCAAGTTGCGAAGTTTGTAGCCAACGCTGATTTTGGTCTTGGCATGGATTTTGGCGATTTTGCATCAAATTTAGCAACTTGGCAACCAAATTTGACAAAAATTTGTAGTTTAGGATTGCCAAAGTTTGGAGCTCAACATCCAATAAGAACCGAATTCTGGAATGTTCTAGAAATATTCATTGGTTTATAGTACTTTCTTCTATAGTGTTAAATTCTTTGAAAATTCTTTAAATGACAAACAAGACTAAAACACACATAAGTCCACAAATAAAGTATATTTGTGGACTAGAACCTGCTTATATATTAAGAATTACTTTCTACACTCAAAACCATTGGCAACTTTCATAACAATAACATTACATGCTCTATCTACATGCTGAATATTCAATAAAATGCATTTGTTGGCTAGAACTTGTTTATGTCTTTAAGAATTACTTTCTGCACACAAAAATGTTGGCAACTTTCATAAAAATATCATTACAGGTTGCATATTCATTAAATAAAATGCTTTTGTTGACTAGAACCTGCTTATGTCTTTACAAATTACTTTCTACATGCAAAATTTAGACAACTTTCATAATAATATCATTATGCTCTCTGTTATTAGATTGCTTTGAAATCTCTGTGATGGTAGGTCATATATAATGGCCAAAACCTTTGTATATTTGGTCATTATGAATATAATTTTCATAAATATCTCCAAAACAGAAAGTCACTTAAAGACCAAAAAGGGAGGTGCACAACTAGATGTTATAAGAAACCTATATACCAATTTGCAACAAGTCTAACAGTTTTTGAGTTATACAAGACACATACACACATACAGATGTCACAAAAAATCATGTAAAGTTACTGATATCTTGAAAATGAGAGCTCATATTAAGACAAAACTTGCAGGTGCACAACTAGACATCATGACAGTCCCACATTCCATATATAAGTTTGTAACATTCTACAATCATTCCTTTTTGGCTGTGTGAGATGATATAAAATCCATTTCGCAATTCACGATTACAATACTTCCTTATACTTTGTATAAGGAAGTAAAAAATAATTTTTTCAGATTCATTCTATCATACTTGATTAATTAAGAGAAACACACAAAATAGAATTTGTTTTTTATTTAAAAAAAAAAAAAAAACTGCAAAAATTGTCTTGATATTGGTGCAGCACCACTTATTGATGAAAACTTTAACTTTTTTTTTTTTTTTTTTTTTTTTTTCGATTTTTGGCGAGTGCATCATTTGTACTACATACTAGTGAAATTTTGCTTTGTTTGAAACCATAGAACTGGTTCTAGAGCCTTCTGATTAGGTGGACTCTACTTATAATAACTTTGTATACATGGAAAATTTGTCACAATGATAACTTCTAAAATTTTGAATCAATTTGAATCAAAGTTGAATAAGGAACGTACTTTGGAAATATCATGAATGAATTTATTGGCCAACTTAAATTTCCATATTGTTTTAAGATGAAAATTGTATGAAATTTCCATTTGAAAATTGTGTAAAATATATATTTATGAATCGATTCGCATGAAACTCAGTATGTACATAGCAACTTTAGAATGTAGAAAAAGAGGAGAAAAATAGCTAAAAATCCATAGAAATAGCATGGGACGAAAACCAAAAAATCTCACAATGTCAAGTGTGTTAAAAAAAAAAAAAAAAAAAAAAACGACTTGCACCGGAAGTAATAAAAGGACAAAATTGACTAGAAAAAGACATTGAACAGCAGGAACGGGTGGGCTGGGGCATTGGTTCTGTCGTCCAGGATCAATACGTCTCGCCTATTATGTATCAAGATCTTATTTAAGTTTATAAATAAACTGAATCTGTCATCTAGTTTCAAAATGATAGTCACTAGAACATTTCAAATTCATATAAAAAACATTAATGAATACACTTGCATGAAACTTCATATATACAAAGCACATATTAAAGCCTATACCAAGTTTACCAAGCAATTTATACCTGAGACCCTGTTTCTTATTTATGTACTTAAGAAAGAAATCAACCTACTCTTCCAAATAAAGCGGCAGAACTTGTTTTTCTTTTCGATAGTATAATATGTAATGAAGCCTCGAATATGGTTAATTATCAATAGTTGAGAAACTCAAGTTTTAGTCATAATTTAATAGTAGATATTGATACCTGTTTAAAAAATATGCATTACAATTTCTGCATAAATAAATAAAAGAAAAAAAAAAAAAAAAGAAACAAAAAAAAAATAATTGTGTCAATTTTTTACCCTGTGAACAATTTATACACCCTGAATATTTGTTTAATATTTTATAAAACATGCTGATAATAAGCCTTCAATTCTAAATACCACAAATAAGTCACAAAGACGTAAAACTTAACGGCCCTCTTCACTTATCGCCGCCGGAAGCCCGAGCCAATGTTATTCTATAGGGAAATTTTCTTTACAAATAACTTATTAACTAATAAATATTTTTAAATTCTGTTTTCACATTCAGAAAATTTCCAACTGTTAAATTGATGGACCTTTTTCAAAAATGTATTTTTTTAATTTTTAATATTTTATTTTGAAATTGCAAAATGAAAAAATTTCACATATCGAAAATTCGTATTTTGCAGCTTCAAAATAAAATATAAAAAATTAAAAAAATATTTTTTTTAAAAAAGGTCCGTCAATTTAACAGCTGGGAATTTTCAGAATGTGAAAACAGAATTTAAAAATATGTATTAGTTAATAAGTTATTTGTAAAGAAAAATTTCTCATAGAATAACATTAGTTTCGGTTTCCAGCGGCGGTGAGTAAAGCGGGCCCTTAAATGTTATCATAGACACCAACAGAAAAAAATTCTAGGGTGGGGCAAGACATTTTTTTATATTGGTTTCTAAACAATTTTGCTTTAGGAACATAGGGAAAGAGAATACTGTACTTTTATAAAGTAAAATGTTTTTTTTCCCAACTTTTAATTATTAAAAAAAAAAAAAAAAAAAAAAACTTTTTTTTCTTCAAAATTGTAAAAAATAATAATTAAAATGAATTTTAAAAATTTAGGGGGAGGCTATAGCCCTATCTTGCCCATACCTGCCAGAACCTATGAATGCTATTACATTGTGTTAATAATTTGTTTTGAGAAGCTGTATCCAGGAATAAATTATATATATTTTAGACAACACACCATGATTCACAATTTACAAATTACAGTGATAAATTATTTTTAATTGTCTGGAAAACCTGCAGTGACCGATTACAAAGAGAAAATGTGTAAACATTAATACCTCCCTTTATTTTATTGAAGGGGATGACTGAGTGCAATCAACAGAACTATTCATGTCAAATAAAGGATTTGTGAGATAGCATCAAATATAATACACCACGAAATGGGAGTTATCAAAATATATTTATCTTTATTAAGCACTCATCAACATGACATTAAAGGAACTGAGATATATCAAATATAGTATCCACATATATATACACTGATTAAAATACAATAAACTTGGACAGTTTGCATTTGAAAAAAAGAAAGAGAGAGAAAGATGGGCAACTTATATAATAGCTTAACAAACCCTAAAATTCACCTAGCAATAAAAAAAGTAAAACCATCACTGACCAAGTATAATTGCAACAGATCATAAAATAGACAAGATGATAAAAACTACTATGGATTTCCTACTAGAACAGTATAAATAAAAGTAAAATGAAGTAAATGTACATAAAATAATTTTAAAAGGTTCACTTTTAAACAAATTTTGATAATTACGATTTAAAATCAAATTTACATACAAAACACAGAAAAGTTCCAAATAAATAAAATTTCTAAAATTGTATGTAAAAAAATAGTGGTAACTCACAATGATAACTATAACAAAGAACGTTTATATATATCAGTTGAAAAAATCAAGACTAAAAAAAATTGAAAGCATATAATAAACATTGGACATGTTAAAATCAATGGCAATTTACAAGTCATTTTATATACATTAAAAACACATGTAATTAAAAAATATATATGTGCATAAAGGTATAAAACCATGTATGTTATAAACAGAAAACTAAATTATTCAGAAATAATGTTTTTTAATGTAACATTTTTGAAATAAAACGTTATATATGTATAGCATCACAAAAAAAAAAAAAAATGAAAAAAAAAAAAAAAAAAAAAAAAATGAAATGTGCTTTAATTCTTTATCTGTTAGAGATAAGTGTACAACATAAATTGAGAAAAATGTTCAAAATGAGGTATGAAATATGTATATAAAGAAAAAAGAAGTCTGTCCATTAATTTTTAAAAAGTTATATTTTTTAAATTTTTATACAACCCATACAATTTTGGTTAATTAGTACTTTTTTTTTTTTTAAATCAATCAAATTATAATAATAGAAAAAGCAATGACTTATGCTATGTTTCTGTATCTCTTTAAAGGCTATTTCTTTGGAGAAAATAGGGATCATATACAAACTGATAATGGAAATTTTCAGATCAAAAATATGATGACATGCAAATAATAATAAATAAATAAATAAATGCGAAATAGATTTAATTAAAATATTAAAAGATAAAATTAATTATGATCATAATTCGACAATATAAAACTAAATATTATTGAATGATTTTTAATTTTCGTTTTGATAAGTATAAGAAAAGTTAACTAAATTGCATTAAAAAGAAATAACACTAGAAATAATTCAGTGAATTGAAAAAGAAATCATCTGCATTTCATTATAGAAATTAAAAAAATTATTTTAACATAAATACTTGAAATATTTGAATCCCAGTTATATATATAATCAAAAAAGTTGATCTATTAGAATTTTATTTTGTAAAAATATGATAAATTTAAAAATAAAGCACATAGTTGTATAAATTTATTTATTTATTTATAAGTTTTTCGAATAAAAAATGGCAGTTTTATATGTTAGATATTTAAATTTCTATTTTGGTATGTGGCTTCTGTGCACAACGTTTAATTTTCAGTTAAGCATTACTCACTTTTTGTAATAATGATGCTACAATAAAAATAAAAACTTTCTAACTGACCAAATTTGTCTAGAGAAATCGTATAAAAACTTTAAAACCACTGCTTTTTGAAAATTCACTGTAAGATTTTTTATTATTATTATTATTATTATTATTAATGTGGTCTTACTTCATAATTTACTTTAAATATTTTTGAAGTTTACTACTGCTTTTGCATGCTTATCTCTAAAGGACAAAGAATAGACAGTGTTTCGATATTTTTAAGACACCGTCATTTTTTTTTTTTTTTAATACTCAAATGCTGACTTTAGTTTACGAATGCTTGCAATTAAGTGGGGGGTGGGAGTAAAAACAATATGAGAAAACAAAACACATAAATAAAATATAAACAGATATTTATAGCAAATTTTATGTTACTTTTTCTCAACAGCCCTCTTCACTTACCGTCGTTGGAAGCCCGAGTCAATGTTATTCTACGGGGAAATTTTCTCTACAAATAACTTATTAACCAATACATATTTTTAAATTCTGTTTTCACATTCAGAAAATTCCCAACATTTAAATTGACGGACCTTTTTTAAAAATGTATTTTTTTAATTTTTAATATTTTATTTTGAAATTGCAAAATGAAAAAAATTCACACATTGAAAATTCGTATTTTGCAGCTTCAAAATAAATATATAAAATTTAAAAAATATTTTTTTAAAGAAAGGTCCATCAATTTAACAGCTGGGAATTTTCAGAATGTGAAAACAGAATTTAAAAATATGTATTAGTCAATAAGTTATTTGTAAAGAAAAATTTCCCATAGAATAACATTAGCTTTGGCTTCCGGCGGCGGTGAGTGAAGAGGGCCCTTAAGCCTGATCAACAAAATAAGTAAATGTTATTGTGAAGCTTGACTTTTATATAAATAAGATTAACATTAAATTTTACTAAGATAGTAAAATACAACTTAAAACAGATCATTAAAGAATAGGGTGGGGGTGGAAGAGAGATATATTTCATGCTGCTAAAAATTAAATGGTGATTTTTCTAAAACAGTTTTTCAATAGTAACTTTTATTAGTAATAGTATTTCAATTCATGCACCTAATTAAATGATGGAATTCAAAATAATTGCATTTATAATGAAACTAGAAAATATGCACGATAAAGTTAATATATAGAAAAACTTTGAAAATATCAACTTCTTGTTACAAGGTACAAATCAGATCTATAAGGAATCCAGATTTTTTTTCTTTCAAAAACATATAAATAAAATACATACATTAAAAACTCACAGTGAACTATGATAAAAATCTTCAAATAAAACCTGTTAGTTTATTTTAAAACTAACTAATTTGCTCTACTTGAAAACCCAAAAATGTTTATGATATATTTTCAATTAAGTTGTAAATTTATGACTATTTGATGATTACTTATTCATGCTTTTTATTCCACAAAAATCACTTAAAAATTAGATAAGCAGTAGATAATTATACTCCACAACTTTTTTATCAGAAATCATGTAAATTACAGACTTTTACACTCTATACATATTTCACAAATTATATGAAAATTAATATATGCCTTTCACTGCCTTAACACTTTAACTTTTTTTTTTTTTTTTTTTTTGTGATTTGAAACGTAAAAGTATGCAGTTTAATAGCATTGTTTATTCATAGAAATTTAAGGATAACAAGTACATGAACACTGTGCTTAAAATCATTTTATTGGCATTGAAAAAAAAAAAAATCAGAAATTTTTACTTTTCATTATTTCTGTGAAGAGTCAATAATTATTAACGTGTCATACAGTTTCCTGTTTCATTAAAATAAAATAATATTTTATTAAGGGAATTCTTACACCTTGTTTGGTCTTACACCTTACAAACCAAATCAAACATGAAATAGATCTAGTTACGTTTAAAAACTGTTTACATTTCCCTCTTTAACAAAGTGCCAATGTCAAAATTCAAAGTTTTGCCATGACTGTACTTCTGATGTAAATTCTTCATTTTTTGGTAAGAAAACAGAATTTTGTACGTAGATTTTCAATATAACTTCTGATTAGTTCTATTTCTTAAGCTTTTTGATTTATCACCCATGGTTACACTTACCTAAGAATTTGATACACTGGGCAAGTGTATCCAAGGTAACTACACTTGTACTAAGCACCTCAACTTCATTACTCATATATTTTTATTTTGCTTTTTCAGTTTTGTCTTTTAATAAGATGTGAAATGCTAATTGAAGGCATACAAATAAGTTCACAATTCTGTAATGAGTTGAGATACTTAAAAAATTCAAAAAGTCTCAGATTTATGAAAGTTCTCACTATCTGGAATTTTGCTTTACATTTATCTTAATATACTGTATATGAGTATAGTAGGCCACGGCTGCACTTGCAACAAACCACTGGGCAAGTGGAACCACAAAACACAATTTATTTTTCAAGTAACAGTTAAATTATAAAAAGTAAAAAGCAAAATGCTATTATTTAAACCTAAAAATTAATTTTCAAAACTGCAAGTATAATAGCAACTGATCAAAGTGAAATCAAAGTTGAACTACATCAAAATGTTGTTACACTTTCCCCATTTCCACCTAAATATATATCAGTTTTATAAATTATCCATGATGTTTTCTTCAAAAAATAAACCCATTATTTTTTTTTTCTTTATTATATTTATGAATAGTGTTAAACACATTCCATTTAAATAAAGAAATTTTCTATTCTAAATTTTAATATCACGTATGAAAACAAAGATATAACGTAATTTTACTTTAATTTCAGTGATTAAATAAAATAAAACATAAAAAACTTCTTTTAAATTATAACAATATTTTAATATCTTTAAGAACAATTAGGATTCATTTAAACTCATAATTCATTATATTCTTAAAAATGTAAGTAAATGTGAAATATATAACATATATATATATATATATATAATATACAGTCAAATTTATATATACATTTAAAAATTCAATAGATTGCCACTCAAAACTTTACACATAAGTAACCCAAAACATCGATGATATGTTTCTTAGGTTACAATTACTTTAATCTACAGATGTAAACCACCTCATCCTTTGCTCCATGATTGGTTTTCTAGTATAAATATTTAAAGGCAATATTTATGCTTCATATGAGGATAGCCCTGAATAAATTATGACAGCAAAAACAAAGGTAATAGAGAGATCTGCAAACGATATTGACAAATACAGTAAATTTACAACAATGTTGAAAACAAAAAAATTTAAAAAAAAATTAAATTCACAAACAAACTACAGTATGATAATTTAATTTTTCATTTTAACATTTCTAACATTGATGTAAATTTACTGTATCAATTTAATGTCAACTAAAGATTTTATATAATGTATTCGCAAATATCTAGTCTGTTATAGAACTTTGTTTACTTGCGCTACTGAAAATGTTTAGAGAAATATGATAATGATAAGGAAATAAAATATGTGCAAAAATTTTGCCTTTTTTATTTCCTACATTTTTTTGAATGAAATTTTTGAGAAAGTTATTTTTTGAAGATTTTAAAAGAAGGGGAGGCATAGCTAACCCTCGACAATAGCCTCAGAGCTCCATGTGTCCACCCTACCTAAGCTTCAGTTACTTTTTTTGTCTATTTTTCCTGTATTTTACGGCTGGGTTAGGTTTTTTTTTTTTTTTTTTTTTTAAACACGCTTGTGACTGTGTGTTTTTCCATTTTCATTCAATGCGATTTTCGACTTTTTCTTCCCATTTTTCTTTTCATTCTAAAGTGCGGCAATTTTTCCTCCATAACAAACATTTTATCATTAATCAAACTCTATACAAGTAGTAAGTGTAAAAACAAAAAACAATATTTTTTTTTTTTTATACTTCATATATTTTTTTGCAATTTTGTATACATATATATATAGTAAAAATCTTTGAATATATATTCTTTTGAGGGATATATATAACAGGCAGGATTAATTATTTTAAGCAAGGGTCTTATTTATTTACAATTGCTTGAATTAGCATGATTTTTTACTATATACAATTTGATCTGTTAATTATTTACAGTGTATTAATAAAAATATGATATGTAGTGATTAGGATAATCAGAAAGCTTACCAAATGAAGTTGTGAAATATAAGTAGATAGATCATATTTCACGATACTAATTGCCAATGATTTTTTCTGTTTGTTGATATTCTGCCAAATGTAATTCCCTATAGCTTGAAAAATGGCGTATTATATAAAATCAAATGGAAAATTTTACCCAATAATGATATTTTAAGTTTCAACAAGCATGCATGTGTTCATTTGAGGCATATATGACTGTGATACACCTGTTCTTCTAAATTAACTGAAACAAAAGTAAAGAGTGATTTTTTTTTTTTTTTCTTTATAACTGACACTATTCACAGCCACCTGTAGCTGAATCTAACAACCAAAATGGCATCAAACTTGGTATGGTGACTAATATTGATATGGGAAGTAAAATTCAGTGAAAAAAAAAAAAAAAAATAGGCCCAAAAATTTATGATAGGGCTATTTATGGTGCTGTACAATGAAAAAAGTATTGCAATAATAATAATACACAAAATTACAGTGAAGTGTTAAGCTTTATTCACTACATTCACATGTGGCAAAAAAATTGACCACATTTAATATGACCATGCTCTAGTAATTTGAGCTGCATATTCACTTGAGCAGGCTCAATTTAGCTGAGAATATTTTTCAGAGCTGTCTACATGTTTTTATAGCCCAAATTATTGGCACTGTTGTCATACTGAATGAATTCCAACAAGAAAGAAATGCTACAGACACAATTTGAAATTTAGTGAACAGATTTTGCTAGAGATGCAGTTATAGATAGAAACTTGCAGGAGATGGATGGTTCAAAGTTTTTGAAGCAGTTGATTTTGACTTTAATGAAAAGCCACGTTCTAGGTGGTCATTTTTTAATCAATAACAATATTGTAAAGACTACAATAGAGCAAGATCCTATTTTGACATTAATTGAGGAAGTGGAAAAGTTTTAATTAATTCAGTTCAATAACCATATTTCGGATCATATTTTGAAACTAGGAATAAAAAATAAATATTCCAGATGGGTGTCACATTGGATTACGTAGGAAAATATCATAAGGAAGAGAGCCTACTGTGAACCCGAACAATATTTATTTTTCATTTTTTATGTAATGATGGTTTATTTTGCCTTTTCTTTCATCAAAATAAAACACATATATAAGTATTGTAATAGTTTCTGTGTGACATTTTTATTTTAATAAACTTTTGACTGTTGAGATTAACTTTTTTTAATATTAGATATGAACAATTTTCACTCAAAAATTACAGTTAATAGTCCAATAATACTAAAGTAAATATTCTTTCACTTTAACATACTATAAAAAATTCATGTACAATCGAACCTCGTTAACGTGAATCTCAACAGGGCTAAAAAAAATTTTCATGCTATCAGTAGAGTAGTTCATGTTATCAGAAACTAATATTCATATAACTAAACTAACCTTCATATTGACAGGGATTGTAGAAACAGTTCATGCTAAAAGTAATTTGTGTTAACAGTGATCACGTTAACGAGGTTCGACTGTATATATTATTTACTTTTGTTTTTTCTGTTAATACACAGAAACAAATGATTTTAATACAATAATTTTAATAATTCTATTTTAAGTATTTAAAAATTTTCTTAACATTTGGTTAAACTGTGAACTTTATGTATTTAAATGCATCAAATTACTTTTCCTACCAATAAATATTCTTAAAGTCAGAATAATATGTTCTCATACAAATAGATTAATTGTTTGATAATAATGATTGAAAGCAAGCAATGCAAAGAAGTGCCAAAGCATACCAAATAATACTGTAAAACAGGATTTTACAAATATTGCTTGTGTAAAAAGAACAATATGATAATTGTAAACAATATTGTTGTATATAATTATCATTTATTATATGTATAATCAATATAACAAAATATTTTAGATTTTTTTTTTTTTTTTTTTTTTTTTTTTTTTTTTTACACTAAGTACAATGCTAATTAAAATGTATATTGAAAACAAAAAAAGACATTTTTCTGTTATCAGGGCCAAATTCAGATTTTGCAAAATCATCAACATCCGGCAAAAATTTGGAGCATAAAAATAATTCCCAAAATATTTACAATATGATTAAATAGAAGAAAAATTCAAGGAAAAAAATTAACAGATGTTTAAAAAATTAATCACAAAAAAAAAAAAAAAAACAGAAAAATAAATTAATATTACATAATAATAAACAAATGATCAACCATGTTTATTCGTTTATTATGTATTATGATAATAAAAAAATTAATGTGTTCACAATAAGTTTAGCAAGACATTCACAAATTTGACAAAACATAGTGTGACAAATCTGGTCCTGCTAACAGAAAAGTACTAAAAAAAGTTGGTTTATGAATGAACAGAGCAATCAATAAATAATGTGATCTTCCATAATAATTACTACACATTTAAACGCATGACATAGAAAACATGCTGTTATGTATAATTAAAATTACAGAAAGAGCAAAAGATAAACAATAATTTGTTACTGTACTTTAAAAGACAATCAAAGTAAACTATCACTTTATTATTATTATTATATTTAAATATATCTTTGTAGTAAGTTAAGAAAATCTATATTAGTTTTTACATTCTCTCACTTCCCTCCTCTTTCCATAAATGATAAAATGAATGAAAAATAAACATCACTATAATCAGGAAAGAAAAAGTAAATAAAGATTTAGATATAAAAATTCTATACAAACTATGTACTATATAAGCTGGTTCATAATTGAAAAGATGGCTTAGGGAAAATGTTTATGAATATTTCTGGATAAATTTTTGTATGGAAGAAATACATTACAATGTGAATAACAGCAAAAAAAAAAAAAAAAAATGATCATTAGGAACTTATATTGAATGAACATCAGAAAACTTAAGAGGAATTTTAAAGACTATAAAGCCAGGAAATTGTAAAAGATTGTCTCTAAATCAGAATAAATAATAAAATAAAGAAAACTAAATCACAATTATTTTGAATGATATCAAAGGTATTAATTTTAAAACTTTCTGATTGACCTACAAGTGTTTTAATTTTTTTTATTCTTATTTATTTATCTTACACGCTACAAGTAAAAAATTGTGTGTATCTTACTATCCAAATGGATGCCATAAAATCTTATTCTATTTACAAAAGAAAAGAATAGTTCTATATTCATTAAAATTTCAATATATATTGTTTATACAATATTTAACATTCTTTAAAATTTTGAAATAGCAATATATACAGCCAGTTGATTGTTTGAATAGCAACTTAATAGCACAAAAACTTTAAGCTATGCTCATAAATTATAAGTACACTAGTCCCTCCATTTATGTAGTATTCTTTTAATATGAGTCTCTTTTCATGCAGTAAATTACAAATGTGTGTGTATTTTTTTATGAGTGAAATATTTTGTGAATGATATCAATTTATGCAATCTGAATTTATGCAACCATATTTCTTAGGTATCGGTATTGATTGCAAGATTGCATTGCACTAATCAGATGAATAAAATAAGAATTGGGAGTCCTGGCTATTGTTGTGATGATTTCTTTTTATGTTGTGAAAGTTATGAAAGGTTCATAAAATAATAAATTTAGAATTGTTGAAAACAGATATCATAATGGCAAGCGTAAGTTACGGAATTTATGGTATAATTAGGAGGGTGGGAAAATGTGGTAATAATAGACGCTGATAATGATAAGTTAATCCTTCATTTTTCTAAAGTTAATCCTTCATTTACAGTATAAAAACTTTTGTTTAAGAGTTAGAGGTTAATTTGCAGAGAAAATTATTTAGAGGAGGTTTACTAATAATTAAAATCCCTGCAAGTATAAGTACTCTTACGTGATTTTCATTTGGATAAAATAAATCCACGTTGAAAAGATACTTCTCATAAATGGAGGGGCAGGTGTACACAATAAAATTAAAACTATATTAATAACTGCCATAAAAATTTGAAACCAATATCAAGTAGCTTCAATTCAACCAATAGCTTCAATTCTTCAACAATATTTACTTTTAAGCTTGCTGTTAATTTCAAACATGTGAAATGCACCTGCTGTTGAAAGATGGAGAATAAGAAACTGTTTGCTTACTAAGTTTTTATTATCCAAAATAGATTATTGATAATAAACGAAATTGTGAAATACAGTTATTCCTTGATTAGTATTGTTAATTGTGTCCATGACATAGTCATTAAAATCAAAACTACAGTAATCAAAATATACATTCAATAGGAAAACCCACAATAGGTTCTCAGCTAATAACCTTAAAAATTCAATATACATAAATTAATAATATACTATGATATTTGTATGTGTTATTATTAGAAAGTACAATATTATAGCTTAATTTTAAACTTTTAAAATAAATTGTAACTTAATTTACATGAATCTTTATCAACATAAACATAGGAGTTAATCTTATAAGTGAAAAGACCATTAAGAAACGATAAAAATTGAAATTTGATGCACTAAATAATTTTCCCTCAAACAGTCAATAAAGTGTCTGGAAATATTTTATAAAACTAACTGTGATCTACATTAACAGAAACTGCATTAATCAAAGGACAATTGCATTTTTAAAAGTTTAGTTGGTTGGTTATCGAGAAAAAAGTATAGCAAGAACAATTTACTTTACAGATTAAATAAATCTATTTAATATATTTTGAATATATATATATTAATAAAAACTATTTGTAATAACTACCAACTTTTATGTTTATAATTGAATCCATGGTATGTAATTGCAGTTATGCAATAAAACATATTAATTTCAAGTTAAACTGAATCAAATTAAATCAGTCAATATACTAAGATTTTATCTGAGAGGAGAAAATTACAAATATGACAAATTCTTAAAACATTCATATGGTAGAAGTTATAAGTAATAAACTAAGTAAAATATACAGTATTTACATGTCATATTTTTAAAATGAGATTTTTTATAAGCTTGAGCCCATTTATAAGAGCAAATAATGCACTAAGATAACTATTTTGTTATTAGATGTTTTATCCTTTTTTCACATCATTATGCATATTCTTATTTTAAAAGTTGCCTTAAATTTAATATAAAAAATGCTCAGAAACATTTCGGTAGGAAATGTAGAACATGGGGAGGTTACAATGCTTTAAAAAAAAGGGGGGGGGGGGAGAGAGAAAGGGAGGAAGAAGATAAAGAAAAGAAAGGAAGAAGAAAAAAATGAAAAATTCTGAAATCTATCTTTATTATTATTAATTTATTTATTTACTAATTAACACATATAATAGTTTCTTGAATTTATTTTTAGTAAACTATTGGAGTTTAGCACCTTTTTGATAATATCTAATCTCACCGACAGCCATGGCCCATGTCGTTTTACGAGAAAATTTGTTTCCATAATTACTCATTAATAATTTTTTTTTTTTTTTTTTTTTTTAAATTCCATTTTCACTTTCAGAAAATTCACAACCGGTTAAATGAATACTCATTTTCGAAAAACTTTTTTTTTTTTTTTTTTTTTTTAATTTTATTTTTGATTTCAAAAATGCAAATTTTCACAAATTACATTTTTCTCCTTTTTTAACTGCAAAATGGAATACTAAAAATTTAAAAAAATATTTTTTTGGAAAATGAGTACTCCTTTAACGTTTGTGAATTTCCTGAATGTGAAAACGGGATTTAAAAAAATACATTTGGTAATGAGTAATTATGGAAACGAATTTTCCCGTAGAGTAACGTGGTGGTCGGCGAAATTAGGTATTGTCCACTCTCAAGGCTCCTTTTCTTGCATGTTATAAGCTTGAAAATAAAATAGTAAAAATTAAAAATGTATATTCTAGCAGGGAAAAAAAGAACAAATTTACCAGTTCTGGATATTTTTAATGTAAAAATGGAATTTTAAAAATTACACTGGGCAATTAATACATAGTTCTCATAAACTTCTCCGTAGAAAAACATGGAGTTTGGCTGTCAGCAATGCTAAATGGAGCATATTTTTAATTAAATTATAACAATATTTTTATGCAGAATTGAAATAATAATAATTAATAAAAAATAAATAATTACACAGGTCTGCAACCAAATAACTGTATAGGATTTTTTGACTGGTTCTTATAGGTTTTTACTTGATGAAATCAAAAAACAAAGTAAAAAAATTTCTATCACACCTAGTTTAGCTGCAAAATGCACAATTTTTGATTGAATTTTGTAAATTAAAACTAAAGGTAAAAAATACGAAATTGAAAATATGAGGGATGTGGGGGCAGTATTAGGGGATGAAACAACTACAGTGTGTTCTTAGAGGAGGGGGGTGGTAAAAAAAAATAAGAAAAGGTTTCACAGGCAAAAATAGTGATTACATAATATTATATATAGTCAACTCGCATTATAACGACCCAACGTTATATAGCGACCTTTTGAAAAGTCCCGATTGACTTCCAATTAAAAAAAGTTATTTCATATTTAATATAACGACCAGGAAAAGAAAACACTCTTTATATAATGACCCCATAAACAACTGTACTTCTTTCAATTTTTAGTTTTAGATGTGATCTTTACTTAAATAATAATTTTAAAAAAAGACGAAGAGAGAGAGAATTAGACGAATTTTACTTCATCAGGAAAATGAGATGCAGTTTGATGTTTGTCTTTTAATTGCAATCCGAACCACATAAGCTGTTTGGCAAGAAATTTCCAAAGAAACCATCAGAAATCACTTCAAACAAACAGATTTTCTCAAAATCAGGAAGTGTGAAAAAAATTCATCGAATGTTCCTCATAAAGATCATTGACAGTGGAAAGGTAATAGGGTATTAAATGTAGAGAATAATGAAAACATCAATTATATTCCAAAAATTAGTAATCCTGTAATCAAAAACGAGTTGCGAAAATACGTAATAAACCTTTGGATACTTTTGAAAATCAAAATTACGGAAATGAATAATTTGAAAGCACCATTCGTTTTAAACATGCTTCTTTGCAATTTCAAAATTACATCAAAACTCGATTATTGCTTTCTTCATAAAATATTAAATATGTAATTAGTTGTTCATAAATAGATAGGAGAATTTGATTTTCGAACAGTATGTACACAATTCATACTCTTTCTTTTCTTTTTTATTATGTAAATTTTATCAAAATAAGATTATTCTTTCATTTAAAATTTTTATGGTACCATTTATACTTTATGGTACACATATACTGTATAATTATTCCAAATGGTCATCTGGAATCATTATTTTCATTTTTGTCAAATTTATGAAAATTATAATGTTTCTCATAGGTTAATATTTTTAATTGATTTTAATTTTAAAATTTTATTTCACTTATAAATTCTAAAATACAATTCATATTTTATATGCAGTGTGTCATTTGCAACCATTATTAAACCAAATTGAATGAAAAAGGCATCATTTGAAATAACGACCCAAATTGAATCGTCCTGATGGGGTCGTTGTAACGTGAGTCGACTGTATATCATAAAGGAACTCTTTGCTTAATTATACGAAAAAATATGTTTAGTTTAATGTAATAAAATTCAAGTTTTTTTTTTTTTATTGCAAACCTCTTTATTTTGAAATAAATAAAATAAAATAATACATATGTGGTAGGTAAAAATGAAAGTCATTTTTGAATTCAGCATCCTCAAAAACAAAAACTTAAAAAAAAAAAAAAATTATGCAGTTGAAAAAAAGTTATTTTTTGCCGACCTGTGTTATTTTATACCGAAAGACTGCATAGAAAAAATATGTGACTTTTATGTTTTTTCTCAATTTTTTTTTTAACTTATTAATTTACCAAATTCTAAAAAATGCAAGTACAAGGAAGATTTTTAGTTTAACAACAAAAGATTTAAACGTTTAAAATTTATTAATTAAATATATAAAAAATTATTTTATAAACTCTCTCAATTATTTGAATACATTTATTCTAAATAAAGAATTTCAGGTAAATATATATATATATATATTCATTTTGTTAGAAAGATAATAAAACAAATAGAAAATGCATGTAACTTTCAATATTTGGTAACATATATGCATATTTACTAAAACTAAACTTAAAAAAAAAAAAAAAAATCTGTATTTAATACAATATTATAATTTGCAGAAAAATTCCTTAACAAAAAATTTATTCAAAGAATTCATAACTATGCCAGAAAACAAAAATGTTTTATAATGGTATTAACAATGGGGTTTCTTTGTTTTTAATTTAAAATATTTTACAATAATCAATTTTGAACAATTGAAAAAATAAAAATAAATAAACTTGCCACCTTACAAGCTACCACTAAACTAGGAAATTATTTAGAAATTTACATTTCACTATCACTTGGATATACAATGCATGTAAAAAAAGAAATTATACATTACATAAAGAAATATTTATGTTCTCAAGACAACATAAATTCACATAGATAAAAAAAAAAATCCACATACAAAACAAAATATCAAAATTCACCTTTAACAAACATAATAATTTAGTTTTTTTACTTACAACTTCTTCAAAACATTTTTTTTTTTTTTTTACTTTTTTATGTCTATCTGACATACAGAATCAACAAAATTGTCAAATTCACTCATGCTAGTCTCAAACATTTCAATTTGATTGGTTACCTCCGTAACCTGGTCTTTCAAGCTCTTTTGGCTGGTAAGAGAGCTTAATGGTGGAGGTGTTGACTGGAGAAATGTTTCTAAATCACTGTCACTATTGTAATTGGCAAAGGGTGGTTTCTAAAAAAAGAAAAAAAAAAGGATAGAAAAAATTATTATAAAAAAACTCATTTCATCTTGTAAAAATATTGAGATAGATTAATAATAATAATAAAGGGGACACTGTTTTCGTATAAATTTAAATTGAAAAGAAATAGTCAATAAAAATAACAAAATATTCAGTACTTAATTTTATGCAAAAATTCAGGGCTTAAATTGTAACAACTACTGTAATTTAGTGTATATAAGCCGCACTGGCAAATAAGCCACAGCTTATTAAAATGTTGTGAAAAAAAAAAAAACAATGCTCTTAGATAAACCGCACCGGAAGGTAAGCTGCGGCTTATGCAAGTACTGTTACGATGATGTGACAGATAAATAAGGAAAAAAGATATCAGTCTTCTGACATCTACGCAGGTTAGTAGAAATAATAAATTATTAACTATAAATGAAAATAATAAATTATTTAAAAAATAATTCGGTATAAAGAAAATAAAATCAAACTATACCAGTATGCAGATGTAATGCAACAAATATGAGAAACACGGGAACAAGATGGGGGAATCCGGGCATATACACAAAGTCATAAAATTAATTAATTATAAATAAAAGTAATAAATTATTTTAAAAGGCACTGTATAAAAAAATAAATAAATAATAAAATAAAACCAAAATTAAAGCCAGTATACAAATAGGATGCAAAAAATCAAAAACAAGGGAACAAGATGGCGAACTCCAGATGTATATTCAAAATAAGAGATTGTTAGTTAATAAATAAGAGATTATAAGCGTGAATCAGTGCTCAAGAAACTCGAATACTAAACTTCCGTTTTCGGGGAAGATCGACTATTCCAAGAAGTATGGACAACAGAATTTGGCATTATCATTAGATAGCCCGCACTGATAGATAAGCCGCAGTAAACAAAAATCAATGTTTTTTTTTAAGATAGTCCTTGGTTCATCTTCACTAAATTACGGTATGTTTTCTATCATATAAAAATTACAGAACACTGCAATATTACATACATGCCTAAAAGATTATTTGTAATAAGATGTGGAAAAATAATTAGATGCAATATTGTAATAAGATGCACTAAAAAAATAGTGTTAAACAGCAATTAGTAAAACTTTATAAGCTAACATTATAAATTAAAAACAAAGACCACAATTATTTTAGACCAAAATAATTAAGTACAACTCTTGATCCGGAGGGGAAAAATAGACAGGAGTGCAGTAGTTGAGTGCATGCTAAATTAAAAACAAGTAGTTTTGAAAATTCTTAATAAAAGTATTGTTTTGATTCAAAAATTCTAATATCGAGTTTTTACCTAATTTATATATTTTAATGTCTCCTGAGTTCAAAAATGTGGTTTTGGGCAACATTTATGAAATTATGTATCATCACTATGATTATGAAAAATATGATAAACTTTTTGCCTGGTACGTTTTGCCTGTTTACTTTGTACTCTTTAGCCATATTTCCTTTTTGTAAAAGACCACTAAATTCTTTGTGAATATTAAGCAGTAAATAATTTTTGGAAAAAAGCGAAACCACTTGAAATGCATTTAGAACAAGCATATGTAGAAACATGGATCTACCATAAAATATTACAAAAGCGACCCCCACCCCCCTGGATTAAATGCCCCCTCTGCTTTTTGCCTGAATTCCATTTGTTTTGAATAACAAAATAAGCACCCTTTATGCTCAGCGGTAGACTCTACCTGAATAGGAGACAGTTTTTTTTACATTATTTCTTTATTATAAATATGAACATTGGTTTGTTTTATAATAAATTGGATACTGGTATTATTTAAAAATGGAAAATGTAAGCTTCTTAAGATAGCGACAAATATTTTAAAACAATTCATTGGAAGTGGGGAAAAAAGGTTTCCTGAATATTTTCAGATAATTGAATAGCTGATAACTAAGAGTTAACTGTATTTATTTTTTATTTTTTTTCACTTCAACTTAAAAAATATGTTTGTTTTGTTTTAGAATAATTGTTTGTGTCACTTAATTTTACCAGGAAAAATGTATGTTGATTTCTATATTTTTGAAGATTTTTACTGTTTGCCCAACTTCTCCTCAAATATATCCCAAATTTCAGGAAGATAGAGGGGGCACTTGAATGGTATTTTGTGGTATGTATATGATTGATGGAGAGAAGAAGCATTAACAAAGTCGATCTTAGACTGCATGAGATTAAGTATGAATAGTTCAAAACTTTCCTGGGGAAAAGAAGTCTTGAAATCCATGTGACAATATGGAGAATAGCAAAATTTAATTTTTTATAATTTGAATCAACAAAAATTAAATATGTCAACAAAAATCTTGGATTTTCAGATTTAGTTTAAATTAAGCAATAATTTGAATTATCTGAGTTCAAATTAATGGGAATTGACTGTACAGAAGGTGATCAAATTATTAGAATTTATTTATTTATTTTATTTATTTTTAACAGTTGTTTGATTTTCTAAAAAGTAATAGGGAACGAAATGGACTGGAACTTCGGACATGAAAAGAATATTTAAAAACTCACATTTTCCAATACTGATTTACTTCAGAGTGCAAGCAGGAGACCAACCACAAATTCAAGAAGGGTGCAAATACTTTGGATCACCCTATATCATAAAAAGCTACATATGACTTGTAATTTTAACACATTGTTGCACATACTATGTACAGTATTTATATGTTTTGTTGTGGGGATTGCACATTTATTTAAGCAGATATAAAAAAAGAAATTCAAAAATTATTAATTTTTTTGTCGAGTATTTTTCTTTATAACTAGAACAGATTTCCATAACATTGCACAAAACTTGCAGAAAAATTGATACAAACATAACAGAAACATTATTCTGAAACATAAAACTCACACATGTAATATGTGTTTATGATAGAAATTCTTATTACATAGGTTAAAAGCTAGATATATTGGGCAACTTTTCTTGAAAGTTCATTTGAGTAGAATAAAAATTAAACAAATTGTCAGCAAAAAAAAACGAGTTAGATTTTAAGTATTTTCCAGAGTGGAAATTTCAGAAGGGATTTTTCAAATGCTACATATTTTATTTTAAGATCCAATTATTTCACCCACATTTCAAAAGTTCGTTTTTGTGAAAAACCCCTTATAGGCTTGTAATTTTAACATATGAGTAGAATTTTAACATATGAGTAGTTTTATTTATTTACAAAGATTTGAAGTTTATAAGAGTTTTTTCACAAAAAAGGACTTTTTTGCAAAAGTTCTTTTTATGGATTATGGATTTTTTTTTGCAAAAGTTCTGTTTATGGTTGAAATACTTGGAACTTCAAATTAAATACGCAGAATGTGAAAAGTACCTTATGAAATTTCAACTCTGGAAAGTACCTAAAATCCAGCTTGTTCTTCTGCCAAAAATTTGCTTAATTTTTACTCTATAAAATGAACATTTAAAAAAAGTTCCCCAATGTATCTAGCTTTCAACCTATGTAATAAATATTTTTCTATGTAACGTGCATGTGCAGCAAAAAAAAAAAAAAAAAGAAAAAAAAATATTTACCATAAATGCTCATATCTCAGCAAATATTACATGTGTGAATTTTGTTTCACAATAACATTTCTCTAATATTTTGTCAAATTTTCTGCAGGCTTTATACAATTTTATGGAAATACGTTCTAGTTATAAGTAAAAAAACTTGACAAAAAAAATTAATAAATTTTTAAAAAAGATTTATATCTGCCTAAACAATTGTGCATTTCACACAACAAAACATATAATTTTTGTACATAACGACATAACACGTTAAAGTTACAAGCCATTTGTAGCTTTTTATGATGCAGGGTGATCGAAAGCATTTGCACTCTTCTTCATTTTGTTATTTGTCCCCTAATTGCACTCTGGACTAAATTGATAATGAAAAATGTGAGTTTTTAAATGTTCTTTGCACATATGAAGTTCAAGGCCATTTTTTGCAGTATTTTTTTAGAAAATCGAAAAAATGTCAGAATAACAAAAAATTCCTAATAATTTGATCACCCACTATATATAAAATGACTAAAATGATTTGACTCTCTCTCACTCTCACTCACTCACAAACTCACACATATAGAGTTCATGCCAGTATGGCAGCTTTTGGCAATTGTTACCTAATCATATGAAAATGTTTTCAAAATCAGAGTTATGGTAGACATATCTGTTACATAAAATAATTTCATAAGCAACTTTTTTTTTTTTTTCTTTTTCATCTTCTATTTTATTAGAAAAAATTGAAACAAATATTATTTTGATATTAACAAAATATCGATAAAAAATACTTTTTTAAATTTAAATCCACACATTTAAAATAAGCTTCTAAAAATAAGCATCTAAAAATAAGCATACCAATTCAAAATGAGTAAATGATTTTTATTGATTTATTGTAAATAAATGAACATTTTCTTGATATCATTTTAATTAAAATATATTTATTTATTACTTACCACGTCCAGAAGCACAAAATCACTACCATCTGAAGTATCACTGCAAGATAACCTCTCAAAGTCTCTTTCAATGCATTCTTCTTTATTATCTGATTCATGAATATAATTTAAATTTGAGTCTGTTGTAACAACATTGTTATCAGATGATGTCTTTTCACTAGTATTAACTCTTGACAAATTTAAAAATGGCTTTTCAAGAAATTCCAACTCAGGAAAGACTGGATCAGGAAAACTGCTGTAAGAAGCAAATGCACCAACTTTTTGGCATATATTAGAATTTGAGCAAGGAGATTTCAACCTAAAAAATCATTTTTTTTAAATGTAAAAAAAATGTCTCATTTCATTTCAAAAAAAGAAAATCCGACAGATATAATCCATAATACAAGTATCCACATCTCTAAATAATATGTTGCATGAAAATTATTTCTTAATACAGCATGCATTATTGTTTATTTATTTATTACAACTAAAGTGTTCAAAAATTCATATAAATGCAGAGAAGAGTGTTTAAAATTTTGCACCACTAATTTTAACATAAGTTAAATCCTAAGTTTGAATGATCTCTCTTAAAAATAATAAATAAAGCACTACAATAAAAAATTTAGAACTTAATTCCAAACTAAGTAATGCCAACTTGTAATTTTAGACAGATTGGAGTAACTACAAAAAAAGAATAAAAATACTTCCCTATTTCTTTTTAAATGAAATTAATCATTTTCAACATGAAAATAAATTGAATATTTTTCCAAGGAAACTTCAATTATTAAGGTGTAATATATTTATTTAAAAATACTTTTAGTCATAATCTTTCATGGATGCCTCATTTATTCTTAATCTCACTTTTAGATGGCACACAAATAATATTTGCAACATGTATATGTGATGATAAACATGCAAACACAAAGTCATGGATTAAACTGGTAATACATAAAAAGAAAACATACTTTTTACCAAGTTGAATTCCAGCTAAGCATTTTTTTGGACTCATATCAACATTAAAATAATCACTTTTAACAAGAAAGTTTTCCTTTTCAGATTTTTGGGGAGCTATTATCATTTCCAGCTTTGAGCGATATGTAACAGTCATGCTGACTGTACCAATGGGAGTGTAAACATCTCCTATCTTTCTGTGTTGTGGACATGCTCCCAGCAAATCTAACTACAAGAAGAAAAAGAAACAAATTAAAGTAAGACAGAAAAGAATAAAACATTAAAAAAATATTTTCTCAATTTAAACTGAATATTATAACAACATTTTGAGTAGGTATTTAACAGACAAACTTTTAAATAAAATTATTTATAGAGGGAAAAGAAAATGGGTAGGAGGAGAGAAATGCCACCAGAATAGAATTTAATTTTAAATAAAGACTAAGATATCTTGTATCACAAATTTTAATACATTACCATTTTTTAAATTAAGCATTTATTGTACATACCTGGTAATACAAAACAGATATAACTGATCATAGAGATAAACTTTTAAATAGAAAATTTATTTAAATCAAGAGTATCACTTAGATATGGTAAGAAGACAAAAAAGCTATTTTAATTAATTTCTGTGAATGAATTAAAATATGCTGTTGAAATATTTATGTAAAAATGACAACTTACACTACTCTATTTTATTGTGTTGAAGGTCTTTACTTTGATTTAAAATATATATATATATATATTTTTTTTTTGGGGGGGGGGGGTTCAACTATGAAATAATAAGTTATACAATGAACAAGTTTAAAACTTTACATGAACTGATGACTGATAAATCTTCTAGAGACCATCCAATAATTGCATTATACTTTATCCTTTAATTATAGTCTGAGGAGAAAAAGTGTAATGTAGTTTTCACTGTAAGTTCTTTATAATGTACTAAAACAATGAGTTTTTCACTATGCATTTTTAAAGGTAAACCTCATGCCTATTACATATATGACATTCATACTTGAAGAAGCAAGCTTAAAATCTACAATTATGCACATTTTAAATGTATGCTTATTAGGGGACAAACATTTGCAACCTTTATAGTTTAATTATAGAGTTAAAAGAGAAAGTGCAAAGTTTAACAAAATATGACAAAGAAAGGGATATAGTTAGCATGTTGTAAAATTATATGTAAAAAAGAAAAAATAATAATTAGACAAACATTGTTTGCTATTAGCAAATGAAATAAATAAATAAATAAAAATAAAATAAATAAATAAAAAAACTGGCATTAGTGGATTCTGCTCAGTTCACATCATATATATATATGTGCTCATAAATTTCCAATATTGGCAAAGAATTTTAAAGCATGTAGCAAAGTCGTCTCTTGGACAGATTATGAGAATTTAGAAATGACCAATAAGTTGATTTTTGCTCAGCAGTTCTCAACTGCTGTTCTAAAAGTCCTGGGTTGAACACTAGCTTTCCCCAAAGTCACCTGATACTGGTGAATGGGACATGATTAGTATATCATAAATATTCCCATTCTGAGACAAAATGGCAGCACTACACAAATCACTCCAGCATGTAAAGTTTGTGAATACATCTCAGTTCAAAACCTATGACATCGACATCACTCATATCCATAACGTCTACAGGGCTGACTTTCTGCCGGCAGAAACTCATTTCATGGCATTACCTAAGCTTTTACACTAGTATTGAACTTTAAAATACATTTCATTCTGAATAAATAGCAAATAAAGTATGGTGAATACTTTGATATGTATATATATTGGTTGGATGCTTATGCATGAGTATGGACCTCATGAATTCATGGGCTCTACTTGTGAACAGGGGACTATTCAAGCTAGCAGAGGCTCTGCCATTTTATGAGGAATGTGTAATTGGTGCGATATGGGACCCCTGATACGTTTAGATACAACTCTGACAAGTGACAGATGTGTAAGCATTCTGTCCGATCACCTGAAATCATTTATGTCGTTTGTGCATTCTGACAGACTTGGACAATGTGATGCTCCACATATCAAGACTTGCTACTGAGTGGCTTCAGGAACACTCTTCTGACTTTAATAAAGTTCCATACATGAATATTTTTCAGTATATCTGGGATGCCTTGCAGTGCTGTTCAGAAGAGATCTCTCCCTTCATTTATTTTTTTTAAATTTGAATTTTGAGTTTTAAAACGGGAATTTTCACTAAGTGCACTTTTCTCAATTTTCAGTTGTAAAATGAAATATTAAAAATTCAATTTTTGGAAAACGTGTACTAATTTAATGATTGTGAATTTTCTGAATGTGAAAACAGAATTTAAAAATATCAATTGGGAAATGAGTAATTATAAAACAAATTTTGCCATAAAGTTACATGGGATCTGGTGACTGGAATATAGTAAGAGGGAGTTAGCAGCCTTAATAATGATCAACTGGTTAACATTCTGCTTAGAGCTAAAAAAATATATCAGGTAATGAAGAATTTTTGTAATCACTTCTACAGTTAAAAAAATAAATAAATAATGAAAAATTATAATTTTACTGATATATAATTTAGATCAAAATACAACTTACTTGAGGTTCACTAAGATAAATTCTATACATCATTACATGTGTCTCAGCACCTTGGCGCATAGATAATTTATAGGCAGGAATAATTCGAGTGATCGTTATGGTAGATTTTAAAAGCAACATGAAATGTCCAAACACTGTTTCAGAATTAGCAAACATCCGATGGTTCTGTTGGAAATATTTTTCAGACAATTCCCTTTTTAAGCACCATGTTTCCAGCACCAAAGTATCCCCATCTGCTGTTTTTAGTGAGATTTCAATGCAGAAAGAAAAGGGTTTTAACAAATCTAGAGTTTCACAGACTTGATTAGTCCTGGTTTGAATTTCTGGATTATTTTCAACACCAATTTGATACTGAAAAGAAAATATAATTAAAGAAAATAATGGTAATCAAAAGTTGAAATATTATATAATCGAAAATTTATTTCATTTTTCAAACTCTGAATTTTATATATCTCGACTCCCTAAATTAATATCTTAATCATACATTTTTATGGTCATCGCCAAACAATTTTGTTTAAAACATAAATCCACAAAGGTAAAACTCAAATAATAATCCTAGTAATTCTGCGTTATGATGAACATTACTTCTAGTTAGCTAACTTTTTTTTTTTTTTTTTTTGAGCACAAGGAAAATTGCAATTTCACTCTTTACAGAATGTATTAACAATATAAATACAAAGTTACTAAATACTACAAAAAAGTCTATTATATTGTAAATTAGTAAAATAGAGATGCACTATTTATAATATTTTGAATTATATAAAGACAATTTTTAAAATCAAAAATACTAAACATCAATTAAAGTTTTAAATGAAAATATAAATAAATGAAGTATAAACTATTAATTAAATAAATTAGAAAATACAGAAGTCGTTGTCTGAGGAGAGCTGGGTGCCCAGCTGAAAATGTTAACGACAAAACAAGAAATAATATTAAGGTTTTCTAATTTATTTAATCATTTAAAGTATTGAATTATAAAATTATATTTTTTTTTATACAATTACTCTATTTTGAAAAGAATTACGAAAGGGAGGGGTGGGGGAGAATTTACAGTCTACATATGTATTAAGCTATTATTTTTAATAAAATTGTCTTTTTTGTTTTTTGTTTAATTTCAGTATATATGTAAGATTAATTTTTGCCAATATTTTATTATATTACCACATTAATTTATATAATTCAGCAATAATTCCTATTGGCCACTATTTCGTCTCTAGAATACTCTTCCCTATCTACATATAGGACCAATAATCTAACTTGTCATTCTGAATTGACGACAGTGCGCTTAATGTTACCAAAATGCAGTTTACTTACTTAATATTTTTTACACTGGTGTTTTCAATGTCGTGCAAATATTTATTTTATATACCAGTATTTCTAATAATTATTTTTTATGGTTGCCTTTAATTTAGCTTTTATAACTTTCAATAACTTGAATAACTTTTATACTCTCAATGTAATTAAGCCTGAATTATCAATGTTTTCTTAAGAATTAATGTGAAAAAACAAGAAACTTACAACTTCAGAAGAAGATGGTTTGATGATAACATTCTTCTTTTCGCCACATCGTGACTGAACAATCACTTGGGGTACTTTGCAAAGAAAAGCTTTCAAATATTTTAAAGCACATTTTTCAACTTTACTTAAATTACCGGAATTCTCTACAGCATAACTCATAATGAATGATTTTCAATCATCACCTAATAAAACTGGAGGAAAAAGAGAAAAGAAACATATAATATAGAAAAAGCAAATCAAAGAAATAAGCAAGATAATCGATAAAATCATTTAAAAAATAATTGATAAGTCATAACATTCACCAAAAATGTATGGGAAAAGAAAATAATAAAATATTATTTATTACTTAGACTTTATATTTAACTTTTTTTTTTTTTTTTTTTTTTTTTTTAACTTCACATAAATACAGGTTAGGACCTTTTAGAAAGATAACCCATAGAGGATACTCACTCCACCTATAAACCTAAGACTCTAGCAGGGCCGTGCCTACACTTTTAGCTGCCCTGGGCGAAAGATTTTAGCCGCCCTTATAGGCGAAAGATTTTAGCCACCATACTAGGCACTAAAATTATTTCCCTCCTTCTGCTTCTGAAAACTATCCTTTAAAGCCGAAAACTGCCAGGTTGCCACAGATGAAAAGTTATCAATTATTTTTTTCTCTGTTTTTAAAATAAGCCTCCAGCGACCGAGTGGTTTTGCGCTCAAAGCTGGTAGACATGAGGTGCCGGGTTCAATCCCAAGTCGCGCTTGTCGGCCTAGCCGATCCGAGTTTTCCATGGTTTTCTCCGAAACTTATGTAATTACGGGCTAGGACCCCTTACAAAGACCCCCACGTAGGGTACTCCTCCTCAGGTCTAGGACCTACAGCAGTCAATCGGCCTTATTCCCAAATCCAATCCAATCCTGTTTTTTTAAAAAAATCTAACAATTTTAGTAAACCTAATTTTTAGCTGAAATTTTGTTATTTTTAGCCGCCCCTAGCTGTTAGCCGCCCTGGGCGACCGCCCCGGTCGCCCCCCCCCCTAAGCACGGCCCTCTTTAGAGTAGTCAATCGACCTTAAGCCATACAACCAACTATTTTTTACAAAGTAATTTTTTTTTTTTTTTTTTTTACATAATTAAACTAGGAGGCAGGGAAGAAATCAAAGACATTAGCTGCAGGGGACTAAGGTGGTTTGAAGAGTCTCAGACTTACTACTTTCTAGTTTGTTTCAATGGTCAGAAATGAAAATGTATTTAATTTTGCAATATGAGAGGGTCTCAAGACTCATAACTTTTCTTGGCTATGCATTCGCTTGGAGAAGGGGGTTATGAAGATAACAAATTATAAAATAAAAGTCAAGTAATTAGTAAAATTGGGTTAATGCTAATAATGCATAATTAATAATTATATTATTAATTAACTGATGTTAAGAGAAATAAATTACAGTCGAATCTCATTAACATGAATTATTTTAACATGAACGGTTTCTACAATCTCCATCAAAATGAAAATTAGTTTAATTATATGAAGATTGTTACTGACAGTATGAAAAATGAATTACTAATAACATGAACAATTTTTTTTCTTTCTTTTCTTTCCTCTTGCAATACACATTAACAATGCTTGATTGCATTTTAGAGTCCAATTTAAAAGCATTTATTTGGCCAATAAAATTCACTTATATATATATATATATATATATACATATAAATTAGACACAGCTTTGTTGAAATTTTTTGTTTTGGTTGTATATATATTGCTAGTTTTGCTTATTAGCATTTTTTTTTTTTTTTTTTTTTTTTTAATTTTGCCTTAAAAATTAATTTTATGACAAAATTCTGATTTGGGGAGTTTTTTCTATTTCTATATATATTTATAATATAAGTATGTTAGTTTTCTGAAGAACGAAATAATTATAATTTTCTAAAGAACAAAAATAATTATCACTTAAATAGCTCTAAAAAAAGGGGGGGGAAAAACAACAGTGAAAAAGTATGTGTTTTCTGAAATATAAATGAATAATAGTTTTGGGGTTTGAGTTATCTGATTATACTTTTGGATTAAAATTCATGATGATTTGTAAAAGAGAAATAAATTAATGATTAAAAACATAAAAGTTAGACTATTATTCTGTAGAAAAATATATTATAAGTTTTCAAGTTTTGTACTAATTATGCCAATTATGAATTAACTAAAACTAAATATTATGTTTTCTACATTTTAAAACTAATATGTAAAAATAAAAATCTAAGATGCATTCTAGAGATTACAACTATTATTGAAAAACATATCATTGGACAACATTTCTTATGACTATAGAAGCCTTTGTCACCCAGTATCAGAAACAGCACAGCAGCAAGTTATGCAGATAGATTAAAGTTCTGTCAGATTAATTTAACTCAATAAGAGGGAAGATAGCTATTATGCAGAATTTTTTATACTTTCTGTGACAAGCCTCGTTCATGCAAACTTTTTCTACAAGATGATGTTATTTAATAGCAACACATTTTCTAATTTACACATAATATGTATATTTAATTATAAAAATATCAATATTTCTAATGTACTGTAAAATAATTCTAAATAATAAAAAGTGTTTGTGTTTTCTACTGAAATCTGGAAATATCTTTAATTTTTATGAGCAAATCTTTCTGTAAAAATGCCACTGTGTCACCTACATTTTGTCACAGAGCCTTTATGGTTCAGAGAAAATAAGCTTATAAGTAAATGAGGAAAAACTTCATGTTCTAAATCCTACCTTGATATTTAGGATTGTCCTCTAAGAACTACGTGACAGTGATTAATCACCATTATGTACATTAAACATTACCACACAGTACACTCATACAAAATTTGATGCACTAATGATTGATTGATATCATAATATTAGACAATGAGCTCTGTATATAATCGTAATAATCTATTTCAAATCTGCTTGAAAATATAAAGAAAGAAAACACGATACAAAATAGGCAGTTTTTATCATTGCTATTTTATGTACTATGTGGCAAATTAGGTTACTCATTTTTAGAAAGCTTCCAACAGAAATCATTGCCAAATTATAACTGATTATTAGAAAATTAAATGTATAATAGCATAACAAATTTATACGCACCATCTCCCACTTACAGTTTATAAGTATAAACAAATATAATAATAATAATAAAGGTCAATAAAATTTGCCTATAATATCATATTTATTACTGCTTGAATATTAAGCTCACAGATTTGTATGCTTTCTTATACAATTATCCATGTGCAAGTGATTAATCACCATTATGAACTGAAATAAAATGACTAATGAATTAGTTTGAACACATTTTTTAGAACCACTGTTCAATGTTTACAGCAACTTATGCTTATTCTTTGATAATTTGTGTTAATTTTACAGCAATCTTTTTAAAATTAAACTCAAAGCATGTGGTTAACAAGAAAATACCCGAAGACTTTACCATCAGATAAGTTACTAGGGCAACTTACTTAATAGGAGGCAACTGTCCTTCAGGGACTGATTTACATATTTGGGTGTCTTGGGGCATTAACAATTATGGAAGACCACTTGCCATAAACTTTTTTTAAATAGTAAACTTTAAGGACATGTTAGTAAAATGGTAGTTTTAAAATAATCTATTAATACCCCCTCCACATACACTCCCTTAAATCCCTAGCAGTAACATGTTTTCAAATTCACAACAGTATATTTCGCATTTTAAAATCTTGAAATCTTATTTACATAAAATGAAATTGCATGCAAAAAACACTTTGTATAAATTTTATTGATTTTTTTTCAAAATTTTTCTTTGAATAACATTGTTAAAGAAATTATCTGTAATAATTATAAAATTCTGAAATTAATAAAATGTATATTTAATTTATCATTAATAAAAAATGCAGAATTTTAAAAGTATGATCTCCTTCCTAAACAATTTTATTCTCTACCACTGAAAAATATTATTACAGAGATTCTCCTCCCAGAAATATCTACACACAAATAATTAAAATTAAAATTAAATAAAACATCAGAATAGTTCATATGATGAAGATAGCAACCAGAGCTATACCGACAACTCATTTTCACTTAATATTTCAATTTCAAAAGAAATATTATTTTTTTTTTTTCTTTTTTTTTTTTCATATGCACAAGAAAGTTTTGAAAAATATTTTTTAGGGCCCCTTTTATCAGATGCTCGGGCACATGTTTCAAATACCACCTTCTTTCCAATAATTTCAATTAGAAAACAGATGACTCATTTGAAAAATTAAAATACTTTCATCACACATTTCTGTGATATAAGCTCTTCCCTCTCAATGGTAGGAAATAAGTTATGACTATGGATTTTATTATCTTTCTTAAATATACTATCAAGTATATACATTCGCTGATGGGAAAATGAAATAACTTTATATTTTATATATAATATTAAAGAAGGTTTTTATTATTATTATTATCATTGCTCCAAAGATCTATACTTGGACATTTTAAAAAATAAGTTTCTTTAAAAAAAATATTTGATGGCACCATAGCAAAAGAAAACATTACAGTGGATATTTCCTGAGTTTATATATATCATTTAACATGTGTACTAGTACTTGTAATGCAATTGCAATATAAAACAACACAATCAATTTTAAAGAAACGTTACATACAATTAATTAGAATTTCATTTCACTGAATTCAAGTAGCATTTTTTGTGTGTCTAATACAGCATAATTCCTTTCATTAGAGTTTTTTTTTTTTTTTTTAAGCAGAGTTTAAGTATTTAAAATTAATTTTATAAGTAAGATTTGCATTCAAAGAAAAAAAAAATATATATAAATATTCACTGAAAAAAAATATATATATGGTATCAAGACAAAAGCATAAAGAAATAAACTAGGATGCCAAAAATGCGTGTTATGCCTTAAATTAAAAAAGCACCAAAATTTCTCTTTCACCGTAACTCATCTCAAAATAGAAATTGATCACATTATGTTACACTTCCAACTGGTTTTAATACTAACAAAAAAAAAAAAAACTTATTCTTTATTCAATGAACATATTTACATTTTAGACAACGATGATACTTATCTGCATTCTAAATTTTTATTTAGCGATTTTTCTAAAAAAATGCACAAAAACTAAAGCGAAAACTTTCAACAAAATATACGCATATGTTAAAAGTATCAATAAATTAATTTCTGGAAGGAAAATACTGTAATAAATTAAAGAAAAACAAGTAGTTATAGGTTTGAGAAAAATTAAATTGAGAGTTACCTAAAACATACACATTTGCAACGAATAAAATAAAAATTAAGTTACAACAAAATTCTTAAGAAGCCATCAGCTGGAGATGTAAACAGACAATAATAAGGATTGGGTGGTTGGCTGATTCTATTTTCTATTGATTGTTCATGTTCGGGTGAAATGGGTTAGAGGTTATAAAATCAGCTGTTTGTTAACACCATGGTCTACTAGGAAACTTTTAAGTAAGGTGACTAACCGTCTTCGAATCATGAGGACAGTCCTCGAATATCGACCTACGTCCTCAGCAATTTGAAAATCATTTGAGAACAAATGTCCTCGAATTTACAAATTTGTCCTCAAATTAAAACAAAATGTAGCTCTGTCATAGAATGGCCCTTCAATTTGAGGACGCTGCGATGATTTGTGGTCGCCTTATTTTAAGACGCATGTCATATCATAGAAATTCTAAGGACGCATGTATCGTCACGCGATCGCCATCTGTTGTCATAACTAGGAAGCGTTTATATTTTATTGATCAAACACTACAGATTACCAAACAGAGTATTTTCAGTCACGTGACCAAACCCTTGGCAACGGCCTTAGTAACGCCATCAAAGGGCAAACATTAGTCTTTTAATACGGCGAAATATATCGAAACTCTTAATGATCAAACAAAAATAGATATACTCAGAAAATAAACTAATTGATAATGTAGATCCATATTCATTAGTAACTGTTAACAGCGATCAACTGTTTCTTCCAGTCAATTTGTGATCTGTTAAAAAATATTTTGTCTAGGCGACATCTGCTTACACTAGTAGTGATTTCAATTCATATAAAAGTTTACAAGCTACAACCAATCCGCGTTTGTAATGATCGATAGATGGCGCTCTCTGAACACTGCAGTTGTTAGTAAATATAACAGCCACGTGTAATTATTATTCTTTCTCCGCCATTTCATCATGGAAAGTCGATTGCATAATATGAGGATATGCAGTGGTGGGATAATTTCACATTAGCCCACCAGAGGGCGAGCATTTCATTACAATCGCGGATTCCAGTGCGGTTGATTGAAAGATGTTACGATTTGAGCAGACGTCATTTGAGGCTTTGACGTCATCTGAAAAAGCTCTGAAAAGCAGTTTTTTCCCTTTCATTTTTCCTTAATGTTGTTAACAGAAAAAATTACTTTTGTTGGAAATATTTACCAAAATTGTTAAATTAAAAATAAATATTAATGTCTGTGTCGATAATAGAGATAACAAAATTAAATATCTTGTTGAGTAAGCATAATTTGTACTTTCGCGTAAGATTAATAATAATAATAATAATATATATAGTATTTAACTTATAGCTAACAAGAATTTTTATATAGTAATAATTTAAAAGTTTTGATTTACTGTTATTTAACAAAACAACAACAACAAAAAAAAAAAAAACATACGTTTTGGCTTCATAGCACTAGGTTTTTGGCTTCTTTTTTGAAGTAAAATACTTATGTTTCATTTAAATATTACAGTTTCCAGAAAAAAATTGTCGGTAGGAAATATAATGAAGGGAAGGCTCACTAGAAAGGCGACCCGCTGTTTCTTCAAATATTAAACCTTTATACAGGTGCCTTTTAATTTTTAAGAGAAAATCGGAAAATTTCAATTCAGAAAACAAGTTTTATAAATCAAATGATTTTAACAATTCAAGTTCACATTATTTGTCTATTTAATTTTCGGATAA
The DNA here is from genome assembly GCA_963930645.1 of Salticus scenicus. Classification (NCBI taxonomy): domain Eukaryota; kingdom Metazoa; phylum Arthropoda; class Arachnida; order Araneae; family Salticidae; genus Salticus; species Salticus scenicus. Next base: position 247,949,628 of record OZ005654.1, read on the forward strand.
TTAATATTAATTTGTTTTAATTCTCAAAGCTTTTCAAGGGAATGATTTTGTTTTTCAAAAAATATTTTATATACCAGAACAAATTGTTTAGCTCAGTATTATTTCTGATTTGGAAAAGAGGTCTCAATTCATTAATCCCCACTAAAGTTCGCAAATAGAAAATAGAAATTTTAGATTTTTTTTTTTTAATCTTAACTAGAATTAATAATTTTCATTTTGCAACTTACTATTTGCTACTTTTCCTTTTGCTAGTTAATATTACCCATTTAAAAGGCACAACATCTCAAATTATTTGCTTAATAATAGTCGTCATCTACAAGCTTCAATTTCATCTTCAATAGTAACATTTAGACATATAAAGTCTTATCACTTACTTAATTTCTTTACATACCATTGTTATATGGTAGACACTGATCAGTTCAAATCAAGGAAAAAATAAAATACAAAATGTGACCCCTAAGATTACATAATTAAACATGGGCCTCTAACGGTGGTAATTCGGTATCAAGTTCTATAGAGAAAAAATTGGAAATTATAAAAGCTCAATTTTTATTAAAATCACACAATCAACTGATTGGAAGAAAATCATATTTATTGAAAATTATTTTTCTGACTGAGTGAAAATAATGCCTGGACCGGGAGTTGTACCCCGGATCTTTGACTTACAAGGTCAAGGCTCTAGCAATTGAGCTATCCAGGCCGACAACCGGTCGGCATTACTCACTCAGACAACCTTTAGGCAGAAACATCTTGTTTATCATGTAGATAGCTCGTCAGAAATAAGCCGCAGGTAATGGAAAACACCATGAATCAATGGGAAAAAAATACAATTTTTATTAAAATCACACAATCAACTGAATGGAAGAAAATCATATTTATTCAAATTTTATTTTTCTGACTGAGTAAAAATAATGCCTGGACCGGAAGTTGAACCCCGGATCTTTGACTTACAATTAAATTTCAATAAATATAAAAGCTCAACCTAAAGATAGATGATCCTTAAATAAGGGGGGAAATTTTGAGAGGTTTTTCTGTACAGTCGGTAACAAAAGTGTTCGCACACTAGCAAAAATTTCTATGTAAAAAAAGTACACTTCATACGGTTTTGTTAAATAAATAATTGTCGAATCCTGTTCTTAGACTGACTAAGAACATGATTCGACAAGGATTTATTTAACAAAACCTTATGAAGTGTATTTTTTTTACATAGGAATTTTTCCTAGTGTTCGGACACTTTTGTTACCGACTGTATATCCTTATTACTGTATATCCTTGTTTGGGCTTATGACTGTCTTCCCAACCATCAAGAAAATAAATAAATAAGTCCAAGACAAGATTAACTTAATTCTTGTATATTAGATTGTGAAATATTGAAAATTTTTCTGAATTTAAGATGATTAAAATAACTGAAAAATATTAATTACCAATAAATTGATAATCCATCGCGTATTTTCCGTATGTCAAATGTGCCAAATAATTTTTATATGCTAATAGGCTCTTTTCTTAAATCACTCTTATTTTGATTAAAATAAAAATCTTAAATTCACGCGCGCGCACACACACACACACACACACACACACACACACAAAAAGCAGTTAAAGAATATTTTATGTATTTAACTTTCTTTTTTCTTTATTTTTTACATTCTCTTACCCATATACATATGGTAGAGAAAGTAATGTTTTCTGATCAAATTTTCGAAATTGAGTTTTGGATATATTTACACGTTTTGAGGTCCCCTGAATTCAAAAATCCTATTTTTAGCGGTTGGTAAGGGTCGGTTTTACAATTAGACGAGTCTAGGCGATCGCTAAGCGGAGCAAGGGCTACATGGGCATCAGATACAGAAGCTTAAATAAAGATAGTTGTTTTTTAACTTAAAAAAAAAAAACAGCCAAGAGATTTTAAAAAATCCTAAAAAGTCTATTAAGTAAAGGTTAAAGAACTCTTTTGTGTGATTAAAAATCATCACGTCATTCAGTATCAAGTATTATTGATCGAGGTTACAGTAAAGTAATAGGAAAAGCAAAAATGCGACAATGCAGGCATTGTGATTTGTCTAAAATTTCTTTCACCCTTCTTGCGCTTTCGACTATTATTATGGACGATCTACAATGGCAGGTGATTCATTAGCATCATTTTATAATGTTCAGTGATATAAATTTAAGAATTTTTTGGGTGAGCAAATTGAACGGTCAGAGAGCCCATCTATTAAAGAACAATCTTCTTTCCTGGGATCCGGGACTTTTCCCTTGACTTTTCTCAGGTTCAGGACCTGTATACTCGACATCTGTTTTAGGCGAGTTTAATTTTTAATTACTTTTTTATCTTTAAGAATAAGTATATAAACCATAATTTCTCGGCAAATTTCGCGAATTTTCTGTAATATATTAATTTTCTGTCAATCCTGGTTTTCATATTGTTTAAAACTTGCAATAATTTCTTTAACTTATTATACTTTAAAATTTACAAGGGGAATTAAATTATACGATATATACGATTTGAATAAATAAATAAACTTTAAGAAAACAAGAACTAATTTAACGATCATGAATTTTCTGAATGTAAAAATGAAATTTAAAATAACGAGAATTATTTCCCCATCATAACATTGCTTTTGGCTTCCGGCGACGATAAGTAGAGAGTCTTCTTAAGAGAATTTTTATTTGGTATTGGTTATAAGTGACTATTTCTTGAATTCTTTTTTTATTAATTTATTTTATTATTATTAAACATTTTTCCCGTGAATGCAATGCTAGTAGTTTACACAGACCACAGGCGTGTGTATCAGCTTAAACTGTTTAATTCTCATGCAGAAACGCATAATATAATACTATCGATGAACGGTTAATTCCAGGGGTGGCGCCAGCTAGGGGGCCTGGGGTGGGGAGCACAGCCACTTTGGGAGTTCGTGACCCCCCCCCCCCCATCGGGTCTATTTTTAAAATCTGTCGGGGGGTGGGGAATGACAACATTTTCAATTTTTCTCCTTTTAGCAGCAATTTGGGTCAAGCCCACAAAGTTATTTCTCTTGTGGATCGGGTTTGAGTCCGGTTTAGTTTTCAACGAGTTGGGTTGACTTGAAAATATCTTTCAAAAAATTTTGCCATAATAAGCTGAAATTTGTTTGATATAATTATAACTGTATAACTTATGTATGTAAACACACTATATAATATATGATTAAATATACGCGTACCCAAATTATTATTGCAAAGTACAACCATAGCCTAACTAGATGCCTATCGCGTGGCTAGGAAACTTGGCAACAATTGAAGCGGTAGACAGCTCCACCTGGTACAGATTGCGCGACTTTTTTATTCAACAGCCACCAAAAAATTTTAAAAATATGATATGATATACGTAAAAGGCGAATAGAAGCGAAGAAGCGTCGATTATATAATATGATATCTCTAGTTTAGGAGGCTATGGTACAACCATACTGGACAAAAACAGTAAACAAAGAAACAGCAAATTATTATTATTTAGAATATAATCATTAAATTATAAACACTAAACATGAAGCCAATTTTTGTACACTTGAAGTATACAACACATATAAATGGTTAAAAATTATTGTTAATTTATTTTTCAGATTTTTAAATTTTTAATCTAATGTACTTATTAGAAATTACATTTTAAATTCTTTTTAAAAAGATTTAACAATTTTTTTTTTTTTTTAAATTAAGTTTTGCATGTTGATGTTGTTAGGTTACATTTATTTTCTATTACCAATGCCTCTTGTATTTACCCTCCTTCACTGTATAATAGATCATTCCAATAACGACTGGCGCACCACCACTTGGACTGTTCGTACGGCGCACCTTTTTACCTGTACCTGTTTGAATATTTGTTTCTCTATATGTAACTATGTGATGTGAGTGTTCGTCTAATTAAAAGTGTTTCGTTTTAATATGGACTCATCAATATGCATTATTATTTGCGTGCTCTGCTTTCTAAGCCCAATAGGTTATGGGCCCAGAGCAAATTAACTTTTATTTACGATAGATAGACTTTTATCTGTTAGATAGACGACCACGTTTGAAAATGGCGTCTTATGGAACATTACGTATAGAAACGCTAAACAAAGACAATTACGAAACATGGAAAATACAAATGAAGGCACTCTTGATAAAAAATGAATCCTGGATTTATGTATCTGGCTCGAAACCAAAGCCAGAGCTCGTGCCAAGTGATGTGAAATCAAAAGAACAGTTCGACAAATGGACTGATATGGATGAAAAGGCCAAAGCCGACATAATTTTGTGTATATCGCCTTTAGAATTAAAACAAATAAAAAACTGTGAAACATCTCTGGATATATGGAAAAAATTTGAAGAGATATATCAATCTAAAGGCCCCGCTAGAAAAGCGTCACTGTTAAAATCGCTTATTCAACATAAAATGGCAGATTCCTCTTCTGTGAGCATTCGAGATCATCTTCGAAAGTTTTTTGACATAGTCGATAAACTCTCTGAAATGGATATGATGACTTGTTAACTGTGATGTTGTTATACAGCCTACCATCCAGTTATGAAAATTTCCGGTGCGCAATAGAATTCAGGAATGAGCTACCTAAACCAGAAGTACTCCGAATAAAAATAGTAGAAGAAAACGGCGCCAGACGCCATGATGACAGACCGAGCGATGGAGCGTTCATGACTGGTAATTTTCGGAAGAAACTTTCTCCGTGGAATAAAAATAAAAGATATCCAAAAATTACGGAACAGTATACTCAGAACGAAAAAGACAATTCAAAAATTACCTGCTGGAAATATAAGCGTATCGGTCACCGTACTAATCAGTGTGAGAAAGACAAATCATTTAAATATCGACAAAACAGTCTAGGACTACTGGCTAGCACAAATTCAACGAATACGTACATATTATCCAAAGAACAATCCGAGAATCTTTGGTGTGTTGACAGCGGCTGTACTCGACATATGTGCCAAAATGACTCCAAATTTCGGGATTTAAAGAAAACGGAAATTAAATCCGAAAATTTAGCGAATAATGAAACAACTGATGTGTCCGGTATTGGTAAAATATTAATTAAAGCAGAAGTAAACTCAAAAATTAGAAATGTTGAAATCAATGACGCTCTATTAGTTCCAAAATTGAAAACTAACTTATTATCTGTATCACAAATGAGCGACAAAGGTTTCACCGTAACTTTTAAAGACAATCGTGCTATTATAAATAACAGAAAGAAAAATGTGACTCTAATTGCGGACAGAAAAAATGAACTTTATTATTTGCGGGATAATAAATAATGATATAAATAATGCAGCTAATTTTTCTAGTGAATCAATCGATAGTTCTAAAAATATTTTTGCTGATGTGGAAAAGTGGCATTGTAGAATTCGTCATCTAAATGTAAAAGATTTGATTGATTCAAATTTAAAGGGTCATATTAGGGGGTTAAATATTAAAAAAGTATCCGACTTCAATTGTGAAGTGTGCGCGTTAAATAAAATGACCCGTGCGCCTTTCCCTAAGCATTCAGATCGTGTTTCAAAAATGTTAGAAATAGTTCATTCGGATATTTGTGGCCCCATTAGGATACCCTCCATAGGTAAGTCTATTTATTTTATTACATTTATTGATGATTATTCTCGTTATTGTGCAGTAAAATTCTTAAAAACTAAAGATGAGGCATTGAATGCTTTTAAAGAAATCAAAGTTCTTTGGGAAAATGAAAAATCTATAAAAATAAAAAAATTCATGAGTGATAATGGGGGCGAATTTATTGGGACTGGATTTGAAAATTTCTTGAAAGAAAATGGTATTCAGCATAGATTAACAACCCCTTTATTGCCCAGAGCAATCGGGCGTTGCTGAGAGGAAGAATAGAACTCTCGTCGAAATGGCCCGTTGTCTATTATCACAATCAAAATTACCCCTAAATTTATGGGCAGAAGCTATTAACACTTCTAATTATATAAGAAATAGATGCCCAACAAAAGCTTTAAATGGAAAAACCCCATATGAATTATGGAATAATGTAGTACCAAATGTTAGTTATTTTAAGACTCTTGGCTGTATTTCTTATTTTAATAATCAACCTAAGCATAAATTTTCCGCAAGATCTAAAAAAGGAATATTTGTGGGTTATTCAGAAAATTCTAAAGCATTTCGTATTTACCTTCCTGAATCAAACAAAGTAATTATATCCCGTAGCGTTAAATTCTTTGAAGCGAAATCTAATGATTTTTCAAAAATAGGTCAATTGTATCCAGATGTTTCTCAAAGAGAAATACAATTAAGCGAATCGCAAAATCAGTCACAGTCAGAAGAGAAAATTTCTCCTCTTGAAATAAAAAATGAGAGTGATGAACTGTCATGTGACCCAGAATCGGCGCTCGAAGAGAAAAATATATTGTCATTGCGTAATCGCGAAATAATTCGCCAGCCGGAATCAATTGCAAATGCTGTTTATAATTTTAATTCGGAAATAGAAATAAATAATGCTTTGAAGGGTTCCGAGGCTTCGAACTGGTATAAAGCTATGACTGACGAAATAAAAATAATATTAAAAAATGATACATTCGAAGTGGCAGACAGGCCCGAGAAACAATGCATTAAAGGTAGATTTGTCCTTACCAATAAATATGATCAAAATGGATCTCTTTTGAAATATAAAGCGAGATTAGTAGCTCGCGGATTTAGTCAAAAGTTAGGTATAGATTATCGTGAGACTTTTTCTCCGGTGGCAAGAATGGGGTCTATTAGAGTCTTGGCAGGTTATGCTGCTAAATTAGAAATAAAAATACATCAATTTGACATAACGTCAGCATATTTGAATGGAAAATTAGATGAGGAAATTTTTATGGAAGTTCCCGATTACTTTAAAGAAATACTTCAAATAATTATAAATGAAAATTGCGATAGGAACATATCTGATAAAGCAGCCAAGATTCTTAAATATCTAAATGTAGGGAATAAAGTTCTTTTGTTAAAAAAATCTCTGTATGGTCTCAAGCAGGCCGGGAGGCGTATCTCCGAAATGTTGGCGCACGCAGAACAAATTCACAATTTTTCGCCAGAGAATGCGATTTTCGCCAAATCTGGAAGTGCAAAGAGAAACTTCACGCCGCTTAACCTGTATAAATAAACATCCGGCGTTTTTCTTTCTTTCTTTTATTATTATTATTTTTTTTTTCTTCTGATTATTAATGTAGGATTTAAATCGCATAACGAAACATATCTTGAAATTAAGAAATAGTTATCCGAATAGAGAAGTAGATAATAATAATGGTAATATATTAGCATTGAGATCCGATTTCATGTATAAGGCCAAAAAGTTTGTAAAAATTGTTCAAACAAATTACAAATTCTTAGTAAAATGCATGAAGAATGTTCATAAGTCCAAATCAGTAGTATGCCATTTTAAATTTCAACTATTTTTATTATCATTTTGTATTTAAATTTTTAAAATGTACGATTTTATAAAATATTTCTCTTACGATGCAGTGCTTGAATTTTCATAAATTATCACCTTATATTTATCTATTATGTATTTTTAAAGAACATCTTAATCATAATAAAATAGATATTTCGTGTTAAATTTTATGGTTGAAATTCATAAAATTTTCTACGTATAATTTCCTCCTCGGACATGTCCATTTCTCATTCTTTACCCCCCCCCCCCAACCCCAACATACAAAGTTATAAAATAAAACGTTACAAATTTTATTAATGCTATTCTATTTGTTTTTCAGTAATCATAAACAATCTAACTTAATATGTTATACAAATCAAAGTAATAATGATGCGCATAACCATTCTCATCCTATATTTATTGTTACTAATTTCTATTGAGAGCGAAATGTATTCATATTAAAAGGAATGAGTATGATAGAACACTCAACACAGTCGCAGACTGAAATGCCGCACCTCATAGTCTACCCTCTATCAGATTCGATACATTTGACTTATCGTAATTAAATGACTAATTTTATTAGGATTGTTTTCGTACAATAATTTCCAACACAACTGATCCCCATATTGCAAGTTCGTGGGAAGTATTGGCCTAATTTGCCAAATGAAGGAAACACAATTTTTAATTACTAAAGTTTCAAGTTAAAATGTTCATATTTAATGAAGTGTATTAAAAAATATATTTTAAAATATTAGTCTGACATGTTTACGACAAAATATTGGCATAATGGACGTTTAAACGAAATTTTGCTTTATTTTGCCATGTTAAGAAAACGTAAATTTTGAATAACATGCGAAGTTTACAACTTACATTGTTCCAAAGCAATATTGTCCTTATCAATAACATAAGTGATATTTAAAAACCGATGCACCCATTTTACAAACTCAATATCTGTAATACACACAGACAAGTCACATAAACCAACCACTAAAAACATTATTTTTGGATTCAGGAAACCTCAAAACATATAAATGTAACAAAAATTCAATTTCGAAAACTTGATCCGAAAACAATACTTTCGCGACCTTTTACGGATAAGATAAAGTAAATTAGAATAAGAGAATAATTTTAAATTAATTAAACTTTAATTGCATTTATTACATTGATTTTTATTTATAAAAAGAAATGCTTTCATTTAATTTGGGGTAGCCCTGTATATTTACTATATATTTTACTAACACAATATAGTGCACTAATTTAGCACAGAATTTAAAACACATAGCACGACATGAAATGACCTTTCAGCAATTCCATTGTATGAATATATCTGAATTCTTTTGTGGGGTTCTGTGTAAACTTCTAATAAAGGATATACATTCTACATTGTATATGAAACATTCTTTCATGCACATAAAATAAAATATAAGTTCAATTTATTTTATTTTGTTTCATCCAAAAATATTAAATTGTATTTACCAGAAAATTCACACATAGACTTAATGAATTTGAATTCTTTTCTTAGTCACTGTACACGAATTACTTAATAGTATTTCATCCGAGTCCCAATATCTATTCTTGAGTATGGTGATAACAAACACACAGACACATTCAGGCAACCGCTAAAAACCTAATTTTTTGTTTCAGGATATTTAAGCAAATGTAGCAAAAACTCAATTTCGAAAATCTGAATCAAAAATAAAACTTTTCTTACAATATATGGGTAAAATAACTAAATAATGATCATAATAATGACAATCTGGTGTGTCACTCACACGACTTTCTTTTTTACCCTGCATTTCAATATTATAATGACAGATTGCACATTAAATCTTAAGATCAATAGCGTAAGAATGTAAAGTTTAATGTACTTTTCAAATAATCTAAAATAGGTTTAGAAACAATTTTATTTGACGAAGAGAAAGTAAATAATAATAATAATAAAAAAAATAAAAAACAGAATAAAATAAAATAAATGTATTTCAAGGATAATTTTAAAAGCTTTAAAATCATAATATTACAAATATACTTCTTCATTAATCTTGATAAAATAAATTTAAAGGGTTTTCTAATAAATTTTGGTATTAAATTATATTATCTAAAAATAACGATACAAAGACTCCATTGACACATTTTTAACAATTATGATTCAGGGAGCCTCAAAACGTGTTTTTATAACAAAAATTCAATTTCGAAAATTAGACCCCCAAAACAATACTTTCTCTACCATACATGTTGGTAAGAGAAAGTAAAATAAATAAATAAATGTATTTCAAGAACAATTTTAAAAGCTTTAAAATTAGAATATTACAATTTTATTTCTTCATTAATCTTGCTAAATTAAATTTAAAGAGTGGAAGATTTCTAATAAATTTTTGCATTAAATATATTATTTAAGAATTACGATACTAAAACTCCATTGCCACATTTTTAATAGTTTATTCTCTTGGGGAAAAAAAAAAAAAAAAAAAAAAAGATTGCTCGAATCCTTAACGAATTGTGAATGAAGTGGAAAGAAGGGTTGCTTTGCGGCAGAGAGTGTTTTGGCGCGAGCTACAAAAATTCGCCAGGTTCGCCTGTATGCGCCAACATTTCGGAGATACGCGGCCGGGAGATGTTGGAACACTAAGTTAAATAAAATTTTGAATGATTTCGGAGCAAAACAAACAAATGCAGATCCATGTTTATATTATATTAAAAGTGATAAAGGGTTGACTCTTATAACGATTTACGTTGATGACATATTGTTTATGTCACAGGACCCTGATATGTTAGAAAACTTCAAAATTCATCTTAATGAAAAACTAGATGTTAAATATTCAGGCATAGTTAAATATTGTCTAGGAATAAATTTTCAGTTAGAAAATGGCCTTATAACAATGAGTCAACATAGTTATATTAGAGAGCTCTTAGAGCGTTTTGGCATGACAGAAGCCAAGCCCGTAGCTTGTCCTATGGATACAAGCATTCGATTAAAAAAGGCCGAAAAATGTTGTGAAAACGAATATCCCTACCGTGAATTAGTTGGAAGTTTGATGTATCTTGCAACTTCCACCAGGCCGGACATTGCAAATTCCGTCAGTCAATTAAGTCAATTTCTAACTAGTTTTGATAAAACTCATTGGACTGCCGCTAAACGAGTTTTACGATACTTAAAGAAAACAATAAATTTTGGACTTGTATTTAGAAAAAGTAATGAGCCGTTAATCGGCTACACTGACGCGGATTGGGGGAATTGCCTCGATGACCGTAGGTCATATACAGGTTACTGTTTCATATTTTGCGGGAGTGCAATTACATGGGAAAGCCGTAAACAGTGTACCGTAGCTCTCTCATCAACGGAAGCCGAATATATGGCTTTATCCGATGCCACTAAGGAAGGGATATATTTATGTAAATTACTAAATGAGTTATCTGATGGCAAAATTGAAAAAGTGAGTATATTAGATAACTTAGGATCTATTAAATTAGCTGAAAATCCGATCTTTCATAAGCGCACTAAACATATAGATATTAGGCATCATTTCATAAGGGATGCACTGAAAAATGGAATTATTGATTTAAATTTTGTGTCTACTGAAAATATGGGGGGCTGATATTCTTACAAAAGCATTATCATCAAAACATTACAACTGTTGTAAAATTATGGGATTGGAAGATGTAACATTGTTATTTGGGTAAATACGTCGACATTGTGGGGGGGGGGGGGGTGTTAGGTTACATTTATTTTCTATTACTAATGCCTCTTGTATTTACCCTCCTTCACTGTATAATAGATCATTCCAATAACGACTGGCGCGCCACCACTTGGACTGTTCGTACGGCGCATCTTTTTACCTGTACTTGTTTGAATATTTGTTTCTCTATATGTAACTATGTGATGTGAGTGTTCGTCTAATTAAAAGTGTTTCGTTTTAATATGGACTCAACTCATCAATATGCATTATTATTTGCGTGCTCTGCTTTCTAAGCCCAATAGGTGTATTATTAATTTTTATTTAATTTTCGAGTTCCAGGTCGGGGTCGGGTATAAGGAACTAAAATGCGGGTCCTCAAAATTTTCCATTGCGGGTTCGGATCGGGGTTCGTGTTGGTGTTGATTTAAAATTAAACTGAACTTCATTCGTCGAGTTCAGATCGGGTAAAACTTGACTCTGTTGATTTCTGTAAGGGTGGGGAAAACACCCAATCCTTGCAGGACTCTGAACCCGTGTGTACATATATAGTGAGTATCTTAGATTTATTTGAAACAATTAACTGCAGAATATATATATATATATATATATATATGTATTATTTATTACTATTATCTATTTATTTTGACTGTTATAGTGTTATAACATCTAGCTGTGTGCTTTGTGTATCTTTTAATCATTATATGATCTACTACTTTAAGCGATATTAAAAAAAAAAAAAAAAAAAAAAATGGATCAGTACATGGCCTCCATTTTACAGATTTCCATGATGACTGAGGTAAAAAATAACCGAAGATGTTTGTAATTTTGTATTAAGGAATTAATTAACATCTGGTTTCTTACCTCCCTCTCTGATCCCTACATGACTCCCGTTTTAAATTTAGAAAATCACATTTTATTTTTAGATTATTTAAAGAGAATAATATTATTATATTTTAATTATTCGAGTTTTTGGAAAAAGAAATTTTGTGTTATACCATTATTTAGCTAAAAAAATTTAATTTAATGGCTTCAAAATGTGTAATGTTATCTTTTATATGGCAAAACAAAAATATTGAACTGAGCTAAAACACCGAAATTTAAAAGCTAAAATTATTTCTTTTCAAGAAACTTAAATGGTAATGTATAAATTATCAGAGAATTATTGCACTTATGATGCTAAGCTGAAAATTTAATTTTAGAAGGTAAAAATAAAATCGTGGAAAACAAAATCAGAATTTAAAGAAAATAATATTAATGGTTATTCGAAAGCTATATAAATAAATAATGTAAATTAGAACAATTAAAATCATTTAATTTATAAAATTTGTTACCGAAATTAAAATTTACAGTACATTATTTTTTACAGCCTTTTTTAGGCTTTTTGGACACGAATGATTGCATCAAACACTGTTTTATTTTATTAAAAATTTTATTTGTTCTTTATTCGTTAGCTTTGTGTTATTATTATTATTATTATTATTATTATTATTATTATTTTTACCATGCTTTTATTAACTTCTATTCTTGTTTGTTTGTCCGGTACAAATCTTACAATCGAATTTTAACTAACTTCCCTACTAGCTAGACATTTGAAACTTTCACAATAGCTCAAAACCCGATGACAACACAATACTTTGAAGTCCGATTTTCGAATAGTTTTCTTATAATTAATTAAAATATGAAAATAATAACTTCCTAATAGAGTTCTAACAGATGACGTCACGAGCAGACGATATTTGTTTGCTGAGGGACAGTTGACCCCACTGACCCATTGTTTATAATTGCGGAATATTGTTACAAATTTATTATAACACAGTGTTGTAAATGTATTTGTAAAAGCATAAAAAAAATTCGATTACTACGCTTCCAAAGACATGGAAAAATTAGCGTTGTCCTTCAGCAAAGTACGGTTGCTAAGAAGAAAGTCACGTGGTTGTTAGAATTCTATACCTTATAATTATAAATAGCCATTAAAATATTAGTGGATGTGCAGATCAGGAGCCTCAACGTCCTATTTGCATCAGACATTATTCAATAGGTCATATTTATTTATTTCTTATTATATAATAGTATATATTGATTCGATCAACTTGTTACCAAAATCAGATACATTCCTGAGGGGAGGGGGGCTACCGCCCTCTCAACCCCCCGCTGTATCTCTCTTTGTATACCTATCTGTATATTATATATATGTATTCTTCATAAACGATGGTCTTGTATTATTTCCCTGAAATTCATAAATACCAAATTTCATGAAAAAAAAAATTACATAGCATATCGTAAATATTTTACGTAACTTTTAAACTAATTACCAATTCTATGCCCACAATTTTCAACAGGAAATCATGCTTTTAAAATTCTAATAAAATTTCATTATATTTGATGGGGTGTAAGCATGTTAAAATACACTTTTAAGAAATACCGACTACAGACCGTAATAGTACGAAATTTTTTTATGTATCCCGGAAAAGTAGCCACAGTTATTATAAACGCCAGGAATAAGAATATACCTAATTAATTATAACTCAATAATTTTTCAAACTAATTTGACATCATTTGGATAATTACAGTACTTCCTCGGAATTATTTTGTGTGGTTCCATAAACTATATAGTCTATACATACCCTTTTTTAAGAGTAAACATGTTTTTAAGCATCTTTATAATGTATGTTAATTCTATTAAGTTCAATGCAGCATAAACACATTAAAGTGCGCGCTTAACTAAAAATTTGTCCATAGGCTCTAATGTTACGAAATTATTTTGTGTGTCTCTGTAAACGAACCATAAATATTGTATACACCAGTAAAAACTATTCAGCTTAAAATGTGTTTAAAATTAACAATTGTTCCAAATTTAACATCGTTTGGATGACTACGTGATATTGTCAGAACACTTTTGTAAGGTCCTGTACATTAATTAGAAAGCTTAAGAGTACATATTTTCTTCAAACAACATAAGTTTCTTACTCACGTACGCTAGTTTAATTTTCTTGATTGCAAAGTAATGATGTTAAAATGCGTTTAAACGAAATTCTTCCTATACGCCGTAATGTTAAGTACTTTGGCGAGTCCCTGTGCACAATCCATAAAAAGTATAGACATAAAAAATTATATAGCTATTTCTATACCGAGTCTGAATGTGTATGTCAATTTGCAAGTCAATCGGAGAATTTTTGCGGCCGCTATTGCGGTACATACAAATTCTGTCCATAGGCCGTAATGATAAGAAAAAATTTTGTGTGTCCCTGTACACGAATTACAAATGGAATACACAGCCAAAACTATACAGCAAAAATTCTGTGTGGTTCATAAATATGTGTACCAAATTGCAAGTCAATAGCGTGACTTTTGCGACCGTTGTTGCGGTACATACAAATTCTGCCCATAGGCCGTAATGATAAGAAAAACTTTGGAATGTCCCTGTACACGAACTACAAACGGAATCCACACTCAAAACTATACAGCTAATTTCGCGGGGATCATGAACATGTGTATCAAATTTCAAGTGAATAGCGTTATTTTTGCGGCCGCTATCGCATGACAGGCAGAGAGACAGACGGAACCCAAAATCTTTTTGAGTCTCAACAGAGGTCGTCCACTGACGTTTCGGCAAAAATTGGAAGTCCAATAGCTTGATTTTTGCGGTGGCTGTCGCGGTAGTTACAGATTCTTTCCATAGGACGTACCCGTAATGATAAGAAAAACTTTGGCGTGTTCCCGTACACGAACTACAAATGTAATACACACCTAAACTAAAACTATACAGCTAATTCCGTTGGGCTCATGAATATGTGTACCATATTGCAAGTAAATAGCGTGATTTTTGCGGCTGCTATCGCGGGACATACAAATTCTTCTCATAATCCGTAATGATGAAAAAAACTTTGGCGTGTCCCTGTACACGAACTACAAATGGAATGCACACCCAAAACTATACAGCTAATTTCGTGGGGATCATGAACATGTGTACCAAATTTCAAGTCAATAGCGGGTTTTTTGCGGCCGCTATCGCGCGACAAAGAGACAGACAGAAAAGAAAAACAGACACAACCCAAAATCGTTTTGAGTCTCAACAGAGGGCCTCCACTGACGTTTCGGCAATTAGCTATAATTTAATTGTTACCAAAAAAGAAATTACGAGTTCATTTTCATTCGACATAAAAATAAATACATTTAATTAAGTGGGAGCGTTAAAAAATTGTAATTGACGTCATTATCAATTTAAAGATTTCATACTGTTGCGTACTTGAGGGTTCGTAAGTTGTCCGAGAATGGGAGGCGAAACTTGCAAAAATTCAGGAGCTTTATTTACAGAAAATTCCAGAAGAATACAGGTCTATAAACTGAGTATTAGCTTTAATTCCACCAATAAACACTGCTTAAAGAAACAGCTGTCAACGGCAAATCCACAGTACAAACTGTATAGCAATAACACATAAAGCAAATCTCATTCAAAGAGGCTCAGAACTCCTTTAATAGCACTGCAAGCATTGACGAAACTGACTGAGAACTGATCTGGGTTTTGCGCGCTGGAGCTCCTTTTACACATCTCTGTCGAACCCAGGATGTTCGGGAAATTTCCCGTAACTCCTTAACCAAACATTAGAGCGTCCATCTTTGGTATATCGATAATAAGGATTTTCTCGCCATAAGTCGCCAAATCCATTACCTGCCTATTGGAGCTTTTTAATGCGTTTTAAAGGGAATATTAAGCTATTTTAACGGGGAAAAAAGCTGGAAATGCAGAAATTTGACATTTTATCAACTTACTAAGCCTATTTGAAAGAATTTATTCAAAAATAATTACAATTATTTACATTTTCGTAACAAAACGCTTTGATAAAGTGCTAATGTAGTTAGTTCTAGTTAAAAAAAAAATATTTATTTTATTTTATTTTATTTTTTAGCTTAAAAATTAAATATTAAAAATTCAATAATAAGTAAAAAAAAAAGTTCTAATTTAACGGTTGCAAATTTTTTAAATGTGAAAACGAAAATTTTAAAAATACATTTGGCATTGAGTAGCTTCGGAAAGAATTTTTTCCACAGAATAACGTGGGTCTTGACTTTCAATGAGATTAGATATTGTCCGCTCTTAAAAGCTTGTTTTAGTCTCTTGTTCACCCTTTTCAGATAGCTTATCAGTTGTTTCTTTTGTTGTATTCCTTTTCTGATTTACTAAGAGGACTTTCTTTTCTAATTTAGTTAATTTTTCTTACAAGAAATCAGAATGAGGAAGGACATAATATGGATCACTGGAGTTTACTAGTCGTCAATTGCAATAAACAAACTGACCAGCTTAATAGCTACATGCCAGGTCTGGTGCAGCTTTTTACCTGCTTCAAGGTCAATTAGGCATACGTCATCCTTTTAAATTTTAAAACAAAAAAAAAGGGTGAAAAAGTGAAAAGACGTGGGAATTTTTATAAAATAAATCGAAAATATTTCTCTCTGAAAGATTTTCCTGACATTTCTGAAAAAAGAACTTTTCAAAAAGTAAAAAAAATAGTCTTCCAATATGTCTCTTTCTTGTGAAAATAGTTGCTTTTTCAAGCTTTTTAGGCAAAAAAAAGTTGCCGTAGTCGCCTTAGGCTGAAAATATTCGTAAATAGTTGCCATTTAGTAGCCTGAGGTAACCCTAAAATATGCTTTTTTTTTTTTTTTAAATCGATGACATTTATTTAAATTATCAAAGATTAATGGTTCAACCATTCGTTTTAAAGATACTGACGAGTTCTTTTGAAAGATACCCATAATGAAAATTTGTTCTTGGGGAAAGCGATGCCCCTATATGTACAAAAAATTTTCCTAGTTAGCTATCTCAATTATAAATAATTATTTTTAATTCCATAATTATTCCTAAAAAATAATTAACTTTATGCACATTTATACGAAATTTCGTCATGTACTGGCATGTTAAAAATTTTAGAATAAGTGGAAAGAAAACGCCCTTTTTAAGACGATTTTTACCAAAAATTGATAGGCACTAATTTATGCCAAGGTACTACTACATATCAATTTATATGAAATTCTGTGCAGTAGTTTCTGAAATATAATTACCATCAAATTTTGCCACACAGACAGACATTTTCTAAAAATGATCAGATCGTGTTGTAGACCTCTCAAAACGTGTAAATCTACTGAAAACCCAAGATCGGAATTTTTTACGAAACCAATACTTTCTTCTATGGAATACAGAAGAAAGTAAAAATAAACAAACAATTTTAGCCAGTCTGACAAAATAGAAAATGTAATACTGTTTTAATTTAGAAGGGGGGAAAAATATAAATAAAATAAGTAATACAGATTTTTTAAAGAAAAGTTTGACAAATTTGTCAAGTAGGTTTGAAAATTTACCTTGACTACAAGAATTAGAAAATTCAGTGGCAGACAAAAAAAACTGCATCATCTGTGAAAAAATGTGCAAATAATGTTTTTCATGCATATATTTTATGCAATGTGATGATATCATTAAAATAAAATACAGTTGTAGGAATGTCTGGTTGTCAGCCAGGGTAGCTCAGTCTCAGTAGTAGAGCATCCGTGCGTTAAGCGGAGGTGCTCGGATTCGATTCCCGGCTCTGGTATTTTTCACATAGTTGGTAAATAAAAAAAAAATATATCGACCTTTACACTCCAATTTACTTTAAATGAATATTCACGGTTGATGAATAAATATTTCTAAATTGAAATTTCGTGGTCTATGGAGTTGTGCTGCGATTAATATTGTCACTTGATACAGCTGCGTTTGCAGACTCGGTGACTTGGCCAACGAATATTATGTGAGAAATGCCTAGCTGGTTGTCAGCCAGGGTAGCTCAGTGGTAGAGCATCCGTGCGTTAAGCGGAGGTGCCCGGGTTCGATTCCCGGCTCTGGTATTTTTCACATAGTTGGTAAATAAAAAAAAATATCAACCTTTACACTCCAATTTCCTTTAAATTTAAACATAAAAACTAATTTCTGGAATTTTAGAAATTTGGTCCCCAAGGGGAAATGTGGACAAAATACGATTTCACATGCACAAAACGTGACTTTTCAAAAATCCTTCATATCTCAAAGAAAAAACAGATATCCATAAGAATTTTACTGTAAAATATAGCTAATATAAATACCTAAAAGAACTCATTTCTGGAATCTTAGAAATTCGCCCTTCAAGCGAGGAAGGGGGCAAAATGTTATTTTACATAACCCTTAACATCTATTTTTTTTTAAGATATACGAAAGATTTTTGCTTTAAAATATAGCAAACACAAATATCTAAATACAATTTCTGGAATTTTAGAAAGCCAGTCCCGGGGGGGGGGGGAGCAAAACGTAACTTCGCATGGGCAAAACAGGACTTCACCACAATCCTTCATAACCGAAACAAAAAAACAGATATCCGTGAGATTTTTCTTTTACAATATAGCAATCACAAATACCTAAAACGCAATTCCTGCAATTCAGAAAATGTCACCCACTGATTCAACACTGCCAGGGAGATTTTGTGCAGGACGGCGTCACGTATTTTGGTGTGAAGGTTAATTCTAGAGCCCTGACACCAATTAAGACAGGGTTTTACAAAATCTCCCCCCATTCCCAACTGAGGAGTTGGAGACAAAAGCACGTTTGCGAGCATAACTCGGCTCGAAATTACTTCACGGTAAAGATATTGCACCAAAGAAGACGATTTGAGTTAAGAAAAAAAAAGTCAATTTTCGAATTCTTGATTTTAAGGGGAGAGGGGAAGAATTTTGCAAAATCCGGATTTTCCAGAACTCCACGAAAAATTCCATGTAGAAGTAAAATTGGTTGCGCGTTTCCTGGAGTACATTTCCAAGAACCTATTTTGAGCGTTTTACGATTATTGATTTGAAAGGGTGGGAACGAATTTACGAGGAAGAAAATTTGGGAGCCCCCTTTAGAGTAAATTTATTCTGTGGAATCTCTAGGAGCTGCGTTCACGAATTTTGGTGTGTGTGTGTGTGGGGGGGGGGGGGGCGATTTTACATAATTCGCTCCCCAAGAGGCAAGGAGGGCAAAACGTGATTTCACGAAAACCTTCATATTTCAAAGACAAAAACGAAAAATCATGCGATACGCATTAATTATTAACAGTTTCCAACTGTACGTACTTGTATAACTTTCAATGTTCTTTCCCTGCGTTGTCACACAACGGACAGACAGAAGGACTGAAACAGATACAAATAAACTAATTGTATTCATATTCACTCTTATACATTGTTAGAAAGTGTTAAAATTGTTTAATGCAAAAGAAAATGTAGCCCTGAGATTCTAATTGCAGCCCATAAACATAAAGTATCTGAATATTTTAGCGTAGCCCTCTAAATCTGAAGGTTAACCATATCATATTCTATACAAAACATTAATGTAGCATATTAACAATAAATGTCAATTTCTGTATGATTTTTACAGTAGAAAGTTACGTAAATATGATTTATAAAAATGTCTGTCTAAAACACAATGCATTAGAATTTTTTTTGTGTCTCTGTACACAAACCAGTTGTACTTTTAAAAATTCTGAAAATATTTAAGGACGACGGGGACGGGCCGACAAAAAGATAGAAAGATGAATAGCCGGGCAGATAGATACACAAACTGAAATCATATTCACAGTTAAAAACCATTTAGGAAGTGATAAAAAAGTTAAATATAAACGAATTCCAGCAAATTTCCAATAATAGCACTTAATGTACTTGAACATTTTTGAGTGGCCCGGTAAACCTAATGCTATTCATGCTGTATTCTATGGAAAGCATTCTTTTATGCATATGAATAACTTATTTTAATTTCATTAAGATTTGTGCAAAGTAAAGTCATTAAAATATGGTTTATAGAAATACCTATTATAGAACGCAAAGCTTTGGAATACTTCTAGTGTCCCTGTGTACAAACCAGAGATGGTATTTTCTTCATTTTCAATGGGGAACATCCGATAGTGAACTTAAATAACATATATCAGTTTCAAGAAATTTCAAAAATACTTACGGGAGTTAAAGCGCAGACAGACAGACAAACCGAAGTCATTAACACTTGTTGGAAATTGTTAATTAAAAAACCTGATGTGGACACCACATGACTTCCTTATTCAACCATAGGATTATACATATTCTTATGGAAACATTAACATTTTTGTGCGAGGTAACCGATTTTTAAATATACAGGCATGTTCCAGTCCACGAACATTCTTTGAAAAAAAAAACTGCTACTCCAACCAAAAAAGTTACGATAATACGACTATATATACCGCTGAGACAAATATAGTAGTTTTTTCAGGACTAGTACTCCATGGTTTATAACAGAATCTCTTATTAACAAACGCACAGATTAAAGTTCACTAAAAATCATTCGAGTATAGATGGCCCAGTTTTCTTCTCTTTGGCAAAAATCAGTGGCGAGAAACGACAAATTTCATCAAAACAAAAAAATTAAACAATTCAGTTAAAGTTGAGAAAGCGTTTCTGGCTATACGATAAAAATATTTGCTGCAAAACTTTATCGCTAATCTCGACAAGCTAGTATCCAGAGTAGATTTTTGGTGTAGATATCGAATTTGTCGAGTCGGCGTCGAATTTGGCAAAAATTTGTAGTTTAGGTTTGACAAAGTTTGGAATCTCTTTCTTCAATAAGAATAGAATTCTGGAGTTTTCTGGAAAAAATCTTTGGTTTATAGTGCAGAACTAAATTCTTCGAAAGTTCTATAAATGACTCACAAGAACTTAAAAAAAAAAAAGAAAGAAAAATGAAAGAAAGAAAGAAAATAAGAAGACTGGTTGTTGATGATTGTAGACAAGAACTTGCCTATATCTTTATGTGCTACTTTCTATATGTAGTAAAAGTGGGGAAAAAATGGAATATTTTTCATTTCCACGAAGGTGGGCATTGATTTAACATCAAATTGGGCTTTTAAACGTGCAAAAACTGGTATCACACGATTCACAAAATTTGGAAGCTCTAACCTCAATAGGAGTCTAGTTTTGGAAATTGTGTAACAATGCTTTGGTTTCTCACACACTATCTTGAAAATTCTATAAACCACTGACAATACTCTCGATGAATTCAAATTCCATTCTGACTTCGAAATATTCAGTTGTTCCAGATATAGCGGAATTTATGCTCTGCGGTGTACTTAACAATGTTTATGTGATTTCTGTGGTAAAAATGAATATTTCATTGGATTGTTTCAAGAATATTAATTGATTTTTGAAGCACAGAAAAGATTTATACAACTGTTTACTGATATTAATTAAGTAAAAAGCATTAATCGACTATAACCTGCTTATTTCTTTAAGAATTACTACACACTAAAATGTCGACAATGTTTTTTAACAATATCATTACAGGCTGAATATTCATTAAATGTAGTGCATTCGTCGACTAGAACCTGCATATGTCTTTAAGAATAACTTTCTACACACAAAAATGTCAACAACTTTTATAACAATATCATTATGGGCTCTATCTATGACTTATGAAGGAGGGCAGCCTTCAGCAGAACACATCGACCAGAGGTCTATTGCACCCAGACCCAAACACATCCTTAAGAGAAAAGCCTCGTAGCTGAAGCAAAGCTCAGCAGACACCTGACAGGAATATCCTGCAGCTCCCAAGTCTCAATGAGATGCCGACCAAGATGCTCAAACCTGTAAGCAGAAAAGGCCTCACAGTCACATGAAATGTGCCTCACAGTCTCCCCTTCCAGACAATAACTACGACAGATGGGATCAGAACTGATACCCATAATGTTCAGATGTCTCTTAAGGGTACAGTGACCAGTAAGAAGGTCAATAACCTTCCTCAAACCATTCCTGTTAAGCTTTAAAAGCTCCTTATGACGAAGACCAGGATAGTCACGATTAAGCTCTTTTGCTTGCCTTTGACCATCAGAATTACGCCATAGCCTATAGTGCTCCTTACCAAAGAGCTTGAAGATAGAAGCCCTAAAAGTAGTGGGAGAAATACTCAGAACACGCTCAGAGCCACAAAAGAGTGTGCTGGAACCAGATCTAGCCAACTCATTACCAGGTATACCCGTATGACCAGGTACCCAGTGAAGACTAAGCTTATTATAGGAAGAAAGCTCACAAAGTGCCTTGTAGCACTCCCATACGAGAAGAGGTGAACTTACACCTCTCCAGTGAAAGGAGAGCCGCTTGACTGTCAGAACAGATACGGATGATTAAATTATGATAACCCCTCTCTAAGCACACCTTACAGCATAAGATGATAGCAAAGATTTCAACCTGGAAAACTGTGGCAAACTTTCCAAGAGGAAAAGAAAGGCGAGTTCCATCCCCAGAACAGTAAACACCTGCCCCAGAGTGAGAACCAAGCTTAGAGCCATCAGTATACCAAACCAAACAGTTGTCATCAAGCCAACTAGGAGACAAAAGCCAATCCTCCCTGGAAGGGAAAAAGATCTTAAAAGACCCATGAAAGGCAAATTTCATAACCATGTAGTCACTGTTGAAAAATATAACAATTATCTGTCCAATATATTTCACAGACTATCAAAACATTTTACTTTCGATTCGAACTGTGAAAAGAAACAAATGAGGCATCTGCGCATGGCTACGAAACCGCTCGCACCTGCATCAGTGTACATGTAATATTTTCAACAGTAGTCGTTATGTAATGTAGATGTAGATCTTCTAATGTTCGGAGCGTTTAGTAGCTCCGTAACTTAAACTCATGTTTTTTTATTTTTTTTATTCTTTTATTAAATATTTAAAAGACACAAAGTCATCTCGTAATTGAGTATGCTGAATCATTTGAATCTAATGGATATTTTCTTTATAGAAGAGTTTATAATGATTTAGCTGTCTAAACAAGAATATAAAGATCGGATGCTAAATTGACGAATACAGGTAAGAAGATTTTCTTAATTATAATTACCTGTAAAATATTTTATCGAAATATATATAATTAAAATAAATATGTGTGACATCTGCGTTATTATAAAATAATATTCTGTACTATCGAGGTATTTAAAAGAACAGATTATGAGCACAGAACAAAAAATGATGTTACACTTTCTATATATATAAATTCATTTATATAGATATAAGAAAAGTATAGTATTCTATTTTAAGATAATATGAAGTGGAATATGTTAAAAAATACAAAAATAATAAATGAATTGAAATAAATTTCGACAAAAAAAAAAAAAAAAAAAAAAAAAAAAAAGAGCATCCGTTCTAAATAGAACTGGAACCAAAAGTTTTGGTTTGAAAAATATATGTGTTCTAGAAACAAAAAGAAAGAAAAGAAAAAACTCAATTGAATTGTAATTAAGTATAATAAGAAAAGAAATATTATATAATCAAAATATTTGCAGTGATTAAATAATAAAGTTAAAATGGCTTTTGCAAAAGATGTTTCAATCATCGACAAACTGAATTCCACGAATTACGATTTATGGAAGTTCAAAATAGAAATGATGCTATGTAAGGAAAATTTGTTTGAATTGATAACAGACGAACCTCCCAATCCTGTCACAAATGAGTGGACAATAAAGGATCGCAAAGCCAAAGCGATTATTCATTTATCGATAGAAGACGATCAAATCGTACACATTAAAAATCTCGCGACAGCTAGGCAAACGTGGGACACTTTGAAAAGAATTCACGAGCGTTCGAATTTATCAAGCAAATTATTTTTATTAAGAAAGTTATATTCTGCTAAACTAGCAGAGGGTGAAAACCTATCTCAACATCTAACGTACATATATCAGATCCGTGATAGACTGACCGCTATAGGTGAAGTGATAAATGATGAGCACATGTCAGCTCTTATGATATGCTCACTTCCTCCAAGTTTCGATACCTTGATTACTGCAATTGAATCTAGAGATCAGGAAGACTTGACCCCAGAATTCATTAGGGGAAAGTTACTAGACGAAGATCTAAAAAGATCAGAAAACAATCAAACAAATAATGAAAGCGCATATAAAATGCACATTAAAAATAAAACACCACTACGAAAGTTTTGCAATTATTGCAAAAAGAGTTCGCATAATAAAAGCGATTGTTGGCATTTAAAAAATAGAGAAAGCAACGAATATAAACACAAAGAGAATAATGACTTACAAAAATTCAAATAACTATCAAAGCAATTTCTACAGTCGCATTAAATATAAAAACAAACAAAGATCAAACATGATACAAGAAACGGAAAATAAAATGAAAAATCTAACTTTTGTGGTAGGAAATTCAAACAGAAACTCGTTCATTGTAGATAGCGGGAGTTCAAGCCATGTATGCAACAGTATAAAAAGGTTCATATCATTTAAAAACAATGATAAAACACAAGTTATGTTAGCCAATGGTCAATCAGTAATCTCACAAGGTTGTGGAGATGTAAAAATAGAAGTGAGAAATTCTAAAAACGAAACCAAACACATTATACTCAAAGACACTCTATTTATTCCTGAAATTGCCACAAATTTAATTTCAATAAAAAAGGCAACCGAGAATGGTTGTCAGGCAACATTTAAAGAGAACACTTGTGAAATTAAATTTAAAAACGAAGAATATATTTTTGCGTCAGTAGCTGACAATTTGTATGAAGTTAAAACAGATGATAACATAGAAGAAAAAATAAACATGACACAAACTTGCGATAATAAAAATTGTGTTAAACTATGGCACAGTAGATTAGGACACAAAAATATCACACAAATAAAAGAACTCGTCAGTAAAGACATGGCAACGGGAATTAAACTGAACAATTGTAAACACGATGATAATTGTGAAATTTGCATTATGTCAAAATTAGAAAATGATTCATACCCCAAAGTAGCTACACACAAGACAAAACAAACATTAGACATAATACATTCTGACCTCTGTGGGCCATTCCAGACACCTACGGTAGGTGGAAAAAGTTATTTTCTCACTTTCATCGACGACTACAGCCGCTACACTTATATATATCTGTTGAAAAATAAATATGAAGCTTTAGAAGCTTTCAAAAATTACCATGCACTCAATTCCAATATATTTGGAAGAAAAATTAAAATTTTGCATTCTGACAATGGTGGTGAATATATGAATAAAGAGTTCGAAAAATTTCTTCAAAATGAGGGTATACAACACCAACTGATTGTGCCCCATTGTTCTCAACAGAACGGCGTGGCGGAAAGAAAAAACCGTACTTTAGTCGAAATGACCAGATGCATGTTAAATGAAAGTCAATTAAACAAAAACTTTTGGGGAGAAGCTTTAATGACAGCAAACTATTTACAAAACAGACTACCAACAAGTGCCCGTGAAAAGACACCATATGAGCTTTGGACTGGTATGAAACCAGACCTCTCAAAATTAAGAACATTTGGCTGCAAAGCTTATGTTTATGTGAACAAAACTGATAGAAAAATGTTGGACAATAAAGCTGTAGTAAAATCAATTCCCTTTAGACGGCGCTGCGTCGCCAATGAAAGAAAAAAGATATAACCTATATTTTGTTAATAGATTTTGGCAACAGCCAGTAAGTTTAGTTTTAGATTTTGGATCCTTCGACTGCGTTCGAAGATAGAATTTCGATCTCTCACGATGAGAGTTAATTAGATTCGGAACTATGTTCCTTTAAGTATTTCTTTTTTGTATATAATGTATTTAAAGTGTAAATAGATCATTTATTTTATTATAATCATTAAATTTCAAGAAGAATAATGCATCGTTGTCCCTTTTTCATTCTCTTGCTTAAAGCAATCCGGCATTTTGATTTTGTTCCTTTTTTCTTAGATTTCAAAAACCACTGAACCGAGAATTATTTTTCAAAGCGAAGCGTGGAATTTTCATGGGTTATGATCTAAAAAGTAAAGGATATAGAATTTATGTAAATAAAAACATAAAAATCTGCAGAACAGTAAAATTCCTCGAAGAGCATGAAACTCACGAACATTCTCGAAACACTGACCAAAATGCAATTAATGAAGAATCTAAAATTCCTGTTATTCTAAACAATGAAAATGATGTAACAGAAGAACATAATGAAATACAGAATACACAAACCCTAAGGAGGTCAGATAGAATAAACAAAGGGGTACCACCTGAACGTTTTGTTTTTCTGCCAACTAATACTAGTTATATTGAACCGAAAACATTTGACGATATAGTAAACATGAAAAATCCTATTGAGAAAGAAAAATGGTTAGAAGCAGCGGAAGAAGAAATAAAATCATTAAATAAAAATGTAACGTGGGATCTTGTTGATCCTCCACCTAATACACATATTGTTGGTTCCAAGTGGGCTTTTAAAGCAAAATACAATGACTCTGGCAAAATTGAAAAATACAAAGCACGTCTCGTGGCAAGAGGTTTCAGTCAAAAGTATGGAACTGATTATGATGAGACTTTTGCCCCAGTGGCTTCTCATACAACGATCAGAACCTTTTTGATAAATGCATTATACAAAAATTTGCAGTTAACTCACGTTGACGTGAAAACCGCTTTCCTCCACGGAGAACCAGAAGAAGACATTTTTATGAGCCAGCCAGAAGGCTTCATAACACCAGGACAAGAGAAAAAGGTCTGCAAATTACGAAAAACCATATATGGCCTCAAACAAGCAGCTAGGTCTTGGAATACCAAAATCAATGATACACTAATCAAATTAAATTTTACTGCCTGTGAATCAGACAAATGTTTATACAAAAGGACAAAGGACAATAATACAGTTTACTTACTTATATATGTCGATGACATATTGTTGGCAGGAAACAAAAATGAAATATACGAAGTAATAAAGGAACTTGAAAACGAATTCGAAATCACAAATCTAGGTCATGTAAACAAATACTTAGGAATACAAATAGAAAGAGGTGATAATGGGACATTAGCTATACATCAGAAAAATAAAATAAATGAACTTGTAAGGAAATTTAATTTGCAAGATTCCAAACCAGTTAACACACCACTTGATCCAGGATACCAGAAAGATGAGAAAATTGAAAATATTCTACCAAATAACACCAAATATCGGCAAGCTGTAGGAGCTTTGTTGTATATAGCAATGTTAAGCAGACCGGACATCTCGGCAGCAGTTAATATACTTAGTCGTAGAAATGAACAACCTAAAGAAAAGGATTAGGAAGCCGCAAAAAGGGTAATTAAATACCTAAACACAACTAAAGATTACAAATTAAAATATAATGTTGATCAAGAACCTATTTTAAAGGTTTTTGCTGATGCTGACTGGGCAAATGACACACTTGATAGAAACTCTACAAGTGGAAACGTATACTTTGCTGGCAAAAACCCGATTAACTGGACATCCAAGAAACAGAACTGCATAGCACTGTCAACAGCTGAAGCTGAGTATATCTCGGCTGGAAATGCAGCAAAGGAAACAATATCAATATTAAAACTACTAAAAGATCTTGATATGGAACAAAAACAACCAATCGTTATTTATGAAGACAACCAAGCCTGCATTAAACTCACTGAATCTGATAAGTACCAAAGTCGCACGAAGCATATTGACGTTAAATATCATTTAATTAAACAGTTGTGCGAACAAGGAATTATTAAATTGAAATATATCTCAAGCAAGGATATGACTGCCGATGTGCTCACTAAGGCACTACCTAAAGCGTCATTCATTAAATACAGAGATAAACTGCAACTTATTAAAACTTAATATATATTGTGCAAGGTGGAGTGTTGAAAAATATAACAATTATCTGCCCAATATATTTCACAGACTATCAAAACATATTACTTTTGATTCGAACTGTGAAAAGAAACAAATGAGGCATCTGCGCATGCCTACGAAACCGCTCGCACCTGCATCAGTGTACATGTAATATTTTCATCAGTAGTCGTTATGTAGATCTTCTAATGTTCGGAGCGTTTAGTAGCTCCGTAACTTAAACTCATGTTTTTTTTATTTTTTTTATTCTTTTATTAAATATTTAAAAGACACAAAGTCATCTCGTAATTGAGTATGCTGAATCATTTGAATCTAATGGATATTTTCTTTATAGAAGAGTTTATAATGATTTAGCTGTCTAAACAAGAATATAAAGATCGGATGCTAAGTGGACGACTAGAACGAGGCGGAGTTTCCGTTTGTTTGTGGGGAAAAGCTGCGTTATGATTGGCTGTAGTGCTTTATTTGTGGGGTAAATTAAGACTCCTATAAGGAAAGCGCATGTTTACAAACAAACACTCCTTTAATCAATCTTCCCCACTCACGAGTGGCAAAAGGGCAATCTGTATTGGTGGAAATACCAATGTTTTCCCCTGAGTAGAGTGTTTTGCCCTGAGCGTGACGTCAACTGCGCTTTCCTTATAGGTTAGTGACGTCGTTGTGACGTAGGTGGGCTGTTTCGTTCTAGTCGTCAATTGACGACTAGAAGAAGATTTTAGTAAGAAGATTTTCTTAATTATAATTACCTGTAAAATATTTTATCGAAATATATATATAATTAAAATAAATATGTATGACATCTGCGTTATTATAAAATAATATTTTGTGCTATCGAGGTATTTTAATAACAGTCACTAGGCATAATGAATGAAGGAAGATCAGCAACAAATGAAATGAGGGAACTCCAAGACAGATGTCTAGAATAATCCTTCCACAAGCCCAGACACATGAAACGCTTCATACAGGTTAAAGCCTCAGCTTCAATACGCAAATAAAGCGGAAGAAGCCCAAGCAAACATTCAAGGGTAGCAGTTGGAGTAGTCCTAATGCAGCCTGAAAGAGCTACACAGACCATCCTTGCAACCTAATAAAGCTAGTTCTAACAGTAGTCAGTCTAGACCGAGACCACCAGACAATACAGCCATAGGTGATGATAGGACAGATAATCATTGAGTAGATCCAATGGACAGCCCTGGGACATAAACCCCAGGTTCTTCCAATGGAACTCTTACATGCCCAAAATAGAGCCCCTAAATAAAATAATAGGCCGGCGCATCACCGCCATTTTTTTGCCTCCGAAGAGAACAGCATTCCCGCTTGGCATCCTTTCGCTTCCCTAATCATTTTAAGAAATCTTGATCTGACGCTAATCCGGTCAAGATAAGAGCAATAAGCAACAATAATATTCGTAAAAACACATTTTTTTCGCAGTACATTCTCAGGATGTCATTATATTCTAAAGATATCCTATGGATGTACTAGGGTAAGATGTGTTGTGAGGGCGGTTTCTGTTTCGTGTACAAAATGTCGCCAAAACTCAAATACACAGTAATAAAAGGTCTGTGAACACTTTATATTCACTTTTTGAATGATTATAGCAGTTTATCGATAAACAAACTTCCATATCATAGTTTACTTAGCTAAAACTATGAAATACAATAAAATAAATTACTTTAAAGTAACGTAAGACGATTAAAAAAAATGTTTCTTGTTTGTTTATCAGAGAAACGCGCTGCGTACATGTGGCAACCCTAAGGCAACAAAATGCCTGATGCGCCAGCTCGTATATATAGGAGCCTTAGCCCAAAAGACCTTTGTGGCCTTACGTAAGCAATACTCAATATGCTTACTCCAGTTCAACTTAGTGTCAAAGAATACACCCAAGAACTTGACCTCACATGAAAGCAACAGCCTATTACCCAGGAAGTAGACATCACCAAGATTTAGATATCTTCTCCTAGAAAAAGGAACAAGGTTTACCTTAGATGCATTAACAGATAAGCCCGAATCAGAGCACCAACGTGCAACATGCTGAAGAGCACCATTCATAACATCAGAGACAGAGTTACAAAACTTGCCCCTGACAACAATAGCCACATCATCAGCATAACCAACACATGGAATACCAAGGTTGGCAAAATGGACTAATGAAGAGTCAACAACAATGCACCACAGAATAGGAGAGAGCACTCCCCCTTGTGAACAACCAGAGCTAGCATGAACCTTCATGCAAGTACCCATAAAAGAGCCACAAACATACCTAGAGGATAGTAAATTAGCAATCCATCTGGTAATAATAGGATTAGCACCCCTCAAGTCAAGAGCACGAATGATAGTGTCAAAAGAGACCTTATCGAACGCCCCTTCAATAT
The DNA here is from genome assembly GCA_963930645.1 of Salticus scenicus. Lineage (NCBI taxonomy): Eukaryota > Metazoa > Arthropoda > Arachnida > Araneae > Salticidae > Salticus > Salticus scenicus. The sequence goes on from OZ005654.1 coordinate 247,979,710, forward strand.
CAAGAAAAGCAACAAGGGCAATTTCTTTATCATTAATGCACTTTTCCAAAAGAAAGGAAAGTTCATACAATGCAGTATTAGCAGATCTTCCAGGTTGATAGGCATGCTGTGAGGAAGATAGTGGACTATCAACAATAACAGAATCCCTAAGGTATCTGTTAATAAGCTTCTTCATTCCTTTCAACAAAAAAGAAGAGAGGCTAATAGGCCTAAAGGACTTGGCATCAAAGTAGTTATCCTCCCCAGTGGGCTCTAAGCGTTGAATATTCATTAAATAAAGTGAATTTGTCGACTAGAACCTGCTTGTGTCTTTAAGAATTATTTTTTACACACTACTATGTCGACAACTTTTTTTTTTTTTGTCATTATCATTACAAACTCTATCTACGGGCTGAATATTCATTAAATGAAGTGCGTTCGTCGACTAAAGAATTAATTTCAGTACACTAAAATGTCGACAACTTTCATAAAAATTACGCTATTTTTATGAAAGTTGTTATTTATTTGGCTCTACCCATGAGCTGAATATTTATTAAATAAAGTGCATTCGTCGACTAGAACCTACTTATGCCTTTAAGAATTACTTTTCTATGCATAACTAGTATGTTGTGGCCACCACAAGACTTTCTTCTATATTTTCCTATACAAATTCACACAGTAACAATTAAAAAAAAAAAAAAAAAAAAAATTTTTTTTTCATTTTTTTTTTTCGTTAAAAGTAAAAAAAATCGATAACTTTGTTTTAAATTACCACATATTTATAGTTGAACCATTCGTTTTAAAGGTATTGACGAGACCTTTCGAAAGATACCGATCTTGAAAATTTACACGCCCCCCCGGGGGGGGGGGTACTTCCCCCTAAGGGGGGGGGAAGCGATGCCCCAAATTTTTTCCCTAATTAACTACTACTATTATCAATAATTCATATTAATTTCACAATCACAGGTTAAGAATAACTCGCATTATGTACATTTATACGAAAATTTTTCCTATACTGCCATGTTAAAAATTTAGAAAAAATACGATCACAGCGCCACCTGTTGAGCGATTGATCCCCAAATCTAATCAGCCTCAGTTTATGTCAGGGGCCAACTAAATACCAAGTCTGGTTAAATTTCGTTAAAAAAAAAAAAAAAAAAAAAAAAAATTCTGTTTTTTTTTTCGTTAAAAGTAAAAAAAATCGATAACTTTGTTTTAAATTATCACAGATTTATAGTTCAACCATTCGTTTTAAAGGTATTGACGAGACCTTTCGAAAGATACCCATCTTGAAAATTTACTCCCCTCGAGGGGGAACTTCCCCCCCCCCACGGGGGGTGGCGAGGCTCCTACGCATACAAAAAATTTTTCCCAGTTGACTATCTCTATTTTAAATAATTCTTGTAAATTTCATAATTATTACTAAAAAATAATTCTCTTTATGCACATTTATACAAAATTTTGTCCTATATCACCATGTTAAAAATTTAGAAAAAGCGGGATGGCAACGCAATCTGTAAGACAATTTTTACCAAAAGTTGATAGGCACTAATTTATGTCAAGGTACAATTACATACCAATTTGTATGAAATTCTGTGCAGTAGTTCTTGAGATACAGTTGCCACAAAATTTTGTCACACACACACACACAGACAGACAGACAGACATTTTCTAAAAATGGTCAAATCGTGTTCTACAGCTCTCAAAACGTGTAAATTCATCAAAAACCCGAGGTCGAAAATTTTTACGAATCCAATACTTTCTCTATATTACATATAGAAGAAAGTAAAAATGTTGATAAGTTTCATAACAATATCATTACGGGCTGAATATTCATTAAATAAAATAAAATGCATTCCTCCACTAGAACCTGCATATGTCGTTAAGCATAACTTTCTACATGCAAAAATGTCTTCAACTTTCTTAACAATATCATTACTGACTTTATCATTAGCTTCTTTTGAAATCTGTATGATGGTAAGTCATATAAAATGGCCAAAACCTTTGTATTTTTGGCCATTATGAATATAATTTTCCTAAATATCTCCAAAATGGTAAGTCACAGAAAGTCCAAAAAGGAAGGTGCACAACTAGATATTATAACAAACTTATATTCCAATTTGAAACATTCTATGTCAACTGTTTTTGAGTTATGCGAGATACACACACACATACATACTTACATACAGAAGTCATAAAAATGTGTGTCAAATCATTGATATCTCTAAAACGGGAGCTCGTATTAAAACCAAATTTGCAGGTGTACAACTAGATATCATGACAGTCACATATATAAATTTGAAACATTCTATCATTCGTTTTTGAGCTATGCGAAATACAAAATAGATTTCGCAAATCGGGATTACTATACTTCTTTATACTTTGCATAAGGAAGTAAAAAAAACAGATATATGTAATTTTTTTGCTTTAAAACATAGCTAACACAGATATCTAAACACTAATTTCTGGAATTTTATAAATTCAGTTTCCAAGAGGGGATGTGGGACAAAATGTGATTTCAAATGCACAAAACGTTACTTCACAAAATCCTTCATATCTCAAAGAAAAAACAGATATCTGTAATATTTTTGCTGTAAAATATAGCAAACATAAATACTTAAAAACTAATTTCAGGAATTTCAGAAATTCGGCCCTCAGTCGAGGGAGAGGGCAAAACGTGATTTCACATAATCCTTCATAACTCAAACAAAAAAACAAATATTCGAGAGATTTTTCTTTAACAATACAGCGAACACAAATACCTAAAACGCAATTCCTGCAATTAAAAAAATGTAGTCCTAAGCGGGAGAGAGTGGGCAGAACGTCATTTTCACCGAGTCAACACTGCCAGGGCAATTCTTTGTGGGATGAGGTCCTGTATTTTGCTGTGAAGGTTTGTTGTAGAGCCCCGACAGCCTCTTAGAGAGAGTTTTACACCCCTCCTCCTTTCCCTACGGAGGAGCTGGCGACAAAAGCACATTTGCGAGCATAACTCGGCTCGAAATTACTTTACGGTAAAAATATTGCACCAGGGAAGACTAGATTTGAGTAAAAAAATCAATTTTCGAATTCTTGATTTTAAGGGGGAGGGGAAGAATTTTGGAAAATCCAGATTTTCCAGAAGAACTCTGCGAAAAATGCCATGTAGAAGTAAAAATAGGTCGTGCATTTTCTGGGGTATATTTCCAAGAACCCATTTTGGATGTTTTACGATTTTTGATTTATTCTGGGGAATCTCTGGGAGCTGTGTTCAAAAATTTTGGTGCATGGGTTGATACTTACATCAAACAACAACTGTGATGGGATTTTGTTATATTGCCTCATGGGGATGGGGACAAAAAAAATACTTTTGTAAGCATACAACTGTTCCAAATTATCTCAGGACGCCAATTTTTTGGTATATGTGTGTGCTATGTGTAACCACCACTCATAAAGGGATTCCGTTAAATGTTCCACCTTCCCCTCTTTGGTGTCGGGGGACAAAAACATGTTTCCAATTGTAATTTTCATCTCAGTTGTCTCAAAAAGGCGATTTTAAATATTTTCTTGTAAAAAAAGACGGAAATTTTTCAGTACATAATTTGCTAATACTTTTACCGGTTGTACATTTTCATTAATTTATAAGAATCCTTCATTTTCTGTTTATATTTTTAATGTACAGCTAGGTTTAAAATAGCGCTAGTAGAAATAATTTTCTATTTTTAAAAGTGTATTTCTTCTATAAAATGATCTATTCAGACAAAAAGAGATAATTTATTTGACTAGTATTTCAATTTCATTATTATTAATTATTTATATATTGTAATATTTTATAATTTATTTATATTTTTGATTTGCACTTGGATGAAAACAACTGTTGCAAAATTAAAGTTGTCAAAAAATGTCCGGTCTTCAGCACCAAAATTTAAAAAATCACTCCAGGAGGATTTATAAATAAAGCTGATAAAAGTTATGATCTATAGATGTTGAATGTAACATCATCGGCAGTTTTGGATTAACAAATTGACAGTAAAAATATAAAATATAGTAGTTTGAAAAATAAATTATTTCTTTTAGATCTATACATAAAATTATGAACTATATTAACACTTTGTCAATAAGTATAAAATTTTTAATATTATAATGACTTGAATTTTGTGAGATACAAATTTAATTTTTGATAATTTTTTTGTTCATATTTAATTAAATATATTTCCTTTTATGTTGACAAAAAATGATGCATAAACTTTTATTGGCAACCACTTAATATGCTTTAAAGCTAATGTATTGAAATTATTTTCATATTTTAATGTATAAAAAAAAAAAAAAAAAAAAAAATTTGAAAATTGGGCTTTGAGGTGCATTCAGACAGCACAGGGGGCACCTTTGTGTCAAATCGCGTGACTCTCCAAGCTACTGTTTTTGCACTACGGTGTCCACAGACTCACAGACAGACATTGCCTTATATATAAATAAAGATACTTAGATGTGTATACATGCATGAGGATTACTTCAATGTTTAATAGATCGTTTATGAGCTGTGATGACAGCTTTGCAGCAGTCAGGCATATAAGATATAAACTTCTAAATATAATCCTGTCTAATTTCATAGAATCAGACCCTAATAATGCTTTCTTGCAGTTTATCTTAGTAGCAGGCTTCTTAGCAGCAAATTTCGTAGTACTCATTATATGCGAACAATTTTCAATGGGAATCAGCTTAGGACTATTCCCAGGCCAGTACAAATCTTTAATGCTAAATTGTTTTCAGATAGATATAAACTTAGCCTTGCACTTAAAGGGTGGAAATTGGGGAAAACTTACTTTTCCAATATTCAAATTAATGTGGTTGTGGAGACGAAAACTTGTAAATTAAACAACATAATCATTTATGAATAAGTTAGATTGTACTTACTGATTTTATTGTACGATAGAGTGCACAGTCTTGTTAAAAAAAAATGCAATTTTCAGCATCTTTCAAATGATTCTGAATAATTGACTTTAAATACACCTTTAAGATCTTGAAATAAACAGATGTATTCACAGATCCAGTAATAAATTTTAGGCATCCAACCCCTTTGCTGGATATGCCTCCCAAAACCATTTGGCTGGCAAGGAATTTTACAATAAGCAATATGGATGATAAGCTTCACTTTTACACCTGAGAACATACCGCTTACCATCTGATCCACATAGGTTGAATTTACATTCGTCCGAAAAAAAAAAAAAAGATACTGAGTCCCATCGAACCTTTGTCCATGAGACACACTCTTTTGCCCAAAGAAGCCGCTTCTGCATATTTTTTTTGTAAATAAACGCTCTTTCTTAAAGTTATACACAAGCAGACTGCACACGACAAGGTGTCTTTGGACAGTTCATGAGCTTAAATTAACACAAAAAATCTGACTTTTAAGTTAGGAGCAATAGCATGACGATTACTGAGAGACATGAACTTTCAGATATCGATCATCAGATTTTATGATCTGATGATCGATAAAATCTGATTTCTCTCAACATTACCAGTTTCACATTTCAGTTTAATTGTTGTCAAAAAACTGTCGATTGATTGCAATCAATTTTTTAAATGATCACACACATAAAAACATTCTTTTTTAGCAAATATCACACATTTTTTCTTTTTGGTCATTTAAATGTACAAAGCCATCTTTTCATCACTTAAAGAATGATGTTTTCCCAATCAGATGACACATTGACAATACATCAGAAGGGGTGTATGATACATTGATACAACAGGAATGTGGGATTATATCATATCTTGCTTTGCAGAAGTTAAGATGATTTTATGTGAACAAAATAATTCATTACAAAATGTTTATTTTTCTAGGTGATACAGTTTTTTTTATTCTTTTGTACACCACTCTATATCTATATTATTGTTAATAATAATAAAAAAAAAAGCTTAATAATCTAGTCAAAGAGGATCACAAAATCTATTACAGATTTTATTAAGAGAAAACAGAAAGGCTGTGGCCAGGAAAAATTATCAGAGGAGGTTTAAACTTCAGTACATATAATGTTGAATGTTAAATATGAAGCTTATCTCAAAACTTTCAACAAACCTGATAAATTTCAGGTGTGTTTAACTCTCCCCAACTTGGCTATGTCCTTGGAAAAAAACTAAATAATTTCACGAACTAGGTTAATAATTTTGCCAAACCAATTAGGAATATAAAATATATTTCAGACCTTTATTCTTTTTTTTTTTAAACCTTAAAATTTCTGCCAATCAGGTTAGTAATTCTAAAGAGAGAGGAAAAAAAAAAGGCAAAAATTTGAATATGTGTCATTGTTTTTATTTGAAAAAAGATTTAAAAATTTTGCCAACTACATTTGTAATTTTGTCATATCTATCAGGATTATAAAATACATTATAAATTTTAATTTATAAAATATTTAACAAGATTTCATGAAAAAAAAAAAGATTTCAGAATTTTGCAAATTGAGTTTTAATTTTTCCAAGTTTCAGAATTTAAAAGTGTATTACAGTTTTGATTAAGAGAAATGTAAGTTTAACAAATTTGCCAAATAGTTTCATCATTTAACGAGGTATATCAAAATGAAAAAGTTAAGAATAAATGATAAATTTTGCCCACTATGTTTCTAATCTTGCTGTGTATTAAAATTTGAAAATGCATTATTGTTTTTGATTAGAAAGAGAATTTGACAATTTTGGCAACTAGGTTTTTAATTTTGTTAAAGCATAGGTTTATGTTCTAGCCATAAACCTACTACTGAACCATATATAACCAATTAAACTCTATTTTTGTTATATTTATAACTTTAATGTAATTTAATATAATCCTTTCATTTAAATGTACAAAAAGAGATTAAAAAAAAATGGTTTAAAATATGAAGTTGTGCTTTTTAAAAATGATTACTATACACATTTAAATAAAACTTAACTCAATATAATTTTACTTTATTTATTTATTTTTAATCTAATTTCTAAAAATATTATTTAAACTAAAAAATAGTTTAAAATTTTTACCTTTATCAATATTATCACTATTGAAATTTTGAATTAAATTAAAATTGGTTTTGTTGTACTTAACTGTAAGAACAAAACTAAAATGATTTCTTCTATAAACTCTAATTGGTTGCCTATAAAAAGTTTCAGCTTGTGAAAATGACATCTGCAAAAAATTTTATGGCATGCCTAAAAAAAAAAAAAAAAAAAAAATTAGTTTGACATTTAACTGAACTTTTTCCTTTCTTTCTTTTTTTAAAAATTGAATTTCTAAACAGTTTAATTTTTCTTTCCCAGAAATGTAAGACTTTTATTGTCACCCTTATAGGATCCTTCAATGAAATTTTTAGAGAAATCCGACAGTTTTGAATTTCCTTTAATGAGAGTCTAATAACCATTATAACTATACATGTGCCAATGGAAGGTAACATCATTGTATACGGTACCCGCTGTTTATTAAAATCACATTCGTTCTGTGCCAAAGTGATTTTATTAAGCGGCTGATTTTTATAACCGGTGAACGTGTCTGCATTCAAGAAAAAGGTATTACTTCCCAGAATTTTCAAAAGTTAGCGAATAATAGAATTAATAAACAATATAAATTAATTTTTGACAGATTAATTGTTCCTTAAAAATAAGTAACTTAAACACATCCCAAGCTCTGGTGCACTTTCTTTTGAGAAAATCATTATCATTTTGCGGATAGTTCACATTTTTCTTTAAATTTAATATCTTTCCTTTCCAAACTCTTGCTTCTTAGTTATTTCAAAATAAGGACTAGACATTGTACTTTAATAATTAAAATCATGTATATATATATATCATTTGTGAACCAACTCAAATTTGTAACTTACTACTGCACTTTGAAGAATATGTTCCTTGAAATTGTTACTAAGACAAAAGATGGTGTGTTTTTAATTTGTAATTATGCTGTTAGTATAAAATATTTGACAAAGAGAGATAACGGAAAGATTGCTGTGTTTTATTTTCTTTGTCATTTAAAAAATAAAAAAATCCCAGTGTAAATAAAAATTTGTTTATCGTGTATAATGACGTTTTTGCTGCTGAGGACAATTTTTTTATTTTATTAACCAGCGATGATGTTTTTATAAAGCAGCAGTTTAAAACATAGGTTGTACTGATTTGATTCTGGCCCTGGCAATTGGATCAGATTAAGCAGCTGATTTTATTAAGCGGCGGTTACTGTATTAGTCTTTGCTATTTTCAGACAATTAAACATATTCACTGCCTCCCACGTCAATTGTAATTCATTTAAACTGTTAACTTCTATTTCCAAGTTCACAACATCTGTATACAGTAAACTCCCAATTATCCGTGGTGAACGGGGAATACACAACAGCGTAAAGGGCAAAATTAACGGTCGCCACCGGCCATGTGGCGACTAAATAAAAAAAGATGGCGATTAAAAATTATGCATCGATCGCCACTAAAGTCGCCACTTTTTGTGATCATTAAAAGATTCTAAAAATCGAGCGACGATAGGGAATCTAAGCTTTGTGATTTCCAATCTTTTTCCATCCATGGCATAAATGTCAATGTTCATTTTAAACTTGCTTTATTATATTCTACAACCTATAAAGAAGTAGAATTGTTTAATATATTTCACTCATATAATTTTTTTAACTCCCCCCCTTTCCCTCCCCCTAACGATCTGTGATCACACAGCTTATAGAAAGCTTTATAATTTCTAACCATTTTCCATTTGCTGCAAAAATATAAATATCTATTTTAAACTTACTTTATTAGATTCTAGAATCTCTAAAGAAGTAGAATTGTTTAATATCTCTTACTCATAATTCTTGTAATCCCCCCCCTCCAATGATTGGCAATCACATGCTCCACTGAAGCCTTGTGATTTACAATCTTTCTCCATCCATCATAAATGTAAATATTCATTTTAAACTTTCTTGATTAGATTCCAGAACCTATAAAGAAGTATATGGATGTATCCCCCTCCCCCCACACACACGTGTGCTCCAGTTCAACCAGCAGTTAATGATAAAATGTCCTGCAAAGCAAAGTCTTTTTCCATTATTATCTCCATAGTATTTAGTGTATATTTTACCCATTTAAGATATTTGACAAATGTGTGTATCAAAATTTGGTTTGACTTAAATGTGTATTTTTTCAAAATTTTTTGTAGAAATCTTCCTTTTTCCTTCCCATTTTAAAGTAGAAATCTCCCTATTTTTAAAGCTACAAATTTGGCAGCTAAGTAAATTATTTTTAATGAAGCAGCTAAGTTTCCATATCTATACTTTTTAAGAGGAAATATTTTAACTCTATTGAAATAAAATCATTTAAAAAAGTGTGTCTTTAGAAATAAGAAAAAAATAATAAAACTGCTAACTGTATTTACACATGACCATGTAAAAGGTTGTGATGATGATGAATCATTCATTTACTTAGAAAATAGCAATGTGAACTGTGAATGATAACAGCTTGTTTCACTTAAATAAATTGAAAAAAAAAGTACTACTAAATTATCTGAAATATAAAAACTTTTGCTGTTATTATTACAGCCCTAAGCAGATTTCAATTTAGGATGTGCAATTTAGGATTTTTAATTTAGAGCGTAATTACAATTTCAGTGTCCCTGTGTTAATTTTATTATATGTATTTCTTATTTTCATATTTTTCTTGTGGTAATTATACCACAAAATGGTGACAATGCTTTTTGCAGTCTGAAAGAAATAGTCTTATGTGAAAAGTGGCCACTAACTTAAAAATGTGGCTACTAATGAAACTGACAGTACCGGCCACTGGCCACTAATGAATTTTCCCAGTTTTGCCCTTTACAACAGCAGATAATCTGCAAAATGGTCAAAAAGGGGATATAAATCAACACATAAAGCCTTTTGAGCAATACTATTTAATTAACAGTTAAGCATGGCCTACATATACAATTTAACATACTAATAAAAATTTCTACTTACATTTTGCTCTATTTTTTAACAAGAAAAATCTGACAGCATTTTTGTTTTTTTGTACTAAAACACTTTTTTTTTATTTACGATTGCAGTTTCTTTATCAGCATTTTGTCACAAAGTGATACATCGTCTTGTTCCTCGAGATATTTTATAAGTCCATCTGCAAGTGCTAGGGCTGTGTCGGGGCTCATCCTGTGCTGAGTTTTATCTCCTTCTTTCTTCACTATCTTCTGAAACTGGGGGTCTAATGCTTGGACCACAATTTATTCATCTGTAAGGTGTCCTTTCAGCTAATATATAGAGCTACAGGTGGTTCTGAGTAATGCCAGATTAAAAAAAAAAAAACTCTTAAATAACATTTGTCTTTGTTCTGGTTGTAATTGTTTTCTCTATATATTAAAAAAAAGTTACTGTCACTGGCGTCAATTTTTTTTTGTCTGCGACAGCATCTTCTAGCGGAGGGCAGGGTCCTTCCCATCATCAGAGGTATCAATGTGTTCCGAATGCTTCAAGGAAGACATTTCAGCTGCTTAGAAATTTCTATCATTTTTATTAAAAAAGTTATTAACTATAAACGACAAGTTTATGAAGATACTCTATTTGCCATTTTGAAAAAAGTTTCTCCCAGTGACGTCGTTCTTCTGTCATGAAGTCATTTTACACGGGAAAATTAAAATATGACGCATGGTTGTATGTATGTGTGTAGGTTGGATTTAATGTTGCACCAGTACTGCGCTATGGGTAATTGGCGACGGTCTGGGACATACCTCAAGGGATGTTCTGGAGATATGCCATCGCAATTTTGGTCCTTCATGGAAGGGATCCCCACAGGTATAATGTGGATGAGAACATGGAAGACCTCGCGGCTACGACAGATTTTTATGTGCACCAGCCACCATTAGTGTACACGACGGTTTTTGGCCGGATCAAGTATCGAATCAGCAATCTTCCAGTTGCATGCTTGGTGTTTTACCGACTAGGGTACCACGGCCCAAAACCATGGATGTAAAAAAGAAAGAAAATAAATATCACCTTTTTTTCGCTACTTTTAGATAATTAATTTTCTAACATGGGAAAATTAAAATATGATCTCCATTGTTGTAGGTAGGTAGATATCTAGGTAGGTTATGTTTGACGTCGCACCATTATGCGCTACGGATAATTGGTGATGGCATGGGATGCACCCCTATGGATGTTCCGGAGACGTGCCACCACAGTTTTGGTCCTACATGAAGGAGATGGCTCCCCGCTTTGGTGGCAGGAGATTTTGATGGGAACATGAAGGATGTGGTGGCCAAGTTATATTTTACGTGCACCAGCCACCATTAGTGTACACGGTGGTCTTTTGCCGGCTCGAGGACCAAACCTGCAATCTTCCAATTACGAGCTTGGCGCTCTGCAGACTGGTATACCACAGTCCGGATCCGAGGTTGTAAAAAAGAAATAAAAATGGTCATATACTAAAGCTGTAATGCAAAATGGTCTAGCTATTATGAATTTATTTCTATTAAAAAAATATATAAATATTATATATTTCCATTTGACATTGAATATTAGGATTTCTATAATAATTTTCTGCTTTCGTATTGTAATTTGCACTATTAATATTCTTTTTCAGTGAAAGAAAGCAGCGACTAGGCGGGCAGAGCTTTGCATTTGTTAATAAGTAAAGTGAGTCGGGGAGAGGCGAAGCCTCCCTCGGGGGTTGGTGAGCGGAGCGAGCAGGGGGCAGAGCCCCCCCCCTAGTATTATAGAATAAATTAACAAATCTATGCTTAATGAAAATGATTCTAAAAATGGCAAGTATAAAATTCATTTTCAATAATAATTTTATATTTACAAAATATATTGGAAGTTATATTGATTTCTTACATTGCTTTTTTTTTTCCCCCTTATAAGATTATATTTGTTTAAATAAATTTACAAGACACTATTAAAACATGTTTATTTTTTACTATAAATAAAAGTAATAACAAATAATTGCTTGAGCAAACATACATATATTAAAAAACAAAACAAAAACTACAATGCTTTTGTGTGTAATCAGCTTTGTATCAAAGGAACATATATAGGAATAATATTTCACAACAAATATATTACAACGTTTATCAAGGATAAGCAGTGCTTTCCAAAACTGGTACATAACAGGAAATTTCTCATTATTTAAAAGTATTATCAATTTGCCTAAGTGAATTGTACACAGGGGCATCATAAAACTATTACTAAAATAAATATAATCAGTAATAAAGGTAAAATTTTGTATATTACTGAAATATAATCAAGATACATTTTTTTTTTTTTTTTATTAGAATCACACAATGAACTGATTGGGAAGAAAATCATATTCATTGAAATTTTATTTTTCCAACTGAGTGAAAATAATGCCTGGACCGGGAGTCGAAAGATAGAAACTCAATTTTTATTTGTTACTCTTAAAACTTATTCATATAGTCTCTTTACAAAGCCCATCCTGAATTTTCATAGACTGTCATAGTAGAATAGATCATATGTGAGTTATTTCCATAAATGACTTCTTGAAACCAAAAGAATTCATATTAACAGTTGTAATTTACAATGATTTGTACATAATGACCAATTGATATGCAGAATATATTTTATCCAGATATCACAGTTATTTCTTATTAATAATTAAAAAAATATGTTACACCCTTATTGGTTGTGGAAGACGTGGATTACATCAACCTATAGCTTTCTGAAACCAAACAAATTAACATTAATGCTGTAATTTATGACATCATATACATAAGGATAAATTAATATGCAGAATGAATTTTATCCAGATATTGGAAAGAGAACAAACGAAATTTATGGGATTTCATTTCATTGACAGTTTAAATATTAGTCTACACTGTTCTTAAAATTGAATGTACTAAATTCATATATTTTTTCATTAAATTCCTTATTTTCAAGATGAAATATTTTTAAGAGCCTTTTTATATATTTTTTAATTAACTGTTGGAATACACATAATGATTAGAAAAAACTCAATTATTCTGCCTTTATACTCGAATTTAATACTTTAAAAATTTTATACATCTTTTTTTTCTGATAAATCTTGAGAGACTAAATTTTAGTACTTTGAAATATTATTCATCAACCCTGAATATTTATTTGTACTAAATTAATAATAATATTGCCAAGTAAAAATTACGTGGTCTATCGCAGTTGTGCCATGTTTAATATGCTCACCTGTTAAACCTCCATTTGCAGATATGGTGACATTGCCGACGGATATTATAAGAGAAATGCCGAGTTGGTAATTAGTCAGGGTGGCTGAGTGATAGCGCATCTGCACGGTAAATAGAGTGCCCGGGTTTGATTCCCAGCTCTGGCATTTTTCACATAGTAGTTGGTATAAAAATTCAACTTTATACCCTAAATTCTCTAAATAAATTTCAATGTTTTTCTTGTTTAAATAAACATATATACCAATATATATTTCAAAATATAGTCTTTCAAACTTTTATTATAAAAATCTTTGGATTCTTCTGTTAGAAGTTATAGTTTATAAAGTCAATATTTAGCAGTTGAGTTTTACTTTCTGCTTTTCAGAAAAACTGAGGTTTTATCTTTAGAAATTCTCAAATGTGTTTCAAAATAAAATAAGTAAATATCATACCTGGTAGAAATTGTCCCATATTTTCGATTTTGGCCCACTACATACATTTCTACCTTCAGGGTGAATTTATCTGATTCAACATTCATTATAAAGTACTAATACACTAACTAAATCATTTATTCCACTCATTTATATATTTAACAGAAGCTGAGATCAATTATGTTTCAACAACAACTCCAAAATCACATAATCGATAATCTACGTAAAATAAAAACTGAATTTTTACAATAAAAATACTGTTAATATAGTAAAATTCAGAAAACTAACTGATGCTAGTCAAATCCTACTGACATCTTACAGGTTCACACTCAAATATGTGAAAAAAAAAATTCTTGAGTTTTCCAGACAATTTTAAAGAAAATATTAGCGACTTATTACAAGAAATACTTCTCTAGAGAGGAGAAAATACTTCTACTTCCACTGTATGATGTCATGATCATGAATGGTAATATGATCATGACAGAAATTCACATAGAAATCATTGTTTACATATGTATTTTAAAATACTTAATCATTTGAATCTCAGTATGAAACTAAACAAGAAAGGTATATTATGAGAGTAAGGAAATACACATTTTCCCAGGTTTTACAATAAATTTTTCTAGAATTTTGATGAAGAATTTTATTTTAACAAACTCCAAATTATGTGAGTATTCCATGTTTTTCCTGATGAGTATGAACCCAGTCATATCTGATTACAAACATTGCTACTAAAACATTTAACATTTCACTTAGTCACTGACATGTAACTTTGGTTTATAAAACGATGATATGAGAACATGATCTTCAAATACAAAAATCTCAAAATACAGTAATGAAATAAACTGAACATAAATAATTAAAATTGATTTATAAATCGGACAAGAAAGTATCTTAGCAGTTTGGAATTGGAATACAACAAGAACCTTTTTACTGAGCAATTAACAAATTTAACTCTCAATTTAAATAACTTGTAAAAAAAGAAAAAAGGAAAACATGTTATTAAAAATATTAATGATGATGATATTTCAGTAACACCAGAAAAAGTAAAACTTAAGCAATCATAGTAATAGATAAATTAATGAATTATCATCATATTTTCGGTTAATTATGACAGATTTAGTAAAGTGTAAAAAACTAGTGTAATATCATAAAAAAAAAAAAAAGTAGAAGATATATATATATATATATATACCTCTAAAAGGAATAATTCTTAATATGAATTAAAGAATGGACAGGTTTATATGTAACATATTTATAACTAACAGTGAGAAAAATGAAAATGAACTAATGTTATGTATTAAATTCTTTTAACACAACATCCTTACTAGGGGCGGACTAATCCAGTTTTTGATTTTTGGAGCCAATTTTTGTAGAGGGGAAAAAAAGTATAAAACCTTCTATTTAAGCAGTCACACTTTATAATGTTTATTATTAAGATAATAGTGTTTCATTGAACCAGTCATTTGAAATAATACTGAAAACATGGAAAACTTATATAAAAGGATCATTTTCTTAAAATGAATTTTGTTGAACAGCCATTTTTCAATTTAAATTTTATGAAGGGTAATATTTTATAGACTAGGATTTTGTTGAGGGGCCCATTTCATAGATATGAATTTTGTAAAAAGCCCCAGTTCATGGATTTGAACTTTGTGAAAGGGCCCAGTTTATAGATTTGAATTTTGAGAAAAAGCCCATTTTATAAAATAGAGTTTTGTGAAGGGATAGACTAAAGAACCTCTTTTTTTGCTGGATTAGTCCCTGTTTATCTTAAAACAATGCCTGCCTATTTAATAAAATAAAATTTATAGCAAACAACTACATTTTATAATGACTGATATTTATAAATTACAATTGAAAATCCAGTACTAAAGGAAGGTTTTATATAAACTACAAACAGATTACAACAATAAAAGTGAAATAAGGAAAATTAAAGACACTTGAATTTCAGCTTTCTGTATTAAATGACTGAGGATATAAATAATTTTTAAATCTAGAATAATTCTTCATTAGCATTTTTTAAAAGTACTGCTATCTGTGATTTGATTAAAAATAATTAATTCTCAAAGGCTTAGTTACAGTTAAAAATAAAGATATTGTAAAATGTTCTTAATTTTGTTCTTTTAGATCAAATGTTAAATTTAAAACATCTGAAGCTTGTAGGATCTATATAGTTAGGATTCATTCACATCTAAATTTTGTTATTCTAATTCCCTGTTAATATGATAAGATTTTTAATTTGTGGAGATTTTTAAAGACTGATTTCTCAGAAATGTCGGCAATGTTGCCAATTTTTACAATATTAAATTTAACAAAAGAATTTTCCCACTGGTTTGTGTCTTTTTGCTACTTTGTATTAAGATAGAAAATACAGGAAAAACTATATTCAAACACATTCTCTGCAAGGAAACTATATTCAAACAACTTGTCAAACTTTTTCATTTTTATTAACTGCAATAATGTTTTTATTATGCAGTGATTTTAAAATACTTCCATATTAATAAAGTCAATTTCTAAGCTATTTTATTAATTAGCTTTGAAATTTATTTATCATTTCGCAGGGTGACTAATGCTAGAACTTTTCCAAATTCTTTGACTTTTCCATGACTATTTTTCACCATTTTCCCTGATTTACACCGTTTATTTACCACAAAAATTAAAAAAAATTAGCAAACAATTTAGTGAATTACAATAATAAGCTATGACATATGGCTTATTTCCACAAAATTTCTCATTCTCTGACTTTTGATGAAATTCCCTGACTATTTCATGACTTTTCCAGACTCACTTAAATTCCCTGATTTTTTTCTGACCAGCGGCCACCTTGATTACAGTAAACTTATAATTATTTATGAGTGGATCACGCACATTGCAAATTATCTGTGGGTGTATGAAAAGGGTAAGATCAACAAAAAGTGTTTTCTCACAAAAGAAACAAAAACAAATGGTTGATTGATTTAAAAAAAAAGAAAAAAAAAATGTAAATACATATAACTATGTTTTTTTTTTTGTATAGTACATTATGGTACTGTTTAATTTAGTGCATAAATTAGATTAAAGATTATATTTTCACTTCATCACAACTCCCTTTTTTGTTTGTATTTAAATCCTTCAGTACATAAAATACCAATATTTTTACTATACTGCGAATATTTTAACTGCTTTAATTATTTTTTATATACAATACAATCAAGATTTTAAGCTAGAATAATTTTTAATTAATTTTCTCCTCATTTTCAGCCTTTTTTGTAGTTTATCTGCAAAACATTTGCCCTTCATTTCTGCAGAAAATCAAGAGTTTACTATATTACATTTAATTAATTGATGATTTTATTAGGAACAGGCATTGTATTGTTATTTTACACATATATAATTTGGAATAAATTTAAATGGAGAAACTTTCAAAAGAGAATTTCTCAGGGCAAAAATCAGTAATATTGAAGAAACAACAGTTTAATCAGGTAATTCCTAATGAGAATTAACAATATTTAGATGTCATAAAATGATTTTACAAAGTAAGTGATAATTTACAATTAAAACTATATATTTTTTATAATACAGTTGAACCCTGTTAGCATGAACATGCACGCTTAATATGAATTACTTTTAACATGAACTGCTTCCACAATTTCCATCAAAATGAATATTTTATTAGTTTCTGAGTTATTGATACTATGAACTAATATTTTATTCCTCTTGAGATTCATGTTAACGAGGTTCAACTGTACTGTAAATAAACAAAGTTTAATAACATGCATGCATGTGCTTATTATTATTTTTTTTTTCCAATAATAATACTAAAAAATTCAAGAAATGTTAAAATTAACTAATTTTTGTCAAAAAACTCCAAAAGAGATGAAAAGGTGCTAGAATAAATATTTACTTTTACATAAATAAATATATATATACATATATATAAACCCCACAATTAAATTTACTTAATTTGAAACATCAGGGTTGCTACACAAATCAGGAGCTAAAAATTCCCTGAGTTTTCCCTGTCTCTTTTAAAAGTAAAAAAATAGATGACATGCAATCATACAGCATTAGAATCGAACATGTTTATAAGTCAATTGAACATATCTAAAGTAATTAATTTTATTAACTTACTATAGTTGAAAAATAAAAATAATAATAATAATTCACCTTTTTTTCCCCTCATAAAGCACTAATAAATAAATAAATAAATAAAAATAATAATAAAAGATTTTACTATGGAAACATTTTTCAATGTTTTCTCAAAAAATTTCAAAATTCCCTGAATTTTTCTTGTTTTTGCAATAAATTTAGAAATTCCCTGAGTTTCTCAGGTTTTCTCTGAATTCCAGGTATGGTAGCAACCCTGAATATACAACAAATTATTTTAGTGGAATCATGTGCCAGAAATACAAATCACTCTTCAGACAAAGAAATATACATACATATATAATAATACCAAATTTAATGTATTATTAGTTTTTTTTTTTTTTTTTTCAGGATTGTAGAACATGGATTACAATAATTAAGATTATCAATTAAAGAGGACACAAGTTTGAATTTTAAAATGTAACTAATAATTAATTTTTTAATATTTTAAATATATATTTTACTTAAATAAAAATAATATAACAGAAAAAAAAAAAAAAAAAAAACATTTGATATTCCTTTTTTAATCAAACAAACATTTTCAAAGAAAGCTGACAATTTTTTTCTTTCAGTAACCTAAAATAAAAATGAAATTACCAAATAATTAAATATAGATAACAAAATTCGATTTTGAAAATACAGAAAAGGTAAATTTTGAGCATTCGAGATTTTGAAATGGTAATTTAAATTCAATATAGCAATTACCTAATATCCAATTTATAAAATTTTTAAATATAAATAAATCTTAAGTTCAAAAGAATATGTTTTATAGATTACAAAAGTAATTTTTATTTTGATATTTTAATCAAATTTTACTGTTTTAACTAGACATTCATTGAAATTATTTTTTCTTTCATTCTAAAACATACCATTGAGTTTTGCTTATTATTTACATTATAAGATAAATAAAAGCAGTATAAATATTTAAAATAAAAATAAGAAATAATTTTAAAAAGTTTTACATTAATATATTTTCTTTGATTTTTTACGCATCATAATATAGTGAGTAATTAAAAAATAAATTTTATGTATAATATGTGATAATTTTAGATTTTGATCTTACATAAAAATTTACTGATGCCATTGTATACTTTCTTTTCAGAGACATATACAATGCATCTTAAATATTATATTACAATTATATCAATTTTAAAGTATATCAATAAAAAATAACTAACTAAAATGACAATGAAAAAGAAAAATAATAATAATTAAACAAAGCTTACTTACAACAATGTTTTTTCCATCATAAAATATTTAAATTTTATGAACTGTCATGTATGCACTTGTATAAAATCATCAATCAATGAAAATATCTTATGATGGTCCACTTTCATTTGTCTTGGTGCTAGCTTGTAACATTTCCTTATCCAACTCAATTAACGGTATGTTATTCTTTTTAATTGCAACCTAAATTAAAATAAAAAAATTACTTCTTGGATGTTTTGATGAGAAGAGAAAGTATGAAATATAAATAAGGTGAAGTGAAGTAAGTGTTACAATTATATTAAAAGCACATAAAATTAAATTTTATTTAAAAGATGTTAAAAATTTTATCTGAAGCTTTTCACTTTAAATAAAATTTAATTTTATGTCTTTTTAATTTCATTAACAAATGACATGTGTTCAATTTAACTCTTTTTCTAGGGATAATTTATAAGTGTTACAATGTTAACTTTGATCTCATTTTTCTCAATTGCTATTATACGTACACATTTCTGAAAATTTTTAAGTATAAACTACAACTAATTACTCTAGAAAAATATGAACCACTTACAATTTCACAAAGTTTCACTTGTGAAGAAAAAAAAAAAAAAATAATAATAATAATAAAATTAAAATTTTTTGTGTTATGGTTTCACGCAAGTATAACCTCAAAGATCTACTATATCCGTACACATTACATAAAAGATATATGTAAGTCAAATTTCCAGATAGTGAAAACTTTTATGAATCTGGGATTTTTTGAGTTTTTAAAATATCTCAATTTGTTACACAGTTGTGAATTTATCTCTTCGCCTACAATTAGTACTTCACATCTTAAACTTTTTAATACCCCAATAAAATTAAAAAAACTCAGGATATTAGGTTTCATTGAAAATTGAAAGAAGAACTGAATTGAACTGAAGAAGCAAAGTAAAAAAAAAAAAAAAAATTATATATATACCATAAAATTCCGAAAGTAATCCCCCCCCCTTCCAAAAGTGTAGTGGTGCTAACCTTGAAGATCAAAAGTAGGCTTGGATGAAACGGTGAAAGGTAGATTTACCGGCACTCCATATGTATGCCCGGTGTCAGGATGGATAAAAAAGGTGGAGGGGTTATAATTAAGAAAGTGGAATAATTTCATTTTCGGCAGGAAAAGGGAGGTGTTACTTTCGGGATTTTACAGAATATATATTTATATATATATATAAAAGTGATGTAGTTGAAGTACTTGGGATAAGTCGGAGGTGATTATAAATTCAGGAAAAAATACCTGAAGTTTTAGCAAGAAAGTGTTTTCATATGGCGGGTAGAGAAAATATAATTTACTGCAAAGTATTCCAGTCCTATCGTGAAAAATATTAATTTTAATTAGGTTTATCAATCATATAAATTTGATATTTTAGTCTTATTTCATGAATTTAACTACCAGAAAAATTAGAATTCTGGTACTGGAAATAAAAAAAAATACCTGAAATCAGGTAAATTACCTGAGCACAACCAAACCTGGGATAAGTGTAAATACTGCCAAACATACAAAATTCCTAAGGTAAGTTTAACCACAGTTGACAAATAAAAAAGTGTAAGAAATAAAATAAGTGAGATTTTATATTCAAAATTTATATACAAAAATCAGTTTCCTTTTCAAAAGTTGTGGAATTTACCCCACAAGTACAGTAATGGCAAAACTTTGCACTTTGAGAGAGGTATTCTGTCGGATAGGTAAATGTAATAAATGTTTCAAACTTCTAAACAATCGTTTCATATTTGATTTGTTTTTCTGAGCTAAATATAGCAAAGAAAGGTTTAAACAAACAGATATGATGACTGTTAGCTCCAAATTTAGCCTGTCAGTTGAATTATAAGCTGATGTTACATATACTCCACTTCACCCTCAAATGAAGTAAATCGGGCATTGGAATGAAGATATTTCACGAAAATACACCAAAATATTAGTGCTTAATGATTATGAATAAGAACTTTATAAGCAAACATCATGAATTGAAAAAACACACACTAATTTTTACTTTCTCCCATATTCAACAGAAGAAAGTATCTATGATGCAGATCATTCAACAAGTGATGCTTTGAATTTTTTCCATTTACTGGAGAACTATATTTCAAATTCTATAATGTATAATTACACAAAACTTATTATGTGAGAAGGACATAATGGAAAACTATATTAGCTTAATTTGAGTACATATTGGCTAATAGGTGGCACTGCTATGCTTCTGTTCTCTCGATTTATTGGAAGGCTATATCCCAGCTTCTAAAGCATACAAATGCATCAAATTTGATATGCAAGATGGCCATTATGAAAAAAGAAGGCTGACTTATTTTAGTTGTACACTGGTTGAAAGGTGACACTGTTATTACTCACGTTCTGTGATTTTTTATATGGAAATATCTCAGCATCTATTGTATAAAATTGCACAAAACTGCATATGTAAAAATTTGGTAAATACGGCACCGCGTTAGCGCAAACTTGTAAAAATGAAAATATTAAAATAGATTTTGAAAACACCAAATAAATCGCTAACTACAATAATTACAATTATGCACTTTTTCGAGAAACAATAGAAATTATCAGCCAACCCAATGCATGCAACCTGGACCAACCAGCAACAGGTATAGACGCCACCTGGCGCCATCTCCTGAAAGAGAGGGAGGAAGCTGAACACCTGGAGAGAATCTTCACAGAAACACAGAATGGAGTGACCAGCGTTGACAATGAGGGGGGCCCCCCCTAATTTGAAAGTACTTCGCCGATGAAAGAGTCACATCAATAAAGCTGAAGTAAGGTCTTTTGTTTATAAACACAAAGTAATGTTTAGGTTTTTTATCTAATGTTATTTTTGATTGAAAACCTCATTAAATAAGGTGATAAAATTTTCAGACCAATAGAAACATGTTCCTTGGATTATTCTGCAAACAATGGTACCTCTCACAATTCTAATAATCCTCCTTTTTGTGAGACAATATATTCACCAACTTCTTAACACTCGGATTAAACCTCGGATCAGTGGTAATCGCTCGATCATACGAAAATCGGTATTCTCCAACAAAAATCCGCAGTTCACCGCCTACTTTAACACTTCATTTTTGATCCTCGAATATCGGAGAAGAGAGATAATTCTCGGATCTTTTCGTAACGCATGCGCACTCAAAATTAAAATTTAAATTAAAGAAAACCAATGATACAATTTATAGAATAAAAATCTTGTTGACACGTAAATGTCTTTGTGTTTTACTTACTTATTTACTGTGATAAATAAAATCACAATCTTTAAAAAAAGTATAAACATTATGTACTTTTATATGGTTATAAACAAACATGGATTTCCATAAGAAATAAAAAGGAATCAGCCTGTAAGTAAATCTTAATTTTCTAATCCTTAGCAAATACTATTTAATTTTTAAAAATAATTGGTTAATCAGGGTTTGAAGCACTTGGTTTAGGGCATATTTTTAGGTAGGGTTATAAGTTTCCAAAATAATCTTATACATTTCAGATTTTGATTATTTATTTTGAGAACCATATGCATTCAACAAATTTGATTAATGGAAGTTGCTTTGATGAGCAACCAGTTATCCAGAACAGTCTTGTATCAACCATCCCGGATAATTGGTTCCTTATTGTATTTAATATGTTGATGCTTTAATACAGCAGCTCATAGATGTTCGTCTGAAATCATGAGTTTTTGCACATTGTCTAATACACAATTCAGTTAAAAAAAAAAAAAAAAAATCTTTATAGGATTTACATTAGAATAATCAGATTCAATGTAGGATTAATAATTCATTTAATAACAACAATAACAATGATAAAAGTATATATGCATAAAATGATAAAAAGATTTAATATTTTATAAAAGCTTAAAAAAAAAAATCTTACTCAAAATTGGTACTAAAAAATATTTGTAAATTGCCTCAGTGCTCTGTGAATCACTTCATAACATGAGAGTTGATAAAAAGAGAAAAAATTACAAATCATTTTAGCTGATTAAGTGCAATTTCCTTTCTGTGTAGTCAGATCTTGCATATTAATTATAGGAATTGATTTATTAAAACCTAGCAACTATGAGTTGAGGAAAAAAATATATATACATTTTGCCATGTAACAGTTGCTAAGTAAAACTATAGTACTTTAAAGGTCCAGCATCCAGGCCACTTTAAGAGACTTTAGTATGATCTGGCTGTTCCAGATGCTAGCTATGGCCAGGATTCCTTATTTCAAAAATAAAGAATAAGTAATTTCCCTCTCTAAAGAGTCCTCTTCATTCAAAAAAAAAATAAATAAATAAATAAAAAATAAAATAAATAAATAATAATGATAAATAAATAAAATAAAACTCATACTGTACTACATGCACACACACACACATATATATACATACATTTAAATCATACTGGAAAAAAAAAAAAAAAAAAAAAAAAAAGCAGAAGGCTTGTTGAATTTACTTTGCATTACTATGCAAACTTTCTTTCTCCAATAAAATTTCAGTTTCTTCCTTTTTGAGTTGTCAACTATATTTAAAATTCTAATTATACTATTAAATTAAACACAATGTAATCGATCGGTGAATTTCATTGTTGCTTCGTGGTTTCATCGTTATTCATCTGCTTTGAAATTTTGCTTTTTTAAATCCATATGGGTCCTGTTCTGGTCATGGCAGGCTGGGTGAGTGTTGCCGGCGTGAAACTAGTTTAACCCCACAGGCAAGTCACAAGTCTTGCCACCTGCCTCCTTCCTTCCTATCTTGTGTTTCTTAGGTTATTCTTTCATTAATTTTGATAAGTTTATGGTTTTAAGTTAAGATTTGTTGTGTTACTTTATTGATTCGTTTGTTTTGCAGGCTGTTAATTAATAGATCTAGTTTCTTTACATTAGTGTATTTCATCCACTGATAAAATTTTATTTTTAATCTTATTGGTCATTGGTGTTTCAGTGATCTTGTATCTGTTGCTTGGCTTCTACTATGCTTAATAGATCATCTTTATTATATATATATATATATTAAATAATTAAAAATTATGTGGCATTAGTTAAATGAAAAGATATAATAAAGATATAAAAAATTTTACTTTGATAAAAGAATGTTTGAGATAAAAATCAGTGACTAATAAGAAGCATGAAAAATTAAAATATGTGTAAGCTGAAGTGTGCTTATTTTCATTTTTTAATGCTGAAATGAAAAAAAAAAAAAAGAGGGTGGGGTGTGGGGAAGGTAGCATAATATATAATTACTGATGAAAAGAAAATTTTCATTAACATTTAGAAATTAAACCCAGAAGAACATATTAATTGAATTACTTTTAAACATTTCTGATATACTTGAAACAGTGGATCACAAATACTCATATCAGTATTCTTATTTTTCAAAAAACTTTCAGAATACCAAGCATTGAAACAGGCTTCATACTGTTTTTTCAATTCAATGCAGTCTTTTCCGAGGCTATCCATAAGAGAAGCTTGATATAGTCATAACAAAATATTATTCAACAAATATCTGAAAAATAAATAAAATAATATTAATAATAAAAATGAATTACATTTTATTATGCATTAGCACAATCTATATTAACCAGTATTTCTAATGGTTACTAAAAAAGAGAAAGAATGACCAGATTTTTTTGTGGCCAACAGTTGGTGATTTTTGTGCTATAGGCTTTAAGAAGGGTGCTCCGCCCTACACCCTCCCCCTTTTGAAATTCAATTAGCATACTGGATGCCCATTACAGAAGAAACACACCCTCTTTGCTCGCCAAGAACATTCCCTACTTGCCAATAAACATTGCACTCTTGTTTTTCTTTTAGATAATCTTAGTTCATCTCTTTAAAATATTACATATAATATATAGTGGTTCTTCATATTTTAAGCATGAATTTTCTGAGTATTTGTATTTTCCAGAAGCAAACATTCTCATTTATTTTTAACGAAATACACATTGTGAATCTGGGTGGCCTGACATTGCAGGTGGCATGACACTTGGCAGGTAGAGGAATTCTGAGAAAATTCTACAACTTCTAATATTAATAAAATTTGATATTTTGGATTAAGGCTGATTGACTATATGTGAGTTCTAGGCACAACTGGAATGTTTGTTGCGTCCTTCCTGGAATGTTTGTTGTGTGTAGTAATAAAGAAGAAAAAAAATATCACAAATTCAGAAACAAAAATGCAATACATGATGGTACAAATGATTGCTTTAGGACTGCAGGTATAAATATAATAAAAACTAATAAATATTAGAACATATTTTTCAGAAAGTAAAATGCAGGGACTGACTTACAGAAGTAGGAACCCAAGGCAAAAATCATTAATCAGGAGTCCCTTCTACAATTACAAGTATACACAGTGAATTTTGGATACATATAAAATGCTTTTAATTTCAAAAGGCATTA
The DNA here is from genome assembly GCA_963930645.1 of Salticus scenicus. Classification (NCBI taxonomy): domain Eukaryota; kingdom Metazoa; phylum Arthropoda; class Arachnida; order Araneae; family Salticidae; genus Salticus; species Salticus scenicus. The sequence continues at coordinate 248,004,968 of OZ005654.1, forward strand.
GATTTGGGGGCCCGGGCACTCATCCCTTTGGTAATCAGGCCCTGGTAAAATGCATCTTTCTTATAGTTATGTGCTCTTTTTTATCTTCACATATGTGCCTTATTTTCTTAGCAGCAATTTGCTCTTTTTCCCTTAGGTGGCAGCATCCTGTTCTTTTTTTAAACTGAAGGAACACTGTGATACATAGAACAATTATACTGTATATTTTAAATCAAATGCATTATAAGGGATACCACTAGATTCTGGAAAGTCTGGATCTGTAGATCCAGGATTTCCTAAGAACTGTGTCTTCCTCCCAAAATGGATTCCAATATCAATAGTTATACAAATTCCTCTTTTATAGATTTACATCAAAAGTTTATACATACATATATATATAGAGAGAGAGGGGGAGAGAGAGATTAGAAGCAAAAATAAATAAGAGTAGAATCAGCAATTGATTTGGTAATAATTAACAAAACCAAAATTCCACATCAGTTGTTTTCTAATGGTTTTGAAAAAAGTTATATTTGTCTGTAATAATCTTATACTGCCTTGATTTTTTTTTTTTTTTTTTTTTTTTTTTTAAATGAGATATTCATTATGCAGGTTAATTTTAAAATAACATTTCATTAAAATTTCAAAAGAAACAAGTGTTATTATTGAAAATTAAAATAAGAACAGTATGTATGAATGATACTTATAAGTAAAATATTTTAAAATTGAGAAATATTTATAAGAAAGTATTAAGTTATATACTATTAAATGCATTAAATTGGAAACAACTTCAAAATTCTTGCTAATGTTTTGAAACAGGCACCCAGTCTTATGATCGTTGTTTCCTTGATGTTAGCAAATAGCACTATATTGCATCTAAGTTTATTATTGATTCCACATCATTGTATGCAGGCTCATCAGCTAAAATTTAAAAAGTTTTGCGTTTCATTGCATACACATGGTTTTTTGGTATTCTAAGTGTTTTTTAATATTTTTGAAGTCAATGTTTATTTATTTATTTAATCTTTATTAGCTGAGAGTGGAGGGTCTTATACTGAAACTTTGCAGAAAACTTTTTAAGAAACAAATATAATAACCGTTGCTAAGGAACGAAACAATTACTGCATGGTTTTATATGGAAAAATAGAAGAAAAAAAGAAAGGTCATCATATTAAATTAAATTCTGTTTTGTGCAGAAATTTATAGGGGGGAAAAAAAGGCTGTTCGATCAGCATTGTGTGAACGTGAAAGCTGCTGCTAAGGCAACGGGAATCCAAATTGAGACTTTGACTGATTTCAGTGTTTTTTTTTTTTCTTTTTTCTGTGTTTGTGATTTTAATACTGATAACTGATATGGAACTGTAAGATCACTTAAATATAATGACCAGCGAATAGCAAAACGGGTAAAGCCTGATAAAACCATAGCAAAGCGTGGCCGGGTTAATCTAATTTTTAAATAAGATATCTAATTTTCACCCGAAATTAAGAACCTCTAATTTTAAAAATTAATATTAGAAAATCAAATAATAGAATTATTTTGCTAATGTTTTTTCCTGTAGTCAAACTATAAAAGTAAACGTCTTAAATTCAGTTAAAAAGTATCTTAATTGGGTGGTCATTTTTTAAGCGAAAAAAAGTCTTATTTTTTGAGACACCTTTTTTCATCTGAAATTAAGACATTGCAAATGTCTTAAACACTGCCATGTTTTTTTTTCCCACCAGATCTGGCAACACGGCTCAGAAGTGAAACAGTTAACCAAATATTTAGATACTACTTGGAAATTTTTTCAACATCTAAAAATTTTCTCTTCTTTTCTTTTCGAAGCGCAACATTGGTAAACACGTTTCTCATTGACACAGCTCTGACAATGCTTTAAATACAATCTTACTACATGACTTAGCAAGTGAGCTTTGCGACAAAGAAGTTAGTTATATTAGGTAAGAACTAGAACTGCATCTCCGAAGAGACGTAATTATCGCAATCTAAACGCTACATTTAAAATTTCGTGGTTGTTTAAGATAGGAGAACAAACATACAGGATGAAGCATGAAGCAGTGTGCTCCATGAATGAAACTTTCTCGACTTCACTTGTGCACGCATTCTAGATAAAAACAATCAAGAAAGACTAGGTTTTTATCACAAAGCTTCAATACTTGTTTGCATTTAAATTCTTGGTCGTGAACTTGCCTGAAATTGTGAGCACTACACAACACACGATGAGTCAAAATTGATTGTAAATCCGTAAAATTATTGGAAAAAAAATTGTTGAATTACTCTGATATAACTAATTATAAAGTAGTATGTTTAAGAGCTTTTCTGGGGCCCCCTTAGGCCAGGGGCCCTAGGCGATCGCCGACCTGGCCAGTCCGGGCCTGCCTGTACATACATCAAAGTGTTACTTCAGAAGTCTAATTAAAATATATATATAACAGATTTGTACTTTTGTGGGGAAATTGTGAATTGTTTAACCTCTTCATTTTGAGTTTCAAACAGCAATAGCATGTTTTATTTATTTATTTTTTATGTGATTGTGATTTTTATTCACCATTAATTGATAAAATATATCATTTTACATATCACTAGTCCACATTCTTTTATGTTTGTGGGACTAATATATAAATTATACCCAATATTTCCTTAACTGATTGCCGAATTATGATCATTTTGCCATTTATTGACAAAATTCATGGTGTTTTTTAAAAGCTTCTTCCAAAAATACATGATTATTTAGTTACAAATCTGCAAAATTATTGCTTTTATTGTGCTTAATCATTGAAATATCCGATATTTTTATGGCTGATTGCCGAATTTTTCTGTGTAATTCCCAATATAAGTTATAATTCAACCATTAACAATTTTGAGTTGTTTTGAAAGCTCATTGCCAAAAATGCACTATTATTTCATTATACATAAAGAAAAATGATTTTTTTTTGTGTTTGATTAGTGAAATATGCAATATTCCTGTAGCCAATTGCTGAAATATGGAATTGCTTCAGCACAGATGGACATAACTTGCACTTTATCTCAACTAATTGACAAAATTTGTAGTTGTTTTTAACCTAATCATTGAAATATGGCTGATTTCTTAAGTTAATTACTGGTTTTGATGAAACTTAATGCACAAAGAATGATCTTTGAGCAACAATGCAACCCATCCCTCAGTTGATTTTTGTGAAGTGTCCATTTTAAGTTTGTCAATCTTTGTAAGGAACCAAATTTAAGTTCACCAATTGCTATGAGGCGATCACTTTAATATAATTGGTTTTTCTGAATGATCCATTTTTGGACCCAATTTTTTGCTAGCTAGATCCCTGTTTTCCTGCAGATTTTTTGGAGAACCTGTTTCATAAATTATTCAAATTTTTAAAGAAAGCTTTATTGATAATCACTGATTTTTGTGAAGGATCGTTTTTGGAACCAAATTTTAAATTCTCTACAAACTCAATGATTATCAACCACATTAAAAACTGTAGATTACAAAGGTAATTTATTCTTTTCCAGTATGACCAAAATCCCTTATCAAGTCGGAGCTGTATCAGTTGCAGTTTCTATATACTTACTTTCAAAAGTTCTAAAGTGGTAGAGAAAACGAGAAGGGGTGATTTTAACTGTCCTTGCCCTAAAGAAATCCTTTTTCTAGGAAGCTGCATGAAATAGCAGCTCCTTTTTCATCTTTGGAGTTGCTACTATATTTAAAACTAGTTGATTTTTCTCAGAAAATTTTTCATGATAAAGAAACAATATGTATCTGTTCATTCATATGCATAATACTACAAAATAAAATAATATTCATTTAAAAATATTTTCTAAGTCAATAAAATAATTACTTAAAATATTTCTGGGGGGGGGGGGGGGGGAGGAGGCTAGAACTCCTGCTACGAGCTACCACTGATCAAAGGACATTGAGGCAGAATAATTTTATCTAAAGAGCAAATGTTGCACAGCTCCCATGCGTCCCATAAACCCTATCTAAAGCCATACTTTTTTCAAAGCTGATTTAAGAAATATGTTGTCATTTCACTAAAATTTGCAAAATTTTTACATTTTAGGCTCTGATTGTTAAAATAAGAGTTATTAATAATTGACTGTTAATAGCTCTGAATCTATTATCTATTGTATATGTTAGCTTCCTACTTTCTCTTCTTATATTTTCTTTAACAGATTTTGATCTTAATTATAGCTTTAGTTAATGTAAACAAACATCTCCTTTTTCCTGTGTCTTGCACTTTGATTATGCAGTGCTTCATACAGGAAAAAAATATTATGTTTACTATATATTTTTGCGATGATTCTTGTCATAGTTCAGTTACATTACAAAAAATAATGAGGTACTTGCGTATTAACCACACACTAATGGTGGGATATATATATACATAAATATATAAGATATTACAATATGTTTTATAGGTCATTTCTATTATATTCATAAATATATATACAAAAATATAAAAAATAAAATGCACAATAAACATTTCATATTTATTGGTTAATATTCAAATACCTAATTTGATATGTTATTTCTCCTAGTTTGGATTTGTTAAAAAATATTTATCATTGTACATCTTTCATAATTTTGCAAAAGAATTCCGATACTTTTTTGCCTATTTTACATGCTATAGCGTATTTGCAGAATCCGCCTTCCTATCCAATATTAAATGCTTATGAAAAAAGGAATATCCAAGAAAAAAGAATAAAATAATGATAAAAAGGGCACAGAAAGAAGTGAGAAAAGAAACTTAGTTGAAACTTTAGAGATTAAAAGAAAAGAAAAACTCTTATTAAACAAAAATTTTTGGAAGGAGCTGTTTTATGAATTTGTTTTTGGACAGGCACCCACTTTATGAAGGGGCAGTTAAAAGGCTACAATTTTTGCCTGAATCAACAATTACCAGTTTTCATACATGATTAGATTTTTTTTTTTTTTTTTTTCTCCCTTGATTGAATTTTTCAAAATATTTAGTCATTATTGACTATCACATTTATTTTGCATGTCGACTTAATGTGTTATACATGGCTTTATGGGCACATTAATCTGTAGCAAAACTGAACCCTTTTATGAAGCAGATCAAAAATTATTTTAAATAATTTAAATTGAATATATGACTTCTCTAAAACTTATGTCATCAAGTTCAAATGGATGAGTTTAATTTAAAGTATATGAAGTGAAAACAGAAATACATTAGTGTAAGATTACAAATAAAATAATACATTTAAGTTGAGCAAGAATTTTAATTTAAACTTTTAAAAGACATCGTTAACGCACCATACGTATTGCATCAGCCTCAACATGAACATCTGCTTCGCGGAGCGACGGACATGATTGTAAACAATAAAATAACCAGTTGCCAAATCTGTTCCTGTTAATTCCATCATGCAGTACTAGTGCGAAGTTAAACCCAATCAACAAACCAACCAACCAAGTTTAATTATTCCTTTATTTATTTATAACAACAATCAATAAAATTAAAGTTTAAATATATCTTTTAACATAAAAATTATGAAACATTAAATATTTGATATTATTTTCATTGGGAATTGATGATGATCAGAGAATTATGCAAATTTTGTGGATTTATAAAATGTTGCTGTCATCTCCATGGTTGCTGTATTGAGCTGAAATTTGTTGGACGCGTGTGGCAGTATTAGTGTTACTCATTCATTGTCATTCATTTGTTTTGTTTTGAATATGAATAGAGAAATACCTGTCTTTTCGTTATTCGAATTAGATACTTCAAAGACATTATATTCCCACATTTATTCAAGGTTTTTGTTACTCCGTGATTGTTTGAACTTTTACGTACACTTAGTATTTCGTTTCGTTTGTAACAGACTTAATAAATATTGCTATGAGCGATCAAAACAAGCCTTTCGTCCCGAAAACTGCCATGGATTTTCAGAAATTAAAACTCGAAAGACTGATGGCAAATCCGGTATGCTTTTTTTTTGTCATTGATTCTTCCGAAATTATTAAGTAATTGTACGTATTTTTCATATCTTTTTGATATAATTTATATTGAACATAGAATACGCAGACGATACTTTTTACTTCTTTATTCCATGACTGAATGTTCTATTTACATATTTACAGAATATATACAAAAACATAGACAATATATACATGCAGTCGGCAGCAAAAAAGTATCCGAGCACCAGCCAATAATTCCTATATCAAAAAAGTACACTTTATGCTGATTTGTTAAATAAATCCTTGTTGAAAGAATAACATGATTCGACAAGTATTTATTTAACCAAGCAGTATTAACTGTACTTTAAGACAGGGATTATTGCTAGTGCTCCGATACTTTTTCTGCCGACTGTAGATTGATAACTTATAATCGATTGTTTCACTTTACTGTCTGATGAATACTGCAAGATACTAGTCTCTTAGACTAAATTATTTGACTTATAAAATTGAAAAAGAAAGCATACATATATTGATAAATGAAAAATAATGTAAAAGTCATGTGACATAGTCTGAGAGAGATTGTGGGGGACGGGGCATCGTATTCTTCCAGATCTTCGATATAAAGTATGGGTTAATACAGAAAAATTTTGGAGTGGAAGGCTGATTTTTTATACAGACTATGTGAAAAATACCAGAGCCGGGAATCGAACCCGGGCCTTCCGCTTCACGTGCGGATGCTCAAACCATTGAGCTACTCTGGCTGATTACCAGCTAGGCATTTCTCACATAACATTCGTTGGCAAAGTCACAGAGTCTGTAAACACAGCTATATCAAGTGTCATTAATATTCATGACACAACTCCAGTAGACCACAAAATTTTAATTTAATTCAGAAAAAATTAAATTAATTTCTAAATATAAATATTTAAATTGATTTCTAAATTATCTAATTTAGTTTCTAAATCTTCTATTTCTAAATTCAATTAATTTCTAAATTAATTAAGGTTCTTATGTATTATCGCAACCAGGTTGGCGCGATTTGTAAGTTTGAGTAAGAAAGTTATTATTATTATTATTATAAGTATATTATTATTAGTTATTATTATTATTAAGTTATTATTATTAGTTAAGTTATTAGTATTAGTTAAAGTATTTCACGGCATTCAATCTAACCAGTAAGCAAAATAATTTCTTTACGAAAAACAACGTATAACACGTAGGGTCGCCAAATTTGGCGATATATGCAAATTTTGGCCTGGTTGCGATAATACGTAAGTACCTTAATTAAATATTTCTAAATATAATTAAATTAAAATTTCCTGGTCTACTGGAGTTGTGCTATGAATATTAATGTCGCTTGATATAGCTGTGTTTACAGACTCAGTGACTTTGCCAACGAATGTTATGTGAGAAATTTCTAGCTGGTAATCAGCCAGAGTAGCTCAATGGTTTGAGCATCCACACATGAAGCGGAAGGCCCGGGTTAGATTCCCGGCTCTGGTATTTTTCACATAGTTGGTATATATATTTAAAAAAAAATCAGCCTTCCACTCCAAAATCTTTCTGTATTAACTTTCAAGGTTGATAAATAAATTTCTAAATTAAAATAAAGTATGGTATTGCTGAGTGGTCTCTGGATATTGAAGATTTGCTCACGACTCCTTTATTATTTCTCTGGATGTGCAACTCTGTTAGCATTCAGTCGCCAGCATAAGTATCCGAGCACTAGCAAAAATTCCTACTATGTAAAAAAAAAGTACACAATACTGTTTTGTTAAATAAATCCTTGTCGAATTCTGTTCTTAGTCTAAGAACAGGATTCGACAAGGATTTATTTAACAAAACAGTATTGTGTACTTTTTTTTTGTATAGGGATTTTTGCTAGTGCTCGGATACTTTTGCTGTTGACTGTATCATCACCTCTTGAAGTTGGTGAATTATTACACCCCAGGAGCAGAATTATATCCGATGTTCTGCAATGAGACATTAAAATTTGCAGATGTTCTGCAGGTATTTTGTCCAAATTTGTCAAAGAACAGTAAAATGCAAAATAAGCATAAAAATAATACTTACTAGTAGTAAAATATTTATTACACATTTATAATAAAACATAATTTAAATTTTTTATAATCGAAAACTGAGGAATACACCCAGAATTTGCAATTTTTTCAATGGCTTTTGGCATTAATATTGTCACATTAATGTGGATATACTACTTACAAAATGTTTATAAATTTTGTCTATACATTGAAACAATGACTGTTTCCAGCAATTTTCTAGTATGCTAACAGATTTACGGGTCAGTTGAATATATCTAGGTTTTATTAATTTTAGAATGTTAGGTGTATCAACATCATCCAGTTAGGGGATAGATGAAATGTTCTGCAAAAGCCTCAATTGTTCTGCGACGTGCGTCGCAGTTTTAAGCACTTTCTGCTCCTGGGTATTACACATTTGTGTACTTGTAGTGAAGGTGACATGTTTTGATGATTTGGAACTATTTGTTTCCTTAGGTTAAAATTTATTTGCTATAGGCACTCTAGTTGAAATTAATTGATTTATGTGTCGTTTTAAGATACGCCCTGAGTCCAACTTCACTGGGTAATGATGAGTTCCCAGTTTATGAATAACAACACCAAACTGCCATATTTCCGAATTGTCTTGGTACACATGGGTGTGAATTCTCTCTCCCTTGGATAAAGCTTGTACTGGCTTATTGATAAAATTTGATCAAGTTTATTTTAGCAAAAGTGCATCCAATTCTATACGAATTTTTATGATAGAGTTCTGCTGGAGATTTCCCGCAGCTTAGAGGAGTAGAGCGATAACGGAGCAATATTTTCTGAACTTTTTCTGTAAGGATTTCTTCATTTATCATTGACTTCAGACATTGTTTAAAGGTTTGCACATTTCGTTCTGCCAAGCCATTTATGGCAGGATGCCCTGGAACTATAAACCTTTGGATTATTCCACAAGTGGTGCAGTACGTTCGAAATTCTTCGCTTGTGAATATGGACGCATTATCTGATAAAAGTATTGAAGGAAATCTGAGTTGAGAAAATGTTTTTTAAGAGATTGATTGTTGACATGGAGCTGATTTTGACATGTGTATTTCTACCCACTTTGATTTTGCATCGACACACATAAAAAAAAAAAAAAAAAAATAGTGATTTTGGAAGGGACTGGCACAGGGTTAGGTTTCTTCCAGGACAGTGAAAGAAACTGGAAAAAACCAGAAGAAATGGAAGAAACCAACCAGAAAGCAAAACAGATGTTCAAAATTAAAATTTATGAACTGTATAAACTCAAAGCATAAATATATCAATATCCAATGAAAATTAAAATATATTTTTAGAAAAATAAGTTATTTGATAACAAACTCTAAGTGTATACAGTCGGTAACGAAAGTGTCCGAACACTAGCAATAAATCCTTGTCGAATCCTGTTAATTAGACTAAGAACAGGATTCGACAAGAATTTATTTAAAAAACTGCATTGAGTGTACTTTTTTTCTTATAGGAATTTTTGCTAGTGTTCGGACACTTTTGTTACTGACTGTACAGGTGATAGATTTTTACTTTTCAATGTCGATAATCCAATGAATATTAAAAATATTTTTAGAAAAATAAGTTATTTGCTAACAAACTCTTAAATATATACAGGTGATGAGTTTTTACTTTTCAATGAGCTAATACTTTTTGCATGGATACTATCTCATATTATTATACGTTCAAACAGTACAAGTGATAATAATTACAGAATTTTTAGCCATATTATTCAAACTTTTTTTTTTTTTTTTTAAGGATACAATTTTTTGTATAAACTCGAAGCTAGTACCCAGTGAACTGTATCAATAAGTAAGATACCTACTTTTAAACTCTTCTGCAAGTTCTGTAGGATTTTAATAAAGAAAAATAAATCTATAGTTTGTATTTATCTACTATTTTGAGTCGAAAAATAAATTGCAGTATTGAACTGCTAAAAAACTTCTCATTTGTTTTACAGTCAACTCCCTCTGACTCGCAAAAGTTTTGCCCAGAGGTTATGTGCGTGGATTATTATTATAGGAATTTGCAGATTAGAGATCATTGCCTTTGTTTAGTTTTCTTTTGCAAATACAAAGTCAGTTATTATTAATTCACAAATAGACATCAAAATGGAAAGACGATTTCTTATAAATTTTAGAAAATATTTCTTCGATATTAATAAAACTAATCTATCACAATTGCAGATATTTAGGTATTACGAAGAAAAGTTTGTGTGTTATTATAACCTTAAGAACAGATATTTATTAAAACCCTGTTTTTATCATTTAAATAATTTATCAAAATATTCTAAAGTAGTTAATTGCAAGGGGATCTTTAAATGCTATTTTATTAGTATAAGTACATTTTATAGCACATCGAATTGTAAGGTATATATTTTAATGATAGTGTCAACAATATTGAGAGTAAATTTGTGAAATGCGTACATGTCCTGCTCCTGCAGAACATTTTGGATTATCTGAAAACTTGTTACAGAATATTTAAAAATATTCTGCTGTAAGGTTCTTGTATTTTCTTGGAAGAATAATATACTGCCAGCCAGCCAAACTACATACTATTGATGAGGCATGCTCATGCACATTAGTACCTCAATATTTTATTTTACTTTAATAATTTCTTTTGAGTGTATGTCGTGTATTATTTATAAAATGTTATTTAAGAAATTCAGATTAATTTTAAGATTTATTTGGACTTTATATATATATATATATATATATATATATATATATATATATATATATTTTTAAATGTCTCATAATAGATTTTATTAATAAAGGTGTTTTTTTTTTTTATTAGGTTTAGTTTTAATACATTAAACTCATTACTGTAAAAACATTTTAAAATTAAATTATATGATAAAGAAAATTTTTACCTTAATTTATTTTACAGAAAACATATAAGTAATTGTAACTGAACATATAGCTAGCCAAATATTTTCGAAATTTTAACGCTAATCATTAGATCTACCTTGTTCATATTTTGCTACTTAAACTTTTTAAACCTGAAATTGTATCAGTTATTTTCTAGAACTAAGTTCTTTTATTAAAATTGAAATCAGTTTAATGAATAATGTACAAAATTAAAGGATTTTTCCCTTTAATGATAAGTGATTAACTTATGATTTGAATTCTGCAAACTTGCATTTCGTATTGAGTTTTCTGAAATTATGCTGTTTTTAGATGCTTTTCATTGATAGTTTATCATTAACTTATTTTCAGGATAAGCCAGTTGTTATACCTGAAATGCCTAAAGAGAAGAAAGGTTTTTCAGTTCCAGAGTTTGTTAGAAATGTTATGGGTAAGATATTTCTTCCCTTTTGTATTCTTTCATTATTACTTGCAAAAAGTCACGAGCTCATAAATTCAGTTGGAAGTTGAGCTTTTTTAAAATTCTAATATATCTTTTTGGGTGTATTGCTAAAAAAAAAAAGGGGGGGGGTAATCATATTAAAATAGCAAAACACACTAGCTGTTCAGTTTCAAGGGGGAAAGAAAAAAAAAAAAAAATCCTTCAAAGTTTAAATATGCTTCAAGCACTTTCTTGTTAAGTGCTTGAACAGCTTGCTAGTATACTCATTTTCAGTGAAAGTGTCTACAGTTAGATTTTACTTATGGGCAAATTTTTACTTTTAAAAAGTATTTCATTTTGTCTCTTAATTGCTTCAACGTGTTTGTTTATAATTTAAAACAAAGTTAAAATCTGTTGAAAGTTATGGAAAAATTATAAACCTTAAAAAATAAATAAATAAAACTTGAATATTTTAAAATTTTCTGTTATTAAAGAAAAATGGACTTTCTTTTTTTCAAAAAATTTATTAAAGGCTAATTAAATGTAAGAATCAGAATAAAAATTATAGCATGCTTAGGAAGGAGATGTTGGCATCTTACACATTTGATATTTTATCTACAAGTTTGGAAGTATAAATGGATGTATAGAATGTCAATGTGTAACCTTGTTCATGTGGTCAGTTATCATTTATGAAATGTGAAAGATGGGAAAAGAAAAAACTGTTCTTGCATTTAATTAACCCCTTACCAGCCGACAGAAAATTACAAGGCTTTCCAGTGCCAACATTTTTCACACAGGTGCATGTAGTTCTGCATTCACTATTCCAGAAACGTTCTCTTCCAAATTCCTACCACTCCTCATTTCTTTGCAATTAAGTAAATCCTTCGAAAACATTGTCATGGTCATTTATTTGCACTCCAAAGCTGTGAGACTAGTTTAATTGGTAGCAGAGTAATGCAAATGATCATACTTTAGTAAGATGTGTATGTATGCCTGGGGCAGTTAACGCATCGGCATAGCAAGATGAATATACATTCCCAGGACAGTTAAGGAGTTAAGATTTTTTTAAAGTTATTTTTCTAATTATATTTTTTCATATCCCTTCAAAAAGAAATTGAACTGTTATAAAATGAAATAAAGTGATTTAAAACTATCAATAAATTTGCCTTTGAGATCTAACCATAGACATTTTGACTCTAAATAAGCATGATACAAAATTCACCAGTTAAGAGCTCAACTGGAAATTAAGTTAATTAGTAGGTATTTAAACTGCTTCCAAAACATTAGTCCCTGTCCCCTTTCAAAATTTGAATGGCTAGTATATATTTTGCTATCTTAAAAGGTCTCTATCATTGCTGAAAGCCAAAGCTAATGTTATTTTATAGAGAATTTTGCCCCATTATAACTCATTAACTAATACATATTTTTAAATTCTGTTTTCACATTCAGAAAATTCACAAGTTATCACTTTCTAAAAAATGATTTTTTTTTTTTTTTATAATATTTTATCTTAAAGTTGTAAAATGCAAATTTTAACAATATGAAATTCTGCATTTTTTAGCTTAAAAATGAAATATTAAAAATTAAGTAAATCAATTTTTAGGAAGCAATAACCAGCTTTTAACAGTTATGAAATTCTGAATATTAAAATGGAATTTAAAAATACGTATTAGTTAATGAGTTATTATGGGGCAAAATTTCCCATGGATTAACATTGGCTTTGGTTTTCGGAAACAATTAGTAGAGTCCCCTTAATGTTACCTTGAAAGCATGCTACACTCCTGCAAGAGCTTGTTACCTCTTCTTGTTATATTTAAATGACATAAATAAAATAATAGTACTTACAGGGTTCGCACTAAGGAAAAAAAATGAGTGGGATTCTTCCACTCTTAACAAAAAATTTAAGTGGGATTTTGAAAATTTAAGTGAGATTTTTTAAATTTAAGTCAGTAATTACATTTTACAGAAAAAAAAGTATTTTCAAGAAAAATGCAAATTACAGACATGTGATTGCTGTTGCTGAAATTATAAATTAGCTGAAAAGTTTTCGTGAATATGATTGATTGCATGATTAGTTGAATATTGATAACGTGACTTTCAATAAACTGATGACATAAACATTTATATATATAGTTTTTATCTACATTAAGCATTTTCAGGATTTTTTCACTAGCGTAAAAAAAAAATCTTCAATATACCTGAAATAACTTTTATATCCACATAGAATCTTATTAACATTTCACACCAAGAGTAAATCAGATTTTTCAAACAAATATAGAATATGATTTTTAGGTATGCACAATCCTTCATATGAAAGTAGCAGTAGCTAATTATTAGTTTCAAACGTGCATAAAACCAACTAAGTATTAATTTTCTTAAATTGGCTTGGAAAAATTTTTCTTACCTGAAAAATCTATTCTTCATTTCTCCCATGTTTACAAATTTGGTATAGATATGACACCCCATAATGATTTAATTTAATTGAGAAAAAATAAATAGGTTCATTAAATTCAGCACTAAAGGTCTAAAAATAATTACATGTGTCAGAAATATTGAGCACTTCTATTGCTTTATTGTTTCTAGAATTGATCATTGACCACAATCCGTATTCCAGAGATGGGAAAGAGGGAGGGGGGGGGGGGGGGGATTAAAAAATAATTACAGGGTAAGAAATATTAAACTCTTTCAATTCTACTTCTAGAATCTAATAAAGCGAGTTTAAAATGAATATTATAAATATAATTTATGTTGCAGATGGGTAAAGATTGGGAAACAAGACTTCTGCAGAATATTTGATTGCTGATCGTTAGTTGGAGATAAATAGAGGGGGAGGTGGGCAAAAAATAATTACTTGAGCAAGAAATATTTAACAATTGTATTTCTTTACAGGTTCTAGAATCTCATAAAGCAACTTTGAAATGGATATTGACATTTATGTTGTGGATGGAGAAGGATTAGGAATCAGAAGCTTTTGTAGAACATTTGATCGCCGATTGTTCCATTTTTATTTATTTATTTTTTAACGAACGATATCCGCGATTTTTTTAAAACGGAAAAAATAAATTCGCGGAGTTCAATGAATTAGATTTAAAGAAAAAAAAAAAAAAAATCGCGGGAAAATAAGTGCGGGAAAATCGCGCATATGAAAAATTTTTAAGTGGGATTTTTTTTAATATTGCGCGATTCCCGCGATCCCGCACTCTAGCGCGAACCCTGGTACTTAGAATAATATAGCTAAACAGCTTAGTAATAACATCAGCAACTTATCTTAGTATATTAAGTTTTTCTTTTTGTACAAAATTTTTAACTATTGAAATAAACAGATTTAATAATTGCTTCACTTGTGTAATTATTAAGTCTGTCCTGTTATATCATACTTAATTTTATAAAGTGTTTTTATAATAGAAATTTTGAATTTTAAATATTTTGAATTTGTAAATCTTGTTAATTTTCAGCTTTGTGCTGAAATAAAACTAACCACAATAAGTATGTTTAATTTTGAGCTATTATACTAAACTAGGTTCAAGTGCTGGTGCTGGAAGTGGAGAATTTCATGTTTATAGGCATTTACGTAGAAAAGAATATACCAGGCAAAAATTAATTGAAGAAAAAGCTGAAAAGGTAAATTTTCATTAAAATGGAGTGATCTAATTTCTTCACTTTTAATGCTAATGTAGGCAGGCTTGCTTGTTAAGTTGACTTTCAATTTTCTAAAATGTCTTTTGGTAAGTTGTTTTGTTCAAGTTTAACTTTACCGATCATCAGGATTCACATCAGCATGATGACAATACTTGCAGCCATCAAAAAGATTTTGTTAAAATTCCACACTAGGACAACAAGTTTGTCACCTAAAATATTTTTGTAATTTTTTTTTCTCCTATTGATATTATTTACAAAATGTTCATGCAAAAGAAAGAAATCCTTTTATCAGGTTGTAACATATGAAATGTCCAATTTTCATGGTCTAGTTAAAGAAAGAATATATTTTTACAGAACAAACTTTATTAATCAAAATAGGAACCATTAGCTTCAATGCACTTGTTCCAATGAGAAACAAGTTTTTTTATGCCGTTATCATGATAAAATGTAGTCGTCCTGAAGGCATCAAATTCATTAATGCCGTTTCAGCATCTTTTGGATTTTTGAAGCATTTCTCCTGCAGGAAGTTATCGAGATGTTTGAAAAAGTGAAAATCTGTAGGTGAGAGGTCAGATGAATATGGTGAATGGTCTAAAACTTCATAGTTTAATGTGTGCAGCTTCTGACAAGTGATCGTTGAAACATGCGGTCTAGCATTATCATGAAGAAGAATAGGGTCCTTCCTATTGACCAATGCCAACTGTTTACGTGTAAGTTTCTGGTGCATTTAATCGATTTCTCTACAATATTTCTCCGTTGTGATGGTTTCGCCTGGTTTTAGAAAGCTATGGTAAAATAAACCAGCTGGCATTCAGGCACTGCGCTGAACATTTACGATTGTCGTACAGAATCCACTTTTCATCACAAGTTACAATTCAATTAAGAAAAGGATCATTTTGGTTGCAAAGAAGGAGGGCAGACGAGATTTCAAAACGTTTGCATTTCTGATTCTCATTCAATTCATGAGGAACCCATTTACACCTAGTTCTTCTTCATAATCTCTAACAGTATTGCCTGGATTTTTTTCAACTATTGCTCGTAAAACTTCATTGTCCATAACAGTCTCTGGTCTGCCCTGGTCTTTGTTTGTGAGACTCTCATCCCCAGTTTTCAACTTTGCATACCAACGTTGAATGGTACGTTCATTTACAGAGCTGTTTCCAAATGCAGCATTAATGTTTCAGGCTGCTGCTGCAGCATTATGCTTACTTTTCCACTCATTCAAAAATAGCACTCTAAAATCTGTAGAATTCATCCTACGATTAAAGCTATAAACTTACCACCAAATCATAATATTTTTATTTGAAACACATCAGATGAAAAAGACAAGGTTTTAGCTTTAAAATGATACATATAATTAACGACTATATCAAAAAAGTTTATAAGGAACCAAATCTCAAAAATTTTACTGGTGAGAATTGGACATTTCATATGTTACAACCTGATAGAAATAAAAATCTACAAATTTAAAACATGCTTAAGACTCAAATTTTTATTTGTTTGGTAAATATCATTAAGGGCCCTCTTCACTCAACGCTGCCGGAAGCCGAAGCTAATGTTTTTCTATGGGAAATTTTTCTTTACAAATAACTTATTAACTAATACATATATTTAAATTCTGTTTTCACATTCTGAAAATTCCCAGATGTTAAATTGACGCACATTTTTTAAAAAATTATTATTTTATTACTTTATATTTTATTTTGAAATTGCAAAATGGAAAAATTTCGCATATTGAAAATTCGTATTTTGCAGCTTCAAAATAAAATATTAAAAATTAAAAAAATATTTTTTTAAAAAAGGGTGCGTCAATTGAACATCTGGGAATTTTCAGTATGTGAAAACAGAATTTAAAAATATGTATTAGTTAATAAGTTATTTGCAAAGAAAAATTTCCCATAGAAAAACATTAGCTTCGGCCTCCGGCGGCGGTGAGTGAAGAGGGCCGTTAAGGGGACCTGACATCTTTTTGACTTGGCACCACTGAAGTAGATTTCATATAAAAGCATATATTTCCATTTAATATTTATTAATTGAACAATATTAGGTTTATTTAATAAAATGACAACAGCTCTTACAGTTTTTGATATATTTTGTACAGATTTGAAATCTTTAAGTTTTCTCAGTTTGCATTGTTTCATGAATTCATGATCTTCAAAATGCTAAAACTTTACAGATATTTAAGAAAAGACTTAAAAAATTTTTAGATGTTTAATAGATCCTACTTAAATGAATTAAACATGGATTTTGAAATTTATTAGTTTTTGAGGAGGAAAAAAAATTAAAAAGTGCATGTCTTTATAAAAAATTTGCATTAAAGAAATATGGTTTGTGATACATTTTTATTTTTTATATTTTTTTCTTTCATAGATATTACAAAATCCATCCATAATTCCTTTAAATATTAAATTATTTTAAATCCGTAATTATTTTAAATTCTATTAAACATCCAGAATAATAATAAATAAATAAAAATTAAGTCTTTTCTTAAATATCTGTAAAAATTTTAGCATTTTGAAGATGACGAATTCATGAAAAATTGCAAACTGAGCAAGCACAATTTAAAATAAATTTCAAATCTATATTAAAAAAAAAAAAACGTATAAGAATTGTTTCCCGAGTGTATATTTTATTGAACAAGTCTAATATAGAAAGTCTTTACTTATCAACCTTAATTAATTTTTAGAAAATTTGGAGTGGAAGGATGATTTTTAAACCAACTCTGTGAAAAATACCAGAGCCGGGAATCGAACCCGGGCCTTCCGCTTAACGCGCGGATGCTCTACCACTGAGCTACCTTGATACAGCTGCGTTTGCAGACTCGGTGACCTTGCCAATGAATATTATGTGAGAAATGCCTAGCTGGTTATCACCCAGGGTAGCTCAGTGGTAGAGCATCCGCGCGTTAAGCGGAAGTCCCGGGTTCGATTCCCGGCTCTGGTATTTTTCACAGAGTTGGTTTAAAAATCATCCTTCCACTCCAAATTTTCTAAAAAAAAAAGTCTAATATAGTTCATTTTATAAATATTAAAGGGAAACATACACTTTTATTTGAAACTGACTTCAATAGTACTATACCAGGTCAAAGATGCCAGGTACAGTGAATTCCCCTTATTAGTTTTTAAGTTCTGTACCAGTGCTACTTTCAATTTGCTAGATTGCGTTGCTTTTTCATGCTTGCTTTTGTCTGGAGAAAAATCGCGCTTGATTTTTGACCATAAATAATTCAATTGTGGGTTTTTGCAATTTACAGTGTCTGCTTGCTTTCATCATCTTTCAACACCAATTCTCTGGTGTATTTTTATGGCTAGTTTTTAAAAACCTGTTTTCCATAGTTTATGTATTGAAATTAATTACTGAAAGTAAAAATTTACCTTTTAGTGAGAATTAGTATTAATAAAATAAAATAGAAAGTTTAGAATATCTTAAAGTGGTTGAGCTGTTTGTGTGTAACAGCTTAGACTTATGCTGTAAAAGTATTATAAAAGGTATTTGTTGATAATTTTGTAGTCTTGGAGGAGTAAATCATAACCTAGGTGGTCTTTCTGGACGACTAAATTTTTATTGTTGGTGTGTGATTCTTGTCAAGTGTACTCTCTGCTTACTGAGTGCTTATACAGGGTGTCTGTCTAGTATTGCATGATAAAAATGGCAATAGAGAAAAAATTATATATTCAATAAAATTATTGTCAATTTTCATGCTAAATATTTTATCTGTTTAGTTTTTGTTAAAGATGCTCATAACCAGCTAAACATGCATAATACATATTTTATTTAAAACTGAATTTGTAATTTTCTCATCAGAGTTATTATTTTTAGGAGAGGCTTGATGAAGAATTTCGTTTAAAGTTGGAAGAAAATAAAAGAAAAATGGAAGAAAAAACAGCAAAACGGAGAGCAAAAAGGTATTTCTAACCTGAAATCAAAATTTAACTCTCAATTTTTCTTAGTAACAAAAATACTAAAATTGATATGGTAATAGTCAAACCTTGATACAGCCTAATAGAAAACTACTGAACTTTTCTTATCTGTTTTGGAATTATCAGATTATTTTAAATCTTGTAAGATCACAATATAGGACACCCCCCCTCATTTCCCCCCCCACACACACACACACAACCACACACATGCACACCCACACACAGTCGCTATGGCTTTTTGAATGATTTTATGCTAAGACAGACTTAAGCTAAGTTTATGAAATTTTTTTAAGTAAGATGTACTATATATTAAAACATTTTTAATCTTTAAGCAAAAAATTATTATGCATCAAATTATCATCCTTAGTTTCTAACAGTCTTCATGAGGCGATAGGGACACACACACAAAATGAACAGCAGTGGGAGTAAAATTTACAATCCCTTCATCTGTCAAATGATCGAATCCTGGCTCTTTAGCATCACAGTTCAACCACTCCTTAATAATGTATGTCTCTTTGACTTCAATGGTGGCAGAAGATTGCAGAGAAAGAAATTAATGATCTGCTTTGCACAGAATCATCTAATGAACTGTGCAATGTTGCCAATTCAATTTTTACCATGTCTCTACAGACAGCTCAGCCAGTCCGTACACTGATGATAAAGTACCTATTTTAATGCTGAAGATGTCTGTAGTCATCCTTAGCATTAAAATAGGGACTTTTATCCATTCTTATTAAAATAGGGACTTTTGTTCGTACTTGTCCAACCTCAGGATATCCTGAGAATATCCTGGGGAGAAAGGCTACCTCCAAAAAAGGTCCTTTCTCTATGTATACATGCTGAAAAAAACTACTAAAAACACCTATACATGGGGCAAATCCCTACTGTTGACAACTGATTTAATTTTTTTATTGCGATACCTGTGTTCGCAGCAGGGCTCGGAACTAGAGTCAGCAATTTTTTTTTTTAGTTGCCATAATGTTCTACTTGCAGTGTTTAATCCAGAACAAATTTAGTGCCGCATTGAGGCACTTTCACAAAGTCAACTTTTAGCAATGGGGTACCTTCACAAATTCATTTTTCAGCAAAGAGGCACCTTCACAAAGTCAACTTTTAGCAATGGGGCACCTTCACAAATTCACTTTACAGTAATGAGGCACCTTCACAAAGTCAACTCTCAGCAATATAGCTGCACACTAAAAAAATTTATAAGCTTCACTGCATCGAACACATAAAAATACCCTCAATTTGAATATGTACTAGCAACAATGGTAAAAATATCTAAGTAAACACTTTCTTAGCTTACATATAAGAAATAACTTGATTCGCCCATATATATATATTTATTTATTTTGCGACTATTCCATTTTATTTTTTAAATGCATTTTAAAATGACAAAAACTGCTTTGCACATTTCGGTTAATTGCTTTGAAACATTATTAATTTTCACAAACTTGATGTTTTCACAAATTATTTTATAAATTCACAAATGAGGTACCATTTTGAAAAAGCTGGATTAAACCCTGACTTGGTTGCCATTTTGAAATAAATTATTTGCTCATAAATGTGTATGTATATACATATACATCCAATGATTCACAATGCTTAGAAATAAACAACACACAAATAAAGGGAAGATCTTTCTTAAGTCCAAATACTCAGATTTTTACAAGCTTGCTACAAGTTTTAATGACACCAAAAGTTGACAAACTAATTTATGTCAAAATGCGCCTACATATAAATTTATGTGTAATTCTATGCAGTAGCTCTTGCTCTTGAGATATAGCCTTTCCTGAAATTGTGGAAATCAATGTATAACAGTGCCACCTGTTGTGCAATTCACACCAAAAGTCAATAGATACTAATTTATATCAAAGTGCATCTGCATATAAATTTAAATGCAATTTCATGCTATAGTTTCTGAGATATAGCGTTCCCTGAAATTGCAGACATCACTGTATAGCAGCGCCACCTATTGAGCAATTGGCACCAAAATTGATAGACACTAATTTATGTCAATATGCATCTACATATTAATTTATATGCAATTATGTGCACTAATTACTAAGGTGTAGTAGCTATAAAATATTTGTCACACACGCATACAGACAGGTGGACAAACATTTCCTGAAAATAGTCAAATTTTTTTCTAGACCTCTTAAAACGTGTAAATCCTTTGAAAACCGGAAGTCAAAAATTTTTAGGAATCCAATACTTCCTTCTATTAAATATAGAAGAAAGTAAAAAAAAAAAAAAAAAAACTAAAGAATAGTATGTATGTTACTTTAATGCAAATAATTTTAAATTAAGTAAATAATATAAATAAGCGTAAGCATAATTTTAGATTAATAACAATTAGTAATATGAAATGATTGGGTTTTTATAAACATCCATAACAGAATAGAAATTAATTGCTAAAATTAAAATAATTACGTGGAAACTAAACAAGACATAAAAAGAAGGAATTCATTCAAAAATTTATGTTTAATCATAGCTAACTGCAGAAATACTTCTTTCTTTCTATCTTTTTTTTTTTTTTTTTTTTTTTTTTTTTTTTAAGTGTGTATATGATTTGGTGGGTGAGGGTGAGGGTGAGGGGGGAGCAAATTGCTGAATGCATAATCAGAACTGATAACTGAACTTTTGTATATCGTTTAATTGAGACTAAAAACACTACAAAATGATGGTCTCTTTCTTCCCTCTGTTTCATTATGGGCTAAGATAAACAAACACATCATTTCAGAAGCCTCCTGTCATTAAAGTGTTTGTTTATTTATGTGGTTTGGGTATGATTCTTGTAGCATTCTAGTTAGATGGAAAAGGCAAAGTAAAAAAATAAATGTTGGAGATTTGATATTTTTTTTAGTTTGAATTAACTATGAAACATTTATCATCAAACTTCAAATACTTACCACTTTTTTTTTTTTTTTTTTTTTTTTTTGGGGGGGGGGGGGAGGGGAGGTGTTATATATTAAGATTACACATTGTAACAGAAGAATATAGCTGTTAGCTTGTTGTTTAATATTAGAAAATTTGTTTTTTTTCAGCAGATTCTATTATTATTATTATTATTATTCTAAGAAAATAAATGTTCAAAATTTCCCCAAATAGCCAAAAATTTCTCCCAAACCTCGTTCACGTGTTCGGACATATTCTGCACCCCTTTAAATGTTTATTTTCATGACCACTTAAAGAAGTAAAATAGGATTTTATACTACGCTTAATCCATTTTTTAACCATTTAAATTATGATGATAACGCATGCAAAGATATTCAATGTAAAACAAAAGTCAGTGTGAGTTCAGAAGAGGGTGGTGACCTTAGAGGAGAGATACTGATAGAGAGCACATGCAGGGAAAAGTGGGGTTGAAAAGTTTTTGTCATCATTGAACGATTTTCACCTTAGTTACGTGACAGGGAGGCAACCACATTTGGCTACAGCTCGCCGTTAGAAATCTTTTACTTTGTCGAAATTACAGAACATTTTTCTCCATTATCTTACCTGCTACAAATATCATTTTGCTAGGTTCACTTGAATAGTTCGAAATATTAGTTATAAATAATTTTTAAATGTTAATTCGATCCGTCATTAAACGTGAAAATGACTATCTGATTTTTATAACAAATGTAAATGGGAACAATTCTCTGGAAATTT
Organism: Salticus scenicus; assembly: GCA_963930645.1. Lineage (NCBI taxonomy): Eukaryota > Metazoa > Arthropoda > Arachnida > Araneae > Salticidae > Salticus > Salticus scenicus. The sequence continues at coordinate 248,027,396 of OZ005654.1, forward strand.
AAATACAGTTAGTACTGCATCTTTTTTTAACCAAGTGCTTCCAAATCTATTTTTATGAAAATTATCTGGCAAGAAATTTTTTGAACATAAACGGGAATGGTCAATGGCTTTAAAACCTTTTCTCTTAAAATCTTACCTTCCTGTAATTTCCATCTGTTTTTATCTTTAGGAAAGCTAAATGAAAATAACATACAAGGTACATTGTACATTGAGTACATTTATGAAGGTTTAAAAAATATATATTAAAAAATAATAATAATGTGGTTTAAGGGCCATTAATTTTTGAATTATTTAAAATATTCTTTGTTACGCTTAAATCCTAAGAAATGTATTGTTGCATTTTGAATAGTATACCCTTCTTTGAATGAAAAAATGTTTACTTTATTAGGATTACTTACTTAGGACAAAAGGTAGAGGATAATTTGTTTCAGACATCAACAATGCCTTGTAATCGTTTTGCAGTAGACAACCACAAAAAAAAAATGGAAAAAAAAAAAAAAAAAAAAACAGTAAATAAATAAATGTATATCAGAGGGAAAAAAAAAATTTAAAAGGTCGAATTTAAATACACCATGAGAAATAATTATAATGAAATAAATAAATGCATGAACAAGATATTACACACATTTCCGATGCATTTTTCTTAATTTTCTTATAAAAGCTGCGATATAGCCTTTCTGCACAAGGGAAAAAAGCTGCATCATACCAGTGCCACCTGTCGATCAATATGTATTCAAATTGAATTGACATAATTTCTGTAATGATCCTCTCGCATAACAAGTTTTGTGTAATTTTACGGAGCAGAAGCTGAGACACAGCATTCCCGTAAATTAGAGAAATCACTGTACAGCAGTGCCACTTATTGGGCGATTTTCACAAGAAGTTGATAGGTACTAAATTCAAGATTGAAAAAAAAAAAAAAAAAGTAAATTAGTGCATTAGTTCTTGATATAGAGAAGCCACAAATTTTTGGTCTCTCTCTCCCCCACACACAGAAGAGACAGGAGACAGGTGGATATTTTCTAAAAATGCTCCAAACGTGTATAGATCACCTCAAAACTGTAAATTCATTGAAAACCGGAAGACGAAATTTTTTATAAATCTTATCATTTCAAATCCTTTGAATAAAGAAGAAGAAATTAATCATAAATAAATAAATACACTATATTCTACAGAGATTAGAAAAGCAAAGTAAAGAAATTATAAATTATAATATTTATAAATTATAATAATAAAATATTTTTTAAATAAAAATTCTTATATGAAACAATTTGTTAATTTTATATGGGATTAAATTTTGCCTAGTAAGAAATAAAGAGACAAATTTTATTCTCTCAATCTAACATTATAAATGCAGACAGATCGTCAATACGCAAAAATCTCTAAATTCATAAAAGTACATATGGGGAAAAAAAATAATTCTAATTTGTAAATAAAAAATAAAATATATTTCTTTATGCTTTTTGCAAACAATACAATCATTTATTTTTCGAACACCGCCAAATGACGTAAAACACAAAAATATAATCATGCATCAAACTTATTAGACATTTCAATATTTCGCCAAATCACGCCAAATCTGGATTGAAAGATGTAAGTGAAATTTCTTTCATTATTTCTCAATTTTTAAGAAAATAATAAGTAAAAATCATGAAAAACTAAAAAGTCAAACATATAACTACTCAAAAACATTAATATAATAAATTATTTTTCCATAATTTTTCAAAAAACTGTATATAAAACACATGATTATGTGAATAATTTGGATTTCCTTCATTAAAAAGTCTATTTGTTTTAATATTATGATTTTATATGAATACTTTTTAGAAGTATACATATGACTGTGAAAGGTTATAGGTTCTCCATTGAGAAATTTTTCTCTAGAACCAAATGCAACGCTTCGGTAGCATAGCAGAGATCCCCATTCAAATACATGTAAAAAATTCCCCTGTCCGAATACGGTGTCCCCCAGTCATGTGGTTTCGATGTTGGCAAAAGATTTCGTTCGGGGATGCTCTCTCTAGGGTTATCTCTCCTCTAAGTTGGTGACACTTATGAATTATGACTGCAACCCCTGTGCTGATAATGCGTTTTTCTTTTTCTCACTGTTGGAAGAAAAAAAGATTTGTGACCTCGAGACGATTGGAGAATAAGTTAAAATACTAAAAACGAAAACTTTCGAGATGTCACATGCCTTATTAAAAATAATGAAATAACTGAAAGTTAGGCGTTAAAAATGACAATTGGGTGTAAAATCATGGTCGTCAAAATGAAATTTATAGTTGCAAAATAGGACTAATGACCGTGAATTTCGAGCCCTAGTTTGCAGATAATTTACAAGGGGGATAATCCACTCACAGATAATCTGGAGTTAACTGTATAACATTTTTAACTAAGCAGAAGTATATTGTTATGTCGTCATAATCATAATTTACTATAGAAAATAAGATGCATTAAGTAGGGGATAGTAATGACAAGTAAGAAACATATCCTTACTTCTCTATGTATTTTCCAGCTTGTAAATAATTTTTAAGTCCTAAAATATAATATTCTTTTTTCACAGTAATGAAGATGGTTTCTGAAATCAAATGCCGTGGTTTCCCAAATTTTATCTAGTCTTGTAGATGATGCCGTGTGAGAGATTTTATATGAGAAGACAATGACTTAAAAACTTGACGACATTTGTTTCTCTATCCCAAAATCAATATAAAACTGTTATTTTGGGTGGTAAAATTTGCAAAAATAATTTGCCAAAATGGTTTTAGGCTATCTAGTTTAATAGAATAAGTTTAAGTAAAATAATTGTTATCCTTAAAATTGTTCTGGAAGATTACTGCAAAGAATGGAGGACAAGGGATGGAAATGACAATTTGAACAATTAAAATTTACAGCTATTTTATTAAAAATGCAATTTGAAACTGTAAAAAGACATCATAGAGTACATTTTATATACAAAAAACTGTACAAATAACAATAGAACAGCATATAAATATCAAGGAATACAAATTCTCCATTTAATGGAAAATCATCTATATATGTTAAAACACTTAGAATTAGTAGGAACTCTAAATTTTCATCTAAAATGACAGAATTGCAAAGCAACAAACTTAAGAAAGTATTGTGAAACTGATTTGCAAAATGGATTTTGTATTTCACATAGCTCAAAAACGAATGGTCATAGAATGTTGCAAATTTATATTTGTGACTGTTGTGACATCTAGTTGCATTTCAGCAATTTTTGTCTTAGCATCAGGCTCCACTGTAAACATATCTACAATTTTACTCGATTTTTTTCACCGCATCTGTATGTATGTGTGTGTTTCGCATAACTAAATGGTTGGGCGTAGAAAGTTGCTTAGTTGCAATTTCATATGTAGATTTGATATAACATCCTAGTTGCATATCTCCCTTTTTGGACTTTTTGTTACTTTTCATTTTGGAGATATCCATGGAAATTATATTCAAAATACTAAAATGACCAGAAATACAAAATGTTTGGCCATTATGTATGATCTACACTACAGTCATAGATTTACCAGAAACTGATGGAGCCTGTAGTGATATTGTTTGAAGTTAATGGCTATGTATCATAAGGGAAATACTTCCATCTGTTTCTACTTTAACTGTTATAAAATCTAGAAAGTAATATATAAAGAAATTAGTAGGTTCTAGTTGATAATCATCAATGACTCTTCTAGTTTTATAGTTTTGTTAGGGATTTATAAAACTTTGGAGGACTTTAGTTTTGTGATAGAATCCAGGAATCATTTCCAAAAAACTTCGGAATTCTGTTCCTATTGAAGTTTGAGCTTCCAAAATTTTACAACTCTAAATAACCATTTTTTACCAAATTTGAGTGCCAACTCTCTGAATTCATTGCCAGCAAACAAAGGTTGTCACCAAGGTCAAAATTTGTGTCACTGATGAACTTGGTGATTTGGTAAAATTAGAGACTAAATTTAACAGAATTGAAGTTATACTTCAGAGTTGCAAGAAGAAATCAATAAGACCTTTGTCAAATCTAATAGAGTTAAATTTTTTTTATATAATTTATTGTTTCTCGCCATTAATTTTTGCCACATATTATAAAAGGATAAGCTGTTTACATTCCTGTGAATTGCATTGAACTTCAAGCTGTATATTTGCTAATGAGAGATTCTGTCATAAGTTATTCCTTGAAAAGCTATATTCATCCTCTGTGGTCTGTATAACTCTATTATTGTGACTTGTTGTTCAAAATGTTGTTTTCGGGAATATTCATGGACTGGAACCTGCAAAGTTTATTTACAAACCACTTGCTGCACACACATTGTCAATGATTTCTTAACAGTATATATATATTTTAATTGTCATATAAAGATGTCATGTGGTGTCCACATTAGATTTTTAAAAAAATTATTTGTTTGACAATTAACATTCAATGTTACCACAAGTATTATGTAAGGTCTTTTTAAAATGAAATTAACCTTGCCTTCTCTTTCTGAAATATGAAATTTAAAATAATTATCTGTTTTGATATTTTGATCATAAATCTTTAATATAAATTTTCTTTTTTAAATTAAAGAATTAAACAAAATTACTAATATAATTCTCAAACTTTTAAGACATCTCTTATTTGAACTTTACTAATTTGATTAGCTTTACTTTTTAAACCCTTGATTATTATTATTTAAATTTCAAAACTTAATCAGCTTGCTTATTTGTATACTGCATTGCCATATTTTTTTTTTTTTTTTTCAGGCTAAAAAAGAAGGCAAAATTAAAACAGAAGAAAGGTAGGATATAAAAAGGTAAAATGGAATTTTTCAGGGACAGTTTATAAAGGCCTTTTGCTGCTCAGGACCTGGGGCACATGCCCCACATGCTCAATGATTAATCAGGCCCTGGAAATTAGCCCCTGAAATCTGTATCTTTGGCTACACCCCTGCATTGTGGTCACTGGCGTATCCAAGGGGAGGGTAATGGGGGTAATTACCCCCCCGCCAACCAAACTGGGAAGGATTCCAGTTTGGAGATTTATGATGACTGTTGTTAAATTTCGATATTTCCTATATCAGCTGATAAGATATTCCTCTCGTATTTGCCTATATCTTTTTCGATATTTTCTTTTGAGCCACTTTTGAGACTAGCCTGTTCACAATCTCTGAACAGGGCCGTCGCTAGGTATGCTGCCGCCCTCAGGCAAGCTCCAATTTGCCGCCCCTTTATATGCTGAAACTTTGCTTAGACGAATTTTTATAACTCGAAATTTTCTGTCAGTTGAAGTTTTTCTTTTATAATGGTAACTCCATTTTCCCTTCTGAGTCATTAAAAATAAAATGTTAAAAAAATTCACGGTCTTCATTTAGATCTATTCTAAAATTTTAGTATCCCCCCCCCCTCTTTCACTTTCGCATGTTGTCACATTTTTAAAATCCGCAATTTTAAGTAGACTAATTAAACATTGCATAAAAAATGGTTTCAAAATAAATTGATTTAGGCACACAGGTTTGTAAAACAAATAGAAAATACATTGACGAATCTAATGGCCCACCAGCGGCCGAGTGGTTCTGCGGTCAAAGCTGGTTGATGAGAGGTGCCGGGTTCAATTCCAGGTCGAACTCACCCACCTAGCCGTTCATAGTTTTCTGTGGTTTTCTTCGAAACTCGCGTAAATACGGGTAGGACCCTTTAGAAAACCTCCCACTGATGACATTCCACCCATATGCCTAGGACCCTAGCGTTGTCAACCGGCCTCAAAAATCCTACATCACTGTCGAATCTATTGAAAAGCATTTTTATTATTTTAAGCACAAAAATTCGAGTAATATGTTTTAAGGAAAGTTATCAACCGGTAAGTAATTATCCATTTCTAGAGTTAAAATGAAAGATTTCATCTATATTTATTGAAAACGTCATTTAACTAAAAGAAATTTTTCGTTAAATTTATTTTATGAAAAACTTTTGAAATTGATATCATGTAAAATATTAGCGGTATTGTTGTATTAAATTTCTTGTTACTTTCTTCTATATTCAATAGAAGAAAGTATTGGATTCGTAAAAAATTTCGATCTCTGGTTTTTGATGGATTTACACGTTTTGAGAGCTGTAGAACACGATTTGAACATTTTTAGAAAATGTATGTCTGTCAGTCTGTGTGTGTGTGACAAAATTTTGTGGCAACTGTATTTCATGAACTACTGCACAGAATTTCATATAAATTGGTATGTAATTGCACCTTCACATAAATTAGTGCCTATCAACTTTTGGTAAAAATTGTCTTACTGGTTGCGTTGCCATCCCGCTTTTTCTAAATTTTAACATGGGGATATAGGACAGAATTTTGTATAAATGGGCATAAAGAGAATTATTTTTTAGTAATCATTAGGAAATTTACAAGAATTATTTATAATAGAGATATTCAACTGGGAAATTTTTTTTTTGTATGTGTAGGAACTTCGCCACCACCCCTGGGGGGGAAGTCCCCCCTTGAGGGGAGTAAATTTTCAAGGTGGGTATCTTTCGAAATGTCTCGTCAATACCTTTAAAACGAATGGTTGAACTATAAATCTGTGATAATTTAAAACAAAGTTATCGATTTTTTTTTTTACTTTTAACGAAAAAAATCGTAGAAAAAAAAAGTATTTTTTATTTTTTTAAACGAAATTTAACCAAACTTGGTATTTAGTTGGCTCCTGACATAAACTGGTGCTGATTAGATTTGGGGATCAATCACTCAACAGGTGGCGCTGTGATCATATTTTTTCTAAATTTTTAACATGGCAGTATAGGACAAAATTTCTTATAAATGTACATAATGAGAGTTTTTCTTAACCTGTGATTGTAAAATTAATATGAATTATTGATAATAGTAGTAGTTAATTAGGAAAAAAAAATTGTGCATGTGGGGGCATCGCTTCCCTTCCCCCTGGGCGGGTGGGGGTAAATTTTCAAGATGGGTATCTTTCGAAAGGTCTCGTCAATACCTTTAAAAGGAATGGTTGAACTATAAATATATGATAATTAAAAACAAAGTTATAATATTTTATTTTATTTTTTTTTTTTTTTACTTTTAACAAAAAAAAAAAAAAAAAAAACTTGGAAAAAAAAATTCTTAATTTTTTTTTTTTTTTTTTTTTTTAATATTGTTAGAGTGAATTTGTATAGGAAAATATAGATGAAAGTCTTGTGGTGGCCACAACATACTAGTTTTTATCCTTCATGTATTGGCAGATAGTAAAATTACAGAATTTATAACGTTTCCCAATGATATCATTTTTTAAATTGCTCGTCTTAAGCTAAAAATTTAAATATGACATTTTTAGAGACTAATTTTATAATAGGAATGCGTATAAATTGATTTCAATCAGGGGTTAGTAGTCAGATTTTCTCTTACTCCTTTATGCTTGTTATCCTACGGGATTCTTGTTGCTGCTTATTATTAGAATGTGAATCTATGCAGTTCGTTTGACTGTGACCTATAATATGAGTATAAATTGTCAGCTCAATCGAGTAAGGCATTTAGATGCTATCACACTTTAAAAAATTGAAACCGTAGACCATAATGATGAGTAATTTTTCCTTGTGTCCCTGTAAAAAATCTTAAGTAGTAGATTCACGAAAATTTTACAGTTCGTGCGTAATGACATATAACATATGTATAAAATTTCATCTCAGATGAATAAGGCGTTTGGACGCTATCGCATTAAAAAAAAATAGGCCCATAGGTCATAGTGATAAAGAATTCTTTTATTTGTGTCCCTGTAAAAAAACTATGAGTTCTAGATTCACCAAAATAATAGAGTTCGTGCTATGATGATTTACAAAGTATTTAGGCGCTATCGTGTTCACTCACACACACGCACATCATCCTAAAAACAGTAAAAATGAACTCAGGGGACAACGTGTAGAAACGCCAAAATCTCATAAATTTTTGACGTGATTACAATATTTTCCTTACATAATATGTTAGGAAAGTAAAAAGAGTTTAGTTTAAACTTAATGATTCATTTAAATGTTGTATCTCAAATTCAGTGTTTTATTTTCCTTTCCCACTGATGGATTCTATTGTTTCATACTTGTAGAATAATTTTGTCTTTTTCTTAAGATCACCCATGTAGAATTTAATACGCTATATATATATCCCTTATTTCTTTTCAAATTTACAATATTCGGCCAGTAATAGCTTTTTCTTGCGTACCGACAGGACTAGGTTCTACCATACTCATCTGTAGTCTCCCAATTAAAGCTTTCTCAGAATGTATCTGTCTAGGCAAGCTAGGTGTTATCTGTTATCTTGAAATTTTCCAAGGTATCGAACATCAGACCTATGTAAAGATAGTTTCCTATTCCAAGCAGAAGGCTTTGTGCCTTCACATTTCTCATACCCTCCTTTTCACACATTTTGTTTTATTTATTGACGAATTTTACTAGCGGCAGTTTTCTCAACCAATTTAGGTTCTTTTGTGAGGGAGGTGGGGGGAGGGGGGAGAGGGCTTTTTTGTCAATGTATATTTTTGTAAATATTTTTTTTTCAATCTTGCATAATTTTTTACTTTTATTTCTTCGTTTTAATGTTTCGGGTGCCGCCGTTAGACAACTGCCGCCCTCAGGCATTGCCTGAGTTGCTTAATGCCTAGCGGCAGCCCTGTCTCTGAAAATTTAACTGTGGTAAATTTCCGCTCAGCAGCGTCCTCTTTTTGAGTCAGGCCCCCTACAGCTTGTTTATTAGTCGTGTGAACACTCAGCTCGCTGCCACCCTTAATCTGTTTCTTTAAACTTATCTGACTGTAACAAACACTTGCTTTTGCGATCCTTGAAGATCCTACTCTGGAAATTTCATCTAGATTTTGCACAGTCATATTTTATAATTACTCTTATACAAAATCCTTTTCTTCACTCTTAAAAACAAATAATAGAGCAATTATTTCTGCAAAAAACAAAAAACTGTTACCGTAAAAATAATTAAATTGACTCTATGTAAATATTAGACTTAAAATATCATAAATATTTGACTTAATATTGTTCTCTTTCAAATAATTTAAAAGGATTGTTGTAATAAGAGTATCTATAGAGAATTTTTTCACTAAGCAGATAGGCATTTCACTGTTATGATTAATATCACTACCAGTGCTTCCATGACTGAGGAAAAAATATTAATAAAATTCAAGTAATTTGTTGTGTATAATATTTTTGTATTTCAGTTCGTTTAGATAGTTTTCATTCAAAAACTTTAATAATTAACATTCTCCAGTTTTGGAAGCGAGATCGCAAACTGTACAAAAAAGTTTGGCAGTTTTTTTGTGAGCCTCAGGTTGGCCACTCCTGCCATAAGGTATATCTAATTGTTAATGGAAGCTGAAAAGAATCAAATGAAATAGGATTTAATTTTCTCACCTTTTTCTGCTGCTGAATTAAATTAAACTGATTTTTGTAAACTTGCTGAGCTTGGTTTTTTAGATATTTCTCTCTCTTGAGGATTTAAATTTTATAGCTGATTTTCGATAATTATGGATAGCTAATATTGAGTTGATATATAAAGTCAACTTTTTTTTGCTTGCTATGATTACAATAAAAATATTAACACTGACTTTTGATTGTTAATTCATGACATCTGCTGACATTATCTTCATTTAAAATAAGATATTTGTCAAAACCCAATTGTTTTTCCTCAGTATCAAATGCTAGCGTGAAAATGTTGATTTTTGAATAACTTAACTCCTTTTTTAGCATCCTTACTTAAATTGTGGCATTCCTGTAAAGCCTCTTATTTGATGAATCCCAAATTTCAATTTTGAATATCTTGCTAAGTTTTAATTTTATTAATTTTTAGAAATATGCTTTAAAAAAAAAATAAAAAATACAGCATAATTCTGAATTTTTTTTCTTTTTTTCTTTCTGCTTACTACACATTGTTCAGTGTTCTTGTTTAATTTGGCCTCAAATTATTGTTTTTCTATAAAACTTAAATCTAGTATGAGAAAATAAAAATTACTTCATTATAAAGTATATAAACATATTTTTATTTATTTTTACAAATTAGATATATTTTTGTTTTGGTTAGGAAAAAAGCCAAATACAGAGAAAGATAAACAAAAAGAAACTAATTCTGAAGAGTCTGACTCTCAATCGGAACCCGATCAAGATACAGATTCAGCGAATGAGACTTCAACTGAAATTCAAGCTGAGTCAAAAAAAGAACAGAATGCTGATGCTCCAACGGAATTTTCTCAGTGATGCCTTCATTGTTCTAAAGTATATATATTTTTTGAATTTGCTTCTTAAAACTTTATGTAAAATTTTAAGAAATACTATTTTATTACTTAAGGGTCTTTGGTAGTCAGATACCCTCCTTTTTTCCCACGCAATCCTATAGGATTTTTATTGCTTTGTATTATTAGTATATCTCATTCAAAAATAAAGTTATTCAAATTCTGTTTTTTGAATACCACTCTTTGAACATGTCACTTTTTATCTAAGGAAGCAAACTTAAAAGAAAAAGAGTTAAATGTTTCTTTTCAAGATTGAAAATTAGACAATTAAATTCATTTGGGAGTTGAGAACTGAAAGTGGTATGGTTCAAAAGGCCTAATTCACGAAAGTTGCATAATACAAGAATTTTTTTTTTTTTTTTTTTTTATGATATCAAGAAGGTATTTAAACATACTTTTATTTTTTATGCACTTTCATTTTATATTCGTAATCTTTTGTATTTAAAATTCCTTTAATTTCAATCATCTCCGTTTCTATAGCAATGGCTTGAAATTTTATACTAATGAACATATACGAAAATTAAAAAAGGATTTGATTTATGAAAGTTTTTTTTTTTTTTTTTTTTTTTTTTTTTTCAATGATTTATGTCAGCTCTAATTTAAAGAGATATTAGCCATATGATAAATTTCTTGTTTGTGTATTAATATGTAAATAATACATCAGCTCATGATTCAGCCTATTTTTATGGCTTTATTTTACCGTATTTATTTTTTATTTGTTTGGCAACAGAAGTGAATTTAATTTTATTTATTTTGAAACTGTAGACATATTGTTTTGATATCAACCCGTTAGCACCCAGTGCCCTCATTTGAGGACAGCTGATAGCTGAAATAACCATTCAGTCATTTACTTGCAGAGTAACAGCGAAAAAGCTCCTTTACTTTGCTCTAAAAATTACTTAAGTGTTGCTATTTGATTAAAACAGAGAATTTAAAGTAACAACAATAAATTTTATTAAGCGTAAAACTTAACAAAGACGACTGTGAATAAGTCGTGAAAATTGACTATGAATAAGTCAATAGGAAAACTTAAGAAAAAATATAAATTAATTAAATACATTACCGCCAGCGATTATAGCATTTGATCCTCTGGGCAGTATATATATGTATATATATATGTATATATATATATATACTGCCCAGAGGATCAAACTTATTAAACTTGAAGATCATATTAAAGACAAAAATAAATGTCATTTTCGAAGTTAATTTAGCGACGAGATTTAACTTATCGTCAGGCATAAACATTGCAGACATCTCAAATCGAAAATTTAAAACTGAACTTCATTTAAAGAACTATGACATTTTACAACTAACTAAAGATTAAATGAACTCACAACTTTGAGTTCAAACAAACATAAATCGTAATAAATCCTTAAATATGCTTCAATAAACAAGAAATGATAAGAGAGGAAAAGAAATAAGCGAATGAAACAAAGCAACGTACCTTATTTATACTATACAGGTAGGATTACCAATTAGCCATTCAGCAGCGATACTGAGACTATGCCGCTGACACGGCAACTCCCCCAATCACCAAATCAACGCCACGACTCAAACAGTACCACGCCATCTAGAGGCCAATGGCGAAAACTTCATTTCTGTTTCTATCGTTAACGTGTCACGTACGACAAACTTAAACACAACTTAAATTTAAATTAAAGGACCTATTAAATAAAAAAAATACTTTTGATAAAAGTTGAAAATGAAAAGGTAAGTTCAATATAAGGAGATTACATTTAATTCTTTATACTATATCATTAAACTTATATATATATTTAAATATGATGTTTATTTTAAAACGATGTTTATCTGTCTAACTTAACCCTTATAAATAATATCTCAAACTTAATAATTATGAAATAACTTTACAATTAATGATCCTCATGCATGGCAGTTAAAAGAAAACTCACTTTAATTAAGTTTAAAAAGAATCACTCCGGAACCAAACTTAACTTAGGTTTAACTACATCAACAGCTAATAAAATGGCACATATATTTTTTGTTGTTTCTTGGAATGATTTCTGCTTTTTAGTGACAGTTTATAGCGTCACTCTAAATGATCCCTGGAAGTTTTATGTGCCTACTATTAATTTATTATTTCATAATTTGGATAGTCATTTTATGATTTTTCATTCGTCACACATATATTTGCTTTTTGCGCAGGTATACTAACTTAAATCAAGTTGAATAGTAATATATATGTATTATAATACTTTACTTTCGAGATCTTTGTCAACATATAATAAGAAATTAATCTGTTATCTCAAAGTTTTTCTATCTCGAAGTATTCTTGCTATAACACTAAATGTCAATAAATGAGGTAGGCTTTAAATTTAAAACTATCAGAAGAATTGTTTAAGTTAATATATTTTACTGTCAGTTGTCTATATTAACTTAGAAGTGAAATAATCAGCTAATAATATTTTGCAAAATTAATTCGGACGTTAATGGGTTAAAAGTGTTCTTTGCTGTTGAAATACCCAGATGAAGAATTTTAATCAGTCAGATTGAGGCAAATTGAGTTAAGTTCATATGGATATCATATGAATCATCATGTAAATAAAAATGCTAATAATGATTTTTTTTTTTTTTTTTTAAGTATAGATTTAATTGCTACGAATATTGGTTACAAGGAAATGTTGAATTTATATATTTATTATTCAAATACTTACTTAAAAAAATTGGTTGAGTGTTGACCACTGGGCAATACTAGTTTATTTTAAAAGGTCTTTTTTTTTTTAATAACTATCAGACCTGTATAAAATTACAAAGTATCTGCAAACATAACCAAAAATATAAAAAATAAATAAAATAAATAAATAAAATAATTTTTTTTTATAATTATTAATTAATTTTAATTTTTTAATAATTATTGTATTTTTTATAAGCAATAATGTAAAAATTACAATAAACTTATTGAATTCAAAATTTAGCATGATTTAAACATCTACACCCAAGAAAGAAAGGGATGAATATTAAATTTCATAAGTTTATCCACTGACTTGGATGTCAAAATTTTACCACTTTCTAATAATGTTTAAGAGGGATTGTGATTTGAATTAGTCTGCCTTTCTGCCCGTCTGACAGACCATCTATCTATCTGCCTCTAGCATCTATAATTAGTTTTGGAATTTCTTTAAAATGATATATTCTCTGTTTAAAATAGTAGAAATAGCACTATGCGTACAGACAGGGATACCAAAAGAATGCCAGTGATTATGAATTCAAAATTAGTCTATCTTTCTGTCATTCTGTCTGTCCATTATGTGGCCACAAAGACTTAGTAAATTAAAGATTAAACGATACAATGGGAAATGGTAGCAATCTATGCAAAATGCATGATTTTTTATTGTTTCTTGTCCTTTACTATTATTTAATCTGAGTATAACTGTGTTACTGTACTCTTTGTAATTAGAACTAGCATATTTTATAGAAATTTAGTTACTTAATAAATTCACTGGTTAATAAAAACAGCCGCTTAATCTTATAAAATTGCTTGGACCGGAACTAACTCAATATAAACTACTTTTAAAACTGCCGCTTAATAAAATCTACATCACCGTTAATAAACTAAAAAAAAAAAAAAATTCTTCATCAGCAAAAATTTCATTTATGAATGCTTAAAAAAATTTTACCCTGTGATTTTTTTATTTTTGGAATAAAAAAGAAAATAAAACACAACAATCTCTCTGTTATCTCTCTTTGTGGAAAATTTTACATTTGCAGCATAGTTACAAATTAAATACGTCCCATCACCTGTCTTACAAGGAAACATTCAAAAGGTGTCGTATTAAAAAAATATTGAAAAAAAAAAAAAAATGTGATTCTACTCTTCTTAAAACACTAGAAAGTGAAAAAATTATCGGCTGAAATAAATTACAGAGACCACAAAAAATTATCAAAATTAAGCATATTTGGCGACTTCACATTGTTAGGCGATTGATTTGGAGTACTTGGAGGAGAAACAAAACATGGTTCTTTTCGTACATGGCAATCTCGGTGCTAGTGAACTGAACGCCTAACAGCGCCAATTCGCCAAATATGCTTAATTTTGATAATTTTTTGTGGTCACTGTAATTAATTTCAGCCGATAGTTTTTCACTTCCTGGTGTTTTACAAAGAGTAGAATCACATATATTTTTTTCAGTATTTTTTGAAGATGACACCTTTTGAATGTTTCCTTGTTAGTAACAATTTCAAGAAAGTATGCTTCAAACTGTGGTAATAAGTTGCAAATTTGATTTGATTTGCAAGTGATATATTTAAATTTTTTAATTATTAAAAGAAAATTTTTAACTCCTATTTTGAAATATGTTATAAGTAAGAGGTTTAAACGAAAAGAGATTTTTAATTTAAAAGGAAAACGGGGGAAACTTTTGGCAATGTAATGCTGATTTTCCTCAAAGGAAAGCACAATAGAAAATAAGATGTGTTTAATTTACTTATCTTAAAGGAACAATTAATTAATTATATGTCAAAAATTAATATTGTTTATTAATTCCATTACTTATTGTCTTTAATTTTTTTTTTTTTCTAAGTTTAGGGAAGACATACTTCTCACTTGAGTACAGGAATATTCGTCAGTTATACAAATCAGCTGCTTAATAAAATCACTTTGGCTCAGAACAAATGAGATTTTAATAAGCGGCGGGTACTGTATATTAATGTAATGTAAATTACCATCTCTAATAGTAATAAAATATTAACTTGAAAATTTTTTTTTTTAATTAGTGACTTTAAATTGTTGATGTTTCTTATGTTAGTGCTAAATTGAATAAAAATATTTTATAATTGGATTATTATGTTTATTATTTTAATATCAGGTTAAATATTCATTTTCTAAAATGAACATTAATTGTTTTTAGGAGATTTAAATATCATTGAATATTTAAGTATTGAAACATTTGTATTGTAAAAGTTAAATTGTTTTTAGTTTCAAACTTTAACTATAAATGTGCATTTTAACTTGTTCTGCAATTTATTTATATTTAAACCATAGCTGTTATTTCAGTCAAAATGTATAAGATTTGAATATTTTTTTTCCTTCCTCTAGGTTTAGACTGTTCCCCTGTAAATACTCATCATCAGAGGATGTCATCTTTTTAATTTTACTATAGTAATTTTTTATTTAAAATTTTTAGTCTAATATTTGAATTCAATATATAATATGAATATCAATATATAATAATTTTAAACATTTGAGATTATTAAAATGTTGTAGGATTGACTGTTTTACAGGTGACCTATTAACTTCAAAATATTATGACAAATTTCTTATTTTGAATCATAAAATCCTTAATGAACTTGATGATCTTGTATCATTAGTTAAAGAATTTATTGATCTGTAATTGAAGATTGTAGCATATTCCCTATATCTAATGAAAAGAGAAAATATCTAAATTGCAACATTTTATAAAAATACTCTAATATAAAGATGTTAAAATCTTAATTATTTTAAAATTTATACTTGATTATTTTCTAGTTACTAGGTGTTTAGCCATTGACTTTGTTAATGCTTTGTTTTGCTGCACTCGTTTATTTGAAAATAATTTTAAGTATTTTCTTTGTTCTTGTTAAATATTTTAATTTTTCAGTGATATAATAGTTATTTCTGTAACCATAGAAGTGTCATCGTACCAAAGAATTTTTTGTATTTCATGTATAACTGTGTTTAACTGCCTGCAATTGTATCAGCATTTGGCAAATGTAAATAAAAAGTATTTTTTTTTTTAAATATGTAAGTATATTTATTTGAAATATTATGTCATCCATAATCGTGGTGTCAGTAGTGTCGATCTTTGCCATAGTATATATTCTTGAATGTCTAGTAGCAGAATTTTCTGTATATGCAGTCAAACAAAATTTGTCTGCAGACTAAGTCTAATACTACAAGAAGTATCGGCATTTCATAAAACAAATGAAATCTGCATCAATAATACAAATAAATTAAGAATACACAAGTATGGGGGGGGGGGGTCTGGAAATTTTTCGAAGTCTTTAAATATGAAGGTTTTGTAAAATAAAACTGAATACATTAAAGGCTAAAGTGAACAAAACTATTTAAAGAAAAATATAAATGATTAATCAATTCAAAAAGAAATCAGTAAACAAAGCATAGAAATTATGATTTAATGTCATGTATGAAGCTTGAAAGTAGGGATAAAATGGGTAGTGATTTTGTCGGATACCAGATATCTGGAGCTCTTGTGCCTGCCGGATACGGATATCCAGCACTAGTTTTGTTTTTTGTTGTGTGTTGTATATTTCTTTCCTTTTCCATATTTAAAAACAAATTATAAACATGTTTCACACACTATTCTTTTAAAAATATAATTTATAAAAACTGTATATTTAAATAAAAGTATCTTATCTTAATAATGCTACATAAAAAATAAATAAATAACAATAACAAATTTAAACATTAAAATTTTCTATTCATTTGTGCAATATTATATTGTCATAAAGATTAAAATTAAAGATTAAAATTTTAAGCCTCTATACTTGTGACTTGTGCTGAAAAGTATTGTCTTAAAATGATAAGTTTCGTACAAAATTATAAAAAGATAAATTAATTTTATTTACTTAATTTTTATGAAATAGTATTGAAAAATTTGAAAAACACAAAACTTTCTTCTATATCTTCTATACAAATTCACACAGTACAAATCATTTTTTTAATTCTTTATAAATACAGGCGATTTTCATCTCAGAGAGATGAACTATTACACTAGATGTCTAACGGAAGTGAAATTTTATCATGCAGATGACATTCTTTCCGCTCTCGGGAGAAAAAATTGCAGTGTGGCAGCACCACCTATTGGCAGACATGCAGTCATTTTAATCAGCATAATGTCTCATAATGGTCTTTTTATATCCAGTGAAATACGTTTAACACAAAAACGCTTAACATGAAAAATCGGTTAGCACGAAATGATATAGCAGTCCGAATAGTGTACTATCCCAGGTAGCGCATAACGTTGTTATAGCGTTGTAAATAAGTCTGAACAGTTAAAAATTAGTTATGACAACGTTATGTGCTACTGGGGATGCTATTATTTAATACATTTTTGTTTCTTTTAACACACACACACACACAAAAAAAAAAAAAAAAAAAAATCGTTTTACTCAAAAAAAAAAAAAAAAAAAACTATCTTTTGATCTTCAGTGACATGTTTGCTACAACAGAAATGCCAACATTTTAATTTATTCCTGAGCATTTTTAATCCCGTCTTTATTTCCATACCACATTTTTCTTAAGAGTAATATTTCCTTATTTTATCATAGTTATATATTGAAGGAAAATAGTCTGTAAATAAAGTGGTACGGATTAAAGGCGGGGATAAAAATGCTCCAGAATAAATTAAAATGTTGGCAACTATGCTACAATATGTTGCCGTTGATGATCATGTGTGTACAGCACCGATAATGAGATTTTTGACATCGTTCATAATTAAAATGATTCCACTTATGTAAATTTTGCTGAAAAAGACACTTCAGCAAAAGATATCTGAATTTTCCTCCCAAAAAACAATAATATTTGTACTTGATTTTTATCCTAATGGATGCAAGTTAGTAGTATTTTTACAGGAAATGGAAATAAAAATTGATGACATGAAAAACACTGGCAAATTTTGTACTATTTCTACGAATCTTTTTACACGAAATTCTTTTAACACGAAAAAATATTTCAGTCCCCCTAGTTTCGTGTTAAACGTTTTTCACTGTATTAACTTTAAGCTTTTTTGTATAAAACTACCCTATTTTCATAAAATTGTTGCGTAGATCGTAATATAGGCAATGCTATTGTCGAATTTTTTTAAATAGATTTTCTTGATTACATTATCTTGAATTAGATGAGGTGAAAATACATCAAACTTTGTATATATAATACAAAATACCGTACGAATAATTTTTTTGATTAAATTTTTGTAGAAATATTTATTTGGAATAATAAAAAAACTGATATGTTGTGACCACCACAAGACTTTCTTCTACATATTATCTTATATAAATTCACGTAGTAAAAATTATTAAATTATTATTTGTTAGAATTATTTTCCATAATGAATACGAATGATTTTTATCTCATAACACTAAATGCTGAAAGAAAGTCAATTTTGTGCTGATATCAAAAGAAATACAATTTTTTTTTTTTTTTTTTTTTTTTTTTTTGTTCGTTAAAAAGGGAAAATATTGATAACTTACTTATAAATTATTACAGATCTATAGCTCGAACATTTGTTTTAAAGTTATTGACGAGTTTTTTTACCTAGATTAAAAATTTACACTCCCTGGAAGGAGCAATGCTCCTGCATGCACACAATTTTTTTCCTAGTTTACTATCATTAATAATTCATAACACCATCAATAATTCATATTAATTTTACACTCATTTTGATAATTTATACGAAATTTTGTCTTATTGTGCCATATTAAAAATTATGAAAAATTGGGATCACAGAGCCACCTCTTGAGCGATTGAGCCCCAAATGTACTTAGCACCAGTTTAGGTCAGGATCCAGCTAAATACCAAGTTCAGTTAAAGTTAGTGCATTAGTTCGTAAGATACAGCTTCCACAATATTTGTGATACACACAGATGGACATTTTCTAAAAATAGTCAAATCGTGTTCATGACATCTCAAATCGTATGAATTCTTCGAAAAATTTTCATGAACCTAATAATTTCTTCTTATATATATAGGAATAGATTAACAAAGAAAAAAATGAATTATCAATGAATAAAATGAAATAACCCCCCAAAAAACACTGAGGTCTTCATCAGAGACGTTTCTGAAAGGACAGTAGCAATTAGCTAATAACTATCCTTTGCCCCCAACTTCTCACCAAACAGAAAACCACCATTAACTGAAAAGAAATCTGACATACATATAAGAATAGATTAACAATGAAAAAAATAAATTATCAATGAATAAAATGAAATAGAACCCCAAGAAACACTGAATTCTTCATCAGGGTGGCCCCTCAGTGTAGGGGTGAAAGAGAAGTTTCTGAAAGGACAGTAGCAATTAGCTAATAACTATCCTTAGCCTCCAACTTCTCACCAAACAGAAAACCACCATTAACTGAAAAGAAATCTGACATACATATAATTTAAAAATCCAAAAACAATTATAAAATTACAAAAGTAATACAATTACAACAAATTAATATATATGAAATATACAAGAAATTGCAAAATACATTAAAATGAAACCCCCTACCTGATAAACTAACCCTCTTCGGCCGACGGGGAAACTCGTCGGTACTTAAATATCGCCCTTAATTTAGGAACTAGAACAAACTGAAATAGGAAAAAATTGGAAACACTCGGTTAAAAAATGAGATGGGTAACAGTTAACTTGGAAAGTTTTTCTTAAATCTTCAAGAGCATATTTAAAATCATCACCATTATTGCAAATAGTGCGAATTCTTTTTAACTGTGTGAACATGATATTTTTCAAAACTTTTCTACTGATATTTGAAAACCAATTGGTGAGACTGTTTATTTTAAAATCAAAATCTTTCCTTTTATCGTATAAACCAATATGCCATTTATCTTTATTTCGCTTTATGTTAAGATCCAGGAATGAAATTTTATCGGTATCTGTACGGTTTAAAACTAATTCTTTAGGATATATTTTTTTAGCAATATTTTTGAAATCATTACAGTTAAAATAATCAAATCGTCAATATACCGGAAAAAAGTAATATTTATAAATTTTTTTTCAAAAAAATATAAAAATAAATTAGCAAAAGCACCTGAGAAACTCGTTCCCATTGGAATACCCCTCTTTTGTTAAAAATTATTTTTTATAATATTATAAAAAATGTGTAAATTATGTCGGTATTATCAAAATATTGTGCTCTTGAAGACCTAAAAAAGACCTTGAAAATTAATTGTTACCCGTCCCAATATTTAACTGTGTGTTTCCAGAGTTTTCTTATTTCGGTTTGTTCTACATCTATATATTAATAGGCAAGCATAAAATTTGTTGTCCCTTTTTAACATATTAATTATGGGAGTAGAGGGTTGAAAATGGTATCATTCGAAAGGTATGGTTAGCCGGAAAGTGCGAATACAAATATTATTTTCTTACGATGTCAAGAAGGTATTTAAAAATACATTTATTTTTTATGCATTTTCCCCCATTTTTCCCTTTTATACACGTATTCCTTCACATTAAAAAATGCCTAAAAGTAGAAAGTTGTTAGATCTGGCAATTTCATAAAGCTCAAATAAAACCATAGACACAGTAATTTGTATAATGTAGCATCACTATACGCAAGCGAAGTGATGACGTCACTGTCTGTCCATAGAGCCATGTAAAAGATTTTCTATGTTAATTGTCCATTGAATTTTTTGTAAAAAATTATTAAAAAATAACGGAAATTATCTGCCGATTTTAAATTCGATATTTGGGTATAGTTATATATAAGTTACTGTCTACATGTGTTTGATTGAGTTATTTTTTCTGTAAAATTGATAAAATTTTAATTTAAAATCACAAAACTCCAGAAAAAAAATGGCAAACTTCCAGTTTTGAATGTAAACATAAACATTTCATTTCAAAGGGTGATATTTAAACAATAAATATTGAACTAATATACTAAATAAAAGGAAAATGGATTTGTTACTAACTGCTGCATGTATAATTAGATGATACGGAAAAAATTCCGATTTCCGTTTTTTGCTGAATTTACATGTTTTGAGCTTTCTTTACGTTTCAATTAACTGAAATTGGCTACTTATTTTTTAAAAAAGTGTCTTTATTGCTAGCTTTTGTGGGTAGAAGAAGCAAGTAGAAGATACATAAAAACTTTTGATTTCCGGTTTTCGATGAATTTACACATTTTGAGATTTCCTTGCATTTTAATTAAGTGAAATTAGTGAAATTGACTACTTATTTTTATTTTTTAAAAAGTGGATTTATTATTCTTTCCTCTGCATATATAAGTAGAAAATATAAGATTCAGAAATGTTTTAGATTTTCGGTTTTCGATAAAGTTACACGTTTTGAAATTTCCCGAACTCAATTCGACCATTTTTGAAAAATATCTTTTTTTTTTTTTTTTTTCAAATACTGTACTTTATGAACCAATCGAATTAATTTAACAGAATTTGATACTTGGTTGGACCTTGGTCTGACATGGTACCTATTAGCTTCTGGGCTGTATCACACAACAAGGGGCGTTTTCACGATGCGATTTTCTCTCATTTCAGGAAAGGCTAACATCTACAGAGAGAAATAGTTATATTAAGCAAAACTCTGCTGATTCAGTTAGAATGAATATTGGCAAACAATTGCCGCAGCTGTGTTGCAATTGCATTCCGTTTAGGACAAGGCAATAACTTTGCTCTGCCTCGCTTTGCAAAAAAAATGGTCGAGTTTCGACCACTGGGCGATACTAGTCTTCATTCAAGGGCAATATTTAAGTACCGACGAGTAGCCCCGTCGGCCGAAGTGGATTTGTTTATCAGGTGAAGGGTTTTATTTTATTTCATTTTATACTTTCTTGTTTACTTTCAGTAATTCTTTATATTTATTGTATTTTTTTTTTAATGAATTGATGTAATTTTGTGACTTTTGTAATTTTATAACTTTTTTAGTATTTTTATACATTATATATATGTTTGATTTCTCTTCAGTTATTGGTGGTTTTCTGTTTGGTGAGAAGTTGGGGGCTAAGGATAGTTATTAGCTAATTGCTACTGTCCTTTCAGAAACTTCTCTTTCATCCCTACAATGAGGGGGCCTCCCCGATGAAGATCTCTGTGTTTTTTGGGGTTTAATTTCATTCATTTGTTTATATATTACTACATTTATATATTTATATATATATATGAAATACTTTTTTTTTTTTTCTTTTAATTGTCAGTTTAAGAAAATCCCTCCAAATAATCGTCAGCACAGCTAGGACATCAAGTTGAATAGCGTGTATAATAATCTGACGTGCTTGAGTATTTCAAAATGGTGATTTTTTTTTTTTTTTTTTTTTCTCATTTTCAAAAAGCCGCCACGAGCTTGCGTCATGTCCGAATCGCCAGTCTTTTAAATGGGAGCTTCTTTCGGGTTCATTTAACCCTTTAACGGGCACAAGCCGTTTTCTTTCAAAATTTACATTTTGCGGTATAATTAGAGAAAATAAGCTCATTTATGACCAAAAAAAGTGTTTTTTTAATTTTGTTGTTGTGGATGTTTTTTATAACAGGGGTGGTAACATATTTACCACCGCCCAATACAAGCAGTGACATTTTACTGACTTATTCAATAGACAAAATATGATATACAAATAATTTCACACATAAATATGCATTTTTGTAAAGCTATTTATTAGCAGTTAATTAAAAATTAAAAATATATTAATTACACATGAAATAAGTGGTTGAAAAACCAAATACAATGTAAATTACAAATGTATTATTTTTAGTTATTCTGATGAAACAGCATAAACAAGGAGCTGCACACAATGGAACATTACATGTTGAACATAACACTTTTGTCCTTTTCTGGTTAGTTTTGATGCTACAATGTTTGCGTCTTCTGTATGTTTGCCCTTTTTCTGGCATGTGTGTACCAACATTAGTTGTTCTGATTTCCTGTGGAATGCCAATTTCCTTTTTCGTTGCAACCCATCTTGATTGCAACTTTCGCTTTTTACTGCAAAATCCTCCTATTAACCCACGAGCTATTCTTAACCTAACTTCTAGATGTGAATTTCTAGCTGCGTTATGATTAGCCACATACAATATACAGGAATTCACTAAACTAGCATCCAAAAGAAAGTGAAATAACCTATGCCACCACTTCTTTGATTTTCTAAAAAGCTAAAATGTGCTCAATTATATTAGTAATAATAAATTTTATAAATAAATGATGTAATATATAAGTATAAGCATAAATATAAATATAAACATATAAATCAAGTACTATGCTAAGCAAAATGCATTCTTGAAACAAATGAATGAGTTGCAATCCAGGCGGTGGTAAATTACATACCACCCCTAAAATCGCTAAGCAGGCAATGGTAAATATGTTACCACCAATTATAAATACGTACAAATAAAAATATTTCGCATTAATTTTCAAAACACTTAATAAAATCAAGCTATTATATCTTCAAGATACACAAAATATGATTACATAACTTCTAATGTATTTTTATTCATAATTACACTGAGAGATAGAAAAAAACATGTGCTTATCTTCGACATTTTGCTCGAAAACTCATTAAAAGAGGAAATTTTGCAGTTTACGAGACCCCTACTGTCATCTACCGGCTGAAACGTGAAGCGCTGGTTCCGAAGGATGTTTTCTGCTAAGGGGCGATGGTAAATAATTTTCACCTTGGTGCTGGGAATCACAAAAGGTCGTGGTAAGATATTTACCACCGCCTTAAAAAGGGTTAATATCCCCTGTGCTCTGAATATCTGACACGCTCAAATAAATTTTTTTATCTCCCGTTTTCTACTCTTTTGTACAGTCACTCCCACCATGCAAACTGGCAAATTAACATACCTCCAATATCAGAAACACATGGAACTAGAGCCCCTTAAATAAAATATATAGGCTGGCGCATTGCTGCCATTTTGTTGCCTCGAATAAGGGCAGCATTCCCGCTTGGCGTCCTTATCGCTTAACTAGCGGTTTTAAGAAATCTTAATCTGAAGCTACGATTGGTCAAGAGCAATAAGCAACAAATAATATATCCTTAACAACACATTTATAAACAGTACATTCTTGGTATGTTTTTTCATCCTCAGGATATTTTGTGGGTGTACTGGGGATAAGATGTGTTGTTAGGACTATTTCTGTCTGTTTCAAACACAAATCATAACTTTTTGAAAAAAAATGTGCTTTTTGTTTAAAAGTGGAAAATCTTTAGTTATTTACTTGCTTTTTCTACTATTTGTAGCATATACTATTCATTTAAAAAACGAACCTTAAATGTAATTACGACACGGAAATGAAACAACTTTGGCGACCCCAGAAAATGCCGACAAAACTCAAATGCACAGTAATAAAATGTCTTCTTTAATTAATTTATGGTTATTAACATAAATATTATGATTAAAATAGCACATTCTTTGTATTTTTACATTTGAACATGTGAAAAACACAGAGAAAAATATAAATAAATAAAAGTTAATATTAATTTATTCTTCCTAAATTATCTTATGGAAAACTGAAGATTTTACGTTCTTTTCTTGAGTGGTTATAGAAATTTTTCACTAAACAAACTCCCATACGATAATTTACCGAACTAAAATTATGAAAATGATTAAAAAAGTAACTCCAAGGTAATACAAAACGATAAAAGTAATGACTGCCATTTGTTTATCTACGGAAATTCTGGGTACATGGGGCAACCCTAAAGCAACAAAATGTCTTATACGCCAGTTCGTATATATAGGAGCCTTATGTGGGGTGTATACACTACCAATATCTGATGAGCTCGAGTATTTCCATGTGATTATTTTTACTTCCATTACCCTACTACCGTAGGTAATGGAAGTGGAAGTATTGTATTCTGTCCAAAAATTCAATATCGAGTTTTCACCTGATTTACTCGTTTTAAGGCCTCCTGAGTCCAAAAAAGTAGTTTTTGGCAATTGGTCAGCGTGTGTATGTATGTATGGAGTCTTCTAGCTATCATATCTCTGAAACTAATAAAGATAGAACTACGAAACTTCACAATTGATACAGGTCTGATGTACAGATGAAATTTCCAAATTTTAGTGAAAATTGAAAAACCGGAAATGAGTCATCGGAAACCAGAAATGGGACCGTAAGTCCGTATCTCAAAAACGGCTCTAACGATTTTCTTCAAAGTTGCTATATAAACACTCTATTAGATGCCCTTTCAAATGATACAGTTGGTTAATTCAGGACAATTGAAAGGCGTCCTGTATAAATAGCTCTATTTCAGGTCTCGCAAGTGTGTTCCTTTAAAAATGGTTGTACGGATTTTTTTCAAACTCGCCATATTAACTCCCTTTCAAATATCCTTTTGTATGTAATTATTGTTTTCCTGTCAATAATTGAGTATACCAAGTTTTAGTACAAGTTGATATCTCAAAAACGGCTCTTACGATTTTCTTGAACATTGTTTCATTAATCCCTTTTAGATACACTTTATCATGTATTACGTAGTTATTACAGGAATATTAACGGTCATCCAGATTAGGTAGGTCAGTTTTAGATCTCGGAAATTGGGGTTTAAAAAAATAAATCGTTTCTTTTTGTTCTTTCTTATTTTTTAAATCGGTATGTAAACTCTGTTTTATATGTCTTTATACGTGTATCAAATTTCTCTTACTGGAAAATTAAAAAAATGCATATTGTTGCGTACTTGGGGGTTCGTGAGTCATCCAAGAATGAACGGCGAAACTTACAAAAATTCAGTAATTTATTCACAGAAAGTTCCAGAAAAATACAGGTATATAAACCAAGTATCAGCTTCAATTTAGCCAGTAAACACAGCTTAAACAACAGCTGTCAATAGCAAATCCACAGTATAAACTGTATAGCAATAACACATAAAGCAAGTCTCTTCCAAAGAGGCTCAAAGCAATGCAAGCATTAGCGAAACTGACCGACTCTGATTTCAGACTGAACTGAACTGAACGTCTTGGTGAAAAAAAACAGCCCTTATATACCCCTGTAGAAAAGTGTGGAGAGTTCCAGAAATTTCCGTGTCTCATTAGCCAATGAGATTAGAGCTTCCATATTTGGTATATCCCTATTAAGGATCTTCTCGCCAAGGTGGGAAAAAGTCACCAAATTTGGTGCAAAATCCATTACCTGCCTTATTGGAGCTTTTCAATGCGTTTTTAAGGGAGAATAAGGCTATTTTAACGTTAAAACGACTAGAAATGCACAAAATTAGCACTTTATCAACTTACTAAGCCTCTTTGAAAGAATTTGTACAAAAATAAACACAATTATTTACAATTTTGTAACACTGCCCCTCTCCCAAGGACTGCACGTCCCGGACAGTGCAACCCTTGGTCAAGAGGCAAAACTAAACAAATTTGCACAATCTAAAATACAAAAACTAAGTTGCATATAACGATAAAATAGAAATATAAATCACATGAGAAATATTTACAAAATTCACAAATATGTACAAATATTTATATACAAATATTTACATTACGCATGTGCAAATTTTACCTGTATCTACATTTTAAATTTTAATATTACCGTTAATTGTGGTACTTGGCTAGCCTGTTATAGTGCACCACCTTCGGTTTTGATGAAGGTGTTTTAGTGATCCGCACCACTACCTCATTCAGTCTTTTTAAGACTGTGTACGATCCGTCCTAGTTGCACTGTAACTTGTGAGAGAGTCCTTTGTGTTGAACAGGTTTATACAACCAGACTTTGTCTCCTTCCTGGAACTCATGTTGTGTAGCCTTTAGATCGTACCTTGTCTTCATTTTCTCCGTTACCATGTGAATCCGCTCCCAAGCAAAGTTGTGTATGTCCTCAAATCGTGCCTGGAGATCTTGTATGTATTCCTTGGGTGATGAAGGCGCATCGGGTGGGCAACCAAACAGGAGATTACATGGGAGACGAAGTTCGCGTCCAAACAGCATCTGGGCTTGAGTATAGCCGGTGGTTTCATGGACAGCACTTCGATAAGCCAGCAGGAACAATGGCAACTTCAAGTCCCAATCTTGCTGGTTCCTTGATACTAGAAGAGAGAGGTTATTCAGGATGGTACGGTTGAACCTCTCGACCATGCCATCCGACGGGGGATGTAAGGGTGTTGCCTGGGTTTTGTCTATGTCGAGTAGTTGACACAGTCCTTTGAAAACAGCTGAGGTAAAGTTTGTACCTTGGTCGGTATTAAGTTGTAGCGGCGTGCCGTACCTTGACACCCATTGCTGCACTAGGACCTCTGCGACTGTGCATGCCTCTTGATCAAGAATGGGATATGCCTCAGGCCACTTGGTGAAATAATCCATCACGACGAGGATGTATTTATTTCCACTGGAGGTCTGTGGCAAAGGACCCAAGATGTCGAGTGCAATCCGTACAAATGGTGCTCCCACGTTATACCATTGCAGTCTTTCTCGACTTTGTTTCTGCGGGCCATTACGTGCCGCACAAGCATCACAGGATTTACACCATTTCTCCACATCCTCCCTAGCTTTGAACCAGTAGAAGCATTCCCGAACTTTCTGCAGAGTCTTCATTACTCCAAAATGGCCTCCGGTAGAGCTACTATGCAGTTGTACTAAAACATCTGGAATTTTTTATCTTGGTAATACAATCTGCCATCTGAAGCATTTCCCATCATCAGATTCCCACTTTCTGTATAATACGCCGTTTCTGATATGAAGAGAGTACCAAAGTGCCCAATAACTTTTCGTAATGGGACTAAATCTGGAAATGTCCTGCCAGGTAGGTCTGTTGCTGGTCGTCTCCTTCAGCTGTAATATTGGCTTTATGTCAGGATCTTTCAACTGGGCTTGTCTAAGTTCTTAGTCACTCCATGGATCGGTATCTTGTTCTGATGGTGTTGAGACAGTAACTTGGCAGGCAACCAGATTTATCGGCAGGTATTTCTGTTCGGCTCTAGAGCAGTGCTTGCAGCTTTCCGAGCAGGGCTTCCATGACAAGGTGTCTGCATTACCATGTAGAGTCCCTTTACGATGACGTATCTCGAAGTCATATTCCTGGAGGCGGCGTGTCCACCTGGCAATCTGTCCTTCCGGGTTCTTGAACTGGAGCAACCACGTTAAAGATGCATGTTCAGTCTGGAGCAGGAATCTTCTGTGATAGAGGTAATGATGGAAATGTTCTATGGCTTTTACGATGGCGAGTAGCTCTTTCCTGGTGGTACAGTAATTTCGCTCTGGTTTAGACAGGCATTTACTCCAATAGGCAATGACATGTTCTTGACCATCAATTTCCTGCGACAGAACAGCACCGACACTCTCATGGCTGGTATCTGTATCAAGTATGAACTGTCTGTCGGGCTTTGGATACATCAAGATAGGCAATAATGTAAAGGCCTCTTTAAGTCACTTGAATGCTTTTTCACATTCATCGGTCCACAGGAACTTTTGTTTGGCTTCCGTCAGCTTGTGAAGTGGTCTGGCAATATTTGAGAAACCCTTGACGAACTTCCTGTAGTAAGTGCATAATCCCAGGAAACTTCGTAGTTGGTGTACATTTTCAGGGCGACTCCAGTTCTCGACTGCAGAGATCTTCTCAGGATCAGTTCTCACACCTTCGGCAGAGATGATATGGCCGAGGTAGCTCACTTCACGACAGAACAAGTTACACTTGCCAGGATTCAATTTGAGGTTAGCCATTCTGAGTTTCTCCAGCACCTTTCGGATGTTTCGTAGATGGTCTTCAGAGGTGTGCCCCACAATGATAATATCATCCAAATACACTAGACAGGCTTCATAGGAAAGTCCTTTCAGCACTGTCTCCATCAGGCATTCGAAGGTGGCAGGTGCGTTACATAATCCAAATGGCATAACTTTAAATTGCCACAGTCCTTGTCCCGTGGTGAATGCAGTCTTCTCACGATCATCAGGATGTAATTCTACTTGCCAGTAACCGCTCTTCAGATCCAAAGTCGAAAACCATTTATTGCCAAAAAGTGTGTCTAATGTGTCGTCAATTCTGGGAAGAGGGTAGCTGTCTTTCTTCGTGATGTCATTTAAACAACGATAATCCACGCAAAATCTTGTTGAACCATCCTTTTTTTGCACCCGTACTATGGGAGAGGCCCAAGGACTCGTTGATGGCTCGATGCTGTCGTTACGCTGCATTTCATTTAGAAGTTCAGTGACCTCTTCCTGTTTAGCAAATGGAAGTCTTCTTGGATGCTCTTTGATTGGAGGATGATTTCCTGTATCAATTCTGTGCTGGGTGATGTTCGTTCTCCCGACGTCTTCAGGTGTTCAAGAAAAAAGGTCTTTAAATTCTTGGAGTAGCTTCTCCGCAGCACACCTCTGTTCACTTCCTAATTCTGCATTCTTGAGTATTTCTGTTGTTAATTGCTCAGAATACTTGAATTCGGTTGATTGCATGGGGCGGTTGATGCATGTAACAAGACCAAGAGTGCTGGTTGTTAACACCTCATCCTTCTTCACTGTCCGGACCTTATCGCTGATGTTTGCGACTCTCACAGGAATAGTACTCTTTGAGAGATCAACTAGAGATGAAGCTACCAGAACTCCTCTTGGGCTATTGTCTGTATTCGGGTATTCAATCAGTCCATAGCAGAAGTATTGCTTGGTAGGAGGTGTTCCTGAAACTATTGTCTCTGTGTGTGGAGGGATGGAAATTTCAGACTTCGCTGTTATCTGGCAAATTGGCTGAATGTCTTGATTTTCAGTGTTGAACACAGCTATGTCTTCCGAACTCGAATGCAGTTCATTATTCTTGAAGTCCAATTTAAAGTTAAATTTTCTCAGGAAATCGATTCCAATGATTAGAGGATCTCTTATATCAGCCACACATGCCATATGATGGTAACTGGCATTCCCAAAAGTGATGGTCAAGTTCATTTTTCCATATACTTTGATTTCGTTTCCGGTCACAGTCTGGAGTTTAACGCAGGGCGGCATCCAAATGATCTTCTCTTTTAGTTCTTGAGCCAAATCTGTTCTAATGATGGTCACGTTGGCTCCCGTGTCCAGAATCATCCGGCATGTGGTGTTGTTAATTTGGCCATAGACGTGAAGACCATTATTGCTGCCACTCATCGATGAAACATGAAATACTGTAAATTGGGGCTCTTTAATTTCAGGCAACCTCCGCCCCGCGAGATGGCCTTCTCCTAGTTTCCCTGCAGTGATGGTGAAGCCGGGTGATTTCCTTTTGTTGGTCGTACAGGGCAGTTCTTCTTCACATGACCATTCCCTCCACAGCCCCAGCACTTTATCTTCCAATCCTTTATTTCCTTATTATTTTCCAGGCTGCGTAATTTCTTTAAGATCTCTGCGAGACTTCTCTTCATTTCATATTCATCAGCAGGCGTATCATTTAATGAGACTACTCTTGTGGTATGGCGGTCTTTATGGGAGGCTTGTTGGGCTACCTCCTCCTACCTCATAGCCTATGGCTGATTCTACGTCTCTGATGTTTGAGAGTCTCAGCGCTTTTTGAATTTCTGGATCTCGAACAGCATCGATAAAGTACTGAAGAGCTAAGTCGTTTCGAGTATCAGCATGACAGTCTGAGAATGCCAGGTGTGACAGTCTCTGAATGTCCGCTGCGAGCTCTTGCAAACTTTCGCCAGTTTTCTGGTAACGGGATTTTACCTGGAGGCGACTATAGTCCTTAGAACACTTCTCTCCGAACCGTAGCTCCAGTGCTCTAGTCAGGGCCTCGAAGTCGTTCCTTTCTTCTTTAGAAACATTTCTCAGTATCTCGGCTGCATCTGCCCGTAATGCTGCTGCTAAGTGGACTGACTTGGCGGTAGAGTCCCAGCCGTTAGCTTCAGCTACGATGGAAAACTGCGTCTTATATACATGCCAGGAAGAACTGCCATCATAGATAGATAATAATAAATTCCTGATTCTGGCTTCTTTTATCTCTCTTTTCAGTTTCCTGGGGCAAGAAGATCAACTTCTCTTCTACTTTTCTCTCAAGATGTTCCTCTACTTTCTTCATGACTTTCTCTTCTATCTTCATAAATCTCTCTTCAAAATTCCTTTCTACTTTCATAACATTTTCCTCTATCTTCATAGCTTTCTCTTCAACACTCTCTTCTATTTTCAAAACTTTCTCTTCAAAATTTTCTTCTATCTTTATAACTTTCTCTTCTATTCCATCCATTCTATTTTCCATCACCGTTAATTTACCCTCTATTGATTCTTTCGCCGTTGAAAGCTCTCTCTTCATCTCATGTTGATTAGATTTAATTTCTTCGGTCAAACTGGCTTCCATCTTTTCCTGAACTGCTTTCATTTCCTTCATTTCTTCAGTCAAACCGTCTTTCAACTCTCTTTGCGATGTTTCCATTTTCTCTTGTGCTGCCTTCATTTCTTTCATCTCTTGACTCAGGCTATCATTCATCTCTCTTTGTCCTTCTTTCATTTCATTCATCTAGGTAGCTAAGCTTTCTAGAAGTTTCTTCATTTCTTGCTCCATAGCTCTAGTTATCACCATTCACAGACAACCCCGCTCCTGTCACCAGAAATGTTGCGTACTTGGGGGTTCGTGAGTTGTCCGAGAATGAAAGGCGAAACTTACAAAAATTCAGTAATTTATTCACAAAAAGTGCCAGAAAAATTCAGGTCTATAAACCAAGTATCAGCTTCAATTCAGCCAGTAAACACAGCTTAAACAATAGCTGTCACTAGCAAATCCACAGTATAAACTGTATAGCAATAACACATAAAGCAAGTCTCTTCCAAAGAGGCTCAAAGCAATGCAAGCATTCGCAAAACTGACTGACTCTGATTTCACACTGAACTGATCTGAACTCCTTGGCGAAAAAAGCAGCCCTTATATACCCCTGCAGAAAAGTTTGGAAAGTTCCGTATCTCATCAGCCAATGAGATTAGAGCTTCCATATTTGGTATATCCTTATTAAGGATTTTCTCGCCAAGGTGGGAAAAAGGCGCCAAATCCATTACCTGCCTTATTGGAGCTTTCCAATGCGTTTATAAGGGAAAATAAGGCTATTTTAACGCTAAAACGACTAGAAATGCACAAAATTAGCACTTTATCAACTTACTAAGCCTCTTTGAAAGAATTTATACAAAAATAAACACAATTATTTACAATTTTATAACAATATAATACGTGTAATAGTGGGTAATGGAAGTCGTGTGGCTGTTTCACACAAGATTTTTTAAAAATATTTTTGAAAACCTGTAGACGCTTCCCCTATCGGTGAAAGGTGTCCATCATATAACCTTTTTTCTTTCTACCATGTGATCTTCAAAATCCGATAGGCCCTAAATTTGACAGAAAATGTGAAAGGTTGTAAAGGGGGGACTTAGTATAATCAACAATGGGACGAGAGGGATGTTAGGTTTATGGATTTTCGGTAAAACATAAGATAGGGGCAGAGCAGAACCAGTGTAACGTTTCAACTTAGAAGAGAGAGAACGATCAATAGATTTTGACTTTTCAAGTTCGGTATTGAGCGAATTAAGTTTACGTTGGAATTTATTAATATAAATTGGAATGTACAGTCGGGGAAAAAAAATCGCAGCGCTCGCTTTAATTTCATTTTTAATTGACGCAGAAAAATGTAATAGACACCATTCAACAGGAAATTAAATGCACTTTTTGAAAATGCTATCGAATTTTGAATTAGGGGTTATCTACATATTGAAATGAGCGCTAACTTTGATTTTTTCAATAGCAACACCCAATTTTGACTACATACAGTGGCGGATTTAAGGGGGGGGGCTAGGGGGCTGAAGCCCCCCCCTCCAAAAAAAAAAAAAAAAAACACTGACATTCACAATTGAATATTGCAATTGTAAATTTTTTATTGGTCTAGAATAACACTTTGAAAAATCTTAGCCCCCCCCCCCCCCCCAAAAAAAAAAAAAAAATCAAGTACTGGATCCGCCACTGACTACATATTCGAATTTCTGAGAGTGACATTGCGGAAAAGTATACTGTTTGTATACTTTATCTTTAGTATTTATAGAGTTATAATCAAAAATGTGTTAGGGGATTATCTGTAAATGTAGAAAAATAAAATTAAGATCCTATAAGAAGCAGATAAAATTTTACACCGGATATCTTTCAGGAAAAAAAGAATTATAAAAATTAATGTAAAGATTGACCCTTTTCCAGTTTCTTAATTATTCTGAATGCAGTTTCTTAGATTTGTATATACTTCAGTACTTTTTAAAATCATTTTAGGCCTATTTAAATACATTACACTTGCGATTTGTCCAGACTGTACTCTTTGAAAAAAGTGCAATATTTTTCAAGTAAAAGTGTCTATTATGGCTGTAGTGATCACCAATAAAGCTTGAATTTTCTTTCGTAGGTGTAACATGAAATATGAAATGAAATAATATAGATATATATATACAACGCATAAACTAAATCTTTTTGGATAAATTATTGTAAGGGTTTATGAAGTAAATATTTAAATATTAAACAATTTTAATCGTAATTACCAGTTTTGGGTCAGTTGAACTGTTTGGAACTGTACGATTCGTTTTATAATTTCTATGAAAATATAATTCCTTAATTAACCCTTTCGCGACTGCTGACGTACTTTCACGTCATTTGAAAATCTGTAACTCTCTTAGTGGGCGTTTCTTTCGTAATTTGTGTGTTACTTATTTCTTAAGTGTGTACCCAGTGTTCAAATTTTTGCAATAAAGTATATTATGGATAGAAATATATTGATTAGAAAGAATATAATTATACTGTATATCCATTTATAATTCTGAATACAGATAATTTGTTCTGGCATATTTTATTTTGTGAGAATAATGCCTTTAGGCGGATCTTACTGTCAAAATTACAAAATCCTGCGGTCGCTAAAAGTGTTAAAATATATTTATAAAAGGAAAGGTATATCTAAAATATATATAAAGTTAAAATATATTATTAAAATTTTAAAGACTAAAGTATCCTTAAAATAATAATCCTCCCCCTCCCTACAAAATATATAAATAAATAAATAAAAATAAAGCAATATGTGAAGCAAATGATTAAGCCTTTAACTTAAGAAACTATTTTACAAGTCAGTCTTGCATTCCAATTCCATTCGTTTTTTTTTTTTTTTTTTTTTTTTTTTTTTTTATTGACAATTTTTACATTTACCAATTTTTCTATTTAAAACAGTAAACCTCGCCTATTTAGTTATTTTTTTTCTTCTAGTGTTCGTTTAAAGATTCAAAATTTATCACCAGTAATCGATGAAGTAAATACCACTTGTGCATATTTTTGTCAACATAAAATAAGGGGTTTAACACGAATACTCAATGTCACATTTACTTTTCTTTTCTGTATTGTTTTGTTTTGAAGAACGATGAAGGCGGGGTTTGTCTTCTTTAGAAAACAGGAGATTTTGATGCTAACACTAATGTCTAAAAATCATCATTTTTATTTTATTTCTTTGCGTTTGACGTTGTTGTTATATAATTTGACCCGTAAATAAAAAATAAACATATTTTGTTTAATTTTCCTTGTTATTTTTTAAGATTTGATTCGTTATCTCATGCAAAACTTTATAAGAGACGGCCCCTAAACCACTCGAAAAGAAAGATTTATTTATATCTCGAAAACTAATAACTGAAATGAGCTGCAAATTTGCACACCCATATTTTTCAGCATTAGGATTCATTTTATGTAAAAATTAATATAGGTCATAATTCATAATTTTTATGAATATGAATTTATTAATATTTTTCAGAATTAAAAATATTTTTCAGAATCAAAAGTAATGATGGATTATGTTTGGGTTTCTTCACTGTATCTCGTAAAAAAAGAATTATATCGATCAAGTTATTTTTTGTGAAGATATTAATAGAAGTTTGAAATATGAATTTCACATTAGCACCTTCAAACTTTGAACGCTTATAACTCTGTGAAAAAATAAGTAAAATATACAACCAATATACTTTTTAGCGTTGTCGTGATCCCAGGAATTCAAATAGAAAATAAAATGGGGCATTACCATTGAATAATTCAAAGTTGGTGTGCGTTTTAATATGTAGACGACCCCCAATTCAAAATTTCAGTTCATTTTCTGAAACTACTCACAATTCCCCGTCGAATGATACCTATTACGTTTTTCTACAATCTATTAGCAACGAAGTTACGTCGAGTGCTGCGTTTTTTTTTTTTTTTTTCCCCGACTGTACATTTTTAATTTCATGAAGGTTTATCTTTTAGAACATTGTATGGTGCGTATGCGAACTCTAGACGATATACAGGGCACACAAAAGCAATATTTTTATATAAAACTTTTTTTTTTTAGAAAGACTAGGGGACTCTGCCCCCTGCTCGCTCCGTTCACCAACCCATGAGGAAGGCTTCGCCTCCCCCGACTCACTTTGCTCATTAACCCCTGTGGGATTCTACCCGACTATTCGCAACTTTGCTTTCTATTGAATTGGAATTTTAACGATAAATAACACAAGAGAAAAGTCGAGCAATATTATAGAAATTCACCATATTTGGTATCACATTGAAATACACAATATTTAATATTATATTGTTTAAAATGCGTGAAAAATCTGTTTTAACGTTTGACAATTTAATAACAACTGGCAGGCATCGCCCGCTTCGCTGGGCACTATATTTAAAGAATTTCTTTTTAATTAAATAATTGAAACGTTTAAATAAATATATTTCGATTGGTGACTATTTTCTTCACAGTTTTAGTATGGGATCTCCTTGACAATAGCAAACATTTTTTTAACTTCTCGAATCTGTGCAACAAAACTATTATTAAAACGAATATTCTCGAAAAAAATCAAATGGAAACGTTATTTCTTCGAATATTCTGGAAACGGTTGAAGATGTTACTCGTACAGTAAAAGTCACTATTCGATGAATGGTCGAATCAGAGAATGCACGTAAGTCGTTTTCGTAGCAATCACTATAACGCACGTATGTACGCTTCACGCACATGAAAAAAAAAATCACTGGACTGCCCTACACCGCTGTGCATGAATCTCAGGACTCACGAAACTCCGTTCCGTGGCCATCACTATCACGCATGTTAAAACCAAAGAACATCACTGGACACCCCTACACTGCTGTGCATGAATCTGAAAACGCTAGAAACTCGGTTCCGCGGTAGTCACTATCATACATGTTAAAACCAAAAGAAAAAAAAAAATCACTGGTCACTCTTACCCCTATCATACATGTTAAAACCAAAAGAAAAAAAAAATCACTGGTCACTCTTACCCCGCTGTGCATGAATCTGAAAACGCACGAAACTCGGTTCCGCGGCAATCACTATCACGCATGTTTAAAAAAAAAAAAAATCACTGGACACCCCTACCCCACTCATCATCATCATCACGTGATTTTGGAAGTACCTACGGCTGTCGAGACAGCCGCTTACCTTCACCAGAGGAAGACAAAATACAGAAGGAGGGCTTGCATTATCAAGAGGATCGGAACAAGATCTGAGTGGGTTCCCAAGGAACCCTTGCGTGATGAGTTGATGCATTCAGCAGCATGACGGAAGAGAGAGGCAGAGCAGAGCCGATCTGAAAGCTGTGAGGCATATGGCAACAGAGCAAGGAGCACTAAACCTACAATTTTTTTTTTTTTTTTAGATAATAGTGATAGGCCTAACCAGACTGTTAAGCAGTCATAATACTATACAATTTAGAAAAATACAAAATAAAGAAAAATTTTAAAAATTTAGCCTAGCAAGACTGTTAGGCCGTCAGAGAAAAATATTTACATTATTTACAATTAATAAAGTTAGATTACAATTTACAAATTACAAAAGAGACATTTACACTATTTACAGTTAAGTTTAAAAAATTTTAAAAATATTAAAAACCCTACGTAAGGTAACTGGCTGGAAGATTGATTTTACTGCGACTGGTAAACGACACAGTAGGTTGCAGTTGTCAGGGGGATAGCCAAAAGTAGAAGAATAGGATGTATTCAATCTACGGGAAAAGAAATTTTGAGTGAGAATTCTGTGTTAGGTATCACCTGAAGGATCTCGCCTTCTACGCTTGGAGATCGGAACAAACCCGTCCTCCCTGTAGAGGATGGCAAGTGGGCGTTTTTTGGCGTTCCCGATTCTGGGATCGTACCTTCTTATGGCATTTAACACAGTATTCCGAACTTTTGGGATAGACATGTGAAACTTCAACGGAAGTTTCTTAATTTCCGAATAGATTGGCCTAATTTTCAGGTCTTTGTGAATGACAACATTGCGAAAGTAGCGATGGGCTTGAACAAACCTACGCAATTGCTTGTTTTGGAATACTTGAATTTTTTCTAGCGCAGTCTTTGAGGCAGATCCGTACACCACGGACCCGTAAGTCAAGATGGGTCGGATCATGAACTTGTACAGTAACAATTTATTTTTAACAGACAGGCGGCTATTCCAAGCCAAAAGAGGAAGGAGGGGGTGGTGGCAATTTGCGCTTTATTCAGAGTCTCAGAGATGTGCTTATGCCACAATAATTTTGAATCTAGGTGAATTCCTAGGTATTTTTATGAAGTTTCCCAGGGAATAGGATCATTATTGAGAGTAAAGTTAACGTTGGGGGAATAGGATTTATTAGTGAAGAAAATGGCGGCACTTTTAGAGCTATTAACTTTAATTTTCCATTTCCTAAGCCAAATAGCATACGAATGAAGGTAATCCTGGAGTTTTTCAAACACTGTGTGTGGTTGTTTATGTTTGTACATGATAGCAGTATCATCAGCAAATAAAGCTAAGTTGATGTCGGGCTTGCGCGGAATGTCGTTAATGTGAATGTTAAAAAGACGGGGCCCGGCGAGAAAACCTTGAGGAACAGAACTGAGAAAAGGCTTCGGGCTAGAGAGGGAATTTCCCACTTTTACCACGAAGGACCTGTTAGAGAGGTAATCATAAAAGATTTTAATTAGCTGGTCAGGAACACCTAACGCAGCCATCTTAAAGAGAAGGCCGGCATGCCAGACCTTGGCCTAACCCGCTGTATATGAATCTGAAAACGCACGAAACTCGGTTCCGCGGCAATCACTATCACGTACGTTAAAACCAAAAAAACATCAATGGATACCCCTACCTCGCTGTGTATGAATCTGAAAACGCACGAAACTCCTTTTCGCAGCAATCACTGTCAAAAATGTTTTTAAAAAAAATCACTGGACACCCCTACCTAAAATCAATAAAAATCAAATAAACCAATCAAATCTCTTGTAATTCCTCGAAACGTAGCTCTAGCTCAACGTAAAATACACTCAAATTAATGAAAATCGAATAAGCCAATCAAATCTCTCGTATTTCCTCATAACGTAGCTCTAGTTCAAAGTAAAATACACTCAAATCAAAGAAAATCAAATAAACCAATCAAATTTTTCGTAATTCCTCACAAGTAGTAGCTCTAGTTCAACGTAAAATACACTCAGATCAATGAAAATCAATTAAAACAATCAAATCTCTCCTAAGATTCTCCATCTGCGTCATTATAGAATTGGGAAGTTTTATTTTCATATTTTTGTTAATTAAAAGAAAACTAATCAAAAATTCGAAAAATCTGACTTCGATGTGCACAATAACCCTTCGGAGGGCACCTTTGTGTTAAATCATGCGACTGTCCGAGCTACCGTTTTCGAGAACAATGGAATATACATATATATATATATATATATATATATATAAATATTGCTCACTTAATGGTATAAGATTTGCCATTATTTTGAGAGAAAACATATGCTGGACAGCTAGGCACACAAAATAAACAACGACAGCACTAACTTTTTTGAACAGAGAGAAATTCTTAACATCTAAACCATTTAGCGTTACAGCTTTAGTGTATGATCCACTTGTTAAATTTTTGTCACTGTTTGACGATGAATTTTATGGGTATTGTTGATTGATTAAAGAAATTATGAAATTATTTTTTCTAATGCCTATATTTTTTACTATTGAATATTTTAGTTAATTTAGGACAATATGTAACACTATGCATTTATTTCCAATGTACAACTAGATTTAAAATGGTGCTTACAACAGTAAAAATGCAATTTTTTAAAGTGCATTGTTTTCTAGAATATGATTTAGTCAGATACGTTGAAAAGAAATATCTTGTGATTTATATAAATATTTTAAAAATTTCATTAGCGGTAGTAGTAGCAGCACGACAGGATAATTTCTTTCAGATAGCGATTTCGTATTTTCGCCATTTAGTGTATTACACTTTGTATTTGCCAAGATGCCCGCCAAAATCTGATTTTACCATTTAATTTCTTAAACTATATAAAATACTAAGTTAAATCGAAAAAAAAAAAAAAAGAAATCACATTTTTCGAAACTTACTGATATGTGAAAAATTCATCCTTGATTGTATTGTAAAAACACATTGCCGGTTTGAAGTATTCGAGACAGACCATCACCATTCATAAATTTAATGGCTTTTGGATATTTGTTGATAATATTTTCTGAATAAGTATTGATGATGGCTCCTGAATACTGGTTGGTGATATCTACTTGATATATAGTGATCATGACATCTTAATAGTTGTTGGTAATATCTCCTGAACTTGTGTTGATGATGGCTTCAGAATATTTGTTGGCTACATCTTCTAATTATGTACTGATTACACCTTGATTTTTTACACACACACACACACATATATATATATATACGCAAGCGAAGTGTGACGTCACTGATCGTCCGTGGATGCAAGAAAATGATTTCCTATGTTAATCGCCCATTGGATTTTTTGTAAAAAATGATTAAAAATCGAGGAAAATTATTTCCTGATTTTAATCCCCATATTTGGGCATATATATGTATTAGTTATCGTGTGCATGCGTTAGATTGAGTTATTTTGCTGTCAAATTAACAAAATTTTAATTTTAAATTTCAAAACCCTGTTGTCCTTGGCGTTTTTGCATTTGGCGATCAAAAACGTAATACGAAAATATACATGCCAGATGTATATTTTCGTAATTTGTATTGTACGAAATATTGTTTCATATTATTCATTACTCTCTTAATATAAGTTGTTAAAATAACCATGATTTTTGAAAGGAATTAAATTATGTTCGCCAGATAATTTCGCAATATTTTTTTTTTTTTTCTGCCAAGGATGACAGATATAAAATCTATTCCGCTGCAACACATTAGTATCTTATATCAGATACTTTATTTAGACATTTGAAAACAAATTTGACTTCAAATTATGACAGAATATTTATCATTTTCTTTTTAAATAGTATATTAGTTCGATATTTATTGTGTAAACATCATCCTTCGAAATGAAATGTTTATGTTTTCAATCGAATATGGAAGTTTGCCATTTTTATTTTTTCTAGAGTTTTGAAATTTCAAATTCAAATTTTATCAATTTTACAGAAAAAACAACTTAATCGAACGCATGCACAAGATAACTAATACATATTTACACCCAAATATGGGGATTAAAATCGGAAAATAATTTTCCTCGATTTTTAATAATTTTTTTACAAAAAATCCAATGGGCGTTTAACATAGAAATCTTTTTCTTGCATCGACAAACGGCCAGTGACGTCATCACTTCGCTTGCGTATTATGTAATATTGAATTTCGAAAAAAAAAAAAAAAAAAAAATTGCGTGGAAAATGAAATATAATGATACTGGATAATTTAATTTAATTTATAGAGACATCAATGGTATTGGAAAAATTACTTTAGCCAATTTCTTTCTAATAATAAACAGAACGAAAAATGGATAATATTTTACCTGGAGACATTTTGTGCATTTGACCAAATAAAAATTTTTCTTCTGTTTTCCCCCTCTTGCATTAAGTTAAAAAAAAAAAAAATCGTGCTAAAGCAATGATACAGTTTAACCTCTTGGCGAATTTCGAAATTTGGCACCGAAGTAGCTTCGCCGTTTCTCGCGAAAATCTTGACATGCATAATTGCGATAGATAATTTAAGTCAACGTCAAAATAAATGAAAATTTTAAAATCTGCTAGTAGGGTCCTATATTAAAACCCGAATAAACTACTACGTCAGAAACGCCAAAGAAAAATATTGGAAATGCATACAGCTGTTTCGGTAGCCTATAGCGTACCGTCTTCAGTGCAAAAAGGATTCTGAATCAGGAGAAGTGCTCGTATATATAGGAGAGGGGCCGGATTTAGTTCAGCCAATAGGATTACGGGAAAGGTGGGGAGAGTGGCCAATAAGAATTTAGGAAAGTTAGCTGTGTAAACAGTAGAAAAATTAAGAAAATGTGGACTGGATATAAAATTTCCAACAGTCAGACAAATAGGGAATAGCGAAATCACAATTTACAAAGTTTTTAAAATTTTTATAAATATGAAAAGCTTCAAAGAAATCGAGTTCATGAATGGATTTAGGTCTGCAAATTATTTTAGCTGAATTAAATTTAAAATTATGATTTTCCTCCCAGCAATGTTTAGAAATAGTCGATTTATTGGTTTCTTGTTTGCGGACGTAATTCATATGTTCTTTTAGACGAAATTTAAGACTGCGTTTAGTTTGGCCAATATATGATAAACCACACTGGCAGGAAATAATATAAATTCCCCAAGAATTATGCATATCAATGGGATCTTTTAACTGAGAAAAGGAGATCTTTCAACTGAGAAACTTCTATATTAGCTGTAACTAAAATATTTTAGCAATGCAGTTACTTTATATGGAAAAATAGACAAAAAAAAAAAAAAAAAAAAAAAAAGTCCTGTCGTATTAACTTAAATTCTGTTTTCTGCAAAGTTTTATATCAATGCTTAAAAAACAAAAATAGGTTGCGGATTTAAATATTATTATCATTATTATTGTACCATTTTATAATTTATCTCTATATTTAAGACATGGCTAGAGTTAAAATGGCTGTTGTGGTTGAGTACCTTGGCGTTAAACGTACGAGCTTCTCCATTTCTAAATTTTAAAAATCACTATCCTTTTAAACATGTTTTGAGTTAAAAAAAAAAAAAAAATTAATCTTTAAATATAAACTAATACAAATTTTTGTCTCGTGAATTCCATTTTAAAACTTTCTGGGCTTAACCTCTAACTCTATATCAATAGTTGTTTAACCGAATCATGATATTCATTACTAAATCTATTTCGCCTAACGTTAAAATAAAAACTAAACTAATAGTATAAACTTAACTAACAGTATAAACTAATAATATAAACTAAAATAAAAATATAATCTAATTTTCATTTCATCTTTATTAAATTTTTACTTAATAGTTTAAGAATATCAGTTATTTTCGAATGTTTCACTATCCGCGATTGTAATGAAATGCTCGCCCTCTGGTGGGCTAAGGTGAAATTACAATTAACATGCATAGCTTTCGGCTTTGATCGAGACGCCATTGCTTGCCGATGTTTAGTTTCACATATATTTATTCAACAAAAATGAATAAATCCGGTAAAAAAGATAACATTTACTGTTGTGTGCCACAATGTAACTCCAAAAATCAAGAAATCCAGAATTAAGCTTCCATTTAATTCCAAATGACAAATTTAAAATTTCAGTTGCTTTGCCAAATTGAAGTAAAGAATTAATCAGATAATTTGAAACTAATATTTGTTCAGCTTCAGTTAAATATCTACTTCCGATCGAACTTTGAATAAACTGAAATATATTTTCCAAAAGCAATCAATTTTCCATGATGTAATGGCGGAGAAATTATAGCACGAATATTAAGTAGTAACACAAATAGAACATTAATAAATACACGTGGCTATTATATTTACTAACAATAAAAGCTGAAAAAGCGCCATCTATCGATCATTACAAACGCGGATTCTAAATAATTTTTTTTCTTCTCTCGAGCATCTCAAAAATGACAATTTTTCCATTTTTCTTATTTACACCATTGATCACATTTTAATTTTCCTGAGGAAAGTGACGTCAGAGACAGAGAAAAAAACGTAATAATATTGTCATAATATTTGTATGATTGTTTGGCAACACCATGTTTTATGTTATAGAGTTGGCAACGGTCCAGATTTGTTCTCTTCTCAGTTATGTTGTAAGCACGGAGTAAAAAGACGTTGTAAGCACAGATTATAGATATGTTATCAGTACTCTGTGGTTGTAAGTACGCAGTTGTGTGTTTGACGTTCTAATAAATATGTGCTGCGAAATGGTTTCGCTTAGTGAATTAGTTAGTTTTATATTAGTTTTCATCTTAAGTA
This sequence comes from Salticus scenicus, assembly GCA_963930645.1. Taxonomy (NCBI): domain Eukaryota; kingdom Metazoa; phylum Arthropoda; class Arachnida; order Araneae; family Salticidae; genus Salticus; species Salticus scenicus. The sequence goes on from OZ005654.1 coordinate 248,070,469, forward strand.
ATTCTGCTAAATATATATAGGAACATTACATGGTGTCAGAAGGAAAATTATTGTTTGAAACTTGAAAGTAAAAATTACGGTATTATAAGTATTTGCAATAATAGTAGTTTTTAAAATGCCTAGCGAGAGTGCTTCAAGTATTAATGTAAATGCTCGTCTTCCACGTGAGTTGGAAGTTACTGAGGATGGAATGGCAGTTAAATGGAAACTGTGGAAACAAACGTTTAACTTTTATGCAACTGCCACGCAATTATCGACGAAACCGAAGGAAATACAAGCAGCTACATTTATGTCGGCAATTGGGCCTGCAGCAACAATTGTGTTTAATACTTTCGACTTGAATGAAGATGATAGTAAAGATTTAAAGAAGATTACTGATAGGTTTGATGAATATTTTTCACCGAGGCCTAATGAAACGTATACTCGATATTTATTTTTTAACTTAATGCAAGGTAAGCTTGAAACTTTTGATTCTTATTTAACAAAATTAAAAACGAAAGTAAGTGACTGTTCTTTTGGAACTTTGCAAGATAGCTTATTACGTGATCAAATTATTCGAGGAATTAGTTCCGATAAAGTTCGTGAATTGTTATTATCGGAAAGAGAGTTAACTTTACAGAAAGCTATTGATATTTGTAGAGCAAGTGAGCAGGCTACTAATCAGTTAAAAGAAATGCATAGTATAACCACATCTAATGAGAAAGAAATTTTAGCGATACGAAAAGCGAAAAATAAAAATTCTAGTGATAAAGCTTTTAACTTGAAAATTGATTCTAGTAAACAAAATAAAGTCTGTTGGCGTTGTGGTTTAACTCATGAATTTAAAAATTGTCCTGCTTTTAATGTAATTTGTAAAGCTTGCTCTAAGAAGGGTCATTATGCTCGTCAGTGTAGAATTAAACTGAAACAGAATTCAGGGTCTTATAATTTTTATAATAAAAAAGTTCATGAGCTTAAGGAGGATTCTGATGAAGACTTAAACTGTCAATCTTTGCATATTGGGGAATTGATAAATGTTGATAGTAAAAATGCCTGGTTTACCACAGTTAAATTTAATGATGACATGCAAGTTAAATTTAAACTTGACACAGGTGCTGAAAGTAATGTGATAACTAAAGATGTCGTGAATAAATTATCACTACCTATTTCAAAAACTTCAGTACAACGTTTAAAATCATTTAATAATCAATATACACCTGTACTAGGAGAAGTAAAATCTGTGTGTTCTGTAGATGGTAAATCAGTTAGTCTAAAATTCTTGGTAGTTGATGGTAATTATAACTGTATATTAGGATGTAAAACTTGTGATAATTTGGGTTTAATTAAACGAAATGTGAATGTTTTGCAATTAAATGAATTTAGTGAAGAAATTCCAAAGGAAATATTTGAAGGTATAGGATGTATTAAAGATTTTGAATATGAAATTGAATTTGAAAATAATGTTACGTTCTCCATACACCCACCTCGTAGAATACCTTATGCTTTAAGAGATGTTGTTAAGAAAGAGATTGATTTAATGGTTAAGATGAATATTTTAAAACCAGTCACTGAACCTACACCTGCTGTTAGCCCATTGGTTATTGTTAAATCTGGTGACCGTGTTCGCTTATGTTTGGATCCAACTGATATAAATAAAGTAATTAAGCGAAGACATTTTCCTCTTAAGACTGTTGAAGATATTGCGGCAAGAATAGGAAAAGTTAAATTCTTTACTCTTTTAGATGCCAAGAAGGGATTTTGGCAATTGAGGGTTACTAAGAGAACTTCAGAATATTTAACTGTCAATACACCTTGGGGACGATTTTCCTTTTTAAGGGTTCCATTTGGACTTGCTTCAGCCCCCGAAATTTTTCAACAGGTGATGCAAAGTATTTTGAAAGATTTTCAAAATGTAGAATGTTCCATGGACGACATATTATTATGGGCTAACACTGAAGATGATATGAAAAATTTGACCCATAAAGTTATTAAAAGACTCTTGGATTGTGGTGTGCGTTTAAATAAAGAAAAATGTCATTTTGGGAAAACTAAAGTTAAGTTCTTAGGCCATTTATTTACTTCTGATGGTATTGAGATTGATCCTTCAAAGGTTACAGCTATTAAACTGTTAAAAACTCCTACTTGTTTATCAGAGTTGCAGAGATTTATTGGTATGGTTAACTATGTTTCAAAGTTTGTTCCAAACTATTCTACAATCTCTGAGCCTTTGCGAAGATTACTTCAGAAGAATGTATTATGGGACTGGTCCAAAGATCAAGAAGATGCTTTTGTTAAATTAAAAGAAGCACTCCAAAATGCACCGAAATTAGCTTATTATGACGTCAATAAGCCGGTGGTGGTTTCTGTTGATGCTAGTTCTCATGCTATGGGAGCGGTTCTCTTACAAGAGGGTAGACCTGTAGCTTATTCAACTAAAGCCTTGACACCTACTCAAAAACGCTATCCACAAATAGAAAAGGAAGCTTTAGCTATTCGTCATGGTTGTAAAAAATTTCACGATTATATCTATGGTAAATCTGTTGTGATAGAAACGGATCACAAACCTTTGGAGTCTATTTTTAAAAAGCCGTTGCAGTCAGCACCACCTCGTTTACAACGTTTGCTTTTTGATGTGTTGCAATATTCTCCGGTTATTGTTTATAAAAGTGGCAAAGATATTCCAATACCAGATGCTCTCAGTCGTGACTGTGAAATTGATTCTATTGAAGAGAGTTTAGACGAAGAAACTTTTGAAGTAACTGTTGATGTTCCTTTTCCAGTATCGTTATATCCAGAAATGTTGTCTGCAGTGAATGAAGATGATGAATTACAACAATTAAAGTCTTTAATCCTTAATGGATGGCCAGCGACTGTTCAAGAAGTTCCCCAAGAGCTTCGTAAATATTGGAACTATCGAGATGAGTTGTCAGTTTATGAAAATCTTTTATTCAAATCTGAGCGACTTATTATCCCTAAGAGTCTCCAAAATCAGTATTTAAAACTTATCCATCAGGGACACTTGGGAACTAATCTTTCACTGCGTAGGGCACGTGAAATTGTATTTTGGCATGGTATGTCACAAGATGTCATAACTTATGTACAACAGTGTGCTATTTGCCAACAAACATCAAGAGCACCCAACACCGAGCCTTTGTTGATGAAACCTGTACCATGTTTTCCATGGCAAAGAGTTGCTTCTGATTTGTTTGAATTTAAAGGAAAAACCTATTGCCTTGTTGCTGATAGTTATTCTGGTTATTTTGAGTTTAAGGAATTGCATCATCCAACATCACATGCTGTAATTGAATTCTTAAAGGATTGTTTCGCAATTCATGGTATACCAGATGTTTTGGAGTCTGATAATGGACGTGCTTACCATTCAGAAGCTTTTCGACAATTTACACTTTCCTGGAAAATCAAACATATAACATCAAGCCCACATTATCCAAAGTCTAATGGCTTAGCAGAACGTTATGTGCAAGAAGCTAAATTGTTACTTAAAAGATCTTATATTGAAAAAATTGATTACAGATTGTCATTACTAAATTGGAGAAATACTCCTCGTAATAACTTGACCTCACCTGCAGAAAGACTTTTTGGACGTCCTACTAGAACTTTAATTCCCATACACCCATCTCTACGTTTGCAACGAGAATCATCATCTATACCCCTTCAGTTAGTCAGGGAAAAACAGCGACTTAGCTCAACGACTGCGAGTGTTCAATCTCCAGTGTTTGTGGAAGGAGAAAAAGTAAAACTTAGAGTATCCCCACGAAATTGGATTCCTGCTGCTATTACTGGTACTACAGATGCTCCTAGATCCTATATGGTTACTACTGAAGATGGTAGCACATTTAGACGGAATTCAGGAGTGATACAGAAAACAAAAGCAGACATTCCTCCAAATAGAGAAATTGTAGTTCACCCATCAGCTCAGCATAAAACTTCTGAAGATCCAGGTCCTTTGACTCAATTAGATCCAAAACCTATAAGAACTTTTGACAATTTAGACTCTAATAATTCTTATAAGACTAATAAACTTTCTCGAACTGTGACCACCCGTTCTGGCCGAGTTGTTAGACCACCAGAACGTCTTGATTTGTAAATTTTGTATATAGTTTTTATTTTATCATTATTTTAAATTTTTTTATTTTCTTTAAAGGGAAGATGTCATAATATTTGTATGATTGTTTGGCAACACCATGTTTTATGTTATAGAGTTGGCAACGGTCCAGATTTGTTCTCTTCTCAGTTATGTTGTAAGTACGCAGTTGTGTGTTTGACGTTCTAATAAATATGTGCTGCGAAATGGTTTCGCTTAGTGAATTAGTTAGTTTTATATTAGTTTTCATCTTAAGTAATTCTGCTAAATATATATAGGAACATTACAAATATAAACTTTTTATACGGTGGCAAATAGAGTACCTTTATAAACCCGACGTTTTTAGTTAATAACTTCGATAATTAAGATGATAGAAGTTTCTAAGATGCTGAAATGCCTTCCTTGAAGCAGGCCGACGTCTCTCCGTGGCTGTGGTAGGTCGGAATACACTGATGTATCTCATGACGCGGAGAACCCTGCCCTCCGCGAGAAGTTGCTGCCACTGACAAAAAAAAAAAAATAAATAAATAAATAAATAAATAAATAAATAAAAAATTGACGCCAGCGACAGTTACTTTAAAATATATATACGAGTATATATATATATATAGAGAGAGAGAGAGCGAGAGAAAACTGAAGATGCTTTTGTGAGATTCCTCCCTCCATAAGAGCTAAATATTAACTATATTTTTTTTAGTTTTGCTGTTTTTAAACAATATATTGGGCTGTATCAAAACAATCAATTTATTCTATATTTTTCCTTTAAAATAAAGAAAAAGATGGATAATTTCGAATTTTTTTCTTAACTATCTTAAAACTAGTGTGTTCTGATCGGCAAAAGACTTTTTTTTACGTTATTCTATACAAATACACACAGTACAAATTATTTATTAAATTATTATTTATTAAAATTATTTTCCGTGATGAATGTAAACTATTTTCATCTCAGAGAAGTATAACTCTAAATTCCGAAAGAAAGTCAATTTTGTGTTGACGTCTGAGGAAATGCTTTTTCTTTTTTTTTTTTTTCTCTTTCGTTAAAAAAAATCGGTAACTTTGTTGTAAATTATCACTGATCTATGAATCAATCATTCATTTTAAAGGCATTAGCGAATTCTTTTGAAAGATATGCATATTGAAAATTTAGACCCCGGTGGAATACTGCCCCCTCCCCCCGGGGGTGGAGGAGCAATGGTTCTACTTGCATAAATTTATTTTCTAAGTTTAATACTACTATTATCAATAATTCATATTAATTTCGTAATCATTCGATAAAAGTAACTCTCATTATGTAAATTCATACGAAATTTTGACCTATACCGTCATATTAAAAATTATGAAGAAATAGTATGACAGCGCCACCTGTCGAGCAATTGATCCCAAAATGTAATGAAAGTTGGTATTTAATTGGACCTTGACCTAAACTGGTGTTGATACCAGTTTAGGTCAAGTCCAATTAATTACTAACTTTGGCTGAATTTCCTTCATAGGTTCATTAGATACAACATCCAAAAAATTTATGGCGCACATATACAGACAGATATTTTCTAAAAATGGCCAAATCCTGTTCAGGATACCTCTAATCCATCGAAAACAAAAGGTAGAAATTTTTCACGAATCCAATATTTTCTTCTTATATATAGAGAGAACTAAGTAATAAATTTATTTAAGATATGAAATATGTTGAAAGTTAAACGATATAACAGATAAGTATAGCTTTAAAGTGTTTCTAATCTATGCGAATCACATGATCTTTCTGTCTCTCTGTACGTTTTTCTTTTTAAATGTGTTTCACATTCATAATTATTGTTAGAACTTTTATTTATTTCAACATTTTAGGGACTATGTATTTTTCAACTTAATAATAATTTTGAGTTTTAAATTTAATTCTTTCTGTATAAATGACATCTATGAAGAAATAATAATAATAAATAAATAAACAAAATAAAATAAAACAATTCTCCAGTAAAATATAATATTTTTTGCTGCTTCTGAAATATATTCAGCAACTGGAATTTTGAGCAACATTTGTAAAAATATGCATTGTTCTATACAATAGTCATAGAAATAAATTCAAATCTGGCATTTATTTTAAAACTAAAAATTCACCACGTTTAAATTCTAGAAGCGAGGAGACATGTATTTGTTTTTCTGAAAATCTTCAGTATCTAAAATTCTCTTTTATTCGGAAATGGAAAACTTTAAAAAAAAAAAAAAAAAAAAAAAAAAAGGCCATCAAATCTTGTTTGTCAAAAGTGTTTCAAAATGAAATGGAAATGTCAAGATCTATTCGATATTTAATATTCAAAGAGTGAATATTCAAAAGAGCTTGAATTTGGCAAAAAATGTTTTTACGTCGTCAAAGATAAATTCTTTGAATTATAATTGAATATTGCATATAATCAAACATTTTTTATATAAAGCTAATTCTGTTTGATTGATCTTTTATATATTTTACCCACAGTGGTCAGTGGCTCTCAAATGTGTTCATATATTACAGAAAAAAAAAAAAAAAATTGTAGAAAGAGCATTGTGGTGTAAAATTGAGAATGAATATAAAATCCAATATTGTTTCATATCATCTCCATATGAGTCCGAAACAACAACAACAACAAAAATAAAAGATTAATATTTCTTTGTTGATTTCTTTAAAAATCGTAGACAATTTGAAATGTCATACCCTACCCCCGTATCTTGAGAAAGAATAGGAATTTCTGAAAAATGTAAAATATGTATTAAATTTCAATGTATCTCGTTCAATTTTAAATGTAGGATGAGGAGGAGAGGGGCAAACTTTGAAATTTCAAATGTGATGAAAGGGTTTTTGGCTAGCTCGATGTAAAAGACTTTTCGGTATAAACATTTTCTCAAAAATGTTTTATTTTACTGTGCTTATTTAGTTAGTTATATTGAATTGAAATTTTTATCTGAAAATTTCTGGAAACTGTAAGAAACGTGACTTTAAAAGTGCTTTCGTTTGGTTAAAAAAGGTCTGAGGGACAACCTTGAAAAATGAAATGGGAAGCGGGCTTGGTCGCTCGTTGGAACAATCTTCTCAAAGTATTTTGCCATAAGATTTTTTACAAGGAGGTTATATCTAATTAAATAATTTCCAACTTTTCCTCTGTGTTTCAGAAATACGCAGAATTTGTGGTGTAAATCGTATATATGGGAAAAGAAAGAAAGAAAAAAAAAAAAAAGTAATTCTCAGTTAAGTTATAGTTATTTCCTGTTTCTAAAATACTTTCAGAAATTAGAATATTGAACCATATTTGTAAACATATGCATTTTTCTATATAATAATCATTGAAAGGAATTGAATTCTGACATGTATTTTAAATATAAAAATTTATCACGTCTAAATTCTAAAAGCTGGAAGACATACATTTGTTTAGGGTGATTTGCTAGTTATTGACCACAGGCTAGTAATTGACAAGCACAAAAGTCTAAAAAATAAGAATTAATGTGTAAATATTCTGAATATGTTTGGTAGAATCCTTCAGCATATTATATATGACTAGAGAGCGCATTCGATACTATAGTTCCTATTTAAATGGTAACGAAGAATGAGGATGATTTTCATCGGTCCAGCTGGTCCCGTGATGAGTGAAATGGTTCGATCCGTCCGTAATTGGATGGCACAGCGAAAAATCTTTGACACCTCTTGTCCGAAAGTAAGTTGAAAGGCAAGTGAACCGCATTAGTGAAAACTTTAAAAGCACTCGTCATGTAATTTTTTATGTTGGTTACATTCTTCGATGACGAATGCAGTCTTTATTTAAATATATATGCTCTAGGGGTACAGTATACATAACTAGCATCTAATAAAATGCTCTGTTGCAATTTTGAATAGCAACTGATATTTGGATTCGATGATAATATGGAACCTTACTCCGTGCATGGAACAATTATACTATGTTAGCCACAAAACTTTAAGCAAGTAGCTATTAGTATTAGCCAGGCGTTATGAGATGTTTAATTTAATCTTATAAAACATCAAGCTCAGTTTTATTCCAAAAGTTTATTTTTTGAGGTATGTAGATCATTTATATATCTCTATATATTAAAAAAATTAACTTTCGCTGGCGTCAAAGTTTTTTGTCTGCGACAGCATCTCCTCGCGGAGGGCAAAGTGCTTTGAATCATGATCAATTATCAATGTGTTCCGAATGCTTGAAGGAAGGCATTTCAGGTAGTCAAAAATCTGTATCATCTTAATAAACAAACTTATTAGTTAAAAACGTCGGGTTTATAAAGGTACTCTATTTGCCTCCGTAGAAAGAGTTTCTCTTATGACGTTGTTCTTCTGTCATGACATCATTTTCCACGGGAAAATTAAAATGTGATCCAATGATCATGATTTCCCACTATCCATTATAGGTTAGCATAAGTTTTTAAAAATGTTACTGAATTTAGGTTTGCAAACTTGATTTCCAAAATATCATTTTTTTATGAAGCGGATTATTTATTTTTTTAAAATTATCATCCTTGTGAGCGGCATTTCCTTTTATCTTTAAAGTGTATTATTTATCTTTTTTGATTAAACTTAAGACAATTTGGATCATTTAAATTATACTGCCAACGGAATTCATGAACTAAATTAAACTAAAAGAATTTTTAAATTTTGAGGTTAAAAAACCGGCCTTTTCTGCTATGTTATAAACGTAAGTTTTTGCTAAAAAATTTCCGGGATGAATTTTTGCAGCTGGATCTTAAATTTTGCGTCCTCGCAGCGAGGACAGCGCGCGTTTAGGGGTTAAAACTTTGAAAAAAAAAAAAAAAAAAAAGACATTTAATATTCAGTATTCTATTTCATTTTTGCTATTTTATTTAACGAAAGATAGGCCGATTTTCGGAAAAAAATGTGAATGTATTAGAATTTTTTCTTTTTCAGTCAATTGTTTAGAAAGGGAAATGATTTTGGAATTTTTGAAAAAATGTGGATTAGGAAATCTGGTTTATATAATCGTATTTTCTCGGCAACTGCCGAACATTTAAATGGTTTAAATGTACGGGAGAATAACTATGGTATCTCCTCACAATTGGATTTGGCGATTATGGCTAAATCATAAATGATAAAAGCATAAGCTAAATCATAAATCATAAATCTAAAATAAACAGCATGTAAGGCTGTCATATTATATTACAAAGAATCCAGAACGACATCGTTCAAAACGGCGCCAAAGAAAAATCGCCAAATCCAGTTGTGGGGAGATACTATAGTTATACCTGTACGGGAAACATATAATATATTTATGCATACTGAAGATCCTTGTTATTTTTTCATGCAAAGTAAGGAAAGTTAATTTCAAATATTTGTTTTAGGTGAAATCCTATTGTACGATACACCTTGGCACTTTTTGGCAACTTTTGTTGGCTGTATGCTTGCTTCGCAAGCATTAAAACCCCAAAAAGACGCATCACTGGATACCTCTAATTAGTGACCTCTGATTCTAATTTGTGTTGTTACACTATTAATATTCCTATTCAGTGAAAAGCCTCACGGGTTAATAAGTGTTGAAAATGTATTATTATGTCTATTATTTATTTTATGAATATTATTATTATCCGCGTTTGTAATGATCGATAGATGGCGCTTCCTCAACTGCAGTTGTTAGTAAATATAATAGCCACACGTGTATTTATTATTGTTTTTTCTTGTTGTTCTATCATTGTTTCAGCGTGAAAGCTATCAGTGGCGTGATAATTTCACCTTAGCCCACCAGAGGGCGAGCATTTCATTACAATCGCGGATTGGATGGCAACGTTTGTTAAAAAAAAAAAAATAATAATAATAATAATAAGATACTTGGTCTCGTTTAATCGAGAGTTCGTGTGTATTAAAATTTTTAGAATAAGTGATTTTCGGTTTTTGAGCAGTAGGTTTTTCCATTGGGAATAAAGTTTTTTGTATGAAGATGTTCTTCTGAGCTGGATTAATGAAGGCATCCGCGATTGCAATGAAATGCTCGCCCTCTGGTGGGCTAAGGTGAAATTACAATTAACATGAATAGCTTTCGAATTTCGTCGAGACGCCATTGCTTGCCGATTTTTAGTTTCACATATATTTATTGAATAAAATTGAATAAATCCGGTAAAAAAGATAACACTTACTGTTGTGTGCCACAGTGTAACTCCAAAGGATCAGGAAATCCAGAATTAAGCTGCCATTTATTTCCAAATGACAAATTTAAAATTTCAGTTGCTTCGGCTAATGGAAGTAAAGAATTAATCAGATGATTTGAAATTAATATTTGTTCAGCTTCAGTTAAATATCTACTTCCGATCGAACTTTGAATAAACTGAAATATTTTTTCCAAAAGCAATCAATTTTCCATGATGTAATGGCGAAGAAATTATAGCACGAATATTAAGTAGTAACACAAATAGAACAATAATAAATACATGTGGCTATTATATTTACTAACAACAAAAGCTGAAAAAGCGCCATCTATCGATCATTACACACGCGGATAATGAACTCTTCCCAGTTTCGTCTGCTCAATCATGTGATAGAGGAAAACGAATAATCGAATTCTGAGAATCGAATTCAATTATATATTGTTCTTAAGAACATAATGTTAATATTTAATATAATATAAAATAAAATAAAAGTAATATTGTGTATTTGTAAACAGTAGAATAATTGTATTTGTAAATTTAATAATTTTTTAAAAACACTTTATGTGTTTGTTTATTTTCAACTGTAAGAATCGATTTTTGTATGTTATAGTGTAACTGTTACATTAACTGATCTAGCAATAAATAATGACTTGTTCTTGTGGAATGTTTATGGATTATAATTTGAAATTTTAAAATATTTTCATTTAATTTAATTGCATAAAGGTGTTACAACAAGTTAATTAACTTAGTTACTGGTCTAAAGGGATTTACGCAGTACGATATTGCACTGTCACTGATTTATTTACCAAAAATCAGAGTATTTAACATGTTCTTCATGAACATCAATAACTAATATAAACTAAACGATGATTGTAAATGTATACAGCAAACAAAAGGTGATGAATAATGATATAAAATGGATTAAAAATGCTGCTGTATGAAAAATAACACAGATTACATACGATTGATCAAAATTAAGAATAGAAAATACGTTATTTCAGCAATCGCTATAAATAAACAAGACTTCGTCTGCTATTTGTTTTTCCTGTATCATGTGACCTCTGACGTCAGGTGGGAAGAGCCCATTGAGGAAGTTCCCAAGAACGAAGTAAACTCTTATGGCAATTACTTACCTCATCGGGCTGTAATAAAACCTAGTAGCAGCGCTACTCCAATTCGCCCAGTGTTTGATTTTTCGGCTAGATTAGCAAATCATCCTTCTTTAAACTAATGCTTGGAATGTGGTCCTAATCAAATGGAACTTATCCCAGATATTTTACTTCGATACAGAGAAAAAGAATTTGGCATTATCGCCGACATTAGGAAAGCCTTTCTGCAAATAAGCATTCTTAAAGAGGAGAGAGATTTCCTACGTTTTTTATGGTGGGAAAACTTAGAAGGAAAGAAACTAAAAGTTTTTCGCCATACAAGAGTTGTTTTTGGTGTTAAATGCAGTCCTTTCCTTTTGGCTGCGGTAATTGAGTATCATATTCGGCGTTGTAATGGATTTGAAGACTCTTTAAAGAAAAGTCTTTTAGAGAGTTTCTATGTAGATCATGTCGTTACCAGCGTTAATAACAAAGAAGAATTAGATAAGTTTATCGTTAATTCTAAAACTTTAATGGCTAAAGGTTGTTTTGATCTTAGAGAGTGGGAATGGTCTGGCGATTGTAATGAGACTAGTTCTAAGAAAGAGACTCAAGTATTAGGTCTTATTTGGAATAAAGAGCTGGAAACATTGAAAATTAACATAAAATGGTTAGACAACATTAATATGGAAAAAGTAATTAAAAGAAGTATGTTGTCTGTCGTCCACAAAGTATTTGATCCTTTTCGCTTCACCTCTCCAGTCATGCTCTGTCCAAAAATAATGTTACAAAAGGCATGGAAACTAGGAACGAGTTGGGATGAAGAGATAATTGGTGAGCTTCATAAAGAGTTTATGCAGTGGTTTCAAGAGCTGAAGTATTTGACTGATATACAGATTCCTAGGTTTATTCGAGTATCTTCCGAAGATTTAAGCAACTGCACTATTCACACGTTTGTTGACGGAAGCAAAGATGCCTATGGTGCAGTTACATTCCTTAGAGTAGAGGATGATAATCAAGTTGAGTTATTTTTGCTTGCAGCAAAGTCTCGAGTGGCTCCGATAAGAGGTGTAACTATTCCTAGAATGGAGCTTCTAGCTGTTATTGAAGATCTTGGTTGGAGAAATATTATGACTCATTACTGGAGTGATTCTACAACGGTTCTTGCATGGATACAGCGAGAAGAAAATCGTTCAGTTTTTGTAAGAAATAGAGTGCAGGAGATCAGAAAACTGAGTGATCCTTCATCATGAACGAGATATCCTTCATAACGGGGGAGAAGAGTGCTGCAGACTTGCCCTCCAGAGGATGCAAAACGAAGCATCCAGTCTCATCAAAATGGTGGGAGGGTCCACAATGGCTGAAAGATGTTTCTGAATTTCGAACAATGATGGATTTCTCCAATCGCGATTGGAATGAGGAAGAGACTGAAAAGTAAAAACCTAGGAAAACTTGTATACTGACAAATACTGAAGCCATTGTTGATGAAGACTGGTACTATAGATACTTTTCTAGTTATGATAGAATTATTCGTCTTGTTGCATGGATCCTTCGTTTCAACCACAACTGCAAGAATTTAAATAGGAGGAAGCATGGTGAATTGACAGCCTCAGAAATTCATGAAGCAGAAATGAAGGTTTTACTTCTAATTCAGAATGAATCTTTTTCTCAAGAAGAAGATGAAAAAAGATTGAAAACTTTGTAAACGTTTAAAGACGAGCTTGGTGTCATTTGTTTGAAGATAAAAATTATTTATCGAAAAGATAGTGAAGATTTTCTTAAATCCATTGTTGTTCCATCAAAACATGAAGTGGTAAAACGGCTAATTTATAAAGCACATGTTGAGAACTGTCATGCTGGTGTCCAGACACTATTAAATATACTTCGAGAAAAGTATTGGATCCTAAACGGCAGAAAGATGGTGAAAAATGTTGTAGCCAGCTGCACTGCATGCAAAAGATTTCGGTCAAAGAACTTAGAAGTAATCAGTCCTCCACTTCCAGAAAACAGAGTTAAAGATGCTGCAGTTTTTCAGATAATTGGTGTTGCTATGGCTGGGTCATTATTTCTCAAGGATAACAAGAAAAGCTGGGTTTTAATTTTTACTTGCGCAGTATACAGAGCAGTCCATTTGGAGCTTGTTACTGCTGCTTCAACAGATGCATTCTTAATGGCCTTTAGAAGATTTACAGCTCGCAGAGGAAGATGCTCTACTGTATACTGTGACAATGGTTCAAATTTTGTCGGAGCAGCCAACTATTTCAAGAAACTAGACTGGGAACGCATACGAAAACATGGAGTTGTCAACTCTATTGATTGAAAGTTCAATCCCCCAACTGCTGCTTGGTGGGGCGGATGGTGGGAGAGATTAATTCGAATTCTAAAAGATCTCTTGAAAAGAGTATTAGGACTGGCACATCTCGGTTACGAAGAAATGATGACGGTTTTAGCTGAGTGTGAGAGGGTAATCAACTCAAGACCTCTTACTTACATCTGTGAAGAGGATGCTGTAAAACCTATTTCGCCATCGATGTTCATCCAAGATATGCATGAATGCAGTCTTCCTGATTTGGATGCTGTTGAGCAAAATTTTTTGTGTAAAAGGCTCAAATACAGACAAACTATTCTCAAAGATTTACGAAGCCGTTTTAGATCTGAGTATCTTGGTGCTCTTATTCTACGAAAAAGAAAAAGCAAAAAGCCAGCCCGTTACTGTTGTCAATCACGTCACAACGGCCAAACGGATCTGGATGAAATTTGGTACAGAGATAGATAATAGTCTGGAACACTGAGCTGAAGAACAACTGGAGGAAATGCTAGACCGGTTTTTGCGTGCCATTTTTGGAAGGTTTGTCTTCCGAGCGTTGCACGACAGGTAGCATTTGATATCTTTATATTTTAAAGTAAAATTGTGTAAAGGTTGTCTTTTGAACAACCATATGCTAAACATGATATTACAATTTTAAAATTTAATTCTTTAAAGAGTATAATAGTAATAGACACCCCGACAAATGTTGCTTGCCGTGCAAGGTTTGACTCCGTACGGCAAATGATTGCAGAAAAACTGGCACGCACAAACACTGTGTAAAGGTATTGGAAGCATTTGCTCCAGTTGTTCTTCAGCTCAGTGATCTGGAATAGGACATAGGCTACTATTTATACAGGAAATTTGATTAGATTTTTTAAAATTAATTAAATATGAAAATAATAAACTGGTTATTGCCTTAATATAAGCCATTTAAATCTTTAATTGTTGCCAAAAAGGTTACGAGGTATTTTTATTTATTTACTTATTTTTTTTAACATAAAATTAAATATGCTTTCACGCGAAAAATAAAAAAATACTAAATGTTAAATTGGTGAATGAGAAAATGACAAATCTAGCATGTTTCTTCTGAATTTTATTTCATAGCATTTTTTTTTATATACCTCAACTTTAGAATTTTTTATTTTAGCACGAATGAATCACGCTTGGCATAAAAGTTAATTCAGCATTATATTAAAGGTATTTACTTATTGATAATTTTGGACAAATGTTTACATTTTGATGCTGAAGTAGATCTGACATTTTTCGCCAAGGACAGCCACTTAAAGCCAAGTAGCGCATCAAAAATATAACTAAATTGTAAAATATTGAAAAAAGAAAGAGACAGAAAGAAATAGGAACAATAATCGCATAAATTATATTTTGGTCTAAAACAGCGACAAAAATTCAAAAGTTGCCAAGAGGAGCTATATTAAGGTTGTACCATAATCAGGTTTACATATTAATTAATTAATTTATTTTTCTATATACCAATTACTATTAACTAAGCATGAAGTATATATAACTACAGAATAATAATAATAATAATAATAATTGTCTCATGCGATCGATAGCCGTAATCGATCACAGCATTTTATAATATCTCATAAAAAAACAATACTATTGTAATAGTCACCCCGCCCAGCAAAAACTCTTACCTTTCTTAAGCAGCAAGGAAAAAAAAAAAAAAAAAAAAAAAAAAAAAAAAGGATTGATATGAAATTTTGCCTCCGTTATTGAATCCCGGGTACTCAGTGCCTAGCTTAATGAAAATCTGCCAATAACACTGCATGTATCTTTCTAATAAATCCTAATCTCTTTCAACATTCTTTGTTATCTGTGTTAGATTTATCACTGCATTATAAAGTTATAATTTAAAGTATTTTTACGGCGGGGTGCGTAATAATATTTTAATATTTTCTAACTAAGTTTTTTATTAATTAAAACTTCTTATAACTTCTCATTAAACTAAAATATTTTAAATTATAACTTTATAATGCAGCGAAAAATCTGACACAGATAACAAAGAATGTTGAAAGAGATTAGGATTTATTAGAAAGATACATGCAGTGTTATTGGCAGATCTTCATTAAGCTAGGCATTGAGTACCCGGATTCAATAGCGGAGGCGAAATCTGATATCAATCCTTTTATTGGCTGGTTAAGCATTTAGAAGAAGAATTCATCATTAAAGAAGACCGAATCAAACGAAATGATGGAAATGAACTCATTGTGCCTCAATAATTATAATAATAATAATAATAATAATAACGCTCACTTCAGATGCCTATCCAACTCGTTTTTTCAATGTACCAAAATATTTAAGTCAAAATTTGCCTTCTCAAAGAATAGATCCGAACGAACGAAGGAATGCCATGCTTATCAGAGATGAAACAGAATTTCATGAAAAGTGTTCAAATGATGTTATTTTATCCTTTAAGGACTTAGTTGAAAATTTCCCCCAAAAAAATCGGTGATAACTAGATAAATTTCGTTTCTCTAAATTACGTATTATTTTATAAGATAGATGCATCAGACTGTCCTAAAATAACTGTATCTTTCAAAAAATTGAAGAACTTCATATCGAGGTTTTTTGTCACAATAATTATGTCGATGTTTTTAAACTAGAATGGATTACAGGAAAAGAACATAAATGTGACACATGGACCAAATTTGAAAATATTTTAAATAGTTTGGCTTCATTTAATGAAAATAACTTGATGTTTGATGACAAACTATTACAAGTTGTGAGATGTATTGAAGAATGTTTAAATAACTGCAATAAAGATGAAGATGATAGTATTTTTTTTTAAATTGAATTTCACCAAACATCAAATCTTACTTTTGCTTGGAAAAAGAATTCGGTATTCACTAGAGATGTAAGGCGAGAATATTCTGAGAATATTCTCCGAAGTTCCAAATTTGGAGAATAATCGAGAATATTCTTTTTCTGTTAAATTAGATTTTTTTTTTCAAGTTTATGATTTAAATTATAAAACTCATTTGTAATCAATCCATTTGACATGCATAACTAGAACATAAAGACCTTATTTCACGATATTAGCTTTATTTAATAATTTTGAATCGGAGAATATTCTCTTATAAGTTCCACAAACCAGTATTTCTAAACATTCAGTACATATTCAAGACAAAAAAGCATTCAACAGCAAATGATGAATAATTATTCATATTAAAATACAAATTTAAATTTTTTGACGCCTAAAGTTTTCAATTTGTAACTCTACCCACATAGTACTGATCACATTGTCGAACCAGTCTAAGAACAAGATTTGTCAAGGATTCATTTAACAAAATAGTATTAAGTGTACTTTTTTTATGTAGAAATTTTTGCTAGCTCTCGAATAATTTTGCTGCCAACTGTATGCTATGGGCTAAGGATCCTAAAAAGGGGAACTGACTCACAACTCAATTTGTTGCCCACAGAGCTCTTGTCCTTTTTCGCTTTTTATCGAACACATTTTTGAAATTATAGGTGGTTGTTCAGCTATTAATTGTTCAAATCATTCAGAGATAGGATTTTTACCGGCACGTTGGTTGGTTGGGTTTTACGTCGCACTAGTCTGCGCAATGGGCAATTGGTGACGGTTTGGGACTCACCCCTAGAGGTGGTCCGGAGACATGCCATGACAATTTTGATCCTCCACGGAAAGGATGGCTCTACCGCTTCGGTTTGACCTGTACGATTAAAAAAAAAAAAAAAATAGAAAAAGAAAGAATACAGTTGGCAGAAAAATTATTCGAGCGCTAGCAATAATTCCTATGTAAAAAAAAATGCACTTAATACTGTTTTGTTAAATAAATCCTTGTCGAATCATTTTCTTTGTCAGTCTAAGAACATGATTCGACAAGGATTTATTTAACATAACAGTATTAAGTGTATTTTTTTTTTTACACAGGAATTATTGCTAGCGCTCGAATAATTTTGCTACCGACTGTAGTATAGTTTAGGTTTGGGCAACATTTTTGATGTGAGTCGGCCGCTCGGCCTGTCTTTATAAGTGTTCTACTTTGGGCAATTAGCGACGATCCATATATTTTAGAAAATATGATATTTATAATTGATTAATGGGTCCGTTTATTAAAGGGCTGCAGTTCTGCAGTCGGTAGAGCGCCGAGCTCGTAAACCGAAGATCTCGAGCCGGCCAAAGACCATCGTGTACACTATTGGTGGCTGGTGCACGTAAAATCCGTCGTGGCCGCAATGCTCTCCATGTTCTTATCCAAATTATACCTCTGGGGAAGGGGGGTCATCCCCTCCGTGGAGGATCAAAATTGTGATGGCATGTCTCTGGACCATCCTTGGGGTCGTCCCAGACCGTCGCAAATCACTCATTGCGCAGTATCAGTGTGACGTTAAAACCCAGCCAGCCGTTTACTAAAATTGAGTGAATCGACTTATCATGAAAGCTTTTTAAATGATTATTTATGTATCTGCTTTAAACACTGTTGAGGTTGAGTGGATTGTTTGAGCTTTAAACAGGGATCCTGTAAAATTTTCTATACATAAGTGCACGTCATTTGGAAAATCATGTAACCAGAATGTAGTCAAATGCTCTCATCTAATTGGTGATTTTCTCTGATTACTATAAGAGATCGATGGACATAGTAGGAAAGAATACCATTTTGGGAGACTTTCGCATTTCCGAATGATCAGCTGAATACCTGTTCAAGCACTGTGCCTGAATTAAATTGTTAAATATCGATACTATCCTAATGAATAATCAGACGCTTTCTTAAGAATTGTAAGCAAGGAGCCAAAAATATCTTATTTCATAGTTTACTATAAACAGCAAGATTTCATCAGAGCTAGTAAATATATAATTGGGTATTTCTTTGATTATTGTAAAATTTCAAGTAAGTGAATTTCAAAAATAATTTTATCATAGGGTAACTATTAAAATACCGAGACTTAATTTCTAATTAAAAAATAAATAAAAAATAAAAGAGAGATGACGAGAGAGAGTTCTAATGTTCGCCATAATTTAGATTTGTACGCGTTTCTCTTTTTATGAGCCTATCTACGAATTATCAAAGATTTGATCCTTAGTTTTTGAGTCGTAAATCAAATTTTACAGAAACGAGTAAGGGATAATCATCTTTCTATTAAAATTTTCCTATTAAACCGATTGTTTTATTTTCTGGAAACAGATTCTTGCGTATTTTGTACTATTTTTTGTATTTTTGATACTTAATACACATAAATTAAAAGATGTCATGGTATTCAATTTGATGTCCAAGAAAAAGATTAATTGAGGTTAATTTTAATATTTTAGGCTTCTGTGTATGAACTTGTATGAGAGAAAAACCATTAGTCTATGGCGGCTAAAATTAGAAGAAATCTGTGTGCCAAATTATATTGTAGATGTTCTGCGTACAGAAATAAACATTGTAGAGGGAAAAACGAGGCTTCGGGAACTTTTGATTTTTCAGAAAAAATGCACTGGGTAGTTCGGGTTCTCAGGTATGCAATATTGATGAGCTCGCATGCATCCCGTCTAATTTGTAACAATTCACGAAAAGTGTGGGAACTAAACTCCCATATAAATTAAGCCCTGGATATAATTTACCAAGCAGTTAATTTAGTGTTAGAATCCAGTTATTTACAAATTATCAGTCCTTTTTAGAATTTAATCCCTAAATTGTACCTAAGACTTTCTTATAATTATTTATTAATGTACATTTCTTGTAAACGATACAGCACGAAAAAATTGAACTAGTAAAAGTTTTCTTTGTGACAACACCATCGAATCTCCGATGAAAAAAAAAAAAAAAATCACTGTTTAAAAACAGAAACATATTGATCTTTTCTCAAGTTTACAAAAATCTTGAAAAGCTCTTTTGAAAGCTGCTGTAAAAAAAAAAAAAAAAAAAAAAAAAAGTAAGTAAAATCTTTGCTGTACTTGCCGATCTCGGAGAAGTTTAGCTACTGTTGTCACTTTACAGTTTATTTTATAAGCTTTTACGTAACTATTTCTTTTCTTAAAACACTGAGAAGAAAAATTAGAGGAAATCGAAAACATTTTTGTTTTTGATTCATGAATTTAAAAACATTTTATTGTAGTAATAAACACTCAATCTCGAATCGTTTGTGCTACATTGAGTGCTAACTAGAGAATGAAACTTAAATTATCAGAGACTGTAAATCTGTTTTGTTGGCATATAATGACAATGAAGTATTTAAAAACTAAATGTAGCTACAAATATTCTTGGTTGCATAAAATCAATGAATTTAAATTGGTGTAACATTCACAAGATTTTGTATAAAGAGAAATGTGGTAAATATGTACGTTGTCTCAACAGATATTACGTTTTGAAAATGATTCCGATATGAAACATAGCATTTGAGGTATGGTAGAGTGTATTTATTTTGCTCATAAAGCTTTGTTTTCTTAATTGACTTTAAATACATGTACGTGTGTGTGTATTTCGAATTCTTCAAAATTTTAAATATGCCTTTTTACCTTCTGTTACGCATAGAATGGTAGAGAAAGTATTATTTTTGGGTCAGATTTTCGATTTTTTTTTTTTTTCCTTTTTTTTTTTTTTTTTTTTTACGCATTTAAAAGTTTCCTAAATCTGAAAATAAAGTTTTTAGAGGTTGGCCTGTGTGCAAGGACGTACCCAATGAGAGGATCCATGGAGACTCGATTTTCCCCGAAATAAAAATCAAAAAATAATTTAATTTAATTTAATAAATCAATATCCTTCTGAAGTTGAAAGCTGTTTATAGTATCTATAACGTTTAAAAGAAAATATGATCTTAATTATGAACAGATTAGTTGGCAGGAGACACAGACCCTCCCCCTCCCCCCAAATCGGGAACATTTGCGAAATCCGTCAAGGAAAAAAAAATTTTTTTTTATAGAAATTTCTTATCCACGATCATTGTTTTAATTATTCCTTCAAATTAAGTATATTATATAATGTGTGTAAAATTTATAGACAATATACAAGACTATACAAAACTGTGGCAATATTTTCTTCTCTATTGAATCTTATTAATAAAAGTTCTTTACTAAATTTTTACCAAGTCTAGGAATACTGCTGCGGAATGATACTTTTTCATACTTTTGGTAAACAAAGTACTAATTTAGATTCAAAATTCCGCATAAATTTTTTAACTGTAATTTCCACTTTGAATACGAAAATAAATTTTTTGTTTATCTGCGTAATTAGAAGCAGATTAATAAGTATCTCTGGCTATTTGTGTTTATTATCAGCATAATGTAAAACCAAATAATTTCAGGAAATTCATATTGGGTATTTTGAATATTATGTGGAGTTCCTATTTGGAAGTTCAAATCAAGATTGGTAAGTTTCAAGAAATGATGTGCATGAAACTTATCTGAATACTTTTAAATAAACTTATAAATATAATAACCTTAATTTTTTATAAATGTAGCTATTGTAATCGATCGGGTGGTTGAAGAAGCGTTATCCTGTTTCTAAAGCTATTTTCAACTACATTTATGAGTTGTATTATCTTACTTCCTATCCATAAACTGACATTGCAGAATTCAAATCGATGGAGAATGTCGTGTGAATGCCACACCAGGAGTGACGGATTTTGACTTAGACCCGTGAGGCCCAGACCTATGGACGCCAGTGTTTTAGGGGCGCCTGACTTTTAAAACTGTTAAAAATTTTGACAGCGGCAATGAAAAGTAGAAGAATTATTAAAGTTTGAAAGAGAACTCGAAGAGTGAGAAAAAATGGGAATTGACAATTGAGTTTTTCGTCAGATTTAGTAACAGTTTGTAGACCCCATTTAACAGTTACGGATTTTTCGGTACCATTTGGAAATATGTGAATACATATTGTATTTGCATGGTGTCTTATTATATTCGTACGGTTGATCGTCCGGGCTGTAGAGCGACCACGTGTAACAATGAGATGCTGCTACTTTCGTACTGCCAGGGCCATTAAATGTCCAGCAGTGGATTATACTTAGATCTGGGTTGTTAAGGGTAACAACATTTTTAAGCTAATTAAAATCTTAAAAACAATATAATTTTGAATACAAATCCAAACATAACTAGTATGTTGTGGCCACCACGAGACTTTCTTCTATATTTTCCTATACAAATTCACTCAGTAACAATAATTAAAAAAAAAAAAAAAAAAAGTGGGACTTTGACAAAATTTTGGGTAAAATGTGAAAATTATTCTAAGTTTGTCAAAACACGGAAACCGTGGGACTTTGACAAAATTGGGGGAAAAATGCAAAAATTTGTTTAAGTTTGTCAGAACACGGAAACCGTGGGAGTTTGATAGAATTAAGGGGAGAGATAAAAAAAAAAAAAAAAAAAAAAAAGTGGAACTTTGACAAAATTTTGGGTAAAATGTGAAAATTTGTTAAAGTTTGTCAAAACACGGAAACCGTGGGACTTTGACAAAATTAGGGGGAAAATACAAAAATATGTTTAAGTTTCTCAGAACACGGAAACCGTGGGAGTTTGATAAAATTAAGGGGAGAGAGAGAAAGAAAAAAAAAAAAAAAAAAAAAATTCTAAGTTTTTTTTTTCGTAAAAAGTAAAAAAAAATCGATAACTTTGTTTTAAATTATCACAGATTTATAGTTCAACCATTCGTTTTAAAGGTACTGACGAGACCTTTCGAAAGATACCCATCTTGAAAATTTTTGCCCTATATCACCCTGTTAAAAATTTAGAAAAAGCGGGATGGCAACGCAACCTGTAAGACGATTTTTACCAAAAGTTGATAGGCACTAATTTATGTCAAGGTGCAACTACATACCAATTTGTATGAAATTCTGTGCAGTAGTTCCAGAGATACAGTTGCCACAAAATTTTGTCACACGCACACACACAGACAGACAGACATTTTCTAAAAATGGTAAAATCGTGTTCTACAGCTCTCAAAACGTGTAAATCCATCAAAAACCCGAAATCGAAAATTTTTACGAATCCAATACTTTCTTCTATTGAAGATAGAAGAAAGTAAAAATCAACGGAAATTTAAAACTGATTAGGTTTTTAATCCATGATACAAATTTCAAAACCAGAACTTCTCTCCCTGTCATGAGGCAAAGATATCTTCATTTCATGAGTGGAGTTATTTTGTTAAAATAACTGATTATGTTTTAAATACGAAATATTGAACAAAAAGCTCTAATCAAACTATTTTGAAGCAAAACAATTTATCAATCTATGAATCGAAATATATAAATCTGACGTTTAGTCTCTTCTTATTAAATGAAATTTTTAATACAGCAGATTAATATATCTTTGTAGGATTAATCATAACTTTGTAGGAGAAACTAAATAAGCTAATTGGTTTTTTTCATGATCACATGGGTTATTTATTTTTTAATTGTATATTATTATATGCATGTTTGAAAAGTGATTGTTATATATAAGAATATCATTTTTCCCTTAGTTGTATTTTATTTATTGCTATTATTATTTTAAATATTTGTACATATTTCAAAATAAGGGGTAGGGTGGGGGAGGGGGGGGGGCACATATCAAAACGGGCCTAGCATGCAATCTAACTTAAATCCGCCTCTGCACACCAGGTTATTTAGATTAAATTAGTATTATATTTTATCTTCATTGTACGGTAACTTGGAAGTTTTGTTTCACTGCATACATCTTTTCATCCAGATTATGTTCGTATTTTATATATTTATGCTGGCAGGCTCATTTTATTCAGTCAGCCATAAAAACTCAACCATTTTGTATACTATCAGGATATAAAAGCATCACGTAAAACAAACATCTTTGAAAAGATTTGGAAAAGGGGAAGGGGGAACTGTGATTACAGAAATAGATTTAACATGGAAATTTTTTCTTTTAAATAGCTGCGCTACGAACTAGGAAAACATTGCAAAGATCAAACTGCTTTGACCATGCCGAAGAAATGCTTTAAAAATTTTCTTAAAGGATCCACAGATCAGCTCTTGTCATTTGAAGATCTCGCTATCTTTAATATTAAAGCATATCTGCCAACCTACTAACATCCGGAAGACTGTCAATACCCCCCCCCCCTCCCTTTTTTTTTATAAAATATTTTTAGTGTTTTTCTTCTTATTTAATCGTAATTGCATTTCAAGAAAATTTCTCTAAAACTAAAATGGTGTGGAAAAAGGGGCGGATTCTAAAAAATTCCGTAGTAAGTTAGCAAGCATGCTTAAGTAAAATTTGTCCGATTTTTTAACTTCTCGTAGTTTTTAAATCTATTAGAGGCCCTTTTTCAAAAATTTCTCTAATTTAACAAAAATAATCTTAACATTAAAAACTAGAATGTTGTGGCCACCACAAGACTTTCTCCTATATAATTTTACACAAATTCATGCAGTACAAATTATTAATTAAAATTGTTTTCCCATAATGAATGCAGACAATTTTCTTACAGAATTACAACACAAATGCCGAAAGAAAGTCAATTTTTTGCCAATTTCAGAAGAAATGAGATTCTAAGTTCCCCACCCCCCACCCCCCCACCCCGTTATAAATGAAAAAATTCGATCTTTGTTTAAAACTATCACAGATTCATGGTTCAACCATTCGTTTTAAATTTCTTTCAAAACATTATTCACAAATTAAAAAGTATCGTAATTTTTCAATACTAAAACAATTCGAAAATTTTGACATACTCTAAGCATCCATATTTAATTTAATGGTGTATTTCTTTTACTCTCGCATGCAGGACAAGGTGTATCTGAATTTTCATATTGTTCGGAGTGTGTGTTATTAAAATATTTTGTAACATTGGGCCTTGAATGTATAATCGAACGGTCTGCTTAATTCAATGAACAATACCTTTTCATATACCGTTGTCAAAAACAAAACTCAAAAAATAGTATAATCTGCTTAAAAACATAAATTAACCAGTCAATTTTTACTTCTCTTACCCATAAGGTAGAGAAAGTATTGTTTTAGGGTCAAATTTTTGAATGTGAGTTTTTATTATATTTACACGTTTTGAGGTCCTCTGAATCCGAAAATCATGTTTTTAGTGGTTGGTGTGTGTGTGTGTTATCAGCATATCTCAAGAACAAATAGTAGCAGAAATTCCAAACTCGGTATTCTAAATGTGTATCATATAGGGATGCTACACTAAGCTTTTCGTTAAGATGAAGCAAATGGTTCATGTACAGGGACACTCAAGAGTATTCAAATACATTACGTCTATGGGTGAAATTGCAGCTAAGTAGAGTGTAACATCTGTAGACTGCACTGAACCAAATGAAATGAATATATATTTTTTATGTGCATAAAAACATGCCTCATGTAGAATATGGCAGGGAAATCATTCACTGTTCCTTTACAGGGCTGTACAAAAGAACTAGATTATAGTGCGACAATAGCTGAAAATTGATGGAAGTGCATTTCAGGCTGTGCCGTATATTATTACTATAACATTGTATTTAGATGCACTATGTGGTTTGTACATATTCTTCAAAAGATATACAGGGTTGCAAATATTTAAGCGATAACGTTCTTTTTCATTGTTAGTGGAAGTGCTTTACTATAATATTTTACCATGTCCAGGAAAGCTGCTCAGGAATGGAAATGAGTTCTTCATAGACATATAATAAATAATGTATGTTTTTAAGCTTTATATTCATCGCTTGTTTTTTGTGTATTTACACGTTTACACGTTTTTTTTACACTGGTTACCAAAGTCAAGTTTTTTAAAGTTTGATTATTGTCTGTGTCTCTTAGAGTAACTTAAAAACGAATAATTTCAGGAGATCCAAAGGTTGTATTTTCAAATTAATATATATTTGTTGCTGGAAAAGGTTTGATCAAGACTGATAAGTTTCAAGGAATGTTGCATGCGAAAGTTGTCTGAATAATTTTAAGTGAACTTTTAATTTTAATAACAGATTTAAATTCTGTATAAATGTAGGTGCAGTAATGAAACGGGAGGTTGAGGGGGGGCGGTATCCCCCTCACACAGAACTAATTATGATATAAAACTCTTCCGAAGCCTAATTCGAATTATTTTAACTTAGGTTTACATAATAGTACTCGTTATCTTACCTCTTAATTTCCAATCTGTATTTATAATATTAAATTTCAGGGTAAGAGCAGTGGCGGTTCGTGAACCGAAAATAATTGAAGAGCTGAAAAATAACATTTAAATATTTTTAATGTATAATTTTTACTAAGCATAATTTTAATTAAAAATTCACTAAAAATACTTATTATATTTGAATGTAAAGTTATACTCTATAAATGAATACAGTATCAAATATTAGGTGAAGTGCCTCTTCACCTATTTTCGTTCTACGAGCCGCCGCTGGGTAAAAGAAAGTCGTGCGAGTGACACACCAGATTATTTAAAATGAAATTATTATTATTATTAGTAGTATAACATTTTTAATATGCTCTTGATATTTTTCTTTGTTTTCAGGCATATAGCTGTTGAAGTATGGAGA
Organism: Salticus scenicus; assembly: GCA_963930645.1. Classification (NCBI taxonomy): domain Eukaryota; kingdom Metazoa; phylum Arthropoda; class Arachnida; order Araneae; family Salticidae; genus Salticus; species Salticus scenicus. The sequence goes on from OZ005654.1 coordinate 248,096,495, forward strand.
TATCTAAAACAACTTGGATACATATGTTTTATCAATTTATAATTATGACTCTGCTGCTTTCTGGCAGTGGTTATGAAATACTGCTGGATCGTAAAGTAATACTGATCCTAGCGTCTATACCAATCGTCTGCTATGAGCTCATTGTTTTAGCATGCTGTATGGAATTGATACCAATACCATCGTGGTTGAGTTTTCTGGAGCAGACAGGAAATGACTCTAACACTGAAGAAAAACTCGAACGAGGTAAATTTCTCGTAATTTTTTAGCCTGTTAACTGTAAGTTAAGAAATTATCATACATAAGCGACTATAATTTAATTTGGTTTTCCAACCTACCTGTTGTATAAAGGATACGTCTGTGATCAGTCTCAAATTCATATTAGCATTGTGGGGGGAAACCCTGAATATCAAATAGGCACGGAAAAGCATATACAGGCCTCGCAGCCTTCCTAAAAGATAAAATATTGCCTTTTATTATATTGTCATTATTAGCGTGAAAGAAATTTTATTCTTGAAATATTGCGTAAAAGTGTTTTAAAAATAGTGGTGGCAATATAATAAAATAAGCATACAATTTTAGGAATCTTGAGAGACCCGCACATGTTTTCTATAGAAAATCTTGAAAGGCCTTCAAATTGAGTGAAAAAAGGTGCCCTAAATTGGATTCTTTGAATCTCATACCTATAATTTTTTTAAAAAAATTATTCTTTTTTAAATGAATGTATACTACGGAATCATTGAATAACCTTCATAGTGCATAAAATGATCTGCATAATTTGAATTAAATCTTGTGGTTTAATGACAATTTGTATGTTTTTAGAGCTGAATGTATTTAGTTGAAGTAGCAAAATGAGGACCACAAATGTTCCTGCTGCTCTTTACTTAAGTTTAAAACAGTAATCTTATTTTTAAATATAGGATTTCGTGTATCCTGAAAAATCTGAATGAAAAAGATTGCCTAAAAATATTTATTTTGAATACTCTGTTGTTTCAAATCTTATATATATTGCAAAAGCATTTGATTATAGATTATTAGGGCCACCAATGCATCAAAGATGCGTAGGATTTAAGCTAATAACATGAGAACAGAAATAAAATTACAATAGGACAAAAAAGGAATTACATTACATCAAAACTAGAAAATGAAATACCGCATGACTAAATTAAATATAAAAGAAATTTAAATATTGGATGTCACTTGCAGCAACTTCCTAGCCCACCAATATCGACTATATAGGTTTTCTTCATTCAACGATGAACGTTTCAGCAAATAATTTGGCCATCTCAAAATTCCGGTTTCACAAGGGACTATCATTCATATATATATATATATATATATATATACCAATGCAGTATAGATGTATTAACAGACATGTTCGGTCTGTAAACGAAAAACTACAACTGCAATGGATTTAGGAGTCTTGGATATTACGAATCGAATCCCCCCCCCCCCCCCATTTCTTATTAATTTCATGTAATTTAACGTCATAATGTTTTCTCGTAATATTTTTATTTTCATTGGTGTAAATGATACCTCACTATTATTTAATTCTAAAATATCAGTTTCTGTTTCGCTAGTTTATCAGCTCATACATTTCCAGGATTCGAACATGAGCCGGGGTCCACTGTAAGACATCCATCACTTTTTGAGCCTAATGTGATAAAAATTTCTTCTAAAAGATTCAAATTTTTTTGTTTTCGTGACATTATGTGCAAAAATCGCTTGTATGGCTGAAAGTGTATTTGGGGAGGGGGGGGGGGTTAGTTAAATTGCTCTAACCATAATTTGTTCAGTTACCAATCTTTCAAATCTTCTCTATATCTATCTAACTATATACATATAATTTTTTTTCCCTCACGAAAGTATGTAGCCAAATAAAATTCTCTTTATTCTGATAGTATTCCTTGAAGAAAGGTTTGGTTTATATTTGGCAGGAAAATAGTTTGTCACTTTTAGCTTGGAGACAGCTTCTTTGATAGAATTTTTGAAACCGCGGAATTTTTAAAATAATCCGTTCAGCAAATCTTTCCTCTCGAGGTATTTTGGAATTCTTGGAACTTTATTCAACCACAAAAATCATTGCGAGTTTCCCACATTTTCAAAAAAATTTATAGATATACATTTTTTAAAGTAGATTATTTTCCGCTTCACACATTTCCGTAAGGAAAAAATAGTTTTTATTTACCAAAAAAAAAAAAAAAAAAAGTGATTCCACTTGACTTTCCGAATCTTAAGTAATTAACGGTTGTTTAAATAAAGTAAGAGAAGTCGTTAAATAAACAAAAGAGAAAATTATAACTGGGTGTTTCAGTATTTTTCACCGTATAGTTTGTTTAATTTAATGCTATTGCACTTCAAATAATTTCAGCCCATAGATCATAATATATATTTTTTTTCTTTGTCCATGTCCAACGAAAAAAAAAAAAAAAAAACTAAGTACTAGATCCTCCAAAATTTAAACAGTTCTTGCGACGGTGACCTATAGCATGTGTATAAATTTTCATTTCAGTCCTATAAGGCATTTAGACGCTGTTGCACTTTAAATAAATTGAGCCCATAAATAATTTCCATTTGTGTCGCTGTAAGAAAAAAATAATACCTAAGTGCTAGATTTACCAAAATCAATAGGGCTCGTGTTAAGATGACCTATAATGTACATACCAACTTTCGGCTCAATCTATCAAAGCATCTAGATGCTATCATGTTTCTGCACATGCATGCACATATTACAGTATAAACAGCAAGAATGAATTCAGGGACCTCAAAACGTATAGATACATCAAAATCTGTCGAGTTTTTTTCATGATTACAGAATACTTTCCTTTCATGTGTATGTTCGGAAAGAAAAAAAAAGTCACGTATTTCTTTTACAGGTAGGCCCCCTGGACGAGAGATCCTTAGCCCCCCCCCCCCCCTTACCCTGAGATAGCCTTAATAGATTATTTGAAACTAAGAAACTTTTTTAATGTATTCAGCGAAATTGCGTTCCTATTGAGATTTCGGAGTTACCGTATTTTTTTAAACATTGTGTATGATTTTCAACAACGGAATTTTTGTACTACAATAATATCTCGTTACAGTACATACATATTTATCCGACTTGGTTTACGTATACAGGTAAACCCATTAGTACATATAAACTGTTTTCAGTTCTGTTGAAAAATGTTAAAAATCGTAAGATTAGCGTCAATGTTGTGAAGATTTCTTATTTGTTGCTACTAGATTAACCATAATTGACTCAATTATGAATAATTTAATCTTGACCAACGATTTGTAGTCTGCTTCGTAAATAATTTAATCACGATTGAGTCTTCAGTTGCAACAAATGATTAAGAATCGTTATTTAAGTTACTCGCTTTTAACATAACTGCCAATATTTTAATTTATTCCGGAGTACTTTTAGCTCCGCCTTTACTTCGCACCACTTTATTTATAGAAAAGTTTTCTCTAATATATAACTTCGTTAATATAAGATAAAATTACTTTTAAAAATTAAGTGGTACGAAATAAACGCGGGGCTAAAAATACTCCGGAATAAATTATAATATTGGCAGCTATGTATTAAATTTTTAATCAATTACTCTTTGACCGCGTCAGATTGATCCCTGGTTGGCAAAGTGCCAGGACGATTCCACTAATGCGCTAGGAGGCACAGCAACGAAGACAGAGGGGAATCGTCTGCTATGTGTAGAATCATTGATACTCCTGCTTCGTTTTCTGCTACGGACATTCCTATTTTATAAATGGACCAGCCTTTTTCACCCATGCGCAGATGACGCCAGGGATCTTCCTTCCGTGGTTTATCAGTACTTATTTGATTGAAATATTTTATTAATTAATGCCCCAACGCTGGTACAGATACGTACTTATGAAGTATATTCTTTTCTTCATATTTTATTTAATTTTTTGTTAATTCAATTTCATTAACATTGTTTTATGTATAAATGTTAAATGCACGTTTTAAAGAATTTAGGTCATAAAACTTAATGAATAAATTTTTATATTTTGCTACATATGTTTTTCAATGGTTTATTACTTTCTTCTATATGTATTATAGAGAAAGTATTGGATTCGTGAAAATTTTCGACCTCCGTTTTTTGATGGATTTACATGTTTTGGGATATCCTGAACACGAATTGATAGCTTTTAGAAAATGTCTGTCTGTGTCTATCCTGTTTTTTGTGGACGCTGTATCTCACGAACCAATGAATGAAATTTAACCAAACTTGTTATTTAGTTGCACCCTTACATAAACTGGTGCTGATTAGATTTGGGGATCAATCGCTCAACAGGTGGCGCTGTGATCGCATTTCTTCTAAATTTTTCACATGGCAGTGTAGGACAAAATTCCGTATATGTAAATGTACATAATGAGTTATTTTTAACTTGTGATTGTAGAATTAATATGAATTATTGATAATAGTAGTAGTTAACTACGAAAATTCTTTTGTCATGGCTTCCCCCCCGGGGGGGGGGGGGGTAAATTTTCAAGATGGGTATCTTTCGAAAGGTCTCGTCAGTGCCTTTAAAACGAATGGTTGAACTATAGATCTGTGATTATTTAAAACAAAGTTACCGATTTTTTTTTCTTTTTAACAAAAAAAAAAAAAAAAAATTTTTTCTTTTTTTAAATATTGAGAATAAATTGGACTTCCTTTTTTATATATATATATATATATGTGTGTGTGTGTGTGTGTGTGTGTGTGTGTGTTATACTACTTCTGTAATAAGGAAATCGTATAACAAAAATCGTATTTTATTATTTTTTTTTAACGAAATTTAACCAAACTTGGTATTTATTTGGTCCCTGACATAAACTGGTGCTGATTACACTTGGGGGATCAATCGCTCAACAGGTGGCGCTGTGATCGCATTTTTTCTAAATTTTTAACATGGCAGTATAGGACAAAATTTCGTATAAATGTACATAATGAGTTATTTTTAACTTGTGATTGTAAAATTAATATGAATTATTGAAAATAGTAGTAGTTAACTAGAAAAAAAAAAAAAAATCTGTGCATGTGGGGGCATCACTTCCCCCCCTGGAGGGGGGGGGGGTAAATTTTCAAGATGGATATCTTTCGAAAAATATCGTCGATACCTTTAAAACGAATGGCTGAACTACAAGTCTGTGATAATTTAAAACAAAGTTATCAATTTTTTTTTTTACTTTTAACAAAAAAGAAAAAAAAAAAAAAACTTTTTTTTTTTTTTTGTATGGAAAAATATAGAAGAAAGTCTTGTGGTGGCCACAACATACTAGTTTTATTATTTTCATATTCCAGATTTTGAGCTATGTTCATCGCCTGTCGAAAAAGGAAAAATACTTTGTTCGAATGGCACAGAAATGGTCTTTCCTGAAGCTTGCGAGTTATTCCCGCCCATACGCCGTTGGGAGAAAAGTGTTATGAATCTAGGAGCAACTCCGAAATGTTATGTACGCCCGCAGAAATCAAAGTCATGGATGAACTTGAGCGATTCAAGATCTTCAGAAGGATTGTCGTCGAGAGAAGGCAAGTGAATAATTTTATTAGGTTATAAATTCAATGTTAAACAAGGTACTCAACAAAAATACAGCTTTACTTTTTTACATCTAAATAATCATTTAATTTTTTTAATTATGCTTTCAATAAACGTCACATTAACTATTTCCCTATAAGTTAATGCACTGATAACATTGACTTATAGTAATTGTATTATAGTGTAACCAAATTTCCTAAGACTAGCAGTGAAGTCGAGCCCAAACGCTTGGAAGGGTGCCTAATTGACCGACAGGCTGCGATTTAGTAAACATCCAATCATTCGGTGTTCCCTCATCGCTTATTTTCTCTCAAAGACGAGAGTTATCACCCCCTATTTTAGTACTAGACTCGTTGAGTCCGCACTTGCGCAGAGGCTCCCATGGTAGCAAGAGATGTTAAAGAATAAATGTATACAGACAGGTTCAAATAAAATGGACAAAAAATCGTCTTTCTTGCTAAATTTTTCATAAAACTCAGTTTAAAACTTAAAAAGTTCTGGACACATTGATTACAAATTTATAAGTACATCATGTGAATACGGCATATATTTCTATTTTAATATCAGTGAGTAATATTACCAAAGAAGGAAAGAAGGGATGTGAAACATTAAGCTGCATATTTTTTTATTCTTTGTTTCCTTTCTATTCCAGAGGACATGTGCAAAGCTAGCTTTATAAAAAATCGCCGCTCATGGATTTATTTAAATGTGATTTTTCTGTAAGATCAGAGATATTCACTTGCAAGAATGCTAGTTCGAAAATTATAAAATGCACAGCAACGTGGCGTTTTAATTTAAATATTTTTATACTGTAATTTTCAGCAAAATTTACTGATTATGAGTTTTGTTTAATAATCGTTAATTTTAGCCAATTTTTAATTCTTGACAAAATTGATTTCAAAATTTGATATTTTTAGAAAAAGCTCTTCTGTGTACTCTAACACGTCTTAGGATCTAACATTCGTTGGTTCATAAATTTTAAAATATCAATGCAAAGTGGCAGGGGGGGGGGGGGGAGGAGAAATATCCCAGTTTTTTATTCAAAAAGAATCCCTACATAAACTTTAATTTTTAACCGAATTTAGAGATTTTTGTAGTATGACTTATCACTATTTATAGCCAGTTTTTAACCTTTGTCAATATTGCTTTAAAATTTGGCGATTTTTAAAAACACGTTTTTATATTATAGGGGAGACCGGGGTAAAGGACCACTTTTTTAAATTTTAATTGCTTACTCACAAAGTAATGATTTTTGGATATTGAAAACTTGTCTGCATATTACCTATATATTGGGGTTCATATTGCACTCTGTCAAAAGTAATAATTAAATTTACTTTTTTTAAATATATATATATTAATAGCAACTGACAAAGTAGACCATTTTACCCCAAGCCCGGGATAAAATGGTCCATGGCACGGGTACTATGGACCACAGGTACAGAGCTGCCAACCTAATCCGGCAAATTGTTAGTACCGTCCCTTTTTCTACACCACTTAATTTTTAGAGTATTTTTCTTCTTAATTCATCGTAGATACATTTGAAGAGAATTGCTCTAAAATTTAAGTGGTGTAGAAAAAGGGGTGGTACTAACAATTTGCCGGATTAGGTTGGCAGCTCTGCCGGTAAAATCTAAAATGTATATTAATGTTGTGTTTTTTAATAGAATAAAATGTAGAATATATTTGTTTATTTATGTCTTCGATTCATACAAATAATGTATGTTAATGAACATTAAAATTAGTAAACGAAGATCCAAAAGATATTTGTGTCACTGAAAGTCTGCTGTTTTCTTGGGAAGTTGTAGGGTCTGGAAGACTCATCATTACAATAGCTTGAAAATTTACATCAACACTCTCAGGAAAAATGTAGAGATCTCGATTAAGTTTTCGTTGCATGAATCTCTCAATAAGATTCTTTATCTTTTTATTTCTATTATTAAACCAACAAAATCTAAAACTGTTTATTTTCGTCAAATATTTTGACGAAGATTTAGTTACTTATTCTATTAGTATTAAAATTAGCATCTTGCTGTGAAATTATATCCTTATCGCTTAATTTTGTATCACTATATACAGACATATTCTCAGGAACACTCAAACTTTTTAATATACATATTTTTTCTTTGAAAATGATATGAGACTTCAGTTTTATTTTTATCTTCATCAGAAGCTAAGTTTTTTTTTTTTTTCAACAAAAGAGGTTATTTTTACTTTCTTCTATATGTAATATAGAGAAAGTATTGGATTCGCGAAAATTTTCGAAGTCCACTTTTTGATGGATTTACATGTTTTGGGATATGGAGAACACGAATTAATAGTTTTTAGAAAATGTCTGTCTGTCTGTCTGTCTGTCTGTATCATTTTTTTGTGGACGCTGTATCTCACGAACCAATGAATGAAATTTAACCAAACTTGGTATTTAGTTGCACCCTGACATAAACTGGTGCTGATTAGATTTTGGGATCAATCGCTCAATAGGTGGCGTTGTGATCGCATTTCATGCAAATTTTAACATGGCAGCATAGGACAAAATTCCGTATAAATGGGCATAAAGAGAGTTATTTTACACTTGTGATTGTAAAATTAATATGAATTATTGATAATAGTAGTAGTTAGCTAGGAAAAAAATTTTGTGCATGGGGGGGCATCGGTTCCCCCCCCGGGGGGGAAAATCCCCCCCGGGGAAGTAAATTTTCAAGATGGGTATCTTTCGAAAGGTCTCGTTGATAATAGTAATAGTTAACTTGGAAAAAATTTTTGTGCATGTGGGGGCATCGGTTGCCCCCCCACCGGGGGGGGGGGGGAAGTTCCCACCCGGGGGGGCAAAGTTTCAAGATGGGTATTTTTCGAAAGATCTCGTCAATACCTTTAAAACGAATGGTTGAACGATAAATCTGTGATAATTTAAACCAAAGTTATCGATTTTTTTAACTTTTAACAAAAAAAAACAGAAAAATATCGCAATTATTTTTTTTTTTTTTTTTTTTTTTTTAACGAAATTTAACCAAACTTGGTATTTAGTTGGTCCCCGACATAAACTGGTGCTGATTATGTTTGGGGATCAATAGCTCAACAGGTGGCGCTGTGATAGCATTTTATCTAAATTTTTAACATGGCAGCATAGGACAAAAAATCGTATAAATGTGCATAATTAGAGTTGTTTTAAACTTGTGATTGTAAAATTAATATGAATTATTGATAATAGTAGTATGTAACTAGGAAAAAAAAATTTTGCATGGGGGGGCATCGCTTCCCCCCCTAGGGGGGAAATACCCCCCCAGGGGGGTACATTTTCACATTGGGTATCTTTCGAAAGATCAGGTGGATAATAGTAGTAGTTAACTAGTAAAAAATTTTTGTGCATGTGGGAGCATCGGTTGCCCCCCCACCGGGGGGGGAAGTTACCACCCGGGGGGGCAAAGTTTCAAGATGGGTATCTTTCGAAAGATCTCGTCAATACTTTTAAAACGAATGGTTGAACGATAAATCTGTGATAATTTAAAACAAAGTTATCGAATTTTTTTACTTTTAACAAAAAAAAACAGAAAAATATCGCATTTTTTTTTTTTTTTTTTTTAACGAAATTTAACCAAACTTGGTATTTAGTTGGTCCCCGACATAAACTGGTGCTGATTATGTTTGGGGATTAATAGCTCAACAGGTGGCGCTGTGATAGCATTTTATCTAAATTTTTAACATGGCAGCATAGGACGAAAATTCGTATAAATGTGCATAATTAGAGTTGTTTTAAACTTGTGATTGTAAAATTAATATGAATTATTGATAATAGTGGTATGTAACTAGGAAAAAAAATTTCTGCATGGGGGGGGCATCGCTTCATCCCCTGGGGGGGGATAAATTTTCAAGATGGGTATCTTTCGAAAGGTCTCGTCAATACCTTTAAGGGGGAACAACACAGTAGAAGCTTTGTAAAGTACATTTTTTTTAAATGAATTTTGCAATGATTGAGATAAATAAAACATTATATATTTTTTTTGTCTTATTCTACTTACCTTAATCTTCATTTTAAAATGTAAAAATTACAAAAATCAAAAAAGATATTTTTAATATAACACAATCTTTGAAACTGTGTTTTGCAATTATCGATAATTGGCTGTATGCATAACTTGAGTAAAAAGAATGCGAAACTGAATCTGTTTAGATTTTTTTAAACTATATAAATATAGTTTTCGTTGCACGTAGGTTTTTTTGAAAATTTGAATTTTTCACAAAATGGCGAAGTGTTTAAAAAAAACTCAAAAAATATTCAAAAAAAGGAGTACATATTCTTGGATTACTGAAAAACTATAAATCAAATCAAAAAACCCCTACGTGCAACGAAAACTAAACATACTGTGAACACGGTGTCAAAATTTGAAGCAAATCGGTAAAAAATTACAGTAGTTAGAGCGACAGCCGTTTTGAAAAACTTGGTTTCGAGTAAAACACGTTTAAAGTTTTATGAAAAATCATTCGTTTATAATTTATAAAATGCTTACAATACTACAATGCATCTATACCAGGTCCATAAGATGTTTCTTCTTCATTATTTTTAGCAGTCTCACGTGCTATTTCAGCGATTTTTCTAGATTTTCTAATCTTTTCTAATCTGCTTTTATAATCATGTTTTGTTGATTTTCTATCCATATGTGTGATTAATTATATTTTTTGTATATATATTTTTATATATTTAGTTATATACAAACTACTTATATAAAAAATCCTTTTTTAAAAATCAGAACTGTCAAATGAACACATCACTATGTATTAAAACACATCAACACTTTATTGTTTAAATAATTAACGAATTAATTTAGTTAAAACGTAAAACAGTTAAAATGATGTTACTCTACTATAACGTTTCGATAAAAGTGAGCAAATGTAACAATTAATCGCGCGAACAAGTTCACTCGCTCGTACATGTTGAAGCGCGTCACGAGTCGCATGACGCGCTTTACGTATTACGCTGTAACTTCTACATTTTAACGAAAATCAATTTAATGTTTTGGCATTATAATCTTAAAAGTATAAGCTATCAAAAAATACAATAATTTTTTTTTTCATTTTTCGAAAATTTTACTGTGTTGTTCCCCCTTAAAACGAATGGTTGAACTATAAATCTGTGATAATTTAAAACAAAGTTATCGATTTTTTTCTTTTTTAACAAAAAAAAAAAAAAAAAAACTTAGAAAAAAAAAATCGTACTTTTTTTTTTTTTTTAAATATTGTTACTGATTGAATACGTATAGGTAAATATAGAAGAAAGTCTTGTGGTGGCCACAACATACTAGTTTATTTTTGTTTATTTGTTAATTTTTACTTTCTTCTATATGTAATATAGAGAAAGTATTGGATTCGCGAAAATTTTCGACCTCCGTTTTTTGACGGATTTACACGTTTTGGGATGTCCTGAACACGAATTGATAGTTTTTAAAAAATGTCTGTCTGCCTGTCTGTGTGTCTGTATCATTTTTTTGTGGACGCTGTATCTCACGAACCAATGAATGAAATTTAACCAAACTTGGTATTTAGTTGCACCCTGACATGAACTGGTGCCCATTAGATTTGGGGATCAATAGCTCAACAGGTGGCGTTGTGATCGCATTCTATGCAAATTTTTAACATGGCTGCATAGGACAAAATTCCGTATAAATGAGCATAAAGAGAGTTAATTTAAACTTGTGATTTTTAAATTAATATGAATTATTGATAATAGTAGTAGTTAACTAGGAAAAAAAAATTTGTGCATGGGGGGGCATCGGTTCCCCCCCTGGGGGGTAAGTACCCCCCCGGGAGGGTTAAATTTTGAAGATGGGTATCATTCGAAAGATCTCGTCAATACCTTTAAAACGAATGGTTGAACCATAAATCTGTGATAATTTAAAACAAAGTTATCGAATTTTTTTACTTTTAACAAAAAAAAAAAAAACTTAGAAAAAAATCGTATTTTTTTTTTTTTTTTTAACGAAATTTTACCAAACTTTGTATTTAGTTGATCCCCGACATAAACTGGTGCTGATTATATTTGGGGATGAATAGCTCAACAGGAGGCGCTGTGATAGCATTTTATCTAAATTTTTAACATGGCAGAATAGGACAAAAATTCGTATAAATGTGCATAATAAGAGTTATTTTACACTTGTGATTGTAAAATTAATATGAATTATTGATAATAGTAGTACGTAACTAGGAAAAAAATTTTGTGCATGGGGGGGCATCGCTTCCCCCCCTGGGGGGGAAGTACCCCCCTGTGGGGGGTAAATTTTGAAGATGGATATCATTCGAAAGATCTCGTCAATACCTTTAAAACGAATGGTTGAACTATAAATCTGTGATAATTTAAAACAAAGTTATCGATTTTTTTTACTTTTAACCAAAAAAAAAAAAAACTTAGAAAAAAAATTCGCATATTTTTTTTTTTTTTTTTTTTTTTTTTTTAATATTGTTACTGATTGAATATGTATAGGAAAATATAGAAGAAAGTCTTGTGGTGGCCACAACATACTAGTTACTTTATGCTTCTCCTTCAATAATCTTTTTACTTTCTTCTATATGTAATATAGAGAAAGTATTGGATTCGTAAAAATTTTCGACCTCGGGTTTTTGATGAATTTACACGTTTTGAGAGCTCTAGAACACGATTTGACCATTTTTAGAAAATGTCTGTCTGTCTGTGTGTGTGTGTGACAAAATTTTGTGGCAACTGTATCTCAAGAACTACTGCACAGAATTTCATACAAATTGGTATGTAGTTGCACCTTGACATAAATTAGTGCCTATCAACTTTTGATAAAAATTGTCTTACAGGTTGCGTTGCCATCCCGCTTTTTCTAAATTTTTTAACATGGTGATATAGGACAAAATTTTGTATAAATGTGCATAAAGAGAATTATTTTTTAGTAATCATTATGAAATTTACAAGAATTATTTATAATAGAGATAGTCAACTGGGAAAAAAATTTTGTATGCGTAGGAACCTCGCCACCCCCCCTGGGGGGAAGTCCCCCCTCGAGGGGAGTAAATTTTCAAGATGGGTATCTTTCGAAAGGTCTCGTCAATACCTTTAAAAGGAATGGTTGAACTATAAATCTGTGATAATTTAAAACAAAGTTATCGATTTTTTTTACTTTTAACAAAAAACAAAAAAAAAAAACAGAAAAAAATCGTATATATATATATATATATATATTTTTTTTTTAACGAAATTTAACCAGACTTGGTATTTAGTTGACCCCTGACATAAACTGAGGCTGATTAGATTTGGGGATCAATCGCTCAACAGATGGCGCTGTGATCGTATTTTTTGTAAACTTTTAACGTGGCAGTGGGGGGGGGGGTGTAAATTTTCAAGATCGGTATCTTTCGAAAGGTCTCGTCAATACCTTTAAAACGAATGGTTGAACTATAAATATGTGGTAATTTAAAACAAAGTTATCGATTTTTTTTTACTTTTAACGAAAAAAAAAACTTCGAAAAAAATCGTATTTTTTTTTTTTTAATATTCTTACTGCGTGAATTTGTATAGGAAAATATAGAAGAAAGTCTTGTGGTGGCCACAACATACTAGTTTATTGATGTGTCAGTTAAAATTGTTAATGCGCCTTTATTTAATTGTCGCCTTGTGCAAGGAAGCTATCGGCAAAGGATGCAATTCCAAAGATACTATTTTTAAATTTGGGTATTTTACTTAGTAATTCAGATGTACTTCATTGTACAAGCATAGTTTCCATGCTTGCCAACATCCTAATTAATATTCCGTAGTATTGTTCGTCCCGCCCTTTTCCGCACACCAGTAAATTTTTAGAGTAATATTCTTCAAAAGCAATTATGATTAAATAAGAAGAAAAAAATTATGGTGTAAAGAAAAGAACGCGGGGCTAATAATACTACGGAATATTAATTAGAATGTTGGCAAATATGCGTTTTCCAGTTTAGGTAATTTTAGAATTTTTATGCCTTTATACATAGCGTGTAAGAGGTGTTTTTGAAATACCTGATGCTTTGGAGGCTGAACAAATAGGTTTATCATCATCCACAACCCTTTATATTGCCTGCTCCATAGCTGAATATTTCTTATTTTACATGATCTGTGTATATTCCATGATCTGTGACACTCTTCTTATGTGACAATTGTAAATTTCTTAAATATATATAATCTATCACTAGTTAGTTGTAGGGCGACTAAGGCGCCCGTTGAAAAATGATCATTTCATTTTATTTATTTCTCCCTTTTAAATAATTCATTTGTTAGCAAGCCCGTTCGAAATTTTTGCACTTTATTAGGACTGACGGCCTATTAGTCTCAATCTGGGATTTTTGCGTTGTCGTTTTCGATAGTTGGACATTTGTCGAAATCATTTTTCGATAGTTGGACTTTTATCGAAATCTAAAATTTATCGAAAATATAATTGAATAATTTGAAAGCGATGTTATAATTGGGAAGAAAAAAATAACTAATAGTCCTCCGTCCTAAACTAAATTCTGCTTTTGCCAGAATTTCATCAAAATCTTTTTTTTATTATTGAAAGAAAAAGAAAAGAAAATTAATAATCAGTATCGTTACAAGCGATATCGAAAAAGTTTTTTTTTAATAATTTTGAATTGGGAAATAAAAAGTGCGCGTGAAATAATATGAAATAAAAATAAGTAAAAAAATGAATTTAATGATTTAATGTTTTTGTTTTTCGGGGGCTGCTCATGCATATAAAAAATGCGTATATTAAAAAGAGTCGAAGAAGGAAGCGAAATAAGTATTGAGTTATATGTTTCGATAAATACGATATATAATATGATACGATATATTAGACCTATCGTCCAGGGTTAGTAGGCATTTTCGTTGAAAGAAATAGTTTGTTCGTTCGGTGCAACTTGCACATTAGTCCCGTGAGGTACTACTTTCACTTTAGTCCCGTCAGGTACAACTTGCACATTAGTCCCCTTTAATTTTCTTTTTTTTCTTTTTTTTTTTTTTTTTTTTTCTGTATATCGGCAATTTTCTCAATCAGATCAAATCGAAGAATTTTTAATAATATATGCATTATCACCGACAGGGAAAGAAGAAAGGAAGTTAAGAAACCTTTTTCGTTTTCTTAAATAAAGATAGTGTCATTTTGTAAGAGCAATTTTTCATGAGATTTTTTCTCTTCGTTACCTTTTTAAAATTTGAAATTATTAATTTTGTAGACGTCATTTTTTCATATGCATGAGCAAGTTTAATATTTTTATTAAAAAAAAAAAAAAATCCCACGTGAAAGCATATTTAATTTTATGCTGAAAAAATAAATTTTAAAGCTGTTATTTTCATATTTTAATTTTAAAAAATCCAAAAATTAGTTACAAATATGGTACCAAATTAAGGGGGCGATTTTTCTGAATCCGTCGGGTTAAAAAGCTTATCGATCGGACAATTAGATTTTATTTAATTAACTAAAGTATGAAAATTTGGTAACTTGCGTTCACACACAGGCAGGGTTCAAGGAAATCTCTTAAGCCTAAAGCGTGAAAGAGTCAGGCACTGATGAGCGTAACTATATATGCTGATAGGTGTATTATTAATTTTTAATTGCATTATTTAATTCAGTTCGTTATAGTTGCATGATGTGTAAAAATTAAAAATATAAGAGAATGCAAAAGTAACTGAATGTTTATTAAAAATAAGTAGAAACCTCAAAGTAAATTGCTCGCTTATTTATCTTTGAAGATATAATAGATCTAATTAAGTATTTATTATATTAAAAACACTTTAAAAAGACGTAAAATTAAATTTTATTTTTAAAATGTTAAAAATTTTATCCGAAGCTTTTCGCTTTTAAATAGTAAAGCATCAGGGATTTTTATTACTCTTTTCCAATGAGCAATTTTTGATTATTTTTCCTTTCACAGTCAACAGTTAAGCCTTTTAATAACGTGAATAGCAGCTAAGTCGATTTGAAGTCCGGTGAAGGTGGATCAATGAGCTAAGAAAAACAAGAGAAGCTGGAACTATTGAAAAATCACACGAGGCTATCCGCGATTGTAATGAAATGCTCGCCCTCTGGTGGGCTAAGGTGAAATTATCACACCACTGCATATCATCATATTATGCAATCGATTTTCCATGATGTAATGGCGGAGAAAGAACAATTATTTATACACGTGGCTATAATATTTACTAACAACTGCAGTTCAGAGAGCGCCATCTATCGATCATTACAAACGCGGATTGTAGGAGAAAAACCATAATGCACTAGCAGAAATAAACTATCAGCAAATTATTGGCAAAATTGCAGCATCTTTAGAATTTATTGTATTTTTGCATTTAATTATATGAATAGCTTCGTAAATGTAAAGTTCTTGGATAGTAGGTGGTGCTGTAATAGTTTTAGCTTTATCTCATATAGGGTTAGCGTTTGCGTTGGCATAAATGAAGTCGACCAGAGTAGAGCTAGTTCCTTCTTTGATATTACGCATATGTTCGTGTATTCTTCTGTTTAAAGTCCGCTTAGTTTGTCCAATATAATGGAAAAGGTGTTTGTTTTCGATGAGAATTTGATAGACACCTCCAGTGGGTCCATTTAAGTCGCGGTCATGAAGGGTTAGTTGTTTAATAGTTAGAGGAGAACTGAATGGGATAAATTAAATTTACGTTGTATATAATGTTAAACAACTAACCCTTCATGACCGCGACTTAAATGGACCCACTGGAGGTGTCTATGAAATTCCCATCGAAAACAACAAAGAACCTTCCTATTATATTGGACAAACTAAGAGGACTTTAAACAAAAGAATACAAGAACATATACGTAATATCAAAGAAGGAAATAGTTCTACTCTGGTCAACTTCATTTATGCAACTCAAACGCTAACCCTATATGGGATAAAGCCAAAATTATTACACTGCCTACTATCCAAGAACTTTGCATTTCGGAAGTATTAATATAATTAAATGCAAAAATACAATAAATTCTAAAGATGCTGCAATTTTGCCAATAATTTGGCATAATGCTGCAAAATAGATAATAGTTTATATCTGCTAGTTCATTATGATTTTTCTCCTACAATGGGCTCTTCCCACCGTCGTCTGCTCAATCACGTGATAGAGGAAAACGAATAATCGAATTCTGAGAATCGAATTCAATTAAATATTGTTCTTAAGAACAAAAATGTTAATATTTAATATAAAATAAAATAAAAGTAATTTTGTGCATTTGTAAACAGTAGAATAGTTTTTATTTGTAAATTTAATAATTTTTTAAAATTACTTTGTGTTTATTTATTTTCAACTGTAAGAATCGATTTTTGTATGTTTTAGTGTAACTGTTACATTAACTGATCTAGCAGTAAATAATAGCTTGTTCTTGTGGAATGTTTATGGATTATAATTTGAAATTTTAATACGTTTTCATTTAATTTAATTGCATAAAGGTGTTACAACAAATTAATTAACTTAGTTACTGGTCTAAAGGGATTTATGCAGTACGATATTACACTGTCACTGATTTAAGTACCAAAAATCAGAGTGTTTAAGATGTTCTTCATGAACATCAATAACAAATATAAACTAAATGATGATTGTAAATGTATACAGCAAACAAAAGATGATGAATAATGATATAAAATGGATTAAAAATGACGATGTATAAAAAAAAAATAACAGATTAAATACGATTGATCAAAAATAAGAATAGAAAATGTTATTTCATTAATCGCTATAGATAAAAGACTTCGTCCGCTATTTGTTTTTCCTCCATCATGTGACCTCTGACATCAGGTGGGAAGAGCCCATAGCCTCGTGTGATTTTTCAATAGTTCCACCTTCTCTTATTTTTCTTAGCTCATTGATCCAACTTCATCGGACTTCAAATTGACTTAGGCTGGGATTGCGGTGACTCGTTCTTAAGTCTGATCTTAAATCTTACGAACTTTCGTAGAGTGAGCGTATTGCGCATCCAGTTACGATTCGACTTAAGCTATCTCTGAAGTCGTCGTAAGATAGTGAGACACTGCAATACGACTTGCGTTTTGTTTACATCTTAAGACAGAGTTTGTGCGTAAGATAGTGTCGAGCGAGGCACCGCAATCCCAGCCTTAGCTGCTATTCACGTTATTAAAAGACTTAACTGTTGACTGTGAAAGGAAAGATATTTAAAAACTGCTCATCGGAAAAGAGTAATAAAAATCCCTGATGATACTTTACTATTTAAAAGCGAAAAGCATCGGATAAAATTTTTAACATCTTTTTAAATAAAATTTAATTTTTCGTGCTTGAAAATTGTTTTTAATATAATTAACAAATGACACATGTTTAATTTAACCCTTTATTTAGGAATAATTCATAAGATGTAATTAAGGTTAACTCTGAAATTTTTAAGTATAATTTACAGCTAACACTTCAAAAATGTAACTAATTATCACACAGAACTAATTATCACATAAAACTCTTCCGAAGCCTAATTTGAATTGTTTCACACAGGTTTACGTAACAGTACTCGTTATCTTACCTCTTAATCTGCAACCTGTATTTATAGTATTAAATTTCAGGGTAAGAGAAAGTCGAGCGAGTGACACACCAGATTATTATTATTTAAAGAAACAATGGCTAGGGGATGAAAGAGGGGATAAATACACTATATATTTAAAAAAAAAATGAAAATAGAATTAAAATTCATGAAAAATGTGTCAAATAGCAATTATTGAAAAACACGTCAAAATAAATGACATCTTTACTTTGAAACCCATAATAATTTATTTAAAAAATCTTTTTTTTACTTTCCGAACACTATAGTGAGGAAAGTATTGTAATCATGTCAAAAATCCGAATTCGAGATTTTGATGTTTCTATACGTTTTGAGGTCCCCTGAGTCCGTTTTCACTATTTTTACGATGATGTATGTATGTGTGTGTGTATGTGTGTATGTGTGTATGTCTGTGAACACGCTAGCGTCTAAAGGCTTTGTTCGATTAACCTGAAAGTTGGTACGTATATTGTAAGTCACCATAGTACGAACCCTATAGATTTTGGTGAATCTAGCACTTATAGTTTTTTTACAGGGACACAAAGAAAAATTCTTTATCATTATGGCCTATGGGACCAAAATCTTAAAAGTGCGATAGCATCTAAACGCCTTATTAATCTGAGCAAAAAAATTGTACACATGTTATAGGTCGCATTTGCACCAACTGTATAGATTTTGGTGAATCTAGCACTACAGTTTTTTTACAGGGACACAAAGAAAAATTCTTTATCATTATGGCCTATGAGACCAAATTTTTAAAAGTGCGATAGCATCTAAACGCCTTATTCAATTGAGCTGAAAATTTGTATGAATATTATAAATCACTGTTGCACTAACTATAAGCATTTTGGTGAATCTAGCATCTATAGATTTTTACAGGGACAAAACGAAAAATTCTTTATCATTATGATCTAAGGGCTCAAAGTTCAGTAGCGTTAAATAAAACCTCGTGTGATATATGGAGAAAAAAACACTCTATTATGGTTTTCTCTCTTTTGTTTGTTTAGCAATTCCTCTTTCTTTATTTCATCTACAAAACTGTTAGTTACTCAATGTTCGGAAAGTCGAGTGGAGTCACTCCAGATTTTTTTATTTTTTATTTATTTATTAATTTCTGCATGAAAAATTCCATTTCATAAATATATTTACAATTACATAAAAAAAACCTCTAATTATAAATAATTATTTCTACATGTTTCTAAGCAATTAATTAATTATTTTTTTTTAGAAAAATAAATTTAATATAGGAATGTATATGGTTTTAATATAAGCTACTAGATGGCGCCATCTAGTATATTAAAACCATGAAATTATTAACTTCATGGTTAAAACCATATACATTCCTATATTTAATTTATTCTTTTTTTAAAAAAAACTTCTGATTGCTTAGAAACATGTAGAAATAACTATTTAAAATTAAAGGAGTTTTTTTGTGTAAATATATTTATGAAATGGAATCTTTCATGCAGAAATTACAAAAAAAGAAAGAAAAAAGAGAAAGAGAGAGAACTATATATTTTAAATAAATTATTATGGGTTTCAAAGTTAAAGACGTTATTTATTTTGCCGTGTTTTTCAATAATTGCTATTTGACACATTTTTCATGAATTTTAATTCTATTAAAATCGCACAATCAACTGATTAGGAAGAAAATCATATTTATTGAAATTTTTTTATTTTTCCGACTGAGTGAAAATAATGCCTGGACCGGGTATCGACTCCGGGGTTCGACTCCCAGTCCAGGCATTATTTTCACTCAGTCGGGGGGGGGGGGGAATTCTATTTTCATGTTTTTTTTCTAATATAGTGTATTTATCCCCTCTTTCAATCCTAGCCATTATTGCTTTAAATAATATAAAAAAATTAGTTTGATTAAGTTAATATTTAAAATATGTATCATTTTAAAGTCTGAAAAGTAAATATATGAATAAACTCTAACTGTATTTTAAAGAGATTTTTAATTTTTAAAAAGATATATATATTTGCGAAAGTGTATGTTTTAAATTAAAAACAAAAGATGGCGTTAAAACTCCATTTGCTGTTATTCCCCATTTCCGGTGCGGAAGGAAACAAGAATAGGAATCGCAAATCATTGAGCTACTATTAAATCGATGTTTATGAATGATTAAAAATTTTTCGCTTTAAAAAATTGTAAATTCATTACTACTATGATAAAATGGAATATCTAAAATTACAAAATACTTCCTTATTTAAAATGTTATCTAAATACTTTTTACTTTCCGAACACTATAGTGAGGAAAGTATTGTAATCATGTCAAAAATCCGAATTCGAGATTTTGATGTTTCTATACGTTTCGAGGTCCAACGAGTCCGTTTTCACTATTTTTACGATGATATATGTATGTGTGTGTGTATGTATGTGTGTATGTATGTGTGTATGTCTGTGAGTGAACACGCTAGCGTCTAAACGCTTTGTTCGAATAAGCTGAAAGTTGGTACGTATATTGTAAGTCACCATAGTACGAACCCTATAGATTTTGGAGAATCTAGCACTTATAGTTTTTTTACAGGGACACAAAGAAAAATTCTTTATCATTATGGCCAAGGGACCAAAATCTTAAAAGTGCGATAGCATCTAAACGCCTTATTCAATTGAGCAAAAACTTTATACACATATTATAGGTCACAGATACTCAATCTGTATAGATTTTGGAGAATCTAGCACTTATAGTTTTTTTACAGGGACACAAAGAAAAATTCTTTGCCAAATTTTTAAAAGTGTGATAGCGTCTAAACGCCTTATTAATCTGAGCAAAGAATTTGTACACATGTTATAGGTCACATTTGAACCAACTGTATAGATTTTGGTGAATCTAGCACTTACAGTTTTTTTTACAGGTATACAAAGAAAAATTCTTTATCATTATGGCCTATGAGACCAAATTTTTAAAAAGTGCAATAGCATCTAAACGCCTTATTCAATTGAGCTGAAAATTTGTATGAATATTATAAATCACTGTTGCAGTAACTATAAGCATTTTGGTGAATTGTGGCCACCACGAGACTTTCTTGTATATTTTCCTATACAAATTCACTCAGTAACAATAATTAAAAAAAAAAAAAATGTGGGACTTTGACAAAATTGTGGGTAAAATGTGAATATTTGTTTAAGTTTGTCAGAATTTATAGATTTTTACAGGGACACAACGAAAAATTCTTTATCATTATGATCTAAGGGCTCAAAGTTCAGTAGCGTTAAATAAAACCTCGTGTGATATATGGAGAAAAATACTCAAACACTCTGTTATGGTTTTCTCTCTTTTGTTTGTTTAGCAACTCCTCTTTCTTTATTTTATCTACAAAACTGTTAGTTACTCAATGTTCGGAAAGTCGAGTGGAGTCACTCCAGATTTTTTGACTAAATATGAAATTTCGAAATCAAAAATATCTTTTTCATAGCAGAAGAGAAAATATATTTAAGTGAATTTGACTTAGTATATATACAATAAATATATAAAAAATGTAATAAAGTATATTTACGTTAAAAAAAGGAAAATTTAAATAATTCATTGACTGCATTCACGTTGGTCAACCAGCCAACGGGACCAACTCAAGCCTTGCAAGTAAGAACCGCATCACGACGTTTTCGCCGAAGGAAAGCATGCAATTGGCGGAGTAATATAGTTCCATTTTTAAGACAACTTTTATAAAAAACGAGTTTTCCTGGGAAAAAAAAAAAAAAAAAAAACGTTACTAGATTCAGAAAGATCCCATTAACAACATATATTAATTACAAGAAAATCATTCGTACCGTTTTAGAGATTTTTCATGATTTTAGACCATTACAAACTTACGCCATCCATTTTCTCTTTTTGGCTTTAAATTGAGATTAAGATCTCGAAACATACTGCATGTAGAAATGTAAAATTTTCAGGATATATTAAGACCGAAGATAAGACTATTTTGAAAAGATCAGAACAAAATATGGCCTATTTGCTGAGATATTAAGTGTGAGCTTTTACAAATCTCTTTGATGTCAAACTAGCCGTATATATGAATTCGCAGCGTTCAGTTTGTCCTTCCGCTTGCGTCACTCGAAAAACTGCCGTTTTTCATGATGGTGGCTGGTGCATGCAATGTCCTCCATGCTTCCATCCAAATTATACCTCCCCTTCCGAGGAGGATCAAAATTCAGATGACATATCTCCGGACCATTCTTAGGGGTGCGTTCCAGACCGTCGGAAGTTACCCATAGTACTAGTGCGACTTTGAACCCAACCAACCAACCATATTAAATTCGTTTTAATTCTACAGATAACGAGGGATTTCATTTTAAGTTGTTATTTTCTTCCTCACGCATGAAGCCTTTCGTTGTTTCATGGAATCTTGCTTTACCAATTTATTGCTCTTTATGAAAGTCAAAATATCTCGAAATTATTTATTTTAAATATTAACTTTGAAAATTGTTGTCTATAAGTCTAATTGCGTGTACGAAATAATTTTCGACTAAACTTTTAATTTTGAATATTTGAAGAGATTGTTCTTAAAACAAAATCTAAGATTTTGGCGATCAGTCTAGGAAGGAAAGGGGGAGATAGTAATTTCCCATTTAACACGTTGTTGTATTTTCATTTTGACAAAAATGCTAAAATGTATTTTTATATTTAGGATCTTTGGATACTATTGCTTCATCGACAGACAGTAAAGTTTTCCCTCAGTTTCAGACTAGAAACGAGAAAATAAATCGTAAAGAAAGAGCTGAGAAGGCCACAAGTTGGAAAACTAGTGCTACAGATTTAAAAAACTGTGGAAAGCCTGAATTAATGAAATCCTATTCTTTGAAAGACGACATTGAATTTCCTCGATGGGAAAACGACGATCCAGAAGAATCGGAACTAGAAAAAAGTTATTCTTTTCCATTTAGGCAAAAGAGACTTCAGTCCTGGCTAGAAATGAAACAATCTACCATCAGTCCTCCAAATCAAAATCTAGATGTTCCATATTGGCAAAGCGTTGGGTATAACCTAGCTGTAAGATATGAAGCTCGACGGCGTCAAAGAGCTCTTCTAAATCCAGTTAAAAATACTTTAAGTAATGAAAGTTCAAACTTTAACAAATCTACTGAAAATGTACCGGAAACTATATCAACGGATAAAGCAAATTTTAAAAAATCCTCTAAATCAGCACGAATAACTAAATTAAAGGTTGGCTTTTCTAATCTAATGTTAAAAAAGAAAGATGAAATAGAGGATTGCAATATTAATTCTAATAAGTTTGCAAAATCAGCATTATTTAAACCAAAGAATAAAACTCCATCTAAAATGAAGGAGCAACTTACGATGCCTGAACTGCCTCAATTTTTAAACAATGATAGACCTTTAATATTTTATCCAAAACACATTCCTTTTGAAAAAGAACGTTTTGAAAACGATGTCAAGAAGAAAATGGTGGAATTAGCTGAAGAACAAAATAAAAATAAGTTCCATTCTTAGTTTTTCATCACTTGCCAGCAAAGCTATTTCAAATCTGTAATTTTAAGTTAGGATTGTAAATATTATGTTATGACTCTATATTTTAAGATGAACATATTTATGCAAATTTGTTGGTAGAATAACTTGCTCACAGTATGATTTTATGCAGACAGTATTTTATTGTAAGACTAATTTCTATGACTGGAAGCTATAATTGATTATGTAAATAAAAATTTTAGTTTAAAAGTGTCCTTTCTACATAATTTTATTAGAACATATATAACATTGAGGCAAATCTTTTTATTTTTAAGAAGTGTAAATTTCGCAGGTGTAAATATTTATTTTCCTTCTATTGTTGCGTTTATCTATTATAACAAAATGTAAGTGTAATATTCCAATAACAGAACTTGTTTCGAAGGTTCACCTTCATAATGCAAAATGTACATTTATGGAAATGAGGGTACCATTTTTTTCCCTTGTGGGAGGTGCAGGTAAAAGTTAACAAATTTAAAAATTCCTATAAAAACTTTGTGATAGTAAATGCAGACTTTTTAGGGACCTTTATATACGATATTCACTTGGGTTTTTGGATTTTCTAAATTCGATTTAGATTTAAAAGGGTGAATCTTACTTTTTTTTTAAATTTCAAAATAAACTACAGTGGGGGTGATGTGTAAATTGCACTGCTCTGCCAAAAAAAAAAAAAAAAAAAAAGAAGAAAAAATCGAGAACTTGTTGATTCTTATGTAAAATGACCTCCTGAATCCAAATATGACTCCCATTTTACCCAGTCACCCACCGTTTTCTAGATACACCACCTCCTCTCTCAATTTCTTTCCCTGTTCGATAATTTTGACCATGAATTTGATTTGAAGAATGAAAAATAATTTAACACCTAATAACAAAAAAATTTAAAATTTAAAAAATAACAATAACAGATTTAAAAAAAAAAAAAGTAATGCATAATTTCAGTAGCAAATCCCCCTCCCCCCTTTCCCAAATTTTTCCCTTTTCGCAAATGTTCATGTTTTAGAATTTTCCAACTCTGTAGCCCCTCAGAAAAAATTTAACGGTTAAAATAATCCTCCCCTTCCTAAAAATCAAATTTATAGCCATAAAATCACTGAAAAATGATAAAAATAGGGGGAGGGGGGGGATTCCTAAAAAACGGTGGGTGATAGGGAAAAATGGGCGTCATTTTCGAATTCAGGAGGTCATTTTATTTTACATAAGAATATGCTGAAATAATGGTGTCAGAGACGATTTTCATGCCGAGCAGTGTTATTAGACTAAACGCAGAAATTATACAACTTCTTACCTAATGTATTTACTTTTCACTATTTGATTTTTTTTTTCCCATCTTGTGGAGTGTAAAATAGATTTCATACGTCATATATTTCAACGAAAATCTTGTCCTGAAGCCAAAAAGACGACCAGTAACAAATTAAACAGAAACCAGCAAGTTTGGGTATCGTATGGTTATGTTTTACCCTGTAAAATAGGCTTGAAATTCGTTGCCGTGGTAGCATGGGTTTATACTCCTTTTTATAATTATCTGTATTCATTTGTATGTGAGTAGCACATATATTTATGGAAATTTAACAATACGACATTCTTTCTTTAACAACGAACATTTTTCAAATTTCTTTTATATATATATATATATATATATGACTAGTTGACCCGCCCGGTGCTGCCCAGGATTACTTTAAAACTTTACGAGTTTTACATGCAAAATTGAAATGAACATATGAAGATGAAAAACACATTTTATCCCGCCAAACTGAATCTCTGAATGTGCGAAGCTACTGTGTTGCTATGCAGAAAAAACTAAACTTTTTCATCTCTACACCGAAAAATAATTTTCTCATTACATACTTAAACTAGTTGGCATAGGTGGACTCTGCTCAGTTCCCCATCATATTTATGTTCTCATACATTTCTAGTGGGAGACATATTATGATCATGTTAAAAGAAATTAATTTGACCAAAGCTTGATACAGTGACAGAATGAAATCCCCGCCTAATAGGCTATCCCCCGTTCACTTCGATATATTATTCTAATCTATTAATTTATTTTATCAGGGTCAATTCTGTTGTTTAGTTTTCACGCTACTATTTCCAATGCAGTAATCCTCAAAATTCATATTTATATGAAAAATTTACAATTTCGCTATGTTGATAAAATAGTAAATTACGAATAATTACGAAATTTTCCTATTAGAATATTTGTATTCAATCATCTTCAAACAAATATCTCAAATGTAATTTTGAAGTTGTCTAATGTATTTATGATCCTCAAAATGGAAGTTTATGCTCAATTTTGCCTTATTCTGCCATTTTAAGTAAATCGTAAATTCAAAATAACTTACGAATTTATTAAATTGGAAAAATCATAGTCTATGATATTCATGGCAGTATCCAAAATAATATTTAAAAAGTTGTTTGACATCTTTACGATGAAAATATCCCTCATGATTGACGTTTATGTGAAATTTTGCTCTATTCTACCATGTTAAGAAATTCGTAAGTTTCCAATAACTTACGAAATTTTTATATTCAAAAATTCATAGTCATTAATATTCATGCCAGTGTTCTAAATAATATTTCAAAAGTAGTCTGACATTTTACGATGAAAATATCTCTGAAAATTGACGTTTATGTGAAATTTTGCCCTATACTGCCATGTTAAGAAATTCGTAAATTTCCAGTAACTTGCGAAATTTTCAAAGTGGCATATTTATAGTTACTGATGTTCATTCCGGCATCAAAACAGATATTTTAAAACTGGTCCGACATTTTTAATGTAAAGTTTCCATTTAATGCACGTTTATGTGAATTTTTGTCCTATTCTCCCATGTTAAGAAAATCGTAAATTTCTAATAACTTACGAAGTTTTTTAATTCGAATGTTGCAAATGAATAGGGTTCTTGCCAGTATCGAAAGTATTATTTTAAAACTGATCTGACCTCTCTGCGATCATCTGTTCGTGAGATATCGTGTAAACAGACTAACAAACTAACGGACTAAAACACTAACGGACTGATATACTGACACACTAACAGACACCCTACAGACAGACACCATACAAATTTTGTCATTTTCGGATTCCTCACACCTGAAAACGTATAAAAAAGTCAAAAACCGAGGTCGAAATTTTTCACTATTACCTAAGTTCCCCATACCTATAGTATGATGGGGAACTAAAACTTGTATTTACCTTAAAATAGAGGCGCATTTTTTATTTGGTTGAGATTCGCAAACATACCGTAAGTGAATGACAGTAAGTACATAAGAATTTGGGAAAAACAGCTCTGAAAACTCCATCTAATGAAGTTTAGAGATCATCACTTTCACATAGTAATTAGACGAATATGTTTTGATCAAAATGCAGTAGCCATAGTGTATATATATATATATATATGATAGATATCTTAATAAACATTACCTTTAATATTTTAGCATTTAATAGATACATGTCAATACCAACACAGCAAAAATAAAACTAATCAAATCTATTCTTCATCAAAGAGTTGGTAAAAGCATACATCCACAAATAGCCAAATAAAGTAATATATATATATATATATATATATATATCTATATATATATATATATATATATATATATAGATATATAGATATATATATATATATATATATATATCTGCATTCGAGTATCTTTATAAAATCACATGGCCAAAAGTTCATAAATATCCAGTGGAGTAATAAAGTCGATAATTTTTTTTTTTTTTTTTTTTTTTTTTTAACGATCCAAGTGAAAATATTCAGTTTTATAAAAGTCATTTTTAAACAAAAATATGAATTTCCTTATATAAAGCCTCTTATTATGACACACACACACATATATAGGGGAGACCCGTGTACCTAGGGCCGCTTTTTTTCAATGCCCAAAAGCAGAGGCCTTGACCTATTTAAAATTATCAAACTGATATGTGCATATCTTTAGGACCAATTACTTCCAATTACGATTAATATAAATACCTAAAACAGTAAATTCCGACAAACAGAAGGTTCTTAAAAAAAACTTCACTAGTGGCCCTAGGTACAACACCCTCATTGTACCTGGGGCCAGACCTCATTGTACCTAGAGCCATTCTCTCAAATTTATATTTCACTTTCTAATTAATAGAAAATAAGCATATAAACATATATTTTATATAAAAAAAAAATATATCAAGTAATATATTTATTTATCATATAATAGGTATCATGTTGTTGCCTTAATTTGAAACACTAATTTTTTCATTCTTTTTTTCTCTTTGGGATATTCTAACAGAACGTTTTTTTTTTTTTTTTTTTTTTTTTTTTTTTTTTCTGGGTCTCTTGGATTTCTAGATCTCTCTGGTTTTCGGTCACATCTTTTCTTTGATGTGGGAGTTTTCCTTTGGGTAAAGATTCTGCTTAGGTTCGTACCTGTTAAAGCATGACACACGAAAAGATGTTAGATGCTGAAGGTTTCGAAATTTCAACAGGACACTAAACAGAGACATCCAGTTCTATCATTGTTGGTTCACTTTCTTCCTGGAAAATCTTTCTTTTTTAATTTATGGAGGGATTTTGTCTTTCAGTCACATTCGAACGTAAATATTCATCCTCAGTGAATGTGTTTTGATTCATTGGCCATATGCCGGATACACGAAAGCCTGACAGAGTTGCCATCTTTTATAATTTATTCCGGAGCAATTTTAGCCCCGCCTTGTTTTCGCACCAGAAATTTTATAGAATTTTTTTTTAATATGTGACAATGGTTAAATAAGGGGGAAATCATTCTTTAAAATTTCCGGTGTCAGAAAAGGGCGGGGCTAACAATGCTCCGGAGTAAATTATAAAAGTTAGCAACTCTGGCCTGATAGAATGTTTACAGGCGGATAGGATTTGCCAACATTTTCAGCAACGTCATATATAGTGATTGGTTTACCAGAGTTTTCCAGCATCTATTTATTATAGGCTATACTGTGTTTCTTAATACTTTTATAACCGCTGACGTAGATTCAAGTCATTTGAAAATATGAAACTCCAGCAGTGGGCGTTTCTTTTGCAATTTGTATATTATTTGTTTCTAAAAAATATACACAATATTCATATTTGTACAATCAGTATACTATGGATGCAAATACTTTGATTAGAGAGAGTATGATTATAATGCATATCTATTTGTAATATAAATGTGAATACGGAAAATTTTGTTTTGAAAAATTGTAACTTATGAGAAAAACGCCTACAGTCGGATCTTACTTTCAAAAAGATAAAAACATGCGGCTGTGAAAGTGTTAAAAGGTCCAAACATACTGGCCCTAGGTACAAGACAGCTATGTGGCCCTAAGTACAAGTTTTGGTAACTTCATTCAAAATGCCTTTCACTAAAAAATCCACATGCAGAGTGGACTAATTAAATATCTCCTTTATTACTCAATACAACAAGCACCATTATGCACTAAAAATGAAAGAAAAATATTTGATTTTCCTTTGTAAAATAGCGAAAGAGATGAGCTGCAAAATTTTACTTCAAACCATGTAAATTCGTTTTTTACATGTAACTTGTCAAAACTTTCTCCTCAAATGTTCAAAAGTAGTTGTAAAAGTAGCAATTGGTGTTGTTATTCGTCCAACTGAGTATTAAAACTTAAAATTAAATATCATTCAAATAAAGTGGTGTGGCCCTAGGTACACGGGTCTCCCCTATATATATTTGAAAGTCTATTTTAGCAGATATTTTTGTTTATTTTCTTGGGGGCACCTCCCCGAAATAAATGCTAAGAACACCTCTGGTTCCTAAAGTACTTGGCACCAGCTATGTGAAGGAGTTTTTCCAGTTCAGGTATAGTAATTTTCAATTAGACTGTTCGGAATATATTTCATACATGGCCATATTTCCGAATAAGTGAAAATTTCCTTTTTCTTGCGTTGTTGGCCGCCAGACATTTGATTTATATCTCTTCAATTGAAATAACCAAGATTCTATCCTGAGGTGTTAAAAGATCAATATCCAGAAATCAATAATGATTGACACAAAAATGTGCACACAGTTTTTTTTTATTGATTTTCTACATAAATTAAGAAGGAAAGGTTCCCTAACGGATAAATTTTTGAGAACTACATCCGTAGATGTTCTAAGCAGGAGTGATCAGAGAAGAAGAGTGATAAAGTTCCAGCCAAATTCAAATTATCATTACACATTGGCATTTAATGTCTTCGCCAGCAAGAACACATATTTTTTTATTTATTTATTATTATTATTATTATTATTTTTTTTTTTTTTGAATGATACGTTATACTTTAATCAAGCTAATAGTTTTGAATACACAGAGCAATATTACCCCATATGGTAACCCTTAAATTCCGCGAAACTTTCGTATGAGAAATGAGAAACCACAACGGACAGATGCATAAAATATAGCTATAATTTCTTTCTGTTCAAGGATATACATGACCAACTGAATGAAAATACGTTAGCAAATTAAACTATAATTTAGGAGAAACATAAATTAAATAAGCCATTTGTTATTCTTTATGAGACAAAATGATTATGAGATTTCGCTAGCAGAGTAATTATCTTTTACATTTATCTTTTTAATTTTATTGATGGAGAAAGAATTCGGCGGTTACTACCGATTAATATTGAATACACGAGTAAATTATTATATAAAACTTTAAAGTAGATTTGAATTAAAATTAAATAAAAATATTAAAAATAGGGTACATGACACTTTGTTCCCGCCGTTTTGATCCTGCCACTTTGGTCCCGAGGACATTTTCGTTCCGCCGTTTTGGTCTCGCCATTTTCGTCCCGTTGTTTTGGTCCTGCCATTTTGGTCCCGCTGTTTTGGTTTCGATATCAGGGATAATAAAAGTATTACAGAAAAAAAAAAAAGTTCTTCTTTCATATTTCGAATTCTTGTCATTTTACTGGAAAAAATGGGGGTAGGAAAAGTCAATTTATTATTATTATTACTATTATTAGTTTGTAACTGAAAGTTTTAGAAAGGAATAGACTGAAAAAATGTTTAAAATTTGGAGATTTAGATTTTTTTCTTTGTACTATGAAAGGAAAAGGGCAGCAGATATATGTGAAAACTTCGGGCAAAAGAGAATTTAGACGAATATTTACTATTGAAGGACTAAATATGTAAAATATTTGTTGAAAATAATATAAGTAAGGGACACATGGAACCGAAAATGTATTATCTTGGTTCGAATTTTAAATGATAAAGAGTATTAGTTATCAGCGAAGATCTAAACATTTTTAACCTATCTAAGTCCCCTAAATTTCAGTTTAAATATATAAAAGAATGTTTTTAATATAAAGCATTGTAATGCGGCTCTTAATCATCTCATTCAAATTTAGAGCGTTTGAACACAAAATTTGCATGAAATCGATGCTTTATCCAAGCATCCTCCTAAAGTTACAGTTTAATAATAAAAGAAGATACTATGAACCTAAATAATGATCTCGGGATTTAATTTGTACAGATCTGCTAAACTTGAGCGGGTAAATATATTATTTGAACTTATTTTGATGTTTTCACTAAGTTCTCTACATTTTAGTGTAAAAAATATGCGTAAAGTCCTACAAATTAAAAGGAAAATATGTCGAGTAATAGTCATGCTTAAAAAGTTTTCTGTCTTGTTAATTCTATACAGCCATTTATGTTAATTTTTAGCTCTTTTATTAAATCCGATGACATGTTAACAATGTAGTGTTTTAAAATCATTTTAAATATTTACTGGTTAAAGTTTTGTAGGACGTGTGAATTTATTTAGTATTAAAGCTTATTATGTTTAGATAAATACAGATGCGGGGTCCATAAGCATAACTTATGTTATAATTAAGCGCATTCTGAGACTAATGTGTTACATCTGTTGCAATTTTATACAGTTACATTTTATTTCCAGTAAAATTTCTGGAGACTTGTATAAAATGAGAACAATCCCTTAATGAGAATATTTTATACCATTCAAAATTCAATTAATACCCGAAATATTTTCTTTTTAATTTGTAGAACTTTGAATAATTTTATGTCGCTGCAATTCAATCATAAGAGAAAATATTTAACTTTCTTTTTCTTAGTGTTACGTAGCGTTATTGCAATATATGTGTTTTGTATAATTTCTTGTACTTCTTCTTCTTCTTCTTCTTCTTCTTCTTTTTTTTTTTTTTTTTTAAGTTTTTTTTGTTAATTTTTAGCTTTGATGAAAAAATTTTTCAAAGGAAGAAAAAGTTTGTAGACTGCACTACGTGCAGGTAGTTGGCGCAGCAATCCTTTTAGGTTTTTATTTCTTTCAGAAATTTTACAATGGTATATTATAGGTATTCATGATTACATCAATATAAAATACAAATAGAAATGATATAATTTATCAATTAATACAATATTGAAAACAAAAGTAGTAATTAAAAATCTGAATTAAAAAAAAAAGAGCCTTTCTATATTTTATGAGGAAATTCTGTGCAATTCCACGCAAGGACTTTTTAATTGTTTTGCTATTTTCCCTATTCCGAAAATTAGTTACGATTTTCAAAATTGTTTCGTCACATTTAAGATATTTTTTCATTTTTTCAGGGGCTGTTTCTACAATTAAAATGTCACAAGCTTGTGCTTAGTCTTTGGGGGCAGGTCAATAACTGGTTCTTTGAAAGAAATAGCATTATGTCACTAAAATCAAATTATATTTCAAATTCTAAGATTTCTTTCTTTCTTTTTCCTTAAAAAAATCTATATGTTTTATTATTTTTAAGTCAATTCAAACTTTATCAATAAATATATTTAAATGAGGAAGGATTTCTAATAAGAAAGTGCTATATTGTTATTACTAATAATACCTTTAAAAGCATAACAATTTTTTGTTTACCAGTATGATATTCCTTGATTAAAGATATTCTGAGAGCCCTTCATTTCTCCCATATCAAAAAACATATCATAAATACATATCATAAAAACATATCAAACATATTGAAAAAAAAAAAAAAAAAAAAAAAAAAAAAGCGGGACTAAAATAGCCAATGACCAAAATTTCCTCAAGACCAAAATGGCAGGACCAAAAGTAGTGGGACTAAAACGATGGGACCAAATTGTCCTACTTCGGAATTTGATACAAATCCGTACAAAATGTGTTATACATTTGACATATTCGCGTGACCATCATCTTGGGGGAAAAAAAAAAAAAAAAAAAAAAAAGCAGATCGAGTTGGTTAAAGAACGTGGTTGAGAAGACCTTGATATTGGCTATGTTCATACTGAGTTTCGTGCTAATAATTAGTTTATAATTTTTTTTTTTTTTTTTTTTTTTTTTTTTAATATGAAATTTTTAAATGGCCGCTGCTTTAACAAGATGAACAAAATCGCGGACCAAATTCTTTAAAAACTTGATTGATACTTTGATATAAAGTATATAATGTTAAATTTCAAGCAAATTGGTTCAGAAATACGTTTTCTATAAGAGTCTGAAATTTTTAAATGGCCGCCATTTTAAAACAAGATGGCGGATGAATTTGGATAGAAAGCTCATTCAAGATATTTATAAATTAAATCCACTGTCCAATTTTAGTTCGCATTGATTTAACTTAACATTTCGGAAGTTATCATGATGACATATATATATATATATATACATATATTAGGTCGTTGCAAAAGTTCGTGCGGACGTGGATCATTTTATTGCCTTCAAAGACGAGAGCTTCTATCACCGTGATATACATTTGTTACCCGAAAAATGGGCAAAGGTTGTAGAAAGTAATGGAGAGTATTTTGATTAAAAATTGTCATTTGATTTGATGTATTTTTATGAAATGAAGCAAAAAAAAACCGCACGAACTTTTGCAACGACCTAATATATATAAACGAAGTGATTGCAATAGGTCGATTTCTAAAGAAATTAACATAAAAAGAAATTCAGTTCTTTACATTAATAAATATTTTAAGACATGTGCGTTTGAAATAGGTAATATTTATTTTGCCTATTTTCCTTAGCTTAATATTAATAAATTGCGAATTTTATTTAAATTTCGAAATCTATCGCTTAAAGGCTATTCATTATCCAATTAGTCGAGCTGTTTGCGTAAACTTTTCTCCAACCACAGATAAACTTTATTCTAATCTCCCATGGAATTGCTTTATGCGAAACAGTGTTCCTTGAAACTGCTCCTAAAACCCATCAAAATCAATTGCTCGACAATGCAGACTTCATTAATTGAAGCGAGAATTCTTGTAGCGTCACATATTAAGTATTTATTGAATTAGAAGATATTAGCATTGGAAACGTCACGTTCTTAATTCAAATGATAATGTATTATTAGAGCTTTTAAACAGCTCGCTTTTTAATAGCACCTTACAATATTCAAATATTATAATAATAATAAAATATATAAATATTTGAGCTTATTACTTTTTTATTTCTCTTACCATAAGGTAGAGAAAGTATTGTTTTTTTACTTTCTCTTACCATAATGTAGAGAAAGTATTGTTTTTGGGTCAAATTTTCGAACGCGAGATTTTGTTATATTTACACGTTTTGAGGTCCCCTGAATACGAAAACCATGTTTTTAGCAAATGGTCTGTGTGTATGTCTGTGTGCCTGTGTGTATGTCTGTGTGTCTGTGTGTGTGTCTGTCCGTTATCAGCATATCTCAAGAACAAATAGTAGCAGACATTCCAAATTTGGTATTCTAAATGTGTATCATATATAGATGCTACAGTAAGCTTTTCGTTAAGATCAAGCAAATGGTTCGTGTACAGGGACAATCAAGAAAATTCTAATACATTACGTCTATGGGGGAAATTGTAGGTAAGTAGAGTTTAACGTCTATAGACTGCACTAAACCAAATGAAACGAATATATATATTTTGTAATAGAGATAGTCAACTGGGAAAAAAAATTTGTGTATGTAGGAGCCTCGCCTCCCCCCCCCCCCTGGGGGGAAGTCCCCCCCTCGAGGGGAGTAAATTTTCATGATGGGTATCTTTCAAAAGAGCTCGCCAATACCTTTAAAACGAATGGCTGAACCATCGATCTGCGATACTTTAAAACAAAGTTATCGATTTTTTTTTTTACTTTTAACGAAAAAAAAAAAACTTAGATTTTTTTTTTTTTTTTTTAATATTGAGAATAAAATGGACTTTTTTTTGGATATTTAGTGTTATACTACTTCTCTAATATGGAAATCGTCTGCATTATCATAAAAGATAATTTTTTTAAATAATAATTTTAATAAATTATTTTTTAAAAACAGAATTAAGTCTGCATTATCATAAAAGATAATTTTTTTTAAATAATAATTTCAATAAATTATTTTTTAAAAACAGAATTATTTTTTAATAACCGAATTAAATTTTATATAAATCTAGGTGCATTAATGAAACGGGGGGTTGAGGGGGGCGGTAGCCCCCTCATAAAGAATTAATTATCATATAAAACTCTTCCGAAGCCTAAATTGAATTGTTTAACATAGGTTTACGTAACATCGTTATCTTACCTCTTGATCTCCAACCTGTATTTATAGTATTAAATTTCAGGGTAAGAGAAAGTCGTGTGAGTGACACACCAGATTATTGTATATACGAAAAGAAGGAACGTATTTATTACGCATGAGCATTCGACTTCCGATTTTTGACAATTTTATACGTTTTCAGAGTTCCTGGACGCTTTCTGGTCATTTTTGGAATGATTCTGTCTCTCTGTATTCGTGTGACAAAAGATTTATGGCAGATAATAGCAGGAGACTTGGCGTTGGAATATTAAAACAGGAATAAACTACTACGTCAGAAACGCCAAAGAAAAATTATTGAGGTGCATACAGCTGTTTCGGTAGCCTAAAGCGTACCGTCTTCAGTGCAAAAAGAATTCTGAATCTGATCCCTCTCCTATATATACGAGCACTTCTCCAGATTCAGAATTCTTTTTGCACTGTAGACGGTACGCTTAAGGCTACCGAAACAGCTGTATGCATCTGAAATATTTTTGTTTGGCGTTTCTAACGTAGTAGTTTACTCCTGATTTATGGCAGTTTTAAATCAAGAACTAAAGCACAAAATTTATATGTAGTTGCTCCTTGTCATAAATTGGTGTCTATCAACTTTACGTGTCTAACAGGTGGCATTGCTACGCTGGAATTACTCCCATTTACAGGAAGACCATATCTCAACATCTATAGTGCATAGCACAAGAAGGAATATGTAAAAATACCATTATGAAAAACTATGTTGATTCAATTTTTGGTGCATACTGGCTGATCAGTGGCTTTGTTTTGTTACAAAATTCTCCATTGTGAAAAGGCTAGATCTCAGCTTTTGTAGCGCATGAACCCCAGTAATAGTCCAGTCAAAATAGGTAAAAAAAAAAAAAAAAAAAAAAAAAACGTGTAGTTTTGAAATTTTGCATGCTCATAGCCGAGAGGGTCCTGAACAACATACTAAAACTCCCCGCCCGTGGTGGGTGAGCGGGAGGCAGGGGGATTTTAAGGGGGCACTTTTCCGTTTTTATTAAATATCTTAAAATCTATCGCATTTAGAGAAAAAATGTCAATTACAAAATTAATCTACGTACAATTTCCTACAAAAATGTGCATTACATTTTGTTTGTATGATCAATAGTTTAGAAGATATAGGGGGATGAAATAACACATTTTCTTGAAAAATTCTTTTTTGCAATAGTAAAATCAACTGAAGCGTGCAATTAAAAGGGTTCTTGTCAAATATTTTCTAATGTACAAAATAAATATATACATAGGGAATATTCAAGGATAATACTGCATGTTTTGTAAGTTTTAAGGCTAGTAGGCGCAAGTGGCGGTTTGAGTAAAAATCCAGATAACGAAGACCCAAAACCGATCAACATGAAAAAAAAATATATCGTTTAGCTTTGAAATTGAGCACAGTTTTAAAGTTAAATGTCCCGAACAACATAGTAAAAGTGCCCAACCATGGGGGGTGAGCAGGGGGAAGGGGGCATTTAAAGGGGGCACATTTCAGCTTTTATTACGCATATTGAAAACTATCGTATTTAGAGAAAAAATTTCAATTACAAAGTGAAACTACGTAAAATTTCCCATGAAAATGCCTATTGCATTTGTTAGTATGATCAATAGTTAAGAAAATATAAAGGTTGCTTTTTATCTTACGGATATCTTACAGAAAAGTGGAGTTTTTCGATTTGTATTTTGACTTCCACTCTTTAAACTTGGCGCATTGCGCGCTCACATGCACATGCACATATTGATATTTATTTGTATGAGTAGAAAATATTTAACCCGAATCCTTCTAATTACGAACTATAGTTTATGTTACTATTGTAAATAACATAAAAAATTAAATAAAAAAAAATAAATAAATAAAATAAAAAAAAAATGGTTTGCCTATAAAACGAGTAGTTATGATTTCAAAGATTGATTTTATATGACAATTTTTCATTTTTGTATGTTGACATAGATTTAGAATATTTCCTTTGCAGTGTTTTAAATTTCTGAAAGTTAATTATTTTTAATAATGAAAAAGTTTTTTTATGAATCAAAAGCATTTCTCTTGCACTGCCTGAAATGACTCCCCAGAAGAAAAAAAAAATGTTAAAATGAAATGACTACAAGTATAAAGACAAACAAAGGCTTCAAATTTATAACACTCCTCTTTTAAGTCAGGGATTAAAAAGCAATTTTACCTAAACCACAACTTGTGCCTACTAACCTTAAAATTATTTAAAATGTACAAAACATGCTGAATTATCCTTACATATACCCTATGCATATATTTATTTTGTGCATTAGAAAATATTTAACCAGAACCCTTTTAATTACACATTTTAGTGTATTTTACTATTGCAAAAAAGAATTTTTCAAGAAAATGTGTTATTTCGTTCCCCTATATCTTCTAAATTATTGATCATACAAACAAAATGGAGTGTGCATTTTTGTAGGAAATTTCACGTAGATTAATTTTGTAATTGACATTTTTTCTCTAAATGCGATAGTTTTCAATATACGTAATAAAAGCTAAAATGTGCCCACTTTAAATGCCCCCCTGCCCCCCGCTCACCCCCATGGTTGGGGACTTTTAGTATGTTGTTCGGGACACTTAACTTTATAACTGTGCTCAATTTCAAAGCTACACGATTTTTTTTTATGTTCATCAGTTTGGGTCTTCGTTATCTGGATTTTAACCTAAACCACCACTTGCGTCTACTAACCTTAAAATTATTTAAAATGTACAAAACATGCTGTATTATCCTTACATATTCCCTATGTATATATTTGTTTTGTACATTAGAAAATATTTGACAAGAACCCTTTTAATTGCACGCTTCAGTTGATTTTACTATTGCAAAAAAGAATTTTTCAAGAAAATGTGTTATTTCACCCCCCTATATCTTCTAAACTATTGATCAAACATACAAAATGTAACATACATTTTTGTAGGAAATTTTACGTAGATTAATTTTGTAATTGACATTTTGTCTCTAAATGTGATAGTTTTTAAGATATTTAGTAAAAACTGAAAAGTGCCCCCCTTAAATGCCCCCTGCCCCGCGCTCACCCACCACGGGCGGGGACTTTTAGTATGTTGTTCAGGACCCTCTCGGCTATGAGTATGCAAAATTTCAAAACTACACGATTTTTTTTTTTTTTTTTTTTTTTTTAATGTTGATCGGTTTTGGGTCTTTGTTATCTGGATTTTTACTCAAACCGCCACTTGCGCTTACTAGGACTGGGCTATTGATGTAAAATAAAATATCGATTTAACGCTAATATCGTTTATCCGATTTAAAAATTTCATCTTCCGTAAAATATCGATGCAGAAACATCAAAGCACGGGAAAATCTGATTCCAGACTAAACCGATTCTATGCTGGAATAATGCCAGATTAAACCGATTCTATGCTGGAATAATGCCAGATAGCTATTCATATTCATTCAACGGGATAACGATTTAGTCAAGCATGCGCACTCATAGACAATTAAATCATAAAAATCTTGACTGAATGAAACCGCAAAAATCAAGCGAATAGTATTCATTCGAAATGCCGTTTCGATTTAGTGTTACGCAGGCGCACTGGGAAAAAAAGAATATCGGTTTAAAAGATGCATTTTTTCGATGAGCCATGATTGCGGTTTTAACGCATGTGCAGAAGCAAAATGAAAACCGATTCTGATTTCTGATACATACAAGCATTCCGGGTAGATGAAATGGGATTATTCATTCATTCAAAATTCGTTTGATTACAAGAGATTTATTTTGTCAATATTAGTATTTTCTTCTGCTATTTTTTGTTATATTTTTTGCCAGTTCCTATAATTTATAAATAAGAAATCCCAGTTTATGTCTATTAGATAAGTGAATTAACTATTCTTTATTAATATTTTATGTAATTAATAATATTTCTTCATTAAATTCATTAATATTAGTACAGAATACGACATTGTCATATTGTCAAAAATAAATTAATTCAAACAACGGCGTTATTTTAGATATGATTATTTTAATATATAATTTTTATTTATTTGGAAGGTATGCATATTTAAAGGGTATACGTACTAGAAGGTATGGGTATTTCGAACAGTATGAGTATTTAAAAATAATTTTAAATGCTGTGAAAATTGATTTTTTTTTTTTCCCTCTTCAAATGCACCAAATTGTTCTTTCTATCAAATTTATTTCCCTATACTGAGTTAGCTATTTAAGTCTTTTTGTCTTTTGTAATATTTCATGTAATTTAATCTAAAATAAATAAAAAATTTAAAATTTCAATAAAAAAAAAGTAAATCTCGTAAACTTTTTAAAAAGAATTATATTTTAGAAAATTTTAATTAAGAATTATATTTATTAGGAGATTCAAGGTACTAGAAATTTAATAACATGTGTGAAGCGCTTCTCTTAATTAGCAATTTTCTGCTGATACTTGCAATTTTGCAATTTATTCGCATGTAAGTGGGGCATATAAATATTTTGGTGCATTACAAAATAGTACGAAATAGTAAAATTCTGAATTTATCAATTAGTTAAAATAATAATAATAAATTTGGGTGTTTTAAATGTTCTGAATGTTACTCATGAAATGTCACGTCACGAGTCCATATAATATAATTTGTGATAAAACAAAACTGCGCTATATTAATTATACTGATGTATAAATTTTGAACTGTGGAAAATAATGAATAATTTTATAATAATTAGTGTTAAAGCATTATATCTTTATCAGAAGGCTGTTTCTTAGACGGACTAAGAACATGATTTGACAAGAATTTATTTTACAGAGCAGTATTAAGTGTACATTTTTTATATAGAAAATATTGCTAGCGCTCGAATAATTTTATATCCGACTATATATGGAGTAATGTTATAAGCAATACCATTACATGGCTCAACCTCATTTTTAAGTTTTCTACTTCCTGCGATTGAATTTAAGTTGCACCAAAATTGGAGCTACCATACATCCACTCACAAGGGAAGTATAAATCCGTAAAATTCCCATTGAAACCAAACCAAGATTAAATTAAAAGAGAGGTTGGAAACATAGGCTAAATGGCAAATTTTGAGCAACAATTCACTTATGGGTTAAGATAAGACCCTAGAAAATTTAATCCCTTTTATGAAAATCAACGAAATATAATAAGTGGGTAAAAAAGCGTGGCACAGTGTCAGAGTGTTTGACTTGAGACAAGAAGATCTTCAGTTCAATCCCCGTCTCGGCAAATTTTGATTTTTCTTTTTTTTTTTTTTTTTTTCATAATACTAATATTTGGTTTATCTAAAATTAACAAATGATGGTAAAAAGTTAAACCATGAGGTGGTTGCAGCTACTTCAGTACCAAGTTTTGGTTCAAACTAACTCCAAACTTTTTATATTGTAACGCTGTACTCTACTGAGACATTAAACCCAACAAACTAACTATAAACCGTCTCGACATTCTAAAGAAAACTGCTAAAAGTCCTTACGTGTAGGGATTATACCCTACAATTGGTAACGCTGCATTAAATCGATATATCCTTATATCGGTATTTTAGACGAACGATATATCGATTTAAGAAATGTCAACATCGCCCAGCACTAGCGCCTATTAGCCTTAAAACTACTTAAAACTTACAAAACATGCTGTATTATCCTTGAATATTCCCTATGTATATATTTATTTTGTACATTAGAAAATATTTGACAAGAACCCTTTTAATTGCACACTTCAGTTGATTTTACTATTGCAAAAGAAGAATTATTCAAGAAAATGTGTTATTTTATCCCCCTATATCTTCTAAACTATTGATCATACAAATAAAATGTAATATGCATTTTGTAGGAAATTTCACGTAGATTAATTTTGTAATTGACGTTTTTTCTCTAAATGTGATAGTTTTTAAGATATTTAATAAAAACTGAAAAGTGTCCCCCTTAAATGCCTCCCCTGCCCCCCACTCACCCACCACGGGCGAAGACTTTTAGTATGTTGTTCAGGACCCTCTCAGCTATGAGTATGCAAAATTTCAAAACTACACGATTTTTTTTTCCTATTCGTCAAATTTTGGCCTTCGTTGCCTGGACTATAAAACAGACCAGCATCGGCATGTATTGGAGTTCGTCGGACCGGTCAATATCGGAGTGCATCGAACCGGCCATTACGTTATATGTTGGTTAAATCTTCGTATATTATACACGGCGCTGTTATGTTAGAAGTTAGAAAAACTGGAATATATTAAGAGACTGGACATTAGCACGCGGCTTTTCTACGAAATCCGCCATGTAAATGCTAGTTGCTGTATTGCGTGCTATTACGTTGAGCAAGATTTCTTATAATTCTGTGTCGTAATTGCAGCAGAATTTACTATGAATTACACTAGTGGATCTGCAGATCAGGAGCCTCAACGTCCTATTTGCATCATGCATTATTCAACACATCGTTTTTTTTTTTTTATTCCTTATTATATAATACATATATATTGATTCGATTGATTTGCTACATAAACAGAAACGTACCTGTACACGAACTACAGATGTAATAAACACCTAAAATTATACACTAATTCCGTTGGGCTCATGAATATGTGTACCAAATTGCAAGTCAATAGCATGATTTTTGAGGCCGCTATCGCGCGACATACAGATTCTTCCCATAGGCCGTAATGATAAGAAAGAATTTGGCGTGTCCCTGTAGACGAACTACAAATGGAATACACACCCAAAACTATACAGCTGATTCCGTGGGGTTCATGAACATGAGTACCAAATTTCAAGTCAATAGCTTGATTTTTGCGGCCGTTATCACGCGACAGACAAACGAACAAACACACAGACGGAACCCAAAACCGTTTTGAGTCTCAACAGAGGGCCTTCACTGATGTTTCGGCAGCTAGTGGATCTGCAGATCAGGAGCCTCAACATGCTATTTGCATCATACATTATTCAACAGGTCATTTTTATTTATTCCTTATTATATAATGTATATGTTGATTCGATTGACTTACTACATAAACAGATACGTTCCTGAGGGAGGCTACCGCCCCCCTCAACCCCCCCCCCCCCGCTGTATCTCTCTTTCTATACCTATCTGTATATTATACACATATATATATATGTGTGTGTATTCATAATAATTGACAGTCTTGTATTATTTCCCTGAAATTTATAAATATTTGTACCGAATTTCATGCAAAAAGATTGCATAGCATATCGGAATTATTTTGTCTAACCCTGTAAACAATTACCAATTCTATTTCAACACTCTTCGACCGAAAAATATGCTTTTGCAATTCCAGTAAAGTTCCATTATATTTAATGGGGGTGTAACCATGTTAAAATACGCTTTTAAAAAATACCGACTACACTCTCAGAAATGGATACGAAAATTTCACGAAAATTTCTTCATTTTTGACGAAAGTGTTTCTAGGGATATGCTCCGAGCGAACATTTCGTCAAATTGATGAAATTTGTTTCTTTATCTGTTTGAGAATACGAATTTCGTCAAAAAAAAAATATATATATTTTCTCCTTCTTATTTCGTCAAATTGAGAAAATTACTTTCGTCACTTGTTTGAACATACGAATTTCGTCAAAAGTAAAGATACATTTTTTCATCCTAGTTTTGTGATACAGAATAAAATACAAATTATAGAATTATAAAATTACTTGCAAGTTCGTTGCTTTAGGCATTAAATCCTGATTATATTTAAGGAAAATATAAATAAAACAGAGCACACAAATAAAAATCCTTTGGACATTTATTTGACAGCTTTGAGACCTATAGTTACAATGATTTTTGTTTCAATTGATCCATATTTTTACAGAAATTCACAGAAGAAAGAGCACACAATATTTTGTAGACATAGGACATCACAAACATCCATGCCCGCACCTCGATTCGAACCCGGGACGTGGGAATCCAGAAGGCAGCGCCATACCGACCGAACCACCAGGCAGGCAAAAAAAATTCATTGTAACGTAAAGTCGAAACAACACAGGAAAAAAACCAATATGGCGGTAATGAAAGCTAGCACATGCTTGTGAGTAAACAGCTTCGTCAAATATTAGTTCACGTTTCCTCAAAAATCACGTGATCGCTTGACGAAATGGTTGTCAAAAACAACGAAGTTAAGCCCGAGGATGTCTGAATCCTCAAAATTGAGTATATTATTTCTGAGAGTGTATAAACCGTAACAGTACGAAATTCTTTTATGTATCCCGGAAAAGTAGCCACAGTTATTACATTCGGCAATAATAAGAATACACCTAATTAAGTATAACTTATTCATTTTTCAGACTAATTTGACATCATTGGAATGATTACAGTACGTCATCGGAATTATGTATGGTCCCATAAATAAATTATTTAGTCTATACATATCTTTTTTAAGAGTAAACATGCTTTTAAGCATCTTTATAATGTATGTTAATTCTATTCTTTTCAATGGAGCACATTAACACATTAAGCACATTAACATCCGCTTAAATAAAAAATTGTCCATAGGCTCTGATGTTACGAAATTCTTTTCTGTGTCCCTGTAAACGAACCAAAAACATTGTATGCAGCAGTAAAAACTATTCAGCTTATTCTGCGTTTTTCATTAATAATTATTCCAAATTTAATATAGTTTGGATGATTACGTGACATTGTCAGAAAACTTTTGTAAGGTCCTGTATATTAATTAGAAAGCCTATGAGCACATATTTTCTTCAAACAACATAAGTTTAAGCATCTTACTCACGTACGCTAATTTCATTTTGTTGATTGCAAAGTAATGATGTTAAAATGCGTTTAAAAGAAATTCACTCCATACGCCGTAATATTAAGAATTTTGGCGTGTCCCTGTACACAGTTTATAAACAATATAGCCATAAAAAATTATGCAGCTATTTCTATGCAAAGCTTGAACGTGTGTGTCAATTTGCATGTCAATCGAA
This sequence comes from Salticus scenicus, assembly GCA_963930645.1. Lineage (NCBI taxonomy): Eukaryota > Metazoa > Arthropoda > Arachnida > Araneae > Salticidae > Salticus > Salticus scenicus. Next base: position 248,140,333 of record OZ005654.1, read on the forward strand.
GGATTTTTGCAAATTCTTCCCATAGGCCGTAATGATAAGAAACACTTTGGCGTGTCCCTGTACACGAACGACATATGGAATACACATCTAACGCTATACAGCTATTTCTGTTGAGTTCATGAACATGCATACCAAACTGCAAGTGAATAGCGTGATTTGTGCGGCTGCTAACGCGGTACATACAAATTCTTCCCATAGGCCGTAATGATAAGAAAAACTTTGGCGTGTCCCTTTATACGAACTACAAATGGAATGCACACCCAAAACTATTCAGCTGATTTTGTGGGAATCATGAACATGTGTACCAAATTTCAATTCAACAGCTTGATTTTTGCGGCCGCTATCGCGTGACAGACAGACGGAACCCAAAACCGTTTTGAGTCTCAACAGAGGACCTCCACTGACATTTCAGCAATTACATTATCAACAGTTAAATTTCTTTTGTTTTAAAAACACAAAATGCTTTAATTATTGCACCAAACTTGGCATGTGGGATGGATTTCATCTAAAAATATGTTGAATCAATTTGATTGCATATGGGCCGATAGGTGGCAATGCTATGCTAAGAAAAGCAAAATGTTAATATTATGATATATAAATGCACCAAACTTGGTATGTAAGATGTGTACTATGTAAAATTATATTGATTAAATCTGGATGCATATTGGACGACAGGTCGCGCTGCTATGCTGCAATATTTTCTATTTACGGGAAGTATATATCTCAAATTATGTACTATTAAAAGAACCAATCTTATTATATCAGAGATATATAATTAAAAATTATGCTGATTGAATTTGGGTGCATATCATCCAAAAAGTGGTGCTGCTGTTATTTTTTATCTTATTAACATTTTATATAAGAAATTTGTTGCAATTTTAATCAATAGCTGCTGAAACGTAACCATTTGGAATATCGCAGAAAGTAATAGCAGCATCAGTAATCGGACGATGTTTACCCAAATTGAATGAGTTTACTTTTTCATAATATATATATCTCATGAAATTCGTGCATTTATATAATATAGAAGCTGAGATATAGCCTTTTCGGAAACGGAATAAATTTCAGCATAGCAGTGCTACCTCTCGTCTGATATGCACCTAAATTGAATCAGCATACTTTTATATATTATCCATCTCACATACAATGTTTGGTGCATTTATACATAATAGAAGCTGAGACATTGGCTTCCTGTAAACGAAATTCAATTGCAGCATAGCAGCGCCACCTGTCTATAGATATGCACTTAAAATGAACAAGCAAAGCTTTAATTAATATATATTTCCCATACTAAGTTTGGTACATTATAGAAGCTGAGCTATAGCTTTTTCTTAAGTTGGAGAAATAACAGCGTCACAGTACCACCTGTTGGGTGATATATTATAAAAGCTAATCGGTACTAATGTGATTCAAGAGCAAATATCAGGTTTAGGTAACGTCTGTCCATTGGATTTCGAGATAGAGCGTCCACAATATCTTGCTAACACACACAGACACACATTTTCTAAAAATAGTTGAATCGTGTTCAGGACATCTCAAAACGTTTAAGTTCATCGAGAGCAGAAATAAAAATGTTATTGAACGAGGCCCAAAACTATGAATTTTCATATTCAACTCATTTGATTTGTAGGGAAAAAGCAGATTTTTTATAAAAACAACAGCGACAAGATTAAAATTGAAGTAACATCAACATCAATCATAAATTTTAAATTTTAGTTTATGCGAAAAAAGCACTAAATTCATAATTTTGTAAAATTTTGATGTGATGCTCAAATTTCTTTTCTATAAAGTGCCAAACCAGAAATCTAAAAACTTAAGAATGGCTACAAAAATACATCAAAATTAAATATTTAAATTGTTAAATCCGCAATTTCTAACTTAGAAACTTGATTTTCACAGCGTTTAATCAAGGCAAAAGGATAAACACATTTACAAATTTTTGAAAAAAATCGGAGGAATTATACGTTATACGGCGTACTTATTTCTATGACAATAACTTTAAGAATTAAATGTAATTATATCTTGTTCCAGACATTCCAGACAAGCGACTGCTACAGTGAGTTGTAAGACCGACTGCAAACAACAGCATGACCCACTTTAAAAAATTATTAAATTATTGTAAAATCTGCAATTTTTGATTAAGAAACATTATTTTTACAACGTTTGCTAAGATCATATCTGTACTGATAAGTATAAATGATTTAAGTCCAAAAATGTCGATTTTGAGTTAAGTACATAGTCAGACTCAGAAAAAAATTCTCCATCGATTGGTATAAAGGATTTAAATCCATGTCATTTAGTCTTTGAGAAAATCCATTGGTAAAAAAAGATTCAAGTCAGAAATTTAGCATTAATCTTTGGTATAAAATAAAATTCGATTTTTTCCCTTTATTAAATGAAGGTTGACAATCATTGAATGGTATAGAGGGTATAAATCAACATAATCCCTTTTTCCTAATCGATTCTTCCGATTAGTTTTTAGTTAGTTTAACTTTATTTTTCGTCTCCTGAAAAATCAAGAATATGGACTTAAATCCTTTGTACTTATCAGTACAGATATATTTAGCTATATTTCTAAATTATTGAAAAAAAAAAAATCAGAGCAATACTTCTCCAATTAAAGCTACTTTAATTTTAGTCTAATGAATTAAAATAATAATAATAATAATAAGTCTGATGTGGACACCACCTGACTTCTTTTTACACCCCTTGAAATATACACATTGCTACGAAAACCTTGACATTTTGTGTGAGAGATTACAGCTAAGTTAAATAAAGAATAGACAAAAAAAAAAAAAAAAAAAAAGTTCTGTCGTGCTAAATTAGCACCATTTTATATTTTATCTATATAGGCATGGCTTGAATTAAAATGGCTATCGTAGTTGCACAAATGAATTCCTTGGCGAAAAACGTACATGCTACTTCATTTCTAAATTTTAAAAATTTCTAAATTGGTCATAGTAGAGATGTTCCCATTTAAATGTGTTTTGAGTCAAAAAACTAAATCTTTATATAAAAGTTGTTGTCTGTTAAATTTCATTTTAAAAATTTCCGGTCTTAACTTGAAATCTGTAGCAATATTTGTTCAACATAATCATGACATTCATTAGTACATCTTTTTCGTCTGACATTAAAATGAAAACTAATAAAAATAAACTAATAATATAAATCTAACTAATAATATAATATAAACTGATAATAATAATAATAATAATAATAATAATAATAATAATAAAAACTTTAGAGCTATAACGACGTCAATTTTACTCTGCAAGTTTAATTTTTCACAAAGTTTTATATAAATTTTAATATTTACCCGTGAATTTCTTGTCATTTCAAAAAAGTTTTAAATCAACTAGTAAACTTTTTTGGCAACAATTAAAAATTAAAATAAATTATGTATTTTTGTCTAAAAAAGGCCTTCTTCAACTTTTTCGATACTGTTCGTTTCGATACTGATTACTATTAATTTTCTTTTCTTTTCTTTTCCTTTCAAAAAAAAAAAAGAAAAAAAAAAAAAGACTGATGAAATTCTGGCAAAAGCAGAATTTAGTTTAGTACGGCGGACTATCAGTTTTTTTTTTTTTTTTTTTTTTAATTATAACATCGCTTTCAAATTATTCAATTATATTTTCGATAAATTTTCGATTTCGATAAATGTCCAACCACCGTAAAACTGGCGGCAACGTTTTATCTTAAAAAAAAAAAAAAAAAAAAAAAAAAAAAAAAGAGGGGGGGGGGGTTTCTTATTTCCTTAAAATATAGTGATCCGTGAAGCGGCCAAACCCTGATAGTTGGAAATATATTTATCTATCGGGAATTCTTTCCTCCTTGCAAATACAGTTCCCAGTACTTTGACTATAATACACGAAACTTTATTTTAACCGTCCAGCCATGAATAATGTATACCAAAAAATACAATAATTTAATAAAACTGACTGAGATACATAGGGATGTACAAATGTATTTTTTTCTTACTTTCAGAAGAAAAATTATTAGATTTATTATGTAAATGAATATATTTATCGTCTAAATAAAATAAAATAACACCCCTCCAAAAAAAAAAAAAAAAAAAAAACGCCGTTCTATTTTATTTTGTTTAATGAGGTTTTTTTTTCTCTCTCTTTCTTTTGGGTTGAGAAAATGAATACATCAACAACTCAGTTAAAATCTATGATTAAACTTATTGAAGAAATTACTTAGCAAGCGTAAAGCTAGTTTCGTAACCCTAGCCCCCCCACCCCCCACCACCGATCCACACACCTTAAATTTAATTAAATATTATTTTTCTATATCATAAGTAATTTTTAGTTGGAAGACTGCTGGTTTCAAATTATAAAACGTCAATGTATGACTGGTTTTGAACTTAATCAAATATTTTTTACTGTAAAATCTCTAATTTTAAATTAAATTTAGAATCTTTTGGACTGTGACGCACAATTACTGTTTATAGCCAAGTTTCATTTCCATTTATTTTATTTCATTTTATTTGTATTATATTTTCATTGTATTTATTTATTTACTTTTGTCAAAATCATTTAAAAATTCGGGATTTAAAAAAAAAAAAAAAAAAAAAAGATTTTTCGCACTTAAATCCAGAACCCCCGTGACTTATCATCTAATATGAGTTGTAAATAGGAAGATAGTTCGTAAATATGAATACAATGTTAGCCTGAATAAATAAATAAATAAATAAATAATAAAGTATTAAAAAACTCTTTAAAATTTCAATTTTCGAACGAATTTGAGTGTTTTTGGACTGTAAACTAAAGTTGTCTTATAAAATACCATTTATGCTGTTGGAAAATGAGTGCAGATGCAGACAGAATTATTAAAAGCAATAAGAGTATTTTTCATTGCCTGCATTAACCGAGTGTTTTATATCCAGCGATACACAACAGATAATAAGATTAAGAAAGACTATCCAGAACGATCACTTATGCCTTGCCTGGTTTTTGCATCATTAGATCTACTACTTTTACAATCGCGTTTGAGAGTTCCAGGAACGATTGTGCCCCCTCCCCATACCCCTAAATTTTTGAAAAGTCGACGCATATACATGCATAAGATTCAGATTTAAAAAAAAAAAAAAAAAAAGATCGATTGGCATAAAATTTTTTAAGTGGGAAAATTTAAATATTCAACAATAATGAAATCTTATCATAACGAACCCATATTTGCTGTTTAGTAAAAATTGGTTTAATATAATTCTGCTTAACAATTATTTTTAAAGGTAAGGTGTTATATTAAGAATAAATTACTCTTCAGCTTTTAGTATTTTAACCCTAGAACACTAGTGCATGTAAATTTTACACGCGGTCTTCCTTTGTTGGTATGCATTTTTATAGTTTTCAAATATATTTTTAAATACAAATAATTATTCAGTTAATGAAAAGTTATTAATATTGGGTAAAACAGCAAATAATTAAACATATTAAAAAACAACATTAATGTAATTAAAATGAATTTTACATAATTTTACATGAGAAAGTAAATTTTACGTATCTCTAGTGATACGAACACGCTAATGTTCAAAGGTTAAAAAAGATTAAACTAATATTTATTTTATATGCATTTTAACTCGTTAAAAAATTTTCACTTATTTTTACGAGATTCATTTAGTATTTTCATACCAAGAATTTTCTCTTTGAATTTAAAAATATTTCAAAAATGCACACTAAAGGTGGACGAAATATTTCGCCAAAGCGCCAAATGATATAAAAATGGCTCCAGCATTCCTTCTTCTGATAGTCTATCCCGGATACCTTTCCAGTCATTCGTCGCTAAGCAACTACAGAGTCCTGATTGACCTCCTCAGAAGGTATCCTAGCAACTGAAAGACCGGATTCAAATAAACATCATGAAGCGAGATGCCGCTGAAAATCGGATCTATTTGGAGAAACGGCTCAATTTGGATTAGTGTTACCATCAAATAATTGAATTCATGCTTGTTATTTTCATAAAAGTGGAAGAATGCAATTTTCGAACTGTTATAAAAGTGTAAAAAATCATTTTCTGAAATGACAACGGGTGCAGCGATAGAATCGATTTCTCTTTCATCCAAGAAGTATATCAATTCAAATCTATTTCAACAATTAAATTATTCCGATTGGTAGTGGTGAAAATCCTCTGTTTGAAATTGAGAGATGATCACTCAATTAAAAGCGCTTGAATCGACTGGAGAATAAATTCTCTTCGTAAGCTGTTATTTCGAAGAATTAAATCGATTCCGCCAGACACGCAGACGATACTAAACGAGATCGATTCTACAGGTTTTCTCCAAAGTTTTTTTTTTTTTTTTTCAAAACAAAGGTACTTCTCGAAATTTTCTTTATGATATCTTCCACGTGATCAAAATTTTTAAGTAATGTAATACATTTATTCTATTTCTAGTAAAATAATATTTCTTATATTTTTAAAATAGTGAAGAAAGCTCAACCAAAGTATACGAAAATCCTATTTTAATATAAAATATTGTTTTTATTCTACATAAAAAAAAGGCTAAAATTTTAATCGTATTTCTTTTTTAATATGTACATAATTTATAGAAAATTAGAAAAATTGTAAGAAATTATTAATAATGTTTTTGAATGTTTTAAACAGAATAATTTTTAAATAATTTAAAAAAAAATTTTTAAATATACATGAAATTTCAGTATTAATATTTATGAAAAATAATAAAATTATTTATAAAATCATGCAAAGCAACAAGTTTTAAAAAATTCAAATTTTTATTAATTATATGGTATGAATTTCTGATTGGTACATCATTTATATATTGGTAAAACTTTATAACATTTTTGCGATATAGCCATGTATGGTAGACGTGAATAAAATACTGTTTAACTAAAGTAAATCTGTACGATATATTCAAGCTTTTATATATTTAACTAAATCTTTTCAAATTTATGAGGATATGAAAGATGAGAAAATATTGTATTAAAATAATACACTATTCATACGATATGGATCTTCAAAGCTAAATTATTCTTAAACAAAGGGTTTCAAAAGAATTTTTTTAATTACCTGAAAATGAAACAATTCGTAATAATAAGAACTGAATTGAAGTAGAAAATAAAAATCAAGAGGATTATATTGTCATAAATGATATGTCAATCAAGTCATAATTAGAGAAGAAAAACTGTTTAAAATCATGGGGTGTATATCATCTTCATCAGTAAAAGAACCTCCAGAAGTCAGTACTCCTCAACAAATCCAGATTAACAGTAAGTTTTTAATATTTTATTTAATTTATGTGCATATATTTTAGCGTTCAGTGTAAAAATTTGTATTAAAGTAACATAAACTCTGGTCTCCAACCCTTTTTCATTTGTATATCATTATTTACTAAAATTACTAAAATGCTTAGTCTTTTTTTTTTTTTTTTTTTTTTTTTGCATTCAACGTAAAAATTTAAATTATCAAATAAGTAACGTAAACTCTAGATTTCCTAAAATTTTTATTTTTTTTATTTATGACTAATAATGGTAGCTTACTTTTTTTTTTTTTTTTTAAAGTATATCATTATTTACTAAAATTGCTAAAAAAATTTGTATATCATTTACATACTATTAGTTATATAATTATACATATATATATTTAAATAAATGACATAAATTCTTGTTATCAGAAAATTCTATTGATATTTATTACATAAAATATAACTTGCTTACTTTTTACAAAAAGTATATCGTTATTTACTAATTTTAAAAAATCTGGAGTGACTCCACTCGACTTTCCAAACATTAAGTAATTAATGGTTGTATCAATAAATTAATGTAAGAGAAGTCCTTAAATAAATAAAAGAGAAAATTATAATAGTGTTTAACGCTATTGCCCTTCAAATAATTTGAGCCCATAGATCATAATGATAGGGAAGATTTCGTTGTATCCTTGTAAAAATCTATAAGTACTAGACTCACCAAAATCTGTACAGTTCGTGCGACGATGACTTATAACATGTATATAAATTTTTAGCTCAATCGGATGAGGCGTTTAGACGCTGACGCACTTTAAATAATTTAAACCTATAGAGCATAGTGATAAAGATTTTTGTGTGTGTGTGTGTGTGTTCCTGTAAAAAAACTATACGGGCTAGATTTACCAATATTCATGTAATTCGTACAACGTCGATCTATAATATGTGAATAAATTTTCAGCTCAATAAAATAAAGCGTTTAGACGTTATCGCACTTTAAAATTTTGGGCCGATAGACCATTATGATAAAGAATTTTTCTTTGTGTCCCTGTAAAAAAATCTATACAAGCTAGATTCACCAAAATCTATATTGTGTGTGCGATGATGACTTATGACAAGAGTATACATTTTGAACTCAATTAAATAAGACATTTAGACGCTATCGCACTTAAAACAATTTGGGTCTATAGACCATAATGATAAAGAATTTTTCTTTGTGTCACTGTAAAAAAAACCATAAGTGCTAGATTCACCAAACTCAACAGGGTTCGTGCTACGGTGATCTGTAACATTCATACCAACTTTCAGCTCATTCGAACAAAGCATTTAGACGCTATCGGACTCACTTATATACATACACACATACATCACCGTAAAAATGGTAAAAAGGAACTCGGGGGACCTCAAAACGTGTAGAAACACCAAAATGTCAAAGTCAGATTTTTTGACATGATTACAAAACTTTCCTTACATATATGTATGTGGAAAATAAAAATGGATTTAAATATATTTGACTTAAATCTTTAAAAGCAATTTATTAAGAGTAGTTAAAACATATACGAGAAAAGGAATTAGCAAGTCTAAACTGGCTTTTTATAAAAGTTATTTAATTTTAACAATGTTTATATCATAACAAATAATCTTTAAAAAATATGACCGATCGTTATTAAAATAATAGAATGTGTTTAGAGATTTGGAACCAGAAAATTTTCAGGTCTTCAAAAATCTAGATTTATGGAAGTGTAAAATATTCCTGGTAAAACAAATATCGATAAATATAATTTCAATAAGATACGAATTTGAATAATTTATTTGATAACTATTAAAGAGATGGTGGATGTTGCAAAAACTTGTTTTGTATAGAGTTATGGTAATTTTTCTTCATATGCATTCAAATGTAAAAATATTTGTATAAATAAAAGATTCTAAAAAACATTTAAAATGTAAAAAAAAAAAAAAAAAAAAAAAAAAACGAGTTGGCATAGGTGGACTCTGCACAGTCCCCCATCATATGTATGTTTTCATAAATTTCTAGTACAAGACATATTATATTCATGTCAAGAGAAATGAATTTGACCAAACGCTTGACACAGTGACAGAATGAAATCCCCGCCTGATAGGCTACCCGCCATTCAATTCGACATATTAATCTTGTTCTAATCTACTAATTTATTTTATTGGGGTCAGTTTTGTAGTTTACTTTTCATGTTACTATTTCCAGTGCAACAATCTCCAAAATGCTTATTTATATGAAATATCGCCCAATTTTACTATGTTGATAAAATCTTAATTTTCGAATAACTTACGAAATTTTCCCATTAGAATATATATAGTCAATGATGTTCAAACAAATACCATAAATATTATTTTGAAGTTGTCTGATATACTTATGATCTTCAAAATGGATGTTTATGATTAAATTTGCCCTATTCTGCCATGTTAAATAAATCGTAAATTCCAAATAACTTACGAATTTTTTAAATTGGAAATTTCACAGTCTATGATATTCATGACAGTATTCTAAATAATATTTCAAAAGTGGTCTGACATCTTTACGATGAATATATCCCTCAATATGGACGTTTATGTGAAAATTTGCCCTATTGTGCCATATTAAGAAATTTGTAAATTTTCAATAACTTACGAAATTTTTATATTGGAAAGTTCATAGTCAATTATATTCATGCCAGTATCCTAAATAATATTTCAAAAGTGGTCTGACATCTTTACGACGTTTTCGTCGTAAAGATGTCCCTCAAAATTGACGTTTATATGAAATTTTGTCCTATTCTGCTATGTTAAGAAATTCGTACATTTCCAATAGCATGTTTATAGTTAATGATGTTCATTCCGGCATCAAAACTGATATTTTAAAACTGTTCTGACAGTTTTACAGTAAAAATTTTCTATTTAATGGACGTTTAAGTGAAATTTTATCCTATTCTCCCATGTTAAGAAAATCGTAAATTCCTAATTACTTACGAAGTTTTTTAATTCGAATATTGCAAATTAATAGGGTTCTTGCCAGTGTCGAAAGTAATATTTTAAAACTGATCTGACTTCTCTGCGATCACTTGTTCGTGAGATATCGTGTACACAGACTAACAAACTGTCTAACGGACTAACAAACAGACACCCTACAGACGGACATCATATAAATTTTCTCATTTTCGGATTCCTCACGCCTGAAAACATGTAAAAAAGTGAAAAAACCGAGGTCGAAAATTTTCACGATTACCTAAGTTCCCATACCATGGGGAACTAAAAATGAAATTTTAAAAAACTATTCTTAGTTAACTAACTTTTATTTCATCTCCCTTTCGATTTTACATTATTATAGTTTAACGAAATATTCAAAACATATTTGTGTATTACTTTGTGTATTCATTTATAGTAACTTAAAAAAAGAAAAAGGAAAAAGAAAGAAAGAAAGAAAAAGTATTCTTACATTTGCATGTTGAAATTTCATGAAAATTTTTAACGTTCAAACACACACACACACACACACACACACTCATATATATATTTAATATATATATATATATATATATATATATATATATATATAATATATGGTGTGATAATATGATCAGCAGACATAAAATTGACCTAACGAAATAGAAACCTAAAATTTTTCTGGTATGAGAAATTAATACACGAGTAAGACATATAACACATAGTTTACATGGCAAGTTACAAAATAACAGAAAAAATGATTGAGTTATCTTTTGAAACACCAATTTCCGAAATCTAAAATTAACCTACCTGATCAGAATGACTGTTAATTTTCTTGTAATAACCATCTAATACATGAAAAAGGATATCTAAAATTGATTTTATGTATAAAAATTTTCAAGAAAATCGTTAAAGCCGTTTTTGAGATACAGGCTTTCACCAAAACTTGACAAACTCAATTGCCAACCGGAAAACAACAATAACATATAAAAGATATCTAAAAAAAAAAAAAAGAGTTATGCCGAGTTTGAAAAAAAATCCGTGCTGCCGTTTTTAATGGAACGCACTTGCGAGACCTGAAATTGAGCTATTTATACAGGACACCTATCAATTTTCCTCAACTAACCAACTATATCATTCGAAAGGACATCTAATAGAGTGTTTATATAGCAACTTTGAATAAAATCGTTAGAGTCGTTTTAGTGATACGGACTTACGGTCCCGCTTCCGGTTTCGGATGTCCCATTTCCGTTTTTCCAATTTTCACCAAAATCCGGAACATTCATCTGTACACCAGACCCGTGTCAATTCTGAAATTTCGTCGTTCTATCTTTATTAGTTTCAGAGATATGATAGTCGAAAGATTCCTCACACACACACACACACAGAGACACTGACCAACTGCCGAAAACCACTTTTTGGAATCAGGGGACCTTAAAACGTGTAAATCAGATGAAAACTCGATATTGAATTTTTGGACCGAATACAATACTTCCATTACCTATGGTAGTAGGGTAATGGAAGTAAGAAAAAAAAAGGAAGAAGAAGCTATCAATAGATTCACAGTGTAATACCCAAATATGGTTAGAATATATAGTTAAATTATAACAAAGTAAAATCGGGGATAGAGAATTAAAAATTAAGTTAGAAGGGTGCATTTTAAAATTTTTCATAAATTAAAAAAATTGTATTTTTATTTCAAATAGTTTTCTAGAAATTTTAATATATTTAATATTCTTATATTTTTAAAATATATGCGTATGCAAATTTACAATTTTTAGAAAATAATTTGCAAAAAGAATCTATAACGTCCACCATCTTCTTAATCCTGATTTTGTTTACGTAAAATTTAAGGAGGAATTGGTACTACTATTAATTGCACAAAATTTTAAAAGCTTAATAATTAAAGTGTATATAACTACTATCCATATCATATTCATGCAAACAATATTATTAGTTTCCTATTTAAATATGTTTTTCTTAAAAAAAAAAAAAAAAGTATTCATTTTGCTCTTTATGATTATAACATTTTTGTTAAGCTCTGTTACACATAAACTTACACTTTAAGTCTACTTTCTTAATCAAAATTTTTTCACTTTTTAAATTAATTGAACCTATAAATAATTGTACTGATTTTGGAGTAAAATTCTAAAGTTCACTATGCTGTAAATATATTTGAAAAAGCTTGTGAATTTGACAAGTCCTCTCTGATCACAACACTACATTTAAAATCATACATACATACACACACGCATATATATATATATATATATATATATATATTATTCAAATCGGAGAAAAGCCCAATTAAATTCCGGGTCTCTCAACTCGCAACATCCTGCGTTCGGGTTCCCACTGTCTTCGGTAGCGCCATAACTGAGCGCACGCCCGAAAACAAACGCATTCACACTCGCAACTTATTAGGGTCCCTAATTAGCTTCGGCAGCGTCTTTCCCGCCTGCAATATGCTCCTTCCCCCTCCTCTTAATGAGACGAAGGAGGGATTTCGCAAAAACGCTAAATAATGAGTCTGAGGTACACATAACCAACCCACACACCAAAATATCGCCCTCCTAAGATAATTTGGTGCATAGTTACGCTTGGAAATGTGTTTTTTGCCTCCTTCAGCCCACAAACAACAAATTGGGGGAATTAGGGGGAAATTTTCAAAATCCCTTTATAATGTGTGATGGGCACATAAAACCAACCCAAGTACCAAAAAAATCACCTTATTTAGATAATTGGAACAGAGTTACGCTTGGAAACTTGTTTTTTGCCTCCCGTCCCGAAAGGGGAGGAGGATGTATTACTGCAAAATACCTTTATAGTATGTGTTAGGTACACACAATCAACCCACACATCAAAAACTATTTTCCTGAAATAACTTGGAGCAGGGTTACACTTGAAAACGTTTTTTTTTGTCTTCCCACCCAAGGGACGAAGGGGAAAGAATTTTGCAAATTCGTACACAGTGTGTTTCATGTACATAACCAACCCACATAATAAAATTCGTGACTACAGCTCCCATAGGTTCCTCGAGACAAATTTATGCAAATAGAGGGTTTCAAGAATTTGCCCCTTCGTAACTCCCTCCGAAAATCACAAATCTCTAAACACCCAAAATGTATTTTTTAGAAATATACTCTAGAAGATCCACAGCCGTTTTCAAACTCTATCTATCATTTTTCGTAATGTACTACTCCGGATTTCCGAAAATTCAGATTTTGCGAAAAATTCTCTTTCTCCCTTAAAAATTAAAAATTCGAAAATCGCCGATTTTTTTTTTTTTTTTTTTTTTTTGTACTCACGTCTAGTGTTTCAAAATGCAATTTCTACACCATGAAATAATTTGGGATGCTTGCAAACGTGTTTGTGCTGCCTGCCCTTAAAAGGGAGGAAAGTGGGGAATTTTGCAAATACCGTCTTTGGGATGGGGGGGGGGGAAGCGTCAGGGCCCTCAAACCAAACTTCACACTAAAATTAGTGTTCCAATCTCTTACACAATTATGTGTTGAGTCAGTTAGTCAGTCAATGAATAAGTGAGTGAATGTACTTTTTTATATAGAGAGATTTGGATAACATGGCTTATTACATTCAACATTTCCGTTAGAACATGTTGTAAAGACTATTCCGTAAAAATTGGTCGACCTCTATGTTGTACAGGTTTAGATTACCGAATTTTAATTTCTTGCTGATATTTATTATACAGTGTGTCCTAAAAGTTCCAGTACTCCAACTTAAAGAACAAATTGTGTCCATGATTTTTTTTAAATATTAAATTTTATCGTCTGGTTATTATTATATCAATTCTTTATTTTTTATCGTTTGTTTCTTTTCTCGCTCAAGATGTGTGATAATAAAGTTTTGTGTTATTTTGTTCTTCATAGTGAAATGAGTTTATCACGCATTCAGAGAATTACGCTGTTTGAAGCTTATTTTGAATGTAAATCGTATGAAAGATGCAAAGAGTTTTGGCGATATAAATATCCAGATAATGCAATACCGAGTAAAAATATGCTATATCAGATCGTTCGACAATTTCGTAATACAGGTTCTGTGCAGGTGTGTACAGGTTTTTCTACAGGAAGTCACTCCCAGCATATTAAAACGCGTTTCTAAGCACATGCGCAAACGAGTTCAGCTTTGCCTCCTAGAAAAGGATGGACATTTTGAACATTTATTATAAATGTAAGTTCTGTATTTTTTTCCTCCGTTACTTTAAATGTGTCTTTTATCATAAGCATAAAAATAATCGTTCTAAGGTTTGTTGTTTTGTAAATAAAAAATATATCAGCGTCAGTACTGGAACATTTAGGACACTCTGTATAATTATGCTGTTAACAGCTACACTCACAGACCAATCGCTAAAAACCTAATTTTCAGATTCGGGAGACCATTAAAACGTGTAAATATAGCAAAATCTTATTTTCGAAAATTTTATAAAAAAGCTATATTTTCTACTATATATCGGTTAAAGAAAAAAAAGAAGAAAAAGGAACACTCCATACTTTTTTTAAATACCGACCTGCAGTAGAATATAGGGGAAAATGGATCTTAGAAAGTATTTAAGCTAGTTTCGGAGAAAACTACAGAAAATCCGTACGGCTAGGCCCACAAGCGCGATGAACCTAGCATTTCCTGTCTTTCAGCTTTCAGCTCGGCACCTGGTGGGGCACGGAAGATTCTGAGTTTAACTTGTGTGCAAAGGGAAATTTCTGTAAGGTATGTTGTCTGTTAGTCAGCAATTCATTAGGTTAAAACTTTGTTTTATTAATCGTCCATCAGGTTAGAAGAAAAAAAAAACCACCATTTTTCAATAATAAACTTTCTTTTAATTAATTGTCAAATGTCTACGATTAAATGAAGAAAAAATTATAAAAATTAGTGGTCTTTAAAAGATAGGATGTGCAAACCATGTTTAATAGAATTCATATTCAAAATGGGCAAGAATTCTCATGAGTTTATAATTAAGCGCTGAGCCCTGTTTTCATAAGCGTTCAGTTTTTTTTTTTTTTTTTTTTTTTTTTTTCTTGGCGTGCTAGGAAAAAAGATGCCACGATCGCATGATAAGCTCAAATATTGTGAGTTTTTCGTCACAGAGACTTGACTAAATATTTCGAGTAGAAGTATCATTAAGTACTTCAAGGACTGCGTGTTCTTGATTGAAATGGGATCGATTAGTAATGCACCAGATTATTAAGGAGATAGTACTGTTAGACATTTTATGTCTTCCTTTTCTTTTCTTTTCTTTTTTACTTTCTCTTACCCATAAGGTAGAGAAAGTATTGTTTTTGGATCAAATTTTCGAACGCGAGTTTTTGTTATATTTACATGTTCTGAGGTGCCCTGAATACGAAAATCATGTTTTTACAAATGGTCTGTGTGTATGTCTGTGTGTGTGTCTGTGTGTGTGTCTGTCTGTTACCAGCATATCTCAAAAACAAATTATGGCAGAAAGTTCAAACTTGGTATTCTAAATGTGTATCATATAAGGATGCTACACTAAACTTTTGGTTAAGATCAAGCAAATGGTTCGTGTACAGGGACACTCAACAGTATCCAAATACATTACGTCTATGGGGGAAATTGCAGGTAAGTACAGTTTAACATCTATAGACTGCACTAAACCAAATGAAACGAATATATATTTTTTGTAATAGTCAACAGAGAAAAAAATTGTGTATTTAGGAGTCTCGCCTTTCCCCCCTGGGGGGAAGTCCCCCCTCCAGGGAAGTAAATTTTCATGATAGGTATCTTTCAAAAGAGCTCGCCAATACCTTTAAAACGAATGGTTGAACCACCGATCTGTGATAATTTAAAACAAAGTTATCGATTTTTTTTTTTTTTTTTTTTTAATATTGAGAATAAAATGGACTTTTTTTTTATATTTGGTGTTATACTACTTCTCTAATATGGAAATCGTCTGCATTATCATAAAAGATAATTTTTTTAATAATAAGTTTAATAAATAATTTTCTAATAACCGAATTAAATTCTATATAAGTGTAGGTGCATTGATGAAACGGGGGAGCCCCCCTCACACAGAACTAATTATCATATAAAACTATTCCGAAGCCTAATTTGAATTGTTTAACACAGGTTTACATAACAGTACTCGTTATCTTACCTCTTAATCTCCAACCTATATTTATAGTATTAAATTTCAGAGTAAGAGAAAGTCGTGTGAGTGACACACCAGATTATTTAAAATTACCATTACATTACTTTTTACATTTAACTTAAATATATATATTGGATTTGTAGAAATTTTCGCTTTTCTGTTTTGGGTAGATTTACATATTTTGAAACGTCTAGAACAAGATTTGTCCATTTTTAGAGACTGTCTGTCTATGTATGTGTGTCGAAACTTCGTAGCAGCTCTGGCTTAAGTGCTAATGCTTAGTATTTTATACAAATAAATTTATTTGTTGTTGCACCTTAACATTAATATTAGTGCCTATCAATTTTTGGTGAAAATGGTCCAAATGGTGGCGTTGTCCTTCCCCTTTTTTTATAATTTTTAATATGATAGTCTAGGAAAAAATTTTGTATAAATGTGCAAAATGATATTTATTTCGTATAAATGATATTTATTTTCGTATAAATGATAATTATTTCGTGTAAATGTGCAAAAGTATATTTATTTTCAAAGTATTATTGTGAAATTAAAAATAATTATTTATAATAGTAATAGTAAACTAGGAAATGATTTGTGTGTGTGTGTAATTTAAATTTGCAATAGGAATATATATATATATATCTTTTTAAGAAGTCGTCAATATCATCTAAACCATCGGTTGTCAATCTTTTCGACTTCGCGGTGCACTAAATTCAGAATTTCAATTTCAATGGACCAATAAATTTATAATTCAAAATATAGCGGACCACTAATATTATTGATTTAAAATAAATAAATACATTTTAAAAATAAAAATCAGAGAATGCCCATGTTAAACGTACGAACAAAATCTATTTTTTATATAAAATATTGCAAATGTTTAGACTATAGGAAAACATAAATACTTACTTAATCATAAGAACGAGTCTCAAAAGTTGTTTTATTATTTAAAAAAAAAAAAAAAAAAGTATGTGAACCATATATTTTTGCTGCTTCCATATTATAAGAAATTGACGAAACTGACGACTTTAAATATAGTGATAAATGGCTTTTTTATTATACAAAACTGCATTTACTCAATCTAGTAGTATTATTAGATTATCATACTATAAAAATCCAATGGAAAATTACATATTTTAGACGAACTCTTAAACCCTTGAAGAATTTGAATATACTAATAAATTTAAAACAGTTCCTAGTTAAGTATCAAATGCAGAAATTGAAAGCGATAAATATACTTGTTATTTAAAATTCAAAATTTTATGATAAAAGATTATTCCATTTATTTTCTTCTCCATCAAGAAAACTCTGTTATTGTCTGATGTTGTGATTTAGAAAATCATGAAGTTAAAATTAACATGAATATAATTTCTAATCAAACATCAAAAAATGCAAATCACATTAATATCTTTCTGCGAACCACCAAACATTTGGTGCGGACCTGTAGAAGCTCACGGACCACCGGTTGCGACCACTGATCTAAACGGATGGTTGAATCATAGATCTGTGGTAATTTAAAACAATATTATCGATTTTTTTTTTTTTTTTTTTTTTTTTAACTTAAAAAAAAAAAAAAAAAAAAAAAAAAATCTCACATGTCGACTATAACAAAATTGATATTACTTCAACATTTTACTTCTCTGAGATGAAAATTGTCTGCATTTATAATCTGTATATGTTTACGTAAAATCTCGAAATCCGTTAATGTGCAGATTACCTAGCTAATCTGCAGATTAAACAAAATGACCCATTAAAGTGCGGAATCAAGAGTTTTCCGCATTTTAACTAGGTAATCTGCACATTAGCGGCTTCTGTATCGTTAAAGTTCAAAAGTTTGTTTCGAGCCTTAGTTTTTTTACATGCACTATGACGTCAAACAATCATGTGATACAGATACGCGAATGAACTTCAAATATAAACTAAAACTTTTTAATATTTGTTCCGCTATGATAAACGGTAAGTTCAAAACGTGGAGGGTCGAAGCAATTGAAAGTAACAAGTATAAGTTTTAATAGTTTTAATTTTGATTTTATTTCTTCTCTTTTTTAATTCTGTCAATATAAGTTTGATAAGGGTCTGCATTTTATTAATGAAATCTAATCTTAACTAAAAGTTCTCTCTCGTGAAACTGCATTTTGAATTATAAATATTAAATTTACAACACAGTAATTATTTCCTCCCGAAATAAAACTATTAAACCACAACTTTTTAAAACTTTTTTTAAAATTGATTAAAATTACTATTTTTTACTGAAAAAAAATGATGTATTAATTTTTAACTCTTAAATATTATGCAATTATTTAATTAATACTTAATATAAAACTTTTGTGCATTTTTTAGCATTTCATTACAATTTTTTTTTCTTTAATTTCAAGTTTCTTTTATCTATTTTATGTATCATGATTATATATATATTAATTTTGCTCGCTTTTTCAGATAATTTCGTGTACATAAAATGTGTATTTATTTATTTTTTTTTAATTAATATATTTGCTAAACTTGTACATATATATATATATATACTAGCAGACCCGGCCACGCGTTGCTGTGACTAAGTTGTACGTTGAATTATACTGCTGTAAACTATTTAGTACAGTCAAATTATTATTTACGAACAAAGACGAAAACGTTGTAGCCGATGTAAAAACCCACAGGGTTGAGATTTGAAACTTAGGTCAAAATTTGGAAGCGATTGATAAAAATTTTCGTAGTGTTGATATTAAGCACAAATTAATTTTATTGTAGGGTCCTATAAATTTTAATGGAGAAGTGATATATATTATTTCTAATGCTACTTTGGATAAAATTGCTAAAATGACTAATATATAAATTAAATTCTATTAAAATTCTATTAAAATAAAAGTATAAAAGAAACAGACGATTTTAAAATCAATTTTTATGGAGGAGTGAAATATAATATATGCTATAATGGATAATTTTACTATAAAATGACCTCATCATTTTAAATATTTTAAAGAGGGCAACAGATGTAGTTATAAAAAGGAAAACAATAAGGCTAAACCAGAAAAATAAGTAAATTTGATAAATATTTTAAAACTTTAAATTTGGAAATCTTATGAAATATTGGACATTTAAAGTAAATACATGTATCATTTTAAATAGAAAAAGATTTTGGAAAAGTTTAGTGTATTTTAACGAAGTGATGAGAAGTTTTTGAGTATGTTAAAATTTTAATAGTAAATTCAAGTTAATAAAGATGGGAAACATTGAGGATTAAGATAAGAATAATTATAAGATAAAAAAAAAAAAAAAAAAAAAAAAAAAAAACCTTTTTATATACCATGCTTTTAAATTTTAATATACTAATAATATACTAATTAAAAGGAAAATGATAAATATTCTATCATAGTTTGAAGTCAAATTTGTTTTCAAATGTCTAAATTAAATATCTGATGTAAGATACTAATATTTTGCAGCGGAATAGATTTCATTTCTGTCATCCTTGGCGAAAAAAAAAGAATATCGCCAAATTATCTGGCGAAAATATTTAATTCCTTTCAAAAATCATGGTTATTTTAACAACTTATATTAAAAGAGTAATGAATAATATGAAACAATATTTCGTACAATACATATTACATGTCATACATACGTACAATGAATAATACATATTACATTTCGTACAATGCATACATCTGGCATGTATATTTTCGTGTTACGATTTTGATCGCCAAATAATAATAATAATAATAATAAAAGCCAAGGGCGACAGAGTTTTGAAATTTAAAATTAAAATTTTGTCAATTTGACAGCAAAATAATTCAATCTAACACCCGCGATAACTAATACCTATCTATACCCAAATATAAGGATTAAAATCGGGAAATAAATTTCCTCGATTTTTAATAATTTCTTACAAAAAATCCAGTGGGCAATTAACATAGGAAATCTTTTTCTTGGCTGCACAGACGGTCAGTGAGTCACACTTCGCTTGCGTATAGAACTCATAGATATAGTATAGCATATATAGAATAGAGTGATCATTGGGGAGAAAAAAGTTATTCCTTTTCATTTGGGAAAAGACGACGTTTTTACCAAAATATGGCCGTCTTTCCCCGAGTGAATACACACGGGAATACATACTAATATTTTAGCAAATAAAATTTATGAATAATTTATTTGCTAAAGGGGAATGGAAGACCCCAGATACAGTTTATTCATATTTCTTTCTTTCTTTTCTTTTCTTTTTTTTTTTCAATACCACTTAATGGCTGTTTCCAAAGCTTTTTTTTTTTTTTTTTTTTTTTTTTTTTCGGCATCAAAAATCTTTGTACGATAACATGGGGATGATAGATCTATATATATTACTATATTTATGATAGAACTACATTAGCACTTTATCAATGTGTATAAAATCTTTAAATTGATTATGACGTCAATTTTCGTGAGATGCATAATTTAACTTTTTATAATTTTTTAACGTTCACGTTTGATTAAATGTATTTATTTTTATGTCGAAAGAAAATGAACTCGTATTTTTTTTTTTTTTTTTTTGGCAACAATTAAATTAATGGAACTCACAGATATTTTGGAGCAACTTTAATAAAGGTCTATAATTAACAAATAATTGCAATAAAACAATATTGTGACAATAAATTGAGATAAAAACTATCCTATCTCTCAAGTTGGACCAAACTGCACACAGTGTGCAAAATTTCATTAAAATCGGTTCCTTAGTTTAGGAGTTTACCCCGGACAAACATCGTGACACGTAATTTATATATATATACAGATATATGCTGCAAAATCTAGTTTAATAAATCATTGGAAAACTGTCATTTTAATTTTCATGCGTTCTAAAAAACATTAAAGCAGTTTTAATTATTCGAAGTACTTCTTAAATAGTATTTCTGATTTGTCTAATTTAATATTTCTTTAGCGAATTAAAAATTGATGCATAATTAAAAAAAAAAAAAACATAGTAATAGCAATATAAGTTGTTAATAAAACATTTATATATATATATATATATATATATATATATATATATAAATTTAAATGGTTAAATATTTTTATTTTGAAAAGAAGTCGTTACTGTATCACAATTCTAACATTCATTTATAAAATTGAATTTATTGAAAGCTATTAAAGATATTATATTTCATATTAAAAATACATGACATCGTCAAACTTATATTGACAGAATAAAAAAGATGAAATAAATAAAAAAAACTAAAACAAATATAACTTTAAAAGACATAAAAATTAAAACAGATACAGATTAAAATAAGTAAAGAAAGAAAGAAAAGAAAAGATGAAAAGAAAACTAATCTTTTTTTTTTTTTTCTGAATGATAAACAAAAACAAAAACAAATACAACACAGCGGGCTGTAAAATTACAATACCCTCTTTGAAAATTCAACCACGTATTTAGTTACAAGACACTTGAAATTTTAGTACAAGGTATTGGCGATTTTTTTACCCGCACATTGTGATGTAATCTAGCATGTTCATTTTTTACAGTGTGCTCCATCAATTGCAAAATTTAAAGGGTTAGTTGTTAAAGAATTGAAATATTTGTTAAATACTGGAATTTTCAGTTGAAAATTATAAATATAGCGGTAAAAAAAGAAAAAAAAAAAAAAAAAAATGAAAATGAAAATGTTAGGCCTCACCCTATGTGTGATTAATAAAAGTGGTGTAAACTTATGAAAACTACTTTAAGTAATATGTATTGAAAAGTTTATATTGTTATTATGTAAAGAAACCTAAAAAAGGAAATTTGCCCTAACATATGTAAATTCAATAATTTTTACATTGACCCCAACATATGTGGGAAAATTTTATTACGGTTTAGAATCAGTAGGCCAAAATATGATATGTGGTAATTTTGCACCTGTGAATACCAAAAAATAAGCAAACTCTCCAGCTTACGTGCGAAAAAAATAATAATAATAATAATAATTGTTAACGTTAAATGAAATATCTTAATTAATTATATATTATGGAACTAAGTATGTACCTATTATTATAATTGGACTCAAACTATGTGGGAAAATACAAAAACCTCATGACTGCAAACGTTGCTGTTGTTCCAGCAAAGATCTTGTTTTCACTTTAACGAGTGCTTAGTAGGTGATGTGCAGATTAACGAGTGTCTAGTCGGAAATGTACAGATTATCTAGGTAACTCACAGATTACCTAGGTAATTTGAGAAATGAAATAATTTTCCTCACTTTAACGGATCACCCTAGTTAATGTGCAGATTACCTAGCTAATCTGTATATTAACTGATTTCTGCAATTTAGCGGTAACATATGTATAAATTCGTTTGCCTCACTGTGTGAATGAGTGAGTGAGTGAGTAAGTGAGTGATTCTTCATCGCACAGCCCCTGATTCTCTGTGATATACAGATACCCACTAAGAAGCGATTTTACAAAATTTGCTCCCCAAGGGGGACAAGGGGAGGCGGGGCAAAACGTGTTTTCACAAAATCCTTTATATCTCAAAGAAAAAAACAGATATTCGTAAAAAAGTTTTCTTTAAAATATAACTAATACAAATACCTTAAAATAATTTTTAGAATTTAAAAAATTCGCCCCCCCCCCCCGCGAGGGAAAGAGGGGGGGGTTAGGGAGCAGAACGGGATTTTACACAGTCCTTTATGTCTCAAAAAAAAATAATAATAATAATAAGATATGTAATATTTTTGCTTTAAAATATAGCTAACGCTAACACGAATGCCTAAAAAACAATTTCTGGAATTTTAGAAATTCAGTCCCCAAGGGGAGAAGGGGGAAAAACGTGATTTCACATAACTCCTTCTATCTCAAATTATAGAAAAGAAAAAACATATATCCGTATAGTTTTTACTTTAAAATATAAGAAACACATATGTCTAAAAACTAATTTTTAGAATTTTTGGTACTTGGCCCCCAAGGAGGGGGGGGGGAGCAACACGTGTTTTCACATGGGCCAAAAAATGACTTAACATAATGTGTTATATCTCAAACAAAGAAACAGATATCCGTATAATATTTGCTTTTAAATATAGCAAACACAAATACCTAAAAACAATTTCTGGAATTGTAGAAATTCAGATCCCTAGGGAAGGAGGGGGCAAAACGTGATTTCACGTAGCCCTTTTCATCTATACGTATAAAAGAGTACATCCACCACTGAGTCAACACTGCTTTGACGATTCTGTGTAGGTCTGGGTCGTGAAATTTGGTTTGAAATTTGACCCTGACACACACAAATACGCATGGGTTTTTTAAATGTTCCCCCTTTTTTCCTGGGATGCAGACGGCAGAAGCACGTTTAAGAGTATAACTCGGCTCCAAATTGCTTCACGGTGAAGAAATTGCACATAGGAAGTCTGTGGTAGAACTCTTCCAAAAAATTGCACACAGAAGTTGAAATTGGCTATTCGTCTTCTGAAGTGCATTTCCAAAAAGCAATTTTGGATGTTTTTCGGTTTTCAATTTTTTTGAGGTGGGAGGGGAGGGAGTTGAATTTGCGACGGACAGATTCGAAAGCCCCTTTTTAATGCTAAATTTTTCCTGGGAAATCTATGGGTGCTGTATTCACGAATTTTTGGGTGGTTTGGTTATTTACCTAAAACACCAGCTGTGACGGGATTTTGTGGGATTCCCACGTTTTACTCCTGTGGGGGGACGGAGGTGGGGGTGGGAAACAGTTTTCCAAGCATAACTCTGTCCCAAATTATCGAAGAACGACAATTTTTTTAGTATCTGTGTATGCTATGTGTACCCAGCACGCACTATAAAGGAATTTTGTGGTGTCACCCCTTCCCCCAATCGGGTCGGGGGGAGAGAGTAACACATTTACAATTGTAACTCTTTCCTAATTTATCTCAGAGGGGGGGATTTTCGGTGTATTAATTGATTATGTGTGCCTAAAACACTCTGTAAATGGATTTTGTAAAATTTCCCCCTTTTCCTTTGAGGGGGGGAACGGGGGAAAAACCCATTTGCAAGCGTAACTCCATTTAAAATTATCTCAGGAAAGAAATTTTTTGTTATGTGGGTGTGCTAAGTGTACCCAGCACACACTACAAAGATATTTTACGAAATACCTCACTTCCCCCTTTGTGGTTGAGGGGGAAAAAAAAAAAAAAGGGAAGTTTCCAATCGTAAATCTACTCTAAAATATGTCAGGAATGCGATTTTTTATATGTGGGTTAGTTATGTCTACCGAATACACACTATAAAGGAATTTTATGAATACTCCCTATGGTGGGAGGGGAGCAAAAATATTAATGCTTTTGATCGATTATATTTAATCTTTTTTTAATTTTAATTTTATGAAATTCTTATATTAATAATTTACATTAATTTTGAGAATTAGTTTAAATATAGAGACCAGCGAAGCGGGCAACGCCTGCTAGTTTAAAATAATTTTACTAAATAATATTTTACTGAATAATTTGTACTGAGTGAATTCATATAGTAAAATATAGAAGAAAGTTTTATGATGTCACAATGCACTAGTTTTTTTTTCTTTTTTTTCCATGTTAATATATTAAGTTTTTTTTTTTTTTTTTTAACTAAATATAAGTATTTGAAGATCATAAAATTATCCTAATAAAGAAGCATTATAAAATAGATTATAGATTTTGTGCGATAAATAAATGAGAATATTAAGCACAATGGAATTTTTATTTGCTTGTGAAAGTAAGTTTCGCTTTTAATTAAAAGAAAAAAAAAATATCTGTATATATATATAAATTACGTGTCACGATGTTTGTCCGGGGTAAACTCCTAAACTAAGGAACCGATTTTAATGAAATTTTGCACACTGTGTGCAGTTTGGTCCAACTTGAGAGATAGGATAGTTTTTATCTCAATTTATTGTCACAATATTGTTTTATTGCAATTATTTGTTAATTATAGACCTTTATTAAAGTTGCTCCAAAATATCTGTGAGTTCCATTAATTTAATTGTTGCCAAAAAAAAAAAAAAAAAAAATACGAGTTCATTTTCTTTCGACATACAAAATAAATACATTTAATCAAACGTGAACGTTAAAAAATTATAAAAAGTTAAATTATGCATCTCACGAAAATTGACGTCATAATCAATTTAAAGATTTTATACACATTGATAAAGTGCTAATGTAGTTCTATCATAGATATAGTAATATATATAGATCTCTCATCCCCATGTTATCGTACAAAGATTTTTGATGCCGAAAAAATAATAATAATAAAAGCTTTGGAAACAGCCATTAAGTGGTATTGAAAAAAAAAGAAAAGAAAAGAAAGAAAGAAATATGAATTTGAAACTGTATCTGGAGTCTTCCATTCCCCTTTAGCAAATAAATTATTCATAAATTTTATTTGCTAATATATTAGTATGTATTCCCGTGTGTATTCCACTCGGGGAAAGACAGCCATATTTTGGTAAAAACGTCGTCTTTTCCCAAATGAAAAGGAATAACTTTTTTCTCCCCAATGATCACTCTATTCTATATATGCTATACTATATCTATGAGTTCTATACGCAAGCGAAGTGTGACTCACTGACCGTCTGTGCAGCCAAGAAAAAGATTTCCTATGTTAATTGCCCACTGGATTTTTTGTAAGAAATTATTAAAAATCGAGGAAATTTATTTCCCGATTTTAATCCTTATATTTGGGTATAGATATGTATTAGTTATCGCGGGTGTTAGATTGAATTATTTTGCTGTCAAATTGACAAAATTTTAATTTTAAATTTCAAAACTCTGTCGCCCTTGGCTTTTATTATTATTATTATTATTATTTGGCGATCAAAAGCGTAACACGAAAATATACATGCCAGATGTATGCATTGTACGAAATGTAATATGTATTATTCATTGTACGTATGTATGACATGTAATATGTATTGTACGAAATATTGTTTCATATTATTCATTACTCTTTTAATATAAGTTGTTAAAATAACTATGATTTTTGAAAGGAATTAAATATTTTCGCCAGATAATTTGGCGATATTCTTTTTTTTTTTCGCCAAGGATGACAGAAATGAAATCTATTTCGCTGCAAAATATTAGTACCTTACATCAGATATTTTATTTAGACATTTGAAAACAAATTTGACTTCAAACTATGATAGAATATTTATCATTTCCCTTTTAATTAGTATATTATTAGTATATTAAAATTTAAAAGCATGGTATATAAAAAGTTTTTTTTTTTTTTTTTTTTTTTTTTATCTTATAATTATTCTTATCTTAATCCTCAATGTTTCCCATCTTTATTAACTTGAATTTACTATTAAAATTTTAACATACTCAAAAACTTCTCATCACTTCGTTAAAATACACTAAACTTTTCCAAAATCTTTTTCTATTTAAAATGATACATGTATTTACTTTAAATGTCCAATATTTCATAAGATTTCCAATTTTAAAGTTTTAAAATATTTATCAAATTTACTTATTTTTCTGGTTTAGCCTTATTGTTTTCCTTTTTATAACTACAGCTGTTGCCCTCTTTAAAATATTTAAAATGATGAGGTCATTTTATAGTAAAATTATCCATTATAGCATATATTATATTTCACTCCTCCGTAAAAATTGATTTTAAAATCGTCTGTTTCTTTTATACTTTTATTTTAATAGAATTTAATTTATATATTAGTCATTTTAGCAATTTTATCCAAAGTAGCATTAGAAATAATATATATCACTTCTCCATTAAAATTTATAGGACCCTACAATAAAATTAATTTGTGCTTAATATTAACACTACGAAAATTTTTATCAATCGCTTCCAAATTTTGACCTAAGTTTCAAATCTCAACCCTGTGGGTTTTTACATCGGCTACAACGTTTTCGTCTTTGTTCGTAAATAATAATTTGACTGTACTAAATAGTTTACAGCCGTATAATTCAACGTATAACTTAGTCACAGCAACGCGTGGCCGGGTCTGCTAGTATATATATATATTTCATTGTGTTGCGAAAATAAACTTTTTTTTCTCTTCGAACATAATTCATTTTCGTTTAAGAATGCAATTCAGGTATAAATTAAAATAACTTTTTGGTAAAGTTTTGCGATCCCTATAATTGAATTACAATATAAACTGATAACTCGAAATGCTTGATATAATACTGCCTCCCCTCCCGCCTTGTTCTTAAATAAGTGGTTTTACTATTATATAACTTAATTAGTTTTCTCACTCGCATTAGTTTCGTTCATATTATTTATTCATTCTTATGGTTAAAGAACAAAGGGTAAAAATCAGGCGATCTATTTAAATTAAAATATGCATTTTCTTTTATATACAAATTGTTTTAAATACTATAGTACTAATTTTTTAAAAAGAATGAAGAAAATTAGTTTTTAGAGAAGAAATCTTTTGCTTTCGCCTTAAATAAAAAAATAAATAAATAAATAAATAAGAGCTTACTGTTTTAATTAACTGTTGTCTGGAATAATTACTTCACGCTAATATGGTATGCTATGGTCATAAAAGAATCTCTCCTTTTTCTGTGTCATTCTAATAAATTAATTTAGATAGCTATGTTGTATTACTTTTGACATTATGTAACATAACATGTCTAGTACTGATTTTGGAGTTGATTTATGCAATTAATCAGAATCAGACACAAAGCAGTACATTTCTCTGTCGACAGCAGTGTGCATTGGTTGAATGAAAAAAGAAAAATCAATAGCATTTCGAGTAATACGAGTATAGTTACGTAAATTAAACAGTTTCATCTTATTAACGTTTTATAATGATGTTAAAAACGTGTAATATGATTTAGATTCATTAATTTGTCAATCTGTCAGCTTCCTGTCATGTTCCACGCTGTAAATGAATCGTTAATTTATCGTTCCTTTGCAGGAATGCACGGAAGCATTCTAATGATGTACGGGAAGAAATTTTACAATAAATTTTATATTATTTATTAGTAGCAAATCCGTGCGAAATTTTCGCAATTTATTTCTTTTCTTTATTTACCTTTGAAATTTGAAACTTATGACTCTTATACGGATTTCACCACCCACTTTAAATTTTAATTCATCTGAAGTCAAATTATTATTAGTTTTTGTTGGATGAAACGCTAATGATAGTTAAACTAAATCACTCAAAGAAAAGTTTTAAAATAAAATTCATGTTTGAGGATCCAGTTTTCATACTTCCCCAGGCAGAACCGCTTTAGTATAAGATCAATATGAAGACTTTTAAATTTTTGCCGCCATGTTGGCGATGCTTTTTAATTTATTCATTTTGGCATAAATTTTTGTTTAAAAAAAACTTAAAACCTATTTTGTTTATACTTTTTATTATTGCGTTTTTTAGTCAGTTTATGACAAAAGTTGATATTTTTTTTATATCTTTAAAATATTGCTAAATTTAAAATGACGCTTGAAAAGATTGTAAAGATGTAACTTTTTAAAACAGATTTTTCTATAAAATGGTCTTATCAGACAAGTGTCGTCTTTTTTTTTCTTTTTTCTTATTTGATCACTGAACTGAATCCGAGTGCTTAAATGTTGCTTATGTATTATTTTTTATCCACTCTTATTTCCTTAATTCACTATCATATTGTTTTTATGAAATTTAATAGTAACTGATCCACGTTAGAGAAATATTATAATGTTAAGAAAATGGCATGAAGTATTTACATGCATTGTAACATATTTCCTAATGAAAATAAAGTGCATAACATTTATCACTTGTTTGCAAAATCTCAGGAAATATTTTAGATTCAGTACTGTCTGATAGTAGTTACTTTTAATAAGTATTTTAATTATGTTAAAATTTTTTAAACTGCATGTTTATATTTCTATCCAGGATTTAATATCAGATTTACTATAAAAATGATGCGAAAAACATTTTTGTATCGTCGAAGGGCTACATAAAAAATTTTCATTATATGTAATTATCTATTGGCAGAATTTTTCAAAAATTACATTTCAATCTTTTTTTTTTTTTTTTTTTTTTTAAGTTTTAATTGACATATTTAAAATATAAAGTTCATATTTTTACTTTCCGAATATACATATGTAAGGAAAGTATTGTAATCATGTCAAAAATCCGAATTCGAGATTTTGGTGTTTCAATACGTTTTGAAGTCCACTGAGTCCGTTTTTTTTACGATGATGTATGTATGCGTGTGAGTGAACACGTTAGCGCCTAAACGCTTTGCTCGAATGGTCTGTAAGTTCGTACGCATGTTGCAAGTCACCGTAGCACAAACCCTATTGATTTTGGTGAATCTGGCTCTTATAGTTTTTTTTACAGGGACACAAAGAAAAATTCTTTTTCATTATGGCCTATGGGACCAAAATCTTAAAAGTGCGATAGCATCTAAACGCCTTTTTCAATTGAGCAAAAAATTTATACACATATTATAGGTCACAGTTACTCCTTCTGTATTGATTTTGGAGAATCTGGCACTTATAGTTTTTTTACAGGGACACAAAGAAAAATTCGCTATCATTATGTCCTATGGGACCAAATTTAAAAAAGTGCGATAGCGTCTGAACGCCTTATTCAATTGAACAAAAAAATTATGCACATATTAAAGGTCAGTTTCACGATCTGTAGAAGTTTTGGGGAATCTAGCACTTCTAGTTCTTTTACAGGGACACAACAAATAATTCTGTATCATTATGGCCTATGGGGTGAAATTATTTTAAGTTCGATAGCATATAATTACTTTATCCGTTTGAGTGGAAAATTTATATGCGAGTTATAGGTCACTATCACACAAACTGTATAGATTCTGTTGACCCTAGTACTTAACGAGTTTTACAGGGACACAAATAAAATTTGTTCATCATTCAGACCTATAGGCTCAAATTATTTAGTGCGACAGCGACTAAACGCCTTATTCAAATGAACTGAAAATTTATATACATATTATACGCCATCGTCACACGAACTCAATGAACTTTAGAAAATCTAGCACTTAATGGTTCTTTTTACGGGGACCAAATGCAAATTTCTTTATCATTGTGGTATATGGGCTGAAATTTTAAAGTGGAAGAGCTTCTAAATGCCTTATCCGTTGGAGCTGAAAATTTATATAAATATTATAAGTCACTGTTGCACTAACTATAAGCATTTTGATGAATCTAGCATTTGTAGGTTTTTACAGGGACACAACGAAATATTCTTTATCATTATGATCTGCGTGTTCGGTAAAATAACGTTAAATTAAAGTTAAACATCATGTACTATAAAAATAAAAATACCCAAACACCCTATTATAATTTTCCCTTTTGTTTATTTAACAACTCCTCTTACTTTACTTTATTTACAAAACCGTTAATTACTCAATGTTCGGAAAGTCGAGTGGAGTCACTCCAGATCGTTAAAAAAAAAAGAAGAAAAAAAAAAGAAAGAAAGAAAGAAAGAAAAATGGCTACCCCCGACTAACTTCGCTGTAAATTAGTGTATAAATATACGACTGGTACCAATCGATTTGTAATAACACCTTGTTTATAACGGTATAGTTAGATTTTGCTTAGGGTGTCGTCTACATATTAAAAGTGGCATCAAATTCATTTTATTTAATGGCAATCCCCATTTTCGACAATTCTTTAGGGTTATTTGGATCAAATCAACCCAGAAAATGGTATAGTTTATATATATATATATATATATATATATATATCTCAATTTTTCATAAAATTATAATTCGTCAAAATATGGGGATATTGATATTAAATAAGTGTGACAAACATTATTTAACATTAAAACAGGAATAAACTACTACGTCAGAAACACCAAAGAAAAAATATTGAGGTTTCTTTGGTGTTTCTGACGTAGTAGTTTATTCCTGTTTTAATATTCCAACGCCAAGTCTCCTGCTATTATTATTTAATATCTTCTCCAAAAATATATGTTCAAATTTCATTTGTTTATTTATTTATTTTTATGCGTTAGAATGAAATGATCCAGACATATTCCATGTATACTTTTTACTAAAAAAATTTTTTTGAATTATGAAAATTATTAATAAATTCATATCCAAAAAATATTAATTATGACCTACAATTAATTTTTGCACGAATAGAACAGGCATAATCAAAAATATGGGTTTCCAAATTTATGGCTTATTCATATCATTATTTTTCGAGTTACAATGATATTTCAATTTTTATTGCTCTTTTGGGCTGTCACTTGCTATCATTTATGTCATCTATAGGTTTCCATACACATGATTTAAATTAGTTATTCAAGTAAATTTAGAACACATCATTAACACTTTCCAACAAGGTTGAAAAGTGTTAATGACTTTGGTTTGTCTGTCTCTCTGTCTGTCCACGCTCTAACTCCCGTAAATATTTATGGAATTTCTTGAAACTGATATGTTATTCAAGTTCACTATCAGATGTTTCCTATTGAAAATGGAGTTTATACCTCTACTGGTTTGTGTACAGGGAAACCCGAAAGTATTTCAAAGCATTGCGTTCTATGAGAGGTATTTCTATAAACCATATTTTCATACCTTTACTGTTGGCATATCTTAATGAAATTGAAATACGTTATTCAAGTTCATTATTGGATGTTTCCTGTAGAAAATAGAGTAAATATTACCACTGGTTTATGTACAGGGACACTCAAAAGTATTACAAAGCATTGCGTTCTATGAGAGATATTTCTTTAAATCAAATTTTAATTAACTTTACTTTCTACGAAGTTTTATGAAATTGAAATGTATTTTCTGTGTACACAAAAGAATGCTTTGCATAGAATATAGCATGATTAGTATTAGATTTACAGGGTAACACAAAAATATTAATTTATATTAAAACCTATTAATAAAAATTTGCTAGAGTTGTGCTTTCGTTTACCTTAAGCGTTTTTAACACTTTCTAACATTTATCAAATGTAAAATAGGATTTCAATTTGTGTATATGTCCGTCTGTCCGTCTGCCTGTCTGTCTTGCCGTGCTTTAACTCCCGTAAATATTTATGGAATTTTTTGAAACTGATATATATTATTCATGTTCACTATCGGGTGTTCCCTATTGAAAATGAAGTTTATACCTCTACTGGTTTGTGTACAGGAGCACCCAAAAATATTCGAAAGCTTTTTGTTCTATGAGAGGAGTTTCTATAAACCATATTTTAATACCTTTACTGTATAGAAACTTAAATGAAATTTTAATATGCTATTCAAGTTCCCTTTCGAATGTTTCCTATGTAAAATCGGGTACATTTCTAACATTTTTGTGTACAGGGGCATTTTAAAGTATTTCAAAGCATTGCGTTCTGTGAGAGTTATTTTTATAAACCAAATTTAAATAATTTTACTTCTCTCAAATTGAAATAAATCATTCGTATGCACAAAAGAGTGCCTTCTATATAATATAGTATGATTAGCATTAGATTTACAGGGCCACACAAAAATATTCAGTTACATTAAGAGCTATTAATAAAAATTTGCTAGAATTGCACTTTCGTTTACATTAAGCGTTTTAACACTTTTTTATATTTTTAGTGGGAATATGATTTCAATTTGTGTATGTGTCTGTCCGATTGCCTACCCTTCTATCTGTTTGTTTCCGGCTCCTACCGTCAGTAAATATTTTTAGAATTTTTTAAAAATGATACAATCAAGTTCACTATGGAATGCTCCCTATTTAAAATGACATGAATAGATCCTGTGCAACTAGTTTGTTTACAGAGACGACAACAACAATAACCACAAAAATATCAATGGATTAAGTTTTAAGACAGAAGAAGAGAAGTTATAGTTTTTAGAAGTTATATTTAAAATCTTTCTATTGTAAAAATCATAAAAACATTCACATGTATTTTTAATATTTTAAAATAATGTTTTGTATAGAACATGATATGATTAATTTTCAACTTAGCAATGGAATTTGTGATTTGGCGGAAAATTTTGATAAATGACGGCGAAAGTTTTGACTTGGTGACGAAATTCGTTATCGGATTATAAAATTTGGCGAGTTTGGCGATGGAGAAGGGCAGCTTTGGCATCATTATATTTTCTTCCCACGCAAAAACCTCATATCTCTTCACAAACCAATATCTTGTTTCCACAAGATAAAATGTTAAAGGAATCTGTAACGTATTACTCTCAATTTCAATCGTAAATTTAAATTCTTGCGTAAACCGGTGTTCTAAACTATTGACCACAAACGATATTCTTATCAAGACTAACGTACTATTTTAATTTTATATTTTTAAATGATTAATTAAAGCTGTTACCATGGTTTTTATATTTTCAGCTATCTTTTTTATTATTGTTTGCACGTGATATAAGCATCAGATCATAAATTTAAGCAATTAAAGCTAAAGAAAAAGTCGGCTTCATCACAATTGACTAAAAATCACTTTTTAACTTGTAATTTTTAAGCAATTGACAGTTATCGAAAAAGTCTAAATACAAAAATTTTTCTTTAGGGTAAGACGGTAATTCGTCTGATTTGAAGTATTTTCCTATTTTCAATATTAAAGAAATTATGGGCAAATGAAAATTTCTACCCTCCACCATTTCCACCCCCTTTGAGCTGGATATCCCATCTACGAACTCGACCGGGATTTTTACTGTCCTGACAACAAATCCCCAGCTGGTTAAATTTAAATAAAAATTACTCCAGTTATCGTGTTCACAATTTAACATGGGAAAAGCGTTATACATATATATACCTATATATATATATATATATATATATATATAAACTTTTGAATGGAGGGTGGTTTTGGGCTCTAGGGGTAATGATCGGTGAAGATATGAAGAAATTTTCCAGAAGACGTGTCATGAGAACCATTGTTATAGTATAGGTAGATCTCCTATAAGGAATCTACCTAAAACCATTGCAATAGGTTGATCTCCCATAAGGAATCTACCTAAAAGGGCAAAAAAAGTGCGACTATTGCACGGGTAAACATAGTATATATATTACTAATTATAATATTACATACGAACGTGAAAATTGAATGAGATATTCGTTTTAAAATTATTTATTGACATTTTTATTATTTTGGCGATACTCAAAGTTTACAAAGTAATAATTATATTTTTCCAAAAATGTCCCTTATAGAAGGAAAAGAAAAGTAAATACAGGAAGAAAATAGCCGAAAAACATAAAGATCAGCTAAAATTACCAAATCAAAATTTTAGGTGTAGACCTGTATTATTTTTGTTTTTCATGTTAGAATATCAACTTTTCTTTTTACTAACTATAAACTGTACGGAACTGGGTGCTGTCTAAAAATTTAAAGTTTTAAATTTTTACAAAATTGGTTTCGTGGATTTATCCACTGCATCATTACTTACGTTGTTACTTAATTCACTTAAAACATTTTCAGTTGGAAGTCGTCCATTTGAAAGTGGTTGCGATAGTGAAATTGCCTAATGATAAGTGTGCTCAGAGCCTGACTAAGACAGGGGCATACGG
This sequence comes from Salticus scenicus, assembly GCA_963930645.1. NCBI lineage: Eukaryota > Metazoa > Arthropoda > Arachnida > Araneae > Salticidae > Salticus > Salticus scenicus. Next base: position 248,174,967 of record OZ005654.1, read on the forward strand.
GGCAGTTTCCCCGGGTCCCCACATCAGAGGGGGGCCCCCGAATTGAATAGAGATTTATTTTACGTTTCCTTCTTTAATGCAATTTTTTTAAACAAAATATCAGTACAGTGTAAAATCCGGCTTAATTGCGAAAATTTAGCTGAATTCCGCCCTAATGTCAGCAAGGATATGAATTTTTCGCAGCTAGATGACAAAATTAACAATCAGAAATAAAATAGACAGAACGATATTTTGTCTGACTATTGGAGAGGGGGGACTTTATAGATATTTTAGGTTCTAGTCAATTTTCTTGTTATATATATAACTTTGCAGAAAATTTATTTACAATATTTAGCACAGTGAAAATTTTGAGATTTATATATACATATAAAGGTAACCCAATGCAGAATACATATTTTTATTAAAAAATTGAATAAAATTGTATAGAAAGTTTATTTTACGTTTCCTTCTTTAATGAACTTTTTTTAAACAAAATACAATCAGTATAGTGTAAAATCCGGCTTAATTGAGCCATCGTAATTGCGAAAATTTAGCTGAATTCCGGCTTAATGTAAGCAAGGATATCAATTTTTCGCAGCTAGATGACAAAATTGACAATCAGAAATAAAATGGATATAGAACGATATTTCGTCTGACCATTATAGAGGGACTTTATAGCTATAGTCTCTATATAGTCTCTATCTTTATAGCTCTAGTCAATTTTCTTGTTATATATCTATAATGAGGTGAAAATTTTAAATACCTCTATAAAAAGTTCGGTTCTTCACTACTGAAGTAGTGAATCAGATGGGGCTCCAAAGAAGTTTTTGCCCCGGGCCCAATTAGGCTAAGTCGGGCCCTGAGTGTGTTGGTGTTGGATGTTTGGATTAAGACCAATTTATTACTCGACAGTCCTAGACCTGGAAAACTAGTCCTCCGTGGAAGGTCCTACTGAGGGGTCCTTCTCCGTATTCATTGAAGTTTCTGAGAAAAACACGAAATACTCCGAACGGCTAGGCCAACGATCGTTATCAGGGTTCAAACCTGGCATCTCCCATCTTCTACTTTTGAGAGCAGAACTTCTTGGCCACTATTGAGACACTCCTTATAATCCATATTTCTCAGTAACTATGATTATGGGTTCTGCAAGGGTGGGAAAGTTATGGAAGAATTGAAAAAAAAAAAAAAAAAAAAAAAAAAAAATGAAATATTAAATGTACGTTAACCCTTTAACGACACCACGCATTTAACATCTTTTTATGGAACATTTTTTCAGCATTTTTTTTCCTTATTTTAATTCGATTTTTAAACTTTTATTTCTTTTTTGTTCGTCAGATAGCAGCACTACTCAGAAAATTAATAAATGATATTGCAGAGGTAGCCATATGCAGAAGTCACTTTAAATTTCGTAGTAGGCGCGAATGCCCTCTGCTACTTTGATGATGCACTTGTGCTTAGTTTTTTACTTGATGAAGGGCTGAGCTATTATTTTGACCTGACACAACTGTTGCGAGTGTTTGCACACTGTTAAAAATTTCTGTAAATTTAATGTAAATATTTAACCAGAGTCTCTGTAAATGTACAGTAATTCTTAGGTAAAAGTGATTAATCGAGATTCTCAATCTTTATTCTGTATTTTTATCTAATTTTACAGGCTGTTCGCACATTTTTTAGACGATTTTATTTCGCAGTAAGAAAAAATCGTTTGCATGGAGAATTTTATTTTCACAACAGTTATATTTTTGGAAGTTTTATTTATCTTCTGATATTTAGAATTTTTGTTTAGATGCAAAAATGCGCTTTTAAAATGGCAGTGGATGGAAGGATAGGTTTCCACTCTTTCCAAAGATAGTTTTTAGTGAAATCTTTATGAAAAGCATTTATCAAGAGAAAAATGGAAAAATGTTGCAACAACAGATGAATCTTGGGTCTATTTAAGTGGTTGCAATAAAAAAAGATCAATTTATTATCACAAAAGTGGAGAAAAAAAAATTTGCTACATAGCTCAAAGCATCAAAAGAGAGTTTTTCTAAAGGATTTACGATTGCCACTGGTTTTTTCATACAAGCGCAAGATAAAAGCAAAAAAAAATGTGACAAAAATGTCAAAATCAACTCTAAATACTCTCAAGAACATATTGTAATTCCAATTTTTAAAAATGAAAATCCAGATCTGTATCCACAATGCTATCAATCCGTTGAACTGCATCAAGACAAAACAAGCAGCCACACATCGCAATCCGCAATTGCTTTTCTAGAAAAAAAATGGAACAAAAAACGGGAATTAAAACCATACCCTTCACCATGTGCCTGAGATATTCTATAGCTTCATGCCCTTCACTGACATTCCTGCTAAATCTTCTGATGTATCACTGTTGGATTTTTGTGTTTTTCGACTCTTAAAATCAACATTATCCAAACACTGACCTACAACGCTTTGTGGACTCTGGAACTCCGTTCAAGAGGAGTAGAAAAATATACCTCTTCCGATATTATAAAAAGCATTATTATCATAGAAATTATGATATAGAATGTTAGTTAAGAACAAGGGCTATCAAACTGAACAAATAAAACACGAAATATGAGTGAAATTGCTTCAGTACACTCCATCAAAATCGTCTAAAAAATGTGCGAACAGCCTCTGTATTATTTAATTTTTTAATTAAAATTAAAAATGACTGTTTCTACTTCAGAAAAAGTATTCCAAGTCCGAAATATATTCTCACCAATAATTAATTAAATTAATATTAGTCATTAACATGAATGTATAAATTAAGTTTTTTAACATCTCCATTTATTTTTCTCTGTCATTTTACGTAAGACTTAAGATAATAGATTACATAGAGTTTTCTGTTGAAATTTTTAACAGTGCAATTTATTGTGTTTACGTGCAAAGTTATTCATTAATAAATAAAATTAATCATTATTTGAATTTAATCAGATTAACATATAAATGTTTAAAACCAAAAATGAAAAATAAAAATGCTAATTTTTATGTCCATTTTCCGCTTATCGTAGGTAAAGGAAGCATTGCATTCAGTGGAAAAATTCGATATCAAGTTTTCACCTGATTTACATGTTTTAAGATCTCATGGGTCAAAAATTTGGTTTTCAGTGACTGTATGATTTTTTTTTTTTTTTTTTTTTTTTTTAACTCGCTATATTAACTCCCTTTTAGATTCGTATTAATTTTTGTTTTCCGGTCAGCAATTGAATTTGGTGAATGTCGGTATCTGAAAACGCGCGGCTCTAAAGATTTTCTTTAAAATTGCTATATAAAACCATTTTTAGCGTGTTATAAACACAATACATGCATCTTTCTGCATGTATTACGTGGTTATTACAGGAAAGTTGACAGTCAACCTGATTAGATAGGTCAGTTTTAGATATCGAAAATTAGTGTTTCAAAAAGCGGCTCTACCAATTTCTTTTTTTAACTCGCTTTGTCAACTCTGTTTTATAAGTCTTTACACATGTATCAGTTTTCTCTTATACAGAACAATTATTATGTGTGAAATTTGTTAGATTAATTTTATGTCTTCTGACCACATTATCTTCTAAAAGTACATATAATGCGTGTAATAGTGGGTAATGGAAGTCGTGTGGCTGTTACACCATATATATATTTTTTCTTTTTTCCATATTTATGATGAACTATGTGTCTAATGCCCATTTTTTAAATTAGTTTAGCAATTTTTATAAGCAAATATGTAGTGAACGTTAAAAAGTTACAATAAGAACAAAATAATAATTGGTGTGTCACTCACACGACTTTCTCTTACCCTGCATTTCAATAAACACAGTTTACAGATCAAGGAGTAACAAAACAAATACTATATATAAACCTAATTTTAAAAACAATTTTAAATAGGTTTAGGAGTAGTTTTGTTTAACTTATAATCCTGTGTGAAGAAGGCTATCCATCATCTCAAATCCCTATTTAAATAATGTACCCACATTTATATATATAAAAAAAAATTCCAGGCTGTTATTAAATTTCAATATTAATTCTAAATAATTTAGACAATTTTCCTCCCCAACAATGACTGAGACTTACCAATTTTGATCAAACTGTCCAAGTAAAAACTACAAACGAACCTCAAAATACAAATTTGAATTTCCTGCAACTATTTGTTTTTAAGTTATGCTGATAATACATATACATACTAATCTACTATAACACATTTAGAACATATTTAGAACATACTCATCTGAAAAAAAAAAAAAATCCATATTCAGGGGATCTGAAAATGCGATATTACACAAAAAACAGAACTGAAAATTGAACTCCAAAAAATATTTTGACTTACCGTATGGGTATGAGAAATAAATACTCAATCGTGAGCAGTTTTCGTCGAAATGGCAAAATGCATGTAAAACACTTCCTTCTATTACATTCAATAGGAAATAATGCTTTCGCGTATATAGTAATTAGTCCTATATAATTTTTATAAGTTATATACACACCACATTGTGTACTTAAATTTAATCCTGTATAAAATCTTATAACGCAACATGAAATGAATTTCCAGTAATTTCCAAGTATAGACTCAATATATATAAATTCTTTTGGGTAGCCCTGTAAACAAATGATAAATGATTTCAGTACCGTATTCCCCACAAAATAGGCTTTTATGTATTTAATGAATAAGGTCATTGTGCCTAAATGCGATAACCCATAAATGCGACAAAGTGCTTCTACTGAAAATCTAAATGCATAAATCGCATACTTATGAATCATAATGGAACATACACATTTCAAGAATGGTTCGCGAAACTTTTCATTAAATTTTAAAGGTTTTTTCTAGTAGAATTTTCTTTTGCAGTAAACATTGTTCATTATGGCTTTCCGCCGTCTTTTCCTAATTGCGATGAAATATTTTCAAATAGTAACTGTAATTTTATCCTTTTATTTTTCAAGGTGAAATAACCACTGTTACGTCATGTGCTTGAATACCCTTTACACCTATCAGAAGAAAATTAAAGAAAATACTACAAATTTTTAAAAAGAGGGGTTTAAATTTTTTTATCGCATTTAAGGGTCTGTTTACACCATATTCCTAAATGCGACAAATTTTATCCCTTAAATGCGGAGAGTTATATAAAGGTAACTTTAAGCATTTTTTCCTTTTTAACACTTTCCAACAAGGTTTACAAGTGACTTCGGTTTGTCTGTCTGTCTGTCCGCGCTCTAACTCCTGTAGGGACACCCGAAAGTATTCAAAAGCATTGTGTTCTATGAGTAGTATTTCTGTAAGCCATATTTAATACCTTAACTGTATATAATCTTAGTGAAATTGAATAATGTTATTAAGTTCACTATCTGATGTTTCATATATAAAAAGGAACAAATATCAACACTAGTTTGTGTACAAGGACACTCGAAAGTATTCCAAAGCATTGCTTTCTATGAGAGGTATTTCTATAAACCAAATTTTAATAACTTTACTTTCCACAAAGCTTACTGGAATTGAAATATGTTATTCATATGCACAAAAGAGTGCTTTCTATAGAATATAGTATGATCAGCATTAGATTTACAGGACCACACAAAAATATTCAGTTACATTATGAGCTGTTAAAAAAAATTGCTAGAATTGCAATTTCGTTTACATTAAGCGTTTTTAACACTGTCTAATAATTTTTATGTGTGAATGTGATTTCAATTTAAGTATCTGTCTGTTCGTCTGTCCATCTGTCTGTTTGTCTGTTCATCCGTCTGTTCGTCTGTCCGCGCTCTAATTCCCGTAAATATTTATGTAATTTCTTGAAACTGATATATGTTATTTAAGTTCACTATCGGATGTTCCCTATTGCAAAAGGAGTTAATATCTCTACTGGTTTGTGTACAGGGACACTCAAACCTTTTCCAAAGCAATGTGTTCTATGAGAGATATTTCTGTAAACCATATTTTAATACCTTTACTGCACACAAATCTTAATAAAATTGAAATATGTTATTCCAGTTCACTATCGGATGTTTTGTATATTAAATGGAGTAAATACCACCATTGGTGTGGGCACAGAGACACTTGAAAGCATACCAAAGCATTGCGTTATATGAGAAGTATTTCTATAAACCAAATTTTAATAACTTTACTTTCCACAAAGCTTAATGAAATTGAAATATGTTATTCATATGCACAAAAGACTGCTTTGTATAGAATATAGTATGTTTAGTATTAGATTTACAGAGCAACACAAAAATATTCAGATACATTAAAAGCTATTAATAAAAGTTTGCTGGAATTGCACTTTCGTTTACATTAAACATTTTTAGAATTTTGTAACAATTTTTAAGTGTGAATATAATTTCAATTTGTGTATCTGTGTATCTGTCCATCTGTCTGTCTTTCGGCACTCTAACTCCGGTAAATATTTATGGAATATCTTGAAACTAATATATGTTTTTCAAGTTCACTATCGGATGTCCCATATTGAAAATGGAGTGAATACCTCTACTAGTTTGTGTACATTGGCATCGGAAATTACTGCAAACTATTGTTTTCTATGAGAGGTATTTCTATAAACCATATTTTAATACCGTTACTTTACACAAATCTTAATGAAATTGAAAGATGTTATTCAGTTTCACTATCGGATGTTTCCTATGTAAAATAGATACAATATTTCCAAAGGTTTGAGTACAGGGAGACACGAAAGTATTGCATTGTATGAGAGGTATTTCGAGAAACCAAATTTTAATAACTTTAATTTGCACAAAGCTTAATGAAATAGAAATATGTTATTCATTTGCACAAAAGAATGCTTTTTTATAAAATACAGTATGATTAGTATTAGTCTTACAGGGCGACATAAAAATATTAAGTTACATTAAGAACTATTAATAACTTGCTGTAATTGCATTTTCTTTTACAACAAGCGTTTTTAACACTTTCTAACAATTTTTAAGCGTGAATATGATTTTTATTTGTTTATCTTTCTGTCCGATTGTCTATCTTTCTATCTTTCTATCTGGTTGTCTCTCGTCTCGAGAGTTCTTAAATATTTTCAGAATTTTTAAAAATTGATATAAGTTATTCAAGTTCACTATAGAATGTTTCCTATTTAAAGTGCCATTAATATGTCCTGAACAAATGTACAGGAAACTTCCAATGCTTTGCGTTTTAGGACAGATATTTTTATAAATCACATTTAAATAACTTTCTACCGTAAAAATTATAAATAAATTGAAATGTATTTTAATATTCTAAAATAATGTTTTGTATAGAATATGATATGATCAACCTTCAGATTTACAGAACTACACTAAAATATTCAAATACATTAAGGGCAGCAATTATAATCTAATGGCTGGATTTTCTTTTGCATTAAGCCTTTTTGACGTTCTTCAACGATGTCTAAGAGCGGTTTTAAATTCAATTAGTCAGTCTGTATATTTTTCTGTTCTTCTGTCTTTTGTTTGATAATGCAGGCAAAAAATATTGAAAGTTATATGATACAACAAGCACGTACAGTTGGAGAGTGTTAATAACCAGTGCGTAGTGCATGATTTTTCTTTCTGGTTTTAACTCTTTCCAAAAAGGTTGAAAAGCGTTAATGACTTCGGTTTGTCTGTCTGTCCGCGCTCTAACTCTCGTAAATATTTATGGAATTTCTTGAAACTGATAAATCGTATTCAAATTCACTATCGAATGTTCCCTATTGAAAATAGAGTGAATTCCTCTCATGGTTTGTCTACAGGGACACCCAAAATTTTCCTGTTCCATGAGAGATATTTCTATAAACCGTATTTTGATACGTTTACTTTACACAAATATTAATGAAATTGAAATATATCATTTAAGTCCAATGTCGATTTTTCCCATGTAAATTGAAGTAAATACCATCACTGGTTTGTATACAGGGACTTCCGAATGTATTTAAAAGCATTGCGTTCTATGGAAGGTATTTCTAAACACCAAATTTTAATGACTTTACTTTGCACAAGTCTTAAAAAATTTAAAATATATTATTCATATGCACAAAAGACTGTATTACAATACTGTAAAATACAATATTATTAGCATTATATTTTCAGGGCCACACAAAAATATTCAGCTACATTAAGGGGTATTAATTGGAAATTTGCAGGAATTGCATTTTCGTTTACATTAAGCGTTTTTATCACTTTCAATATGTTTTTAACACTTTCCAACAAACCTGAAAAGTGTTAATGACTTAGGTTTGTCTGTCTGTCTGTGCTATATCTCCCGTAAATATTCATGGAATCAAACAGAGTTACACATATACTGTTCAGAAAAGAAGAGTTAAACACGGAGTTACACACTCTGTTAGAAAAAGGCAAAGTTACACAAACAATTGCACACAAACTGGCAGAGTTACACACAGAGCTACATACACACTGTTAGCAAAAAATTAGCGGTACACACAGCTTTACAGACATTGACAAAAAAAAAGAGTTTTACATACGGAGTTACACACACTGTTAATAAAAAGGCGGAATTATACAGAATTACATACTCAGTTAATAAAAAGGCAGGGTTACACGCACACACAGTTAAAAAGAAGGCAGAGTTACACACGTACTGTTGATTATATACAGGGTTACACACACACTGTTAGTTACACATAGAATTACACACACTGTTAGCAAAAAATGAGTGATACACACAGAGTTACACACATTGTTTAAAAAAAAAGAAGAATTAAACATTGAATTACACACACTGTTAATAAAAAGGCAGAATTATACACAGTGTTACACACACAGAGTTAATAAGAAGGCAGAGTTACACACATACTTTTAATTACATACAGGGTTACACACACACTGTTAGTTACACATAAGTATAATTACACACGCTGTTTGCAAAAAATCAGCGATACACACAGTGTTACACACACAATGTTCAAAAAAGAGGAGTTACACACACTGTTAATAAAAAGCAGAGTTACACACACTGTTAATAAGAAAGAAGAGATACACACACACACACACACTGTTAACTGCATACAGGGTTACACACACAGTGTCAGTTTCACATAGCGTTACGTACACTGTTAGAAAAATTCAGCAATACACACAGAATTACACACACACACTGTTAAAAAAAAAGATGAGTTACACACTGTTAACAAACAGCAGAGTTACACACAAAGTTCCACACACTGTTAATAAAAAGGAAGAGTTTCACACACTATTAAAGGCAGAGTTACACGTAGAGTTACACAACACTTTATCTTCAAATAGTTATGTGGTATTAAATGTTTTATAAACTATAAAAAAAAAAAAAACGAAAAATCATGCATTACGCAATGATTATTAACACTTTCCAACTGCACGTAATTGTTGTATCTTATAACTTTTAAAGTTCTGTACCTACGTTATCACACAACAAACAGACAGTAGTTCTGAAAGGCATACAGACAGACTAATTGAATTCCTAATCATTCTTAAGCATTGTTTTAAAGTGTTAAAAATGCTTAACAGAAAAGGAAACGTAGCTCTTAGATTGTAATTCCAGCCCTTAATCTATCGAAAAATTTCAGTGTAGCCCTGTAAATCTTAACGTTAACAAAATCATGTTTTATATAAAACGTTATTTTAGCAAATTAACAATAAATATCAATTTTTTATGATTTTACAGTAGAAAGTTCCTTAAATGTAAATTATAAAAATGTATCTCCTAAAATGCGATGCATTGGCTTTTTTTTTTTTTTTTTTTTTTTTTTGCGTGTCCGTGTACATAAAAAAGTTGTATAGGACCTATTATTGCCCTTTTAATTTAGGAATATTCAATAGTAAATATGAACAACATACATAATATTTTAAGAATTCAGAAAATATTTACGGACGATGAGTGCGGTAGACGAACAGATAGTCAAATGGAGAGTCGGGCAGATAGATACAAAAATTAAAAACACGTTCAGACTTAAAAAATGTTAAAAAATGTTAAATCGCTTAATGTAAACGAAAATACAATTCCAGCAAATTTTCAATAAAAGCTCTTAATGTAGCTGAATATTTTTGTGTGGCCCTGTAAATCTAATGCTAATCATACTACATTCTGTAGATAGCATTCTTTTATGCATATGAATAACATATTTAAATTTCATTAAAATTTGGCTAAAATAAAGGAATCAAAATTTAGTTCATGGTAATACCTCTCATCGAACGCAATGCTTTGAAGTACTTTGAAGTGCTCGGGTGTCCCTGTATACAAACCAGTGAAGGTATTTACCCTATTTTCAATGGGAAACATCCGATAGTGAACTTAATAACATTTCAATTTTATTAAGGTATGTGTAAAGTAACGGTAATGAAATATGATTTATAAAAATACCTCTCACAGAACACAATGCTTTGGAATATTTTCGGGTGCCCCTGTGCACTAACTAGTAGAGGTACAGACTTCATTTTCAATAGGGAACATCCTATATTAAACTTTAATAATACGTATCAGTTTCAAGAAATTCCATAAGTAATAGCGCTAATTAAAGCGCGGACAGACAAACGCACAGACAGCCGATAAACGGACAGACAGACAAACCGAAGTTATTAAAACATTTCAACTTCGTTGGAAAGCGTTAAAAACATTTAGAAAGTAATAAAAACGTTTAATGTGAACGAAACTGCATTTCCAACAAATTTGCAATAGCCCTTAGTATAACTGAATATTTTTGTATGGCCCTGTAAATCTAACGCTAATCATACTTTATTCTATGGAAAGCATTCTTTAGTGCATATGACTAACATATTTTAATTTCATTAAGATTTGTGCAAAGTAAAGTTTTTAAAGTTTGATTTATAGAAATACCTCTATTAGAACGCAATGCTTTAGGGAAAACTTTCGAGTTTCCCTGTATTCAAACTAATGATGGTATTTACTCCATTTTCAATGGGGAACATCCGATAGTAATTTTGAATAACATATTTCAATTTCATCAAGATATGTGTAAAGTAACGGTAATAAAATATGGTTTATGAAAATACCTTCCATAGAACACAATGCTTTGGAATACTTTCGGGTGTTCCTGTATACAAACCAGTAAAAGTACACATTCCATTTTCAATAGGAAACATGTTATAAGGAACTTGAATAATATATATCAGTTTCAACAAGTTCCATGAATATTTACGGGAGTTAGTGCACGGACAGACAGACGGACAGACGTAGGGATGGACAAACGGATAGACAGACGGACAGACCCAAACCGAAGTCAATAACAGTTTTCAACCTTTTTTGGAATAGTGTTAATAACATTCAAGCAACTCCCACACATTAAATGCATTATCGCAATTAGGGAGTTTGAACATCGCATTTAGGATATAGTACCTTAAATGCGACAAAAATTTCCTAAATGCGACGCTGGTATATTTTTTCATAAATTACAGATATTTTTTTTTATTTCTTAAAAAGAAATGATACAAAATACAAGTTTAGAACTACGAGTGTAATGTTCAACCATTTTCTCTTTCTTTTCATACTTATTTGTTTACTAAAATGTCATAAGTTTCCTAAATGCGATAAACTTACCAAAAATCACGTCGCATTTAGGCACAATGACCTTATATGTTAATTTCATAAGAAATTTCGCCCATAGTCGTAATGTATTAGAATATCTTAAATGTCCTTGTATGAATATCTTAAATGGTCCCCTATCAGCTTGATCTCAGCGCGAAAAGTTTAATATTACATTCCTATATGATACAGATTAAGAATACAGAGTTTGGACTTTCTGCTGTTACTTGTTCTTGAGATATGCTGATAGCAGACATACTGACATACACAGATCAACCGCTATAAACCTGTTTTTCGAGTTCAGGGAACCCCAAACATAAAATTTAACAAAATAACTCAATTTCGAAATTTTAATTCAATAAACAATACTTTTTATATATTTTACGGGTGAGAGAAAGTAATGTTTTTATGGCACATCTGTGACACTCCTATAGTGCACATAGTATGCCTCAATGCATACCGTTCAAAAAGAAAAAAAACACGAAATTTGTTCTTCTTAAAACAAACTATTCAGACAAAAAACATCATTTCTATTTTAAAAAAAATCATTATATTAGAAATGAAAGTAGGAAAGATTTGACAGATCTATTTATTTATAGAAAATTCATATGGGCCGAGAAATATTTCGATGCATAAAACAAAAGAATGGTGAATGCATTGTTCCTGAAACACTACCTTTTGAGAACGATGCGTGTGAAATGTCTGTACTTCTTTATTTATTTCGAATAATCATAATAGCATTTATACTTTATTGATTTTTTTCAATTTATTTCCTTATTTATTCAGCACTAGAATCACGCCAGTCGTGCAAGAGGATTTTAAAAGGGCAAATGGTGAGAAGACGACGCGATGGTTATTCAACTTATTTAAGCAATAAAGCTTTTGTTTCAGATCTGCTAAAAACAAGTATTTTATTTATTAAATATGAAGAAGTATTCCAATGCAGTTTGCCTGCTTCAGTGTTCTATAAAGGGAAGCAAACACGTTTCCCTAATTTTTGACAAATTATTATTTTCAAAAAATTAAGCCACTTGCGAATTTTTGTATCCTATAAATATAATATACATTTGTATGTAATATACATTTGTATCCTATAAATTTTTTATCCTATAAATATTGAGACATATACATATTGTACGTACATACATATTGTAAAGTATTTTTATTAGTTATCATATACATTAATACATTGTTACAGTTGGGCACACTGCTTGTCAAGCGATATAGGTAATAATCTAATTCTAATCAATCCTAATTTAAGTAAGGAAGTAATTAATAAAATGTCCTAGGAATTCCGGAAGTGAGTTTTAGAAATATAGCTATTTCAAAATAAGCGTATCACTAAGAGGCACATTGAGACGGTTATTGGTCCAAAAATATGGACTATCGTGCATCGTAGTTAGAAAACATCAGAAAATTAGAAAAAAGGAAAACTCTTTCGAATTCAAAATAGTTATGTATGTCACGAATTTAAAAAACAACTCTTATATTGTTAATTTTTCCTGTTATTATGTTATGATATTTTTACCTTTTGCATTGTACTTTTTACTTTTCACAACATTATTTTTTGAATTTAATCTTTTTATCTTTTACATATATAAATTTTCCTAATCCTACTAAATTACTTTAATAGTTTTAATGGTCTTTTCTCTTTACTTTTCTTAAAGTTGATGCTTTCCTTAAACAAAAACTATTTACTCTTTATGAAATAGATATACCATCAAATGTTGTTTACACTAGTAAATTGAACTCTGCCTGGATATATTTTGTTTTTCTTTTTTTTTTTGTTATCCATACAAATAATTCTAATTTCAAATAAAAATTTATCAAATTATTAACTCTAAAATTCAATAGATTACAACCCTTTTTTTTTTTTTTTTATAAGAGATAGCAAAATCAAATAAAGAAACACAAAAAAAAACTCGAGTATAAATTTAATTCTAACTTATTATTTTTACAAGTAATTTAATATATCTATGTTATCTGATGTAATGCCAGAAGGTTACGGTAAAGGGTTTTTCTACAAAATTATCAAACAATCTTAATTCATACAGATCTATATCCAAGCAAGTTCATATCCCTACCTTTTACTAAAGAAAGCATCAGCATTTATTATACTTTTGTACGTATAGTGAAATAAAGAAAATTACGAACTCTTTACTCCTCAGATTGAATATTCAAAACAAATTCAATGAATAATTTTCTTTAATCATAACTAAAATAAAACCGCGTTGTGTAATTTCAATTTTAACCCAGGTAAAAAAAAAAACACCAGTGATAGCAATGTCCAATTGTTACCTATCTTGAAGGACACTGAACAGGTATGAATTAATTAATTTCTTTAATCTATTTAAGTATTTAAAATATTATTAATAAATTTGCATCTCTCCTATATTTGATCTAGACCTGCTTATTTTCACTTCTAATTCAAGTATTTCTATTATCAAAAGGAATCGGGCAGTACTTAAATTAAATAAAAAGAAAAAGAAAAAAAATGTAAAAATGACTTTATTTCTTCATACCTCTGGACCTAAAAAGGAAACTGTTAGCTCAATCCTCCTCTGGAATTGCAAGCAACAAAAATTTAAGTTTCATTTGTTATAACCACCTATTATCATAGTCTAAATAATACACATAACTCTTTTCTCTTTTTACTTACATTACTATTAGCAGTCAAAACACAATTCCAAATCAGAGGATTGAACCAACTCACTGCCCATGATTCCTGACCATATTTGTGTTTAAAACTCACATAAATTTTACTTGCTAACTCGGTTATTTAATCTTGTTAGGTACTCATTACGAATTACCATTAATATACTAAAGTTTTACTATAGACTAATTAAAGCATCTATAACCTGCTCAATAACTACATGAATACCCATCCGTTTAATTATTCATAAAACATACTCCTAAATAATCAGGGGACACTGCTATCGCTGTTATGAATAAAAACAAATATTTATAATATAATTGTTCTACCTTAAAATTTACTTTAAATAATTATAGGATCTCATTATATTCATAATTAAAATAATACAGAAAAATAATCATATCAATAAAATTTATTACGCTTTTCCAAGAAATACACTCTTATTTAATGACAAATAAAACCACCAATTTATTGATAAATAAGTATGGATTTTTATTACACATTTTTCTAACATTCTCTATATATTTTTTTTTTTTATTTTCTTCTTAAACAGTTTTTTTTTTTTTTTTTTTAAATAAATTCACATGTTCAGGGTGCTGAACTTAATTGTTGGGATAAAAGTTTAGACACAATAAAAATATAAAATACTAAGAAAGATATCAAGACTTACAATTCATCGAAGATTCTTCCAGGAGTGGGGACGCTGTCCGGAGAGGTGGCCTTTCACGCCGCTTGTCATAGGCAGGGGCTTATCTGGTTTGGGTACTCTAGGTTTTAAACTCTGAGGGAAAACTGGAAGTCTCCGATCAGGGCTTTCTGCTCTTTACGATGTATTTCTTCCATGGCCTAAATCAGCTTAACTTTTATTTATAAATTTTTATTCCTAAGCAGGGTCAGGACGCTGCTTCGCTGGAACTCAATGGAAGCTTATTTATTTTGTGCCGCCCTACTTCCCCCCTCGCATTTGAGGACGTCTCAAGTAGGGTAGTCGGCTCGATAATACTGTATAAAATTCTGATTTTATATAGTTCACATTCCTTGACCCGCTTTTGTGGCTTGCCTCCACAGGAGAAAATGAATCGAGGGCCGTTAATATTCGTAGGGGTAAGCCGAGACTCGCTTGCATCGCTGTTAAGACCGCTCCGATGAAGGTTTTCTTCCACCGCTTGCCGGCCTTCTGACTCGTTACGGGAGCGCTTCCTGAGGACGCCCCATCACCGTGTAATTTTCCATGATCATTCCCAAAAATCGAAGGAAGTTCGTAAGATGAAAGAATCAAATCTCAGGAGTGCCGGAGCTCGCTATCCTTACTAGCATCTCGATTGAAGTTAGTAATAAAAACCAATCTGAGGGAGCTTGAAAGCCCCCTCTGCTTTTTAAAGAGAATCCCTTCTACATCTCTTTCCTCGATAGAGGCTTAACGTCGAATAATTAATTTTTTTTTTCAAAAAAGCGAAGAGCATTCCAGCTAGTGTTGCCAGCCGGGATTTCTAAATTATTCACTACCCAATGAAAATCCATTCCCTCAAAACAACCACACCTAGTCGTGATTCCCCCACGCGGTGATAGGACACCTCGCCTCAAGGAGGGACATTTCTCACCCCTATGTAATGAAGTAAAAAAAAATAAAAATTTCCCGCCCGATGCCCTGTTGTGAAACAAAAACATCTGGGATTTTTTTTGTCAACTCACAAAATTCCAGAATTAAACTCTGAACTCTCCTGACACTATTCGCGAATTTATGTAATCCCAAGATCCCCTTAAATTCTCAAATTACGTACCACTTCCACCATTTTTACTAGCAAGATAGCATTTTTGAGTTTCCAAAAACAAGAATTTCTGCGAACGAGGTACAAACCCCACACGAACAAATTCCCTACAGCTCCCTAGCGCTTGTTTTTCCCAGAAAATGGAAATTTCTGCGACACTGTTGTCAACACCATCTGTGGGCAAAATACTCTCCCTTTCCCTTGAAGTAAAAACAAGAACAAAAAAAAATATAACAGTCATTTCATTCCCACCGCCTATCTTGTTTTCGTAAATAAGCTAAGAAAATTCTTAAGTGCAACTACACCCAATTTTTGAATAAAAAAAACGAAGAATATATATAAAAGTTTTTTTTTTTTTTATAAAATTAAACCATTCGTGTAACGTTTAAAAATTATAGAAACATAGTTTTTGCAGAATTGGTAAATTAAAAAAAAATTTAGTTTCCTGACATTTAGAAATTATAAAAAGATATAGTTTAGTATATTTGATAAATTAAAAAAATTCACTCTCATGTACTAAGGGTTTAAAAAATATATAGTTTTGTAAAAGTATACAAGTTTTGAAAAAAAAAATGAAACAGTTCTGGTAAAATTTAAAATATTAAGATTTAAAAAATATTGTTTCTGTTGAAATTCAAAATTCACCATAACATATTTCACCCTCCCTTTTATGCCAAAAAAAAAAAATAAAATTTATTTTATTTTTTTTTTTTGAAGAAAAAGAGAATGTTAAAGTGTCCCAGGCGAACGTATAAATCAAACAACGATCCATAAATTTCCCAGAACCACCAAACACACACCTTACCAGAAACCCCAAATCAGGCCTTATATCTGAGATTTCTGTCCTTCTCCAAAAAAAAACTAAGTTCCCAAAATTAAAATTGTACTAAATAAACTAAGTTCTTTTAATTAATACCTTGCTCAAATAATATTAAAATTAGTCTTTGTGTAATACATATAAGGTAATAATGTAATCGGTGTGTATAAGGAATGAAAACAGCAAACGGGAGTTTGCTACCAAAATCGTAGCTAAAGTAAACAAACTCGATGCTGCGAGCCGGACTGTTTACAATCAACAGCTGATCTGTTCTCTCTTTGCGCTTAACAGCAGACGATATTTTTCTACCTCTTCCGTCGCTCCACCTTATCAATAAATACATTCGCGAAGAACCGTAAGAGGTTTTTTTTTTTTCCGACTGAAGCTAACGGGAGTTTCTTTTTCAACTGAAACTAACTGCAGTCAACCACTCAATCTGAAGAACCGCTATTTTCTCTCTCCTGATGGGGAGTTCTCCAACCAACCAACCTTACCGACGCGTTGATGTAAATATTTACGACAAAGCTAATTTACTTGCTATACTTCAAAAGGGACTTGACATTTTTGGGATTGAAATTTCCCTAGGCAAAAAGGTTTTGTAATCTATCGGACAGGGCCACACGTCCGGAAGAATCCTTTACACACTACATTTTACATAGAAATAAAATAATAATTGATTATATAGACATTGTTACACAGAAGATAATATATATAAATAATAAATATAAATACCGAGTTGTGATGATACATCGATTTTTGTCTGACCACCGGTGGTCAATGGTAAATAAAGTAAAACAAACAAAAAAAAACACATATATATAGAAAATAATGAAGTGAGAACACAAAAGGTATGTATATACAAAAATAAATATGCAAAATGACCAAGTGTTTTTTCTACCCATTGTGCATAATTAAACACAAAATTTTCTTAAATTATCATGTACGGTTGAATAACCTCTCCTTGTAACGGGATTACATCCAGAAAACCAATATAACAAGGAAAGTCCATTGTATATATGATAAAAAACAGTTAGAGGTAAGAATTTTTTTTTCTCTCATTCTCTCTATCTCACTCTAACTGAGTGTGGACAAGTCAATATGTCCATTTTAACATTTTATAGCACTTTACATTTATAATCATGTAGTTCCTGCATTATACTGCAGTGCAAAAAAATTTTTTTTTTTTTTTTTTTTTTTTTTTTTTTTTTTTAAATCTACATAATCTAAACAATGGCTCAAACATGACAGGTTTGCATACAAAAATGCTTACATTTTTCCTAAGAAACTCCATCGAAAACTGCTAAGTTTTTTCACTTCGCATCCAAAGAATACAATAAAAAGTATCATAATTTTGCCTTAACTTAGCTTTTTGCCATCCTGACAAAACCAAAACAAATAAAATAAAAAGTTTTTCTTACATTTTTTCAAGTATATAAATGCGAGAAAAGTAAAAATGACAGTTTCCTTCAAAACTGGCATTAAAAAAAAAATACTAATATAAGAATTGAGTGTTTACTTATACTAACACATAACATATCAAAATAAAGGTTATCAAAAAAAAAAAAAATTATTTACAAAAATTTTTGCATACCAAATTCACTTTCGCTTTCTAAGTGAGTATTGGTGTGTGGGGATTTTTGACGCAGTTTTTAAATTAACTCTAGACCTTTTCACTTTTGACTGGCCTGGCATATGCGAGAAATCTAGTTCGGCTTGACTGACAGTAGGAGAGACCGACCTTTCCCTAATCTCTTGGGAGGGTAAAGGATATAAGGGATTTGAACCCGGCACTTCCTCATTTTCCGCTTCACTAACTGTAGGCGAGAAATCTAAAGGGTCAAACACTAGAGAAGGTAGAGTATGGCTGGGAATCGAACCTGTCACCTGTTCATCCAGAGTCCTATGAGGGGAATTTAACTCGAAAACCGTATCAAACCCTGGCTGATCCTGAGAAGTGTGAATACTCTGCGGATCACTTTCTGGTGAACCAACACAATTTAAGAGAAATCGTTTTCTCCTCTTTTCTTTTCCCGCTAACCTATACTTTTCCCAAATATCCTCCACTACAGGGTGTAGGTCTCCATTAACTTGTACCTGTGGTGTTGTAATGTTTTCTGTCAGTTCATTCTCTATACTATCTAAGACAGGGAATATGGGTTTAATTTCCATTTTCGATAATCTGTCAACATGCACAATTTGAACATTGTTTGGATTTTTCACTTCCTGTATCTCAAAATTTACAAAACCTAGTTTTCTAATAACACGAAAAGGACCCGAGTTCTTCTTGTTAAATTTTTTACAAAGGCCTGGTTTAATTGCTGGAGTATACAGCATCACCAGATCTCCTACCTTTAAATGTTTATCAACAGCAAACTTTTTCCTATAACTTTCTTGCCTTTCAGCAGATTTTTCTAATAATTGTTTGGTTTGTAAGAATGTATGTTTTAGAGAGGGAATTAGTTGCTCACAGTATGTCGGGCAGTCGTTATAATTAATAGGCTCTTTTTGACAGAAAATATTATAAGGAAGTTGAATATCTCTGCCGTATGTAACAAAAAAGGGTGTTTCATTAATTGTGGAATGTATACCTGACCTCATAGCTAAAAGTACAAATTTTAATTTATCATCCCAGTCATTGTGATTATTATTTACTAAGTGGGCGAGTGCATTATTCATAGTTGCATGCTGTCTCTCAACTTGTGCGTTACTTTGTGGGTGGTAACTGGAAGTGTGTCTGTGATTAATTTGCAATTTACTGTATACCTGTGATATTGCTTCGCTCATGTAATTTTTACCTTTATCAGTAATTATTTTTGTGGGTGCCCCATGTCTTGAGATAAAGTCGGCCAAGGTTTCTGCTAACGTATCAGAGGTGATGTTTTGTACTGCATAGGCTTCTGGCCATTTACTAAAACTGTCAACATAACATACAATATATTTATTTCCCTTTTCAGTAATGGGATAAGGACCACAGATATCAGAGTGTATGGTATCAAACGGTTTATTTGGAATTTCTAATCTCTGGAGCTCTGCTAATTTTTTAGGTTTGTGTGCCCTAAACTCTAAGCAAGATTGACAGGAAGCCACTAGCCTTTTAACGTCTGAATACATCCCTTTCCAGAAATAATTATTTTTTATCCTAAAAAATGTTTTGTAAAAACCAGCATGACATGCTACTGGAGATTCGTGTGTCATATGAAAAACCTTTGGCACAAGCGCTTTAGGCAAAACAATTCTTTCTCCTTTTTCCTTTTTGTGAATTGGGTTAATTTTTTCGCACACAATAACTTCATTATTTACTGAAAATGTATAATTTTTAGGCGCAATAGGTAAGCCTTTACACAATCTAGCACTAACATATTTACAAAAATTATCGTGACTTTGAGCGCGCCTGATTTCCTCCAAAAACTCTACATTACTTAAGGTGTGAATTTCTTGATTGACATTTTCCAGTACATTACAGTCTATGGTAGGATTATCCTCAACTTGTAAATCATGATCTATAAACCTTGACAAGAAGTCCGCTACGGAGTTACATTTTCCCTTTATATACTTGGCGACAAATTCAAATTCGCTTAAAGCACATAACCATCTAGCAATTCGAGAGGTGGGGTCCCTAAGTTTCAATGCATAAGTAAGAGCTGCGTGGTCTGTGTAAATAATGAATTTTCGATGGAAAATGTAACATTTGAAATACTGAGTTGCCCAAACCAGAGCCAAGAGTTCTCTCTCAGTAGCCGAATATTTTCTCTCAACCTCTTTTAATTTTCTACTAGCAAATGCTACAGGGTGTGGAAAACCTGAGTTGTCATACTGACATAAAACCGCCCCCATGGCCTCTGCTGAACTGTCTGTATACAAAATAAAATCTTTTTTCATGTCGGGAAGTAACAAAGAAGGAATTTTAGCAATTTCATTTTTCATATCTAAAAATTCTCGTTCAGCTTTGTCTGTCCATTGAAATTTTGTCTTTTCTTTAGTCAAATTAGTTAAGTTTATTGTTCTTTTTGAATAATCACTTATATGCCTTCTGTAAAATCCCACAGATCCCAGAAAAGATCTAACTTGTTTTCTGTTTACTGGACGCTTAATTTTACTGATCACCTCAACATTTTTGTCTGCAGGAAAAATTTCACCATCTTTAATGTTAAAACCAAGAAATGTTATTTGAGATTTAAAAAAATGACATTTAGAGGGCTTTAAACGTAAATTATGGGTTCTTAACCTATCAAAAACTAAATTTAATTTTTCAAAATGGGATTTTATGTCTTTAGAAGCTATGCAGATATCATCTATATAAATTAGAATGTTTAGATGTTGTAAGTCACTTAGAATAAAATTCATTAATCTTTGGAAAGCTGCGGGGGAGGATTTTAAACCGAATGGACTTCTGGTCCATTGCAATAGCTTATCGTGCGTCACAATTGCTGTAATATGCTGCTGGTTTTCAGGTATCTTTTGCTGAAAAAATCCACTAGTAAGGTCTAAAGTGGAAAAATATTTGGCGCCTGCCAAAGAGTCTATAGTTTCAGAGATATTAGGGATAGGGTAATTGTCACTAACTATTTTATTATTTAATTTTCTGAAATCACATGCTAGCCTAAATGAACCGTCCGCCTTCTTAACTAAAATAATGGGGGATGCATATGGAGAATTAGATGGCACAAGAATTTTTGCTTCGATGAGAGTATTTATTTGTTTATTCATCTCCTCTCTTAAGTTGTAGGGAACTCTATAGGGAGAACTCCTAACAGGGGTGTCATCACTTAAATTTATGTTGTGCATAACAGTTTCACACCCTGGTAAATCAAGTACTGAGGCAGCAAAAACATCAGAGTTCTTTTGTAAAAATTTCTGTACCTCCTCTTTTAAATTTTCATCTAAGTGATCTAATTTAAACTCTGTGTCCCATTGCAAATTTATATTTTCCAATGCTCCAATTTCTGTCACTTCCCCAAAGTTTACTTGGGGCTTTGGCTCTTCCTCCCTAATTTCCTCTAAGTATCCAAGTTGACAATTCTTATTTAAATGAAAAGGCTGTTCTGTTAAATTTAAAACCTTTACATACAACTTATCCGGGTTATTTAAGCAAACTGTATGACTAATGACAATGGAATCAGAGATAAATTTATGAGGGTAAATAAACACATTTTTGGAATTAGAATTGTTCATGTTTCTTACTTTTACCGGTATTACTGATTCTGAGAGAGAAGGAATAATTTTTTTTGTTTTTGCATATATGGGGATAGGGTTGAGCATTGCAGTGCCAAAATTAACAGACTGGTCTTGTTGAGACCCAAACAAAATTTCAAAATTATCTCCAGTAAGTGTTTTGTTTTTGAAATCTACTTTAACATTGTATTTATTAAGCCAAGGTATCCCTAAAATAACTTGAAAACTTGGAGATAGAGAACCTTCACATATAGCAAAAATGTCAGAAAATTCAGTTTTTCCTAATTTAAACTGTAGCTCTGCCTTATTTTTTAAAGAAACTTCACCGCCTAAAAGTGTTCTGAGACTTGTTGAACAAGTCTGTTTACCTATTCCCCTAAATTTTCTTACAACATTACTGGCTATCAAATTGCAGGAACACCCAGAATCAATTAACACATTATGAGGTTCACCTTTATAGAAAAATGTTAATATCGGCAGTTCATTTACAAAAGATTTGTTCCAACCTGAATAAAAATATTCAGTATTTTGAGGTATGTGTGTTGAAAGTGCAGGATCCCAAGCCGCTACCTCTCTAGGTGAGATCCTTTTTAGTTTAAAGGTTTGTTTTCATGGTGGGCACTATTTGGCAATCTTTCAGTGCCTACCTGAGCACCTCCCCTACCCTGGGAACGATATCCGCTTCTGAAAGTATAATTTTGAGAATTTTGGGCTGAGTTCCTACTCTGTTGAACATCTTTCTGTCTCTTTAAACATTCGCTCTTGTAGTGCCCGACTTTACCACAATAATAGCACACAATGTCCTTTTTAGATTTCGGAGATGGTCGCTCATCTCTCCTACTCTCGAGGCTTTGGACTTTTGAGGAGAGCTGCGAAACTTGTACTGATAAATCAGCAATAAGATTCGCTAGTGTCTGGTGGGGAGTTGCTGACCTATCCTGGGTCGCAACTTGGGCCGCGCAAGCCAACTCAGCCACATAGCCGCTTGAGCTAGATACTTGCTGGGGGCTAACCGAGAGAAAAGCTTCCTCTTCTGCAAGCGCAATGCGCTCAATCTCTTCAACCGTAGTAGGGGACCTAGCTATAACCCCCTTTCTAATCTCGGGCCTCAAGTTTTTTAATAAAAGAGCTAGCAACCATTCATTTTCAGTTTGCGCTAAATTTTCGCTGGGGATTTTTTTGGGCTTCTAGAGCTCTCCTGGCTCTAACCTTAGCCTTGACTATGAAATCCGATACTGACATGTCGGGTGATTGTACAAAGGACCAAAAATTATGTATGCAGCGATGCAAATCTTCCTTTGCTCCAAATCTATCTTTTAATAATTTTTCTAACTCCCCAAAATTTTTGACATGCATTTTGTGATCCCTGTACACGCTCTGTGCTGCTCCAGCTAACCGCTGAGTGACAGCGAAGAACAGCTCTTCCTGCTTCCAACCCAAAAAACCCGCAAACTCATGAAATTTCGAGAAGAATTCACTAACTGAGAATGTGGGGTCCCTTCCTGTAAAAACCGGAATTAAAGAAAGGTTATCTAAGAGGAGCGCTCTTCTTTGACTCTGCGCATTTTCCACCCCCACTGTCAGGTCTGCACTCGAATTCTGACTTTTAGCGACTATTGAATCATTCTGAAGTCCACTACCTTCTAGGCCAGGCTCTACCGGAGTTCCTTTATGATTGTCACCTGTCATTTTTGTAATTAAACTGTTTAATCTAATTACCTTCAAGTTATCAAAACAAAAAAAATCTTTACCCCCCCTTTTTTTTTTTTTAAATAACAAGTCTAGAAAATTTAAAAAATACCCATATATATAAACATAGTTTAGTAAAAGTTTAGCATTTAGACAGTACTCTGCATACAAATTATCAAATCGTGTTTTCTTTTCTTTTGTAAAATTTTAAATATAAATAGACTGGGAAAAATATTTTGTTATCATTAATTTTGGATCAAATTATATCTATCCATATAGGGGGCTAAGTAAATAAATAATCAAAGAAAATATATACCGAGAGAGAGAGAAAAAGAAAATATATCCTTTCCTTGAGGGTAAAACTTTTTCAAGTGCAAGGAGAGGGCAATACCCAAATTTAGTATATTATTTTACTACATTCTACTGTTTTATATCACACTCAGTTTTGAGATATAAATATACTTCTATGCAAAAAAAAATTCATACAAGCACAAAACACAATAATAAAAAAATTTTTTTTTTATACATATGAAAACAATTTCAAAGAATAAAACAATGAAGGATGTTATTTTACCGCACGACGATTTATATATATTTCTTATACCCTGATATATTTAAATATATATTTTTCTCTTTTATATTCCCCTATCCTAGAAATAATAAAATCATTAATATCAAATTACAGTTAACCAATAAGGGAATACAAATCTTTTACAAAAGAAATAGCATACTCCAAATCAACACCATTAAGCATCAACAAAAAGGGAATCTTTTCTATAAAAATATCAACCTAGCGCCAACAATATTCTAGTAACTAAATTTATTAATAACTCTTTCCGCAATAAAGATCATGTGAGATCCTGGTCTCACGGCGCCATTTCTTATATTGTTAATTTTTCCTGTTATTATGTTATGATATTTTTACCTTTTGCATTGTACTTTTTACTTTTCACAACATTATTTTTTGAATTTAATCTTTTTATCTTTTACATATATAAATTTTCCTAATCCTACTAAATTACTTTAATAGTTTTAATGGCCTTTTCTCTTTACTTTTCTTAAAGTTGATGCTTTCCTTAAACAAAAACTATTTACTCTTTATGAAATAGATATACCATCAAATGTTGTTTACACTAGTAAATTGAACTCTGCCTGGATATATTTTGTTTTTCTTTTTTTTTTTGTTATCCATACAAATAATTCTAATTTCAAATAAAAATTTATCAAATTATTAACTCTAAAATTCAATAGATTACAACCCTTTTTTTTTTTTTTTTATAAGAGATAGCAAAATCAAATAAAGAAACACAAAAAAAAACTCGAGTATAAATTTAATTCTAACTTATTATTTTTACAAGTAATTTAATATATCTATGTTATCTGATGTAATGCCAGAAGGTTACGGTAAAGGGTTTTTCTACAAAATTATCAAACAATCTTAATTCATACAGATCTATATCCAAGCAAGTTCATATCCCTACCTTTTACTAAAGAAAGCATCAGCATTTATTATACTTTTGTACGTATAGTGAAATAAAGAAAATTACGAACTCTTTACTCCTCAGATTGAATATTCAAAACAAATTCAATGAATAATTTTCTTTAATCATAACTAAAATAAAACCGCGTTGTGTAATTTCAATTTTAACCCAGGTAAAAAAAAAAACACCAGTGATAGCAATGTCCAATTGTTACCTATCTTGAAGGACACTGAACAGGTATGAATTAATTAATTTCTTTAATCTATTTAAGTATTTAAAATATTATTAATAAATTTGCATCTCTCCTATATTTGATCTAGACCTGCTTATTTTCACTTCTAATTCAAGTATTTCTATTATCAAAAGGAATCGGGCAGTACTTAAATTAAATAAAAAGAAAAAGAAAAAAAATGTAAAAATGACTTTATTTCTTCATACCTCTGGACCTAAAAAGGAAACTGTTAGCTCAATCCTCCTCTGGAATTGCAAGCAACAAAAATTTAAGTTTCATTTGTTATAACCACCTATTATCATAGTCTAAATAATACACATAACTCTTTTCTCTTTTTACTTACATTACTATTAGCAGTCAAAACACAATTCCAAATCAGAGGATTGAACCAACTCACTGCCCATGATTCCTGACCATATTTGTGTTTAAAACTCACATAAATTTTACTTGCTAACTCGGTTATTTAATCTTGTTAGGTACTCATTACGAATTACCATTAATATACTAAAGTTTTACTATAGACTAATTAAAGCATCTATAACCTGCTCAATAACTACATGAATACCCATCCGTTTAATTATTCATAAAACATACTCCTAAATAATCAGGGGACACTGCTATCGCTGTTATGAATAAAAACAAATATTTATAATATAATTGTTCTACCTTAAAATTTACTTTAAATAATTATAGGATCTCATTATATTCATAATTAAAATAATACAGAAAAATAATCATATCAATAAAATTTATTACGCTTTTCCAAGAAATACACTCTTATTTAATGACAAATAAAACCACCAATTTATTGATAAATAAGTATGGATTTTTATTACACATTTTTCTAACATTCTCTATATATTTTTTTTTTTTATTTTCTTCTTAAACAGTTTTTTTTTTTTTTTTTTTAAATAAATTCACATGTTCAGGGTGCTGAACTTAATTGTTGGGATAAAAGTTTAGACACAATAAAAATATAAAATACTAAGAAAGATATCAAGACTTACAATTCATCGAAGATTCTTCCAGGAGTGGGGACGCTGTCCGGAGAGGTGGCCTTTCACGCCGCTTGTCATAGGCAGGGGCTTATCTGGTTTGGGTACTCTAGGTTTTAAACTCTGAGGGAAAACTGGGAGTCTCCGATCAGGGCTTTCTGCTCTTTACGATGTATTTCTTCCATGGCCTAAATCAGCTTAACTTTTATTTATAAATTTTTATTCCTAAGCAGGGTCAGGACGCTGCTTCGCTGGAACTCAATGGAAGCTTATTTATTTTGTGCCGCCCTACTTCCCCCCTCGCATTTGAGGACGTCTCAAGTAGGGTAGTCGGCTCGATAATACTGTATAAAATTCTGATTTTATATAGTTCACATTCCTTGACCCGCTTTTGTGGCTTGCCTCCACAGGAGAAAATGAATCGAGGGCCGTTAATATTCGTAGGGGTAAGCCGAGACTCGCTTGCATCGCTGTTAAGACCGCTCCGATGAAGGTTTTCTTCCACCGCTTGCCGGCCTTCTGACTCGTTACGGGAGCGCTTCCTGAGGACGCCCCATCACCGTGTAATTTTCCATGATCATTCCCAAAAATCGAAGGAAGTTCGTAAGATGAAAGAATCAAATCTCAGGAGTGCCGGAGCTCGCTATCCTTACTAGCATCTCGATTGAAGTTAGTAATAAAAACCAATCTGAGGGAGCTTGAAAGCCCCCTCTGCTTTTTAAAGAGAATCCCTTCTACATCTCTTTCCTCGATAGAGGCTTAACGTCGAATAATTAATTTTTTTTTTCAAAAAAGCGAAGAGCATTCCAGCTAGTGTTGCCAGCCGGGATTTCTAAATTATTCACTACCCAATGAAAATCCATTCCCTCAAAACAACCACACCTAGTCGTGATTCCCCCACGCGGTGATAGGACACCTCGCCTCAAGGAGGGACATTTCTCACCCCTATGTAATGAAGTAAAAAAAAATAAAAATTTCCCGCCCGATGCCCTGTTGTGAAACAAAAACATCTGGGATTTTTTTTGTCAACTCACAAAATTCCAGAATTAAACTCTGAACTCTCCTGACACTATTCGCGAATTTATGTAATCCCAAGATCCCCTTAAATTCTCAAATTACGTACCACTTCCACCATTTTTACTAGCAAGATAGCATTTTTGAGTTTCCAAAAACAAGAATTTCTGCGAACGAGGTACAAACCCCACACGAACAAATTCCCTACAGCTCCCTAGCGCTTGTTTTTCCCAGAAAATGGAAATTTCTGCGACACTGTTGTCAACACCATCTGTGGGCAAAATACTCTCCCTTTCCCTTGAAGTAAAAACAAGAACAAAAAAAAATATAACAGTCATTTCATTCCCACCGCCTATCTTGTTTTCGTAAATAAGCTAAGAAAATTCTTAAGTGCAACTACACCCAATTTTTGAATAAAAAAAACGAAGAATATATATAAAAGTTTTTTTTTTTTTTATAAAATTAAACCATTCGTGTAACGTTTAAAAATTATAGAAACATAGTTTTTGCAGAATTGGTAAATTAAAAAAAAATTTAGTTTCCTGACATTTAGAAATTATAAAAAGATATAGTTTAGTATATTTGATAAATTAAAAAAATTCACTCTCATGTACTAAGGGTTTAAAAAATATATAGTTTTGTAAAAGTATACAAGTTTTGAAAAAAAAAATGAAACAGTTCTGGTAAAATTTAAAATATTAAGATTTAAAAAATATTGTTTCTGTTGAAATTCAAAATTCACCATAACACAACAAAATTTGTAAGAACTAATTAAAAAGAAATTGATTTGTAAAATACATGAATATAATAAGAAAACCTTTAAATGCGTCCTTCCTTCCTATTTTTTCCTTTAAAAAATAAACAGAAAAGATGTGCTATAACATATTTAACAGAGTATAGAAAAAAAAAATATTTAAAAGGAAACTATAAAGAAATAAATGTTTGGGTTCAAAAACTCGGTGAAATTGGATTTACTAAAAATAACCAGCAAGAAAACGAAAATAAAAATAACCCCCGAAAAAAAATTCCGATTATAGGATATCCGCTAATGTTATGCAGAAACGGTTGATCGATTTCTTTAGTTCACTTCTTTTTCCAGAAATTCGATTAAAGTTTAAGTAAGATTAATGATCATTTAAATGAACTTGAGAAAATTTTATTAATATAGTAATTAGTGTTTTATCAAAAGAGAATTCTAAAAAAAGTTAAAAGAAACGAGGAAAAAAAAACATGCAGTTCACATCAATTATGAAACATTTTCCTGATTTTTACTTGTTACATCGTTTAACTTTTTTTTTTTTTTTTTTTTTTTTTTTTAACCACTTTGAAAATACCTTAAAATAATTTTTGTTTTTAATTATGTAGGAGGAAGAAATCTTACAAAAATTATCTTTATAGTTTTAACTTTAAAAAGAAAGCATAAAATAAATTGCGTTTGTATAGGGTTGTAATATTGTCTAAAATCTCTATTACGTACCACATTAATATTGTGAAATTTTTTTAACAATGATGAAAACTTTTAAAAACATGAAAAGAGAGAGGGGGGAAAAAAAGTATATTTGCTTAAATATGAAATTTAAACAAAATTTGAAACTTGATACCTGAACTTTGGTAGGGCTCGAGATCATAATCTGCATTCAGATTATCTGTTACTTCACGGTTTTTCTTAATTTTTGATTGTTCTGTCTGTTTGTATAAAATCTTGAAGTCAATTTTTAACACGCTTTCACTGTACTCAATACTTCAACTTTTGCACGCGAGTTCATCGTGGATGACAATACAATATATAAGCATTTTCAGAGATACAACACCAGGGGCAAAATGTCTGTCTGTGTGAAATCTTGCGATTAATTTTTAATGCATTTCTGCTGACATGAGACCATAGTCGATAAAAATGCTATATGCAATCATTTTGTCCCCCCATCTAATCTAATCCTACCAGGGGTACTTCCAAGTGCAAAAATTTCTCTGCCTTTGAAAAATCTTGTTATTAATTTTTAATACCTTCTCCCGAGCCGATTTTGGAAATCGAGTTCATAGTCGATGACAATACATTATGCATGCATTTTCAAGGATTTATCTCCCCAAAGGCAAGTTCCAGAAGAAAGCCTTCCTGTGACAAATATTGCAATTTATTTTTAATCTCTCCTGCCAGGCTAATTTTGTTCAAATTTTGCGCACAAATTCATAGTCTACTACAACATAATATGCAAGTACTTTCAGGTATTTATCTCACCAAAGGCAATTTCCAGGGGCAAAATCTGTCTGCTAGTGTGAAATCTTGTGGCTCATTTTTAATACACACCAGATTTTACTCAAATTTTAAGCTTGAGTCCATAGTCGTTGATAATACAATACGAAAATGCTTTCATAGTCCTATCTGTTTAGGGCAGTTTCCCAAGGGAAAGACACATCTGCCTGTGCCAAATTTAGCAATAAATTTTATTTCCGTTTGTGTATTTTCGAATAAAAGCGTGTTTTTAAAATTATTTATTTATGTGGCATTATTATACATCTATGAAGATCATTAAAAAAAAAAAGAACTTATAAGTTGAATTGATACAATTAGGTATAGCAAGAGATGAAAGATTTTTGAAAAAATTGTTGTAATTATAAATTTATATCCAAGTGTAATAGAATACACTGTTAAAAATTTCAACAGAAAACTCTGTGTAATCTATTATTTTAAGTCTTACGTAAAAATACAGAGAAAAATAAACGGAGATGTTAAAAATCGTATTTTATACATTCATTTTAATAACTAATATTAATTTAATTAATTATTGTTGAGAATATATTTCGGACTTGGAATGCTTTTTCTAAAGTAGAAACAGTCAGTTTTAATTTTAATTAAAAAATTAAATAATAAAATTAGGTAAAAATACAGAATAAATGTTGAGAATCTCGATTATTCACTTTTAACTTAGAATTACTGTAAATTTACAGAGACTCTGGATAAATATTTACATTAAATTTACAGAAATTTGTAACAGTGTATTTAAATACGAATATTTTAAAGAGGACCTCCTGTTGTTAAGAGTATGCTTAAAATTGATTTTATGTAAAATATGATTTCTGAGAAACATTAATAAAACGGATTATTTGCATAACACATAAATTGTTTCGGATTCATTATTAACTCTTGAACATTATTTCTGAAAAGCATTTTAGTTGTGTTCAACTCTTTCAAAAAATGATTCAAATCAGTATACGTTATTACCTCACAGGCTTATTTATTATAGAAAGTTATGCGAGAAATATTTATGGTTATTTGAACAAAAGAATTAGGTAACATTACCATCTAATGGCAAAATATATTAAAAGCAATTTCTATCATGGCTTATGGTTTTCTGCCAAATTATCTTTTGTTATATTATGTAATCTGGAAAAAAGGTGTTTCGTATACAGGACCGTTAAAACAATCCAGCATGAATAGATTATCATATATATAGTCGGTAAATGCTAGAAGTATATTTTGAATCGTAGTTCCTTTTCTCCTAAGCAAAACTAATTTTGTATAAAGTTTGTTGGATGAAAATTTCATAAATAAGATCCCGGAATAGAAACTAAACACGCTAAAATTTTATTATTATATTATTATTATGTGTGTGAGCGTATATGTGTTTTCATGTTCTATTTTTCTAAGCATATTAATTGATATAGAATTTATAAGGTGCTTTGAAACTTTTGTTTGTCCAAGGAATCCGCTTCCCAGTATCTTTCATACTTGTAAAATAATTGTAATATATTTTAATAAGATTCATTGTATTCCCATAACTTTACTTTCTAGATTAAAGAAAAAACTGATATATAATCAAATTTATCTCGTTTGAAATTTGAAAATGATTGGGAGCATGTAACTAACGAACGATCAGGGATATGAAATAGTGGTACGTTTGTAACATTTCAACTGTATTCCATTGACGATTTTACTAGTTTGAATCCCGCCAGAGACAATGTGGGATTTCGGTCTTTTGAATCGCAAAAATACTTACAGCAATCCCATAAAAATACTTCACAAATAACACTAGTCGACAAAAAAAAAAAAAATCTGGAGTGACTCCACTCGACTTTCCGAACATTGAGTAACTAACAGTTTTGTAGATAAAATAAAGAAAGAGGAATTGCTAAACAAACAAAAGAGAGAAAACCATAATAGAGTGTTTTTTTCTCCATATATCACACGAGGTTTTATTTAACGCTACTGAACTTTGAGCCCTTAGATCATAATGATAAAGAATTTTTCGTTTTGTCCCTGTAAAAATCTATAGATGCTAGATTCACCAAAATGCTTATAGTTAGTGCAACAGTGATTTATAATATTCATACAAATTTTCAGCTCAATTGAATAAGGCGTTTAGATGCTATCGCACTTTTAAAAATTTAGTCTCATAGGCCATAATGATAAAGAATTTTTCTTTGTGTCCCTGTAAAAAAACTGTAGTGCTAGATTCACCAAAATCTATACAGTTGGTGCAAATGCGACCTATAACATGTGTACAATTTTTTTGCTCAGATTAATAAGGCGTTTAGACGCTATCACACTTTCAAAAATTTGGCCCCATTGGCCTTAATGATAAAGAATTTTTCTTTGTGTCCCTGTAAAAAAACTATAAGTGCTAGATTCTCCAAAATCTATACAGATTGAGTATCTGTGACCTATAATATGGGTATAAAATTTTTGCTCAATTGAATAAGGCGTTTAGATGCTATCGCACTTTTAAGATTTTGGTCCCATAGGCCATAATGATAAAGAATTTTTCTTTGTGTCCCTGTAAAAAAACTATAAGTGCTAGATTCACCAAAATCTATAGGGTTCGTACTATGGTGACTTACAATATACGTACCAACTTTCAGGTTAATCGAACAAAGCCTTTAGACGCTAGCGTGTTCACAGACATACACACATACACACATACACACATACACACACACATACATACATCATCGTAAAAATAGTGAAAACGGACTCAGGGGACCTCAAAACGTATAGAAACATCAAAATCTCGAATTCGGATTTTTGACATGATTACAATACTTTCCTCACTATAGTGTTCGGAAAGTAAAAAAAAAAAAAATGCGGGGGGGGGGGGGGTTAACAGAAAAGAAATTAACTATTTTTAACTAATTTTCTAATTTTGCAGTGCAGAATTAAAAAATAATAGTGAAAAATCTGTAACACGTACAGTTTTTTTGTTATGATTATTTAATCTGTACTGGAAGCAATGTACAAAAGTCTTTAGAGGACATGCATTATTACTATCAATATTATTAATTTAGCATTGGAATACTGTTGATATGGAGATAATATACATATTGTAGACTAAGTAGAACATAAAAACATGGAAAATAGACTAAATGATTGAATTGTTATTATTTGTTATTTTAAAACCAAAATACCAAAAACAGGCTTTTTTTCCTCTTGTGTTAAATGTCTACCTTGTGATTTTAATATGAATAGTTCACAAATACAGCAAAACTTATCGGGTACGGTTTTACAAGTTCCACACTGAAAACTTGCCAGTTTGAACATGAAACTTTAACTATAAAACAGTACAATCATATAATCATATTTAAAAAGAATATCTGTTAACTAGAATACCAGAAAAAAAAAAAAAGAAAAAAAAAAAACAGATAAGGTACGAATACAGGATTGCCAAACAGGGGTTGTCAGCAGAGAGGATGGCCAGGGGCCAGGGTTCATAGCATGAAAGGTTACCATGTGTGATACAGTCGGCAGCAAAAGTATCTGAGCACTAGTAATAATCCCTGACTAAAAAAAGTACACTTAATACTGCTTCGTTAAATAAATCCTGGTTGAATCATGTTCTTAGTCAGTCTAAGAACATGATTCGACAAGTACTTATTTAACAAAATAGTATTAAATGTACTTTTTTGACATCGGAATCATTGTCTAGTGCTCGGATACTTATGCTGTCGACTGTATTGTAAAAATCATAAAAGAAAAATAGTGAAATTTGCGATTTTCTGATACTTTAACAAAAAAATGGAACAAACATGGTTGCCGGAACTCTGAGTTGCCAGCAGGAAGGGTTACCACCTGTGATACTGTGGAAATGATTAAAAAAAAAAAAAAAAAAAAAAATCGTGAAAATTGTCATTTTCTGATACTCTAACAGAAAAATGTGACGTGGTGGGACTTTTTTACTTGCAGATATTTGAATAAAAATTGGAGTTAATAATAAAAATAATAATTTGGCCGTTGTTACCGAACCACTGTAGACCAGTGTAATTTACAGCGGTGATGTAAATTTACAGTAAAAAGAGCCGACATCAAAATTGTCAGTACTTTAATCTGTAAAATTGCACGAGGTAATTAATTATTTATTTATTTCCGTGAATTAATTTTATTTTAGCAATTTTTTTTTTTTTTTTTTTTTTTTTTTTTATAGACACTTGTAAAATAAAGTATAATTTTTTACGGGTACATAGACATCTTAATTACAAACTAGTTGACTGGCAACTTTTGCAACAATATTCCATATATTTTTTAATTATTTGGTAATTTAAACAGCTAAGCAACTTTGTTAATTGATAGATTTGGTAACTTAATTTTATCGCAAAGTACTTACATGGTAGTTTACAGATACTGAAGTTTTACGATTTGTTCGATATCTAATCATTGGAAATCATCTGAATTACCCGTAAAGACATAACAAGGTTACATTTACTAGGTTACTATTTTTACCACAGACAGAATTTGAGATTGCTTAAGATTAAGTAAATGAATTTGACCCCTTAAATGTCTGATTATTTTTAAATCAATTTAAAAATTGTTTTATTTCTATCCTCTATTAAATAAATCACTGGAAAAATACTTTTAAAAATCATACTTTATTTTAACTATGGTTTACAGTTAAAAAGCAATTTGTTGCCAACCGGTAAACACGAGGTATTAGAGCTTCAATGTTATTCTAATAATACTTTAGAAGACGAAATTGGGTATGTTACCAAAAGGCAACACTCGGCATTTAAGGGTTAAAATTAAATCACTGCTTATACTATCACAAAAAGGATTTTCGCTTTTACTTTTACAGAATAGCAGTTTTCACTGGTGAAGTTCTTTGTATTATATGTTATGATATTCAGACACTGACATTTTAACTGCAGTGTGTGCATGTGTGTGTGTGAATCTTCTCATAAGAGTTGTGAAATGCGTGAAATTTCCCTTTATCTTCCTGATATGAATAAGTATTCTTGTTTGCCCGAGCTTTGGTAATAATATCAAAATATAAATATTTCGTTTCTGTATAACACCAAAAATATATTCCATTACTTCAAATGCTTCGCGCAAAGCATGATTTTACTTTCTTGTAAAAACTTTTTATAATTATTATTTAAAGCAGTACTGTAATGTAACACATAGAAAAATATGTTTGTTTGGAACAACAAAAATTTTGCTGAATTAACCAATTTATATATATATATATATATATATATATATATATAGCCTGAACGAAAATTCCAAAAAACCCAAATTATTTCATTGTTTTAACCATATTGTTTTGTTGATTCAACCAATATATTTTCAAACTAACAAAATTGTTTTGTTGAGTCAGCTCACCGCTCGCTCACTGTCTATTTACGGAAAAGTCTATGACGTGCAGCTCATCACACTATCCAGTGACCACTACTCTTCTTTCAACGATTATTCTTTTGATTAATCGAAACAAATTGATCTGGCTAACTGAACAAAATTATTGGTAGAATTGAGAAAATCAATTTAAAAATGAATCAACCTAAAAATTTGGTTTTTTCAACAAAATATTTTTCCCCCCAGTGCATAAAGTTTATTTTTTTTTTTACTAATTCTAAAAAACGTTTTTATTTTCAGTTATTGCTGCCAGCAAGACACCTTCTTTTGCGAGCTCTATCAGCGGTGAGAGACAGTTGCCGCAAACTACCAGCAATTGTGCCAGTCCTTCAGTTGTCGACGGCTTGTCCAGTGTCGCCATGGCCAGGTCCGTCTCCTGCACAGCAGAACTTGCGGAGAAAGAGGAGGAAGAGGAAGAAATGGAAACTAGTGCAAGATAAATTTAAAAAACGCTTGTACTGTGAAATAATGTGTGACGTGTAAAAACAATTAACAAGATTTATAAAAACAGAGCTGCCAGGGATGATAGCGTGTTCTTAATTTCAGATAATTCCAAAAGTTTTGATAAAGTTCTTCTACGTTCATTTGGAAATAAATAAATAAACAAATTAATCTTTCAAGAAGGCGAAAAGTAATGATATTTTTATTATTTTTACGCATGAACTAATGATTTTTATTTCAAAAATTATTTTGAAAAAGTGTCATATTTTTCTTATAATTAAGTTCAATTCGATTATTTTTCATATTATTTAGCCAGGAAGTTTGTATTTGAAAAATACAATTTTATGTGAGTAGTGTTTATTGGTAGAAGTCAGTCTTAAATAAACAAAAAGAAATAACATAATTTTTATTAGTATATGTTGAGTGTAATTTTTTTTATAGGATTCACATATACTTGTATTTTTGAAAATATTTAGATTTTTTTTCACAGGAACCCACTATTATCCCCTTAGAGCTACGAAAGCAGCATCTTTTATACCAATTTTCAAAAAATGCTGCATTACTGCACTTAGATTATTAAACATTTCAATGATGGTGCTCATTAATAAATCCTTTGAATACATTCTAAATTTAACTTGAATGTTTCTGCTCTTCTTTGTGTTGTATTTACACGTCACGTATTAAACTGGCAATACGGTCAAATAGAAAGCAAACAGTGTGATATTTGAAAGAGATATTGATATTTTATGTCTTATGGTTAGTTAAGTTCTTTTATATTGAAATGTATGGAAGAAAAGTCCAAAAGTTAGATTACGTGGGAATTGTTAGACAAATAAACTAAGCAGATTAATTTTAACTTCTGACAAGCTCAACTTAAGAAATCCTTCCAAAGCCAACGCACTAAAAATTTTGTTTGAGCATGAATTTTGATATTTTATAATTCGAAAAAAAAAAAAAAAAAAAAAAATGTGAATCACATGTCTATGTCTCGTATGAAATTGCACAAGCACATATGTGTAATTTTTTTTTTTTTTTTTTTTTTTTTAATAGATAGCAAAATTATACGTAGAACAAGTTATGTTACAAATTTTACTATTATATTAAGAGTTAAATGAAAATTAGTCATTGTAATTTAAGTTACTTCTATAAAGATTCAGTTGTATTTCAAACTTAGCTAAAAATATATTATTATCATTATTTAAATAAAAAAAAAGGCGGTATGACCCCCTTTTTTTTTCATATATAAAGCATTCTAATAATATTGTAAATAATATGTTTATAAATAAAATACACATTCAACAAAATCTTTATAGAAATTTTTAATAAAATATTAAAATTAAGCATAAAGTATAAGAGTATGTTTATTTATTTTGTAGATATATTGAAAACATAACATTGTAAACAGGAATATAATTTTCAAAAACTATTGAAAATCTTACTTGGGTTGAAACGTTAACGCTTTTCTATTTATTATATTACAGTACATTAAACAAATTTTTATTCAGCTTTATTGTTTTGAAAACAAACAAATACAAATGCTGTAGCATTAAATTACATTCATTATAAAGCAACATAGTCATTTAAAAATAATGTTGCATATTAGTCAGTATTAAACGAATATGTCAGATAATTCACAATTTATTGCTATGTAGCAGTAATTTTTTTTACGCATTCTGTTTAAAAAATAAATGGTTTTTCACTTTAATTCATAATTTTTTTATATTTATTTATGTATTTATTTTCGAAGAAATCTGAAAGGTTTCATTTACTTCGATTCATTTACTTCGATACTTTAAGATAACATTTAATATTATGATTTTCTACATATGTCTGCCCCTTTAATAAAATTTAAACTCAGCAATTTTACAAATTTTCATAAACTGACCTCAGAAAAATGAATTTCTTATTTTCAAATTTTTATAAAATTTATAAGAGGCCTTTTTCATATATATATATTTACAGGGAATGGTTAAATATAGTGAATGGACTATTAAAGAAAGGTTTAAATATTCTGTAAAAACATTTATTACTATAAAAAAATATTACATTATTCTTTTCTTTTTCTTTTTTACGAAACTTTGATGTAGTTATTTTAAACAGATATCACATTTTGTATAGGACAATGAACTAATAGAACTGGTCTCTTTACACAATTCAGTGTAAAAGTATTATTTTATTTAATATAGAGTGCTATTCTTCTTTTATATTATCAGTGTACATCTAAATATGAAGGGATACGATGTTTTTACTATAAATTTCAAATCGTAATAAAGCTACTACAATAAATTTAGTCAGAACACTTAGCAAATTATATACATATATATCCGTGAGATGTTTCCCTCTCTTATATTCTCGCATATAATTTTTGAGCTCTTACTCAATTGCTCACACTCATTTTGCACAATATATCTTTATCCTATATGCCATCTAAATAAACAATAAGAAAAAGCTGTGGTGATTTTTTTAAATATTAAGGTAACTTCAAAGTATTTTTTCATTTTTTTTTTAAATCTGAGAATTCGACGTTCTTAGCAAAGAACGTGTTTTTAACATCAAGATAATTTTTAGTCCTGCATCCTTAAATATATATATCTTTGCCTTAATAAGAAATATTTTACTAAAAAGAATTAGCTAAAAGTTATCTTCATAATGTTTGCAAGTTAGCTGTAACAATAACTTCTTAAAATTCGAGAATTGCTTCTCAAAAGTTATTAAGATCTAAAGCAAGAATTTTGAAAATCTTTTCATCAAGCAAAATTATTGTTGGCCTATCACGAATAGTCATGTCTCAAAATATTCTAGTTCCAATTTTAAGATAAGTCGTCAGGATAGCTCGAGGTTCTGAATAAGTCCCACAAACTTCCGTATCTCTATTTCTTACCGTTTAGGAATTATAGTTAAAACTCTCTAAAAGCTTATCTTTAATGAAAGGACACCTCCTTTAGGACCTATTTTTACCAGCCCCAAATTTTCCCAATGCTAATTTACTGCCATTAAAGTCACGTGTACAATTGTGTACCTTTCTTAAGGGTCATATTCTGCGAAAGGTGATATTTTTTTAATTTTTCCTTTATTGGAACTGTCCACTGCCTGCTCTATAACTGCAGTTAATGTATAACAATAACCTATGCGTAGAGAAAAAAAAAAAAAAAAAAGCTGTAAAAAAAAAATCTATTAAAAACAAAAAAATTCTGTAAATTTCGTTTGGAAAACCTATATTTTCTAAAACTACAGAAATTTGGTTTAAAATTATATCTAAATCTGCGAAAAGAAACATTTTTACTGTAATCAGATAAAATCTATAACCACTGATATAGATTTTATCTAGTGGTTACATATTTTTTATGTTGTACGGATAATTTCTAACAAGATTTCTATCTGCTATATGGATAATTTGTATCTAATCAGGATTGGGAAGTGTTAATTGACAGATCAAATTGTACTTTACGTGACTGAGCGGTAACATCGTCTCCTACAGAGCGGTAGAATTTGTTTCGAACTTGGCTGATAGAACTATAGAATTTTATTTAATGCGGATTTTTTTTACCCCCACAATAAAAAAAAAAATTAAGAAAAAAAAGATAAAATTTGTTGTGTACGAGTATTTTTTGTATTTTTCTGTTGCAGAAATATTTTGTCAATGTGTTTTTCGCATAGGATACGGATATTTTCTGGCAATGTTGCTGCCAAGAATTTTCTGCAATACACCAGCTTTTTTTTTCTCTCTCAAATTTAAGTATATATTGTTTCGGAGCTATTTTGAGACAATTTAGCTCATTTTTAAGAAACCATTTTTAACAGTGTTCCTTTAAAGGAATTCGTCCAAAGATCTTGTCATTCCCGCATTAGAAGATTCTTTAAGTTATTTTTAATATAGGACAGGGAAAGAGGTAATTTTACTTTTAATTGGCAGGTTTCTGTTGCCATTTTTGATATCGTATCTGCTTGTTCATTGCCTGCGACACCCCTGTGTACCGAGACATGTGCTAAAGTGACTGTGTAGAATAATTTGATTTATAGAATTTATTTGTTGTCTAAATTAAGATTTTCTTATCAACCTCGATTAAAAGACTACCTCTCTAAAGGGCCTATTTTCTGAGACACGGTGAATGAACTTCCCTGGGATGTTTTACTGTAAATTGTTGTAAAGTTTTTGCATAATTCACTTTGTCTTGTTTCAGTATCGATCTTTAGTCTCGTATTGTATAAAATAGTGAAACTAAGTGAAATTATATTAGGTTGAGTCAAAAGTTTTGTGTGTTTTTTATTTGCGTACCAATAAATATGTTATATTAAAGTTGTAATGTGAATGTCATATATATTTTGAAAGCTCATTTTCTGCTGATCGAAATGATGTGTATTTAATTGTTATGTTATTTTAATTTTCACAGACTTATTACTCTTTAAAAAAATCAAGTATTTCAAAAAATCGTGAACAAATCCGCAGCCTAATTTTCCACGAGTTCAAACAAGGGCACAATGCAACTGAAGCAAGTCATAACATATGTGCAACATTTGGTAGGAAGTCTGTAAATGAAAGAACATGCATACGTTGATATGTAAAGTTCTGTTCCAGGGATATGCACCGCGGCGATAAGAAACACTCTGGGCAACCATCGACAACCGATGAAAGAGCTTTACTGTGTGCAGTTGAAGCCGATCCGACTCAAACCACCCAAAAATTTGGGCAAGGTTTTGGCACTTCTCAGTCAACTGTAAATAGACACCTTCACAAAATTGGCATGAAGATTAGGCGTCGTCAAATGGTACAGCATGAGCTCAACAAAATGCAAAAGAATCGTTGAAAATCAGTCTGTCAATTGCTGCTGCGAGAGTTTAGCCGAGATGGATGGCGTGGAATTTTTACCTGTAAAGGGAAGTGGGTACTATACGACAACAAAAAAAACCGGATGTCAATAGCTAAACCCACATCAGCTTGGGGTTAAGACGGCTACACCTGGGATGCATTCAAAAAACGCAATTTTGTGCGTTTTATGGATGTCGACAGGAGTTGTGCATTGGGATCTTCTTTCTCAAAGACAAACAATGAACTCAGATGTCTATTGCACTCTACTCTAGGGAACCACATTCAACAGAAACTCGTGAAAATAGGCTTTAATCTGGCTCGAGTTTTCTTCCAACATGACAACGCAAGACCACACGTTTCAAACCAGACTCGTGAGAAGCTGAATGAGTTGGGCTGGGAACTTCTCGCTCACCCGCCATATAACCCTCACATTGCCCCTACACATTATCATTTTTTCAGGTCGCAAGAGCACTTTATGCGTGGACAGCGCTTCAGCAACGAATACGATGTCCGACAAGGCATTGTCGACTTCTTCGCTTCAAAACCAGCGGCTTTTTCCAACCGTAGAATTTTAATGTTGCATCCACGTTGGAAAATGGTTGTTGAAAGTAATGGTGAATATGTTAATTAAAATATATTATAATTGTTATAATTTTTTAACTTTTAATAAATGATTAGAAACCGGGTAAAACTTTTGACTCAACCTAATAGATGCGACCTTTCTTGCGATAGCCGAAAATATAATAACTTAAAAAAATGCATAAAGCAAGTTTGTAAGCAAACAATTCATTATTTTGAAGCAGTTCGAAAGTTTTAAGAGGTTATTATTACTTCTGTTTTTACCTCAGTCTGTTTTAATCTCGTGTTGTCAAAGCAGATTTATTAATAATAAAATGCTGTAATCTTTAAAAGAAAAATGAATTCAATCATAACTTTCATGGTGTTTCATATGTATGTAACGCTAGAACTTAGAAATCAAAATTTCAAAGTAAGAGAGCTAGAAGTTTTAAACCATTTTATTATTATTATTATTATTATTATTATTATTAAAGCTTATATGAAAAATGTATTAGATAATATTTTCAATCAACCTATTGGATTTTATTGAAATCAGTATATTATTACTAAAATCAAAATAAATTTTTAAACTATAGTGACGCACATCAGAAATGACTCAAAATTGTCAACATTGTTCAAACAGAAATTATTTAACTGGCACATTTCAAATTATCTTATGTGACGAGAAAGAAAAAAAAAAAAAAAAAAAGAGGGGGGATGAAAATTATCGAATTTATTAAAATATATCATTCTTCATTAAAGATTTTTAAAAAAATCCAAAAATTACATCACAAAATGGTCTATCCAAAACTAAATTTAGGCACAAAATTTAGTACTCTCTAAAGCCTCACTGAAAAGCGTAAGAACCTGTATTTTTTTTTTATTATGACTATAGATTTTCTATTCACAAAATCATTTAAAAATAAATCTATCATTTTTATCTTAACTTACAAATTATGTTCCTCTACTTGTCAGATTTGAAAGTTGAAATGTGTCATTCAACTGAGTCAACTTAATACAATGCATCAGCCATCTTCTTTTTCTTCTTCTTCTTCTTTTTTTTTTTTTTTTTTTTTTTTTTTTATTTGTTCATCAATATTTCAATATTGAAATACATGTTATTTGAATAGTTGTGACTAAATGTTGAAAACAGATATTTTTTAAATAGACAACTTTTATTTTAATAACAGAAAATGATACTGTATGTTGTTTATCTTCTCTTTTAAATTTAAATTGATGTACTGAGAAGAAATTATGTTACGTGGCCAAAATGAGGATTTATCTATATCCAATTTATATATTTATTTGTGAACTAAAATTTATTTCTTTTCACTATCTTGCTATCTAAACTTAATATTTTTAAAAAGAAAAGTCCATTATAGTCAATAAAGTCCAAACAAAAGTCCAGTACATAACAAAAGTCCAATCTAAAGATTTTAACAATACATATTTTTATTGTAAGTATTTATAAATAATTTATTTTATTATCTTTTACTTTATTTCTAAATACGCAGTATCTATAATTTCTAAAAACTGCATTCCTATTACCCCAATAAATTTTTGTGTTATTATCAGCATATATAGTTACGCTCGTCACTGACAAAGGCTAAATGATTTCCATGGACTCTGCCTGTGTGTGGACGCAAGTTGCAACCTAATTTTCATACTTTAGTTAATTTTAAAAATTCTAATTGTCCGATCGATAAGCTGTTTAATCCGATGGATACAAAAAAATCGCCCCTTTCATCTGGTACCTTATTTGTAACGAATTTTTGATTAGATTTTTTTTTAATTAATTAAAATATGAAAATAGACATAGCTTTAAAATAGACTTTTAAATTTTTATTGTTGCCAATTTTTCTTTTCTTTTTTTCAGCATAAAATGAAATATGCTTTCACGTGAAAAAAAATTATTAAATATTAAATTTGCTCATGCATATAAAAAAAATGACGTCTATCCGCGTTTGTAATGATCAATAGATGGCGCTTTTTCAGGTTTTGTTGTTAGTAAATATAATAGCCACGTGTATCTATTTTTGTTCTTTTTGTGTTACTATTTAATATTCGTGCTATAATTTCTCCACCATTACATCATGGAAAATTGATTGCTTTTGGAAAAAATATTTCAGTTTATTCAAAGTTCGATCGGAAGTAGATTTTTAACTGAAGCTGAACAAATATTAGTTTCAAATCATCTGATTAATTTTTTACTTCCATTAACCGAAGCAACTGAAATTTTAAATTTGTCATTCGGAAATAAATGGAAGCCTAATTCTGGATTTCTTGATTTTTGGAGTTACACTGTGGCACACAACAGTAAGTGTTATCTTTTTTACCGTATTTATTCATTTTCATTCAATAAATATATGTGAAACTAAACATCGGCCAGCAATGGCGGCTTGATGAAATTCGAATTAAAGCATGTTTATGCTAATTTCACCTTAGCCCACCAGAGGGCGAGCATTTCATTACAATCGCGGATAAAATAATAATAATAATTTTAAATTTTAAAGGTAACTAAGAGATAAATAAAAAGCTAAAATTTCGCACGGGCTTGCTAGCAAATAAATTATTTGAAGTGAGAAATAAATGAAATGAAATGATCATTTTTCAGCGGGCGCCTTAGTCGCCCTACAACTAATTAGTTCTACAATAGTATTCATACAATTATTTAGAAAGAAAAAAAGCGTTTGGGAAAAATAATTAGAATAATTAATTAATGAACATTTTTTAATAAAACTTATTTAAAGGAAATATTGCTGACACATTTAACGTAGTTAAAATAAGACTTTAAGCAATGATGGTAGTAGAGTAAAACATAACAAACTAATGTCAACTAAAATCTTTTTCAGAGATAAATTTCCAATCTTATTTTTACATTGTATGATTCATTCATTGTCAAACTATACATAAACAAAGAAAAAAGTGTTTTGTCCAAACAAAAAATTTTTGTCGAAGCTATATTAACGAAATAAGTTTATTTATTTAACAAATTGTTCTGTTCTTTCAATAAAACTTTTGTTGCTTGAAAAAAATGTTTTGATAAAACAAGAAAATTTTTGTTTAGGTTATATTCACAAAACAATTAGGTTTTTTAATAAATTGTTTTGTTCTTTCAATAAAACTTTTGTTATTTCAACAAAATATTTTGTCGAAACAACAAAATTTTTGTTGGGGCTACATTAACAGTACAGTTTGATTTATTTCACAAATTGTTTGTTCTTTCAATAAAACTTTTGTTCAAAGAAAACATTTTGCTAAAAGAACAAAAATTTTGTCAACATATTTTGTTTTCTCCTTTAATATATAGCCTCAACAAAAATTTTGTTGTTTGAAAGAAACATTCTTTTCTTTTAAGAGAAACCAAAATTGCTCATTTTCTCTTTTTCTATAAATAATTGTGATTTAAATCTCTCTGTGACTGTGCTGCAACTAAAATAAGCATAATTAACTTTAATGTTATTTTTTCTATAATTTTATGGTATAAATTGTGCAATGAGTTGATATAATAAAAATTATATGTATGCAATTGGACAACTATAACAATAATTTTCATTCAAAGTATTTCTTAAAAAAATATTTTTTAATCGTTGTTTTGTAAAAAGCAATTGATACTACTGTATGTACAATATTTACTGATTTTTCAGCTTCCAGCAATGTTGTAAAATAATTATTTGATATTGAAGACAAGATGTAATTTTATACACTTTTAGCACAAGCTTTTTAGATTGCTTTTAAGAATGTTTTAAAGCACTAAATGTTACACATTGATACATAACGCATACAGCTATTATTTACACAAATATTTTTTATACTTTAAAATCTTGATGTTGTTGTATTTGTCCTAATTTATTCTGTCCAATTATCTGCGTTATTCTCAAGAGATAAAACTTGACATTAATTAAAAAGCAATGCTCCTTAAATATTATAGACAATTAGTAAAAACTGATTCAATAAAGTCTGACCTAATAATTCAACGTCCATATTCAAAAGCAAATTCATATTTTGCATTTTTTGTGCTCAAAGGAAAGTCAGAAAAAATGCTAAAATTTATTAATTTTAGTAAAATGAATGCTTAAAAAATCTACTCAAAAATCAAAAATTTAATGTAAGGTAAAAGATAGATGTTAAGAAATTTGCACATATTCGCAAAATTCTCTTATCTCTTGAAAATAACTTATGTATATTAAAAATGGTCACTCAATAAACGGCAATCCAATATATATATATATATATATATATATATTTGTTTTTTAATACACAT
Source organism: Salticus scenicus (assembly GCA_963930645.1). Taxonomy (NCBI): domain Eukaryota; kingdom Metazoa; phylum Arthropoda; class Arachnida; order Araneae; family Salticidae; genus Salticus; species Salticus scenicus. The sequence continues at coordinate 248,219,938 of OZ005654.1, forward strand.
TACCATAACAGATCTTTATATATATATATATATACATATATATTTCAAAAATATTAATGAAAAGTTCGAATTTACTGTCTTTAAAATATGAAGACTAATTATTATTATTACGAAGACTAGTTGTCTTTAAAAAACTGAAGACTCAATTACAAACTGAGCAAAATTTTCAAAGGTGTTCGACTAAATATACATATTTATTTTTAACACTGTCCTGCAAGGTTGAAAAGTATTAATGACTTCGGTTTGTCTGTCTGTTCGCACACTAACTCCCGAAAATATTCATGGAATTTTTTTAAATTGATATATGTTATTTAAGTTCACTATCAGAAGTTTCCTATTGAAAATGGATAGAATAACTCTACTGGTTTGTGTACAGGGTCACCCAAAAGTATTCTAAAGCATTGTGTTCTATGAGACCATAGATTTCTATAAACCATATTTTAATGCCTTTACTTTACACAAACCTTAATGAAATTGAAATATGTTATTCAAGGTCGCTATAGAAAGATTCCTGTTGAAAATAGAGTGCACACCACCACTGGTTTGTGTACAGGGACACCCGAAAATATCCCAAAGCATTGCGTTCTATGAGAGGTATTTCAATAAATCAAATTTTAATAACTTTACTTTGCACAAACTTTTATGAAATTGAAATATGTTATTTATATGCAGAAAAGGAAGCTTTCTATAGAATATAGTATGATTAGCATTAGATTTACCGGGCCACACAAAAATATTCAATTACATTAAGGGCTATTATTGAAAATTTTCTGGAATTGCATTTTTGTTTACATTAAGCGTTTTTAACACTTCCTAAAATTTTTTAAGAGTGAATATGGTTTCAATTTGTGTATCTGTCTGTCCATCTGTCTATCTGTTCGTCTGCCCGCCCCTAGTGTCCGTAAATATTTTCAGAAATTTTAAAAAATGATATAGTTTATTTAAGTTTATTATGGAATGTTCCCTATTTAAAATGGCATTAATAGGTCCTGTACAACTAGTTTGTGTACAGGGACACCAAAAAAAAAAGCCAATGCATTGCGTTTTAGGACAGGCATTTTTATAAATCCCATTTAAATAAATATCTACTGCAAAAATTATAGGCAAAGAGTACATTCAGTTGGAAAGTGTTAATAATCAATGCGTACCGCATAATTTTTCGTTCTTGTTTATCCATGCTTCTGAAAAAGCAGCAAATGTAATAATAATCAATGTTACATTTACAAATATATAAATAGAAAATGTGTGTAAATGTTTGAAGTAGTTCCGTTCAAAAAAATTATGCACGAATCATTGCATGTGAATTGTCAGTAATAGAATCAGACCAAAGAGTCTCATTGAGTTTTACAAATTTAATATTTTCTTATATTTATTTTAGCTTCTTATACTTTCTTGTAATATATCTTCTTTTACAAAATTAATATTTTCATTACTTAACAGATTAAATAATACATTAACTTACTATATTAAATTTAAATGTCAAGTTTTCAATTTACAGTAACGATACTGGAAAAATAATTTGATGCAGAAAAAATTTTAATGCAAATAATATTAATAATAACAATAATAATTTATAATACTGAAAAAGAAATACAAGTAAATTGTTATCAATAACCTTATAAGTTTTGAAATATTTTTATCATGGAATGTCTTCTAATTGAGTGACCAAATATATACTTTGTATTGCTATTAATGTTCAATACTTTGGATGTTTTGACATCATTAATAACAATTTTCTACCTTCTACCCAACAATGTTGATGGGCTTTGTGGCAAACTGTTGTAATTTTTCAAATTTAAATGTGAAATAATGTATAATAAAACTGTTTCTTCAACATAATGGTCAGCTCTTAATTCTGTTAGTATATATACATATTTATTTATCTTAAGCGTCATATATACATTGGAGATTGCATTTGACTTTCCGAACATTTAGTAATTAACAATTGTTTGAATAAATCAAATTAGACAAGATATGAAAAAAAAAAAAAAAAAAAAAAAAAAAAAATCGAAAAATCATAATAGTGTCCTTGTAAAAGAATTGATAAATAATTCGTGGTTCAGGGGTATTCGGTAAATTTAGTGATTATAATAAAATTAGAAATTCCATATACATTTTATACATTATTTACAAAAAAGAAATACTTAAAGGAACATAATTCCAATTCTAATAAACTCTCATAATGAGAGATCGAAAAATTCAAACTTCGAACGCAGTCGAAGCATCTTTTATTGGCTGTTGCCAAAATCTAAAACAAAAACATTTAAGTTCTTCTGTTTTCTTTCAGCGGCTACGCAGCGCCGTCTAAAGGGAATTATTTTTACCACACAACTCCCACTAACAACCTCCAACTATTTTTACCACACAACTCCAACACAGATATTTGATTTGTGAACTCTTACAGAGTTCACAAATCAAATATTTTATTAAATCAACAGAGCTGCCAACCTAATCCGGCAAATTGTTAGTAACGCCCCTTTTTCTACACCACTAAATGTTTAAATTATTTGTTTTCTTCATTCATCGCAAATATATTTGAAGAGAATTACTCTAAAAATTAAGTGGTGTAGGAAAAGGGGCGGTACTAACAATTTGCCGGATTTGGTTGGCAGCTCTGAATCAAAAATAAATCTCAATCTGAACAAATTCTGACAATCTTAAATTATACAAAATTCTAAATATTCATTTAATACTAAATCGCATAATCATTTTTTTTTTCAAAATATTAACAGTTATCCAATATTAGATACAAATGTAAACAATATTTTACTAAAGTACTATAATTAAATCAACAAAGGATTAAATCAAAAAATTAAACTGAAATATCAACGTTAAACATAAAGCAAACACATTATTTATAAACAATTAACTCTTAGTTATCAAATATAAACAAACTTAAATATAGAGATAATAACACATCATGCAAAATTTTTATGTTTTCAATTATCAAATAAAATTCACTAAATTATTCAAAAAAGGATATCAAATATTCTGAAAATTAAAGAAAAAGTGTTCATTAAAATAAAGGTTTTTAAAGTTCAAATTTTTCTCAAAAGTTTATATTATTTTATCAGTTCGTAGCATTAAAGTTTTTAGTTAAGTCAATTCCAGTGGGTATAAATGCTGAACAGTTCGTTTTAAAACACCATTGGCAGTCTTAACCTCATAAGATTGGATGTTATGATCTCTGCCGACAATTGTTTTCTGGATTATACCAAGTTTCCACAGAAGTTTGTTTTTTGAATCATCACCAATTAGCACAACATCTCCTGCTTTCAGTTCAGGTTGTGCTGTAGGATGTGCTGTTTTCAAATCCAATAGGTATTGGCTTTTCCACCTATTCCACAATTGCTTTAACAACAGTGATTGGTATCTTTTACGTCTTAAACCAGATATTTTGTTTGAAGATATTTTGTTCAATGATGTCAGCCACATTCACTGGATAGGTGATTTCTTTACCGAAGTTTAAAAAGTGCATAGGAGTTAAGGGGTTCGGTTCACCAGAGTTACTGACACTATACACGTAAGTTAAGGGGCTAAGTTGAGCACTGTTTCTACTTCTATAAGGAGAGTAGACATTTCATCATAATTCAAGAGGGCTTTGCCGATGACTTTACGCAGACAGTCCTTGACGGATCTAACTAATCGTTCGTAACCCCCCCCCCCCACACACACACACACGGGGCCCTTTCTATTATATTTTTCCATGTGATTCTTTCATTTGCAAAAAACTTTAAAAGTGAATCATCAGAAAGGATTTTATACAAATTTTCTATCTCTTGTTTCGGACGCTTGAACGTTTTGGCGTTATCCGAATAGATAACTTTACAGTTTCCTCTTCTCGCTAAGAAACGTCTGAAGGCCAACAAAAAAGAATCAGTTGACATGTCGTGTACAAGTTCTAAGTGTAACGCTCTGGTTACTGCACAAGTGAACAACACTATAGAAGATTTTTCAATTTCTTTAGCCTTTCTAATGTAGAGAGGCCCAGCAAAGTCAATGCCGCATATGGAGAAAGGGGGGCGACTCTGTTATTCTGTCACGGGGTAGTGGTGCAGTGATCTGATCTGCTGGTTTGGAAAGATATTTCTTACATATAATACATTTATTCAGGACACTTTTGATTAACTGGCGACCTTTGGGAATCCAATATTTAGACCGTATTTTTGACAATGTTCCAGATACTCCTCCATGCATTATTTTTTTCATGTCTATTTCGTATAATCAAGGTAGTCAACCATGACTGTTTGGGGAGAATGATGGGATGTTTTTCTTCTAGCTGCAAATCACTAAATTCTAATCTCTCGCCCAATCGTATCATCTTTTCATCATCTAGATATGGAGTTAAGTTGCTAAGGGGAGAATTTTTATCAATAATTTCTTCATTTATTAGCGAGTGAAATTCATTTTTATAGTACACCTTTTGTTCATTCGATATCAAATGTTTCTCAGCTTCTATTAGTTTTTCAGTTGTCAATTTATTGTTAACCTCTGGAATTTTTTTTATCCTTTTAATAAATATTTTTACCCAAGCTGTAACTCTGATTAAATTTTCTAAACTGCTGTATTTTCTAATATCAATGGGGTTTTCTAACTATTCTGTCATGCAATTGAAAAGGAGTGTTTCTTTTATCTTTTTTCTATATTCTAAACTTTCTACATCTAGCTTTTGTTTATCACCAGGCTTAGGCCCATTTAACCACAATCTATCATTAATTAATTTTGTGATTTTTACACCCCTGGATACGAGATCGGAAGGATTAGACGAACCGGGACAGTGACTCCAGTTTGAAGGAGATGTCAATTCACGAATATCTTGTACTCTGTTCTGCACAAACGGCTTGAACTTCTCTGGAGAGCCTCTAATCCAAAAAAAGCGATCATTGAGTCTGTCCAGTAAAACATGGGTATATCTAATTTCAGAGCTCTTAAAATATTATGATCTAGTTTAGCTGCCAACAAAGCAGCTGTGAGTTCAAGTTTAGGTAGCGTGAGATTTTTCAAAGGCTCTACTCTATTTTTGGAAGCGACGAATATCGTTTTACATTTTTCATTAGAGATTTCTTTAATTCTAAGATAGGCAACCGTGCCAAATGCTTTGATACTAGCATCAGGGAAAATATGTAATTGCAAATCACTGATGTTAAATTCTGGAAAATCAGAAAAATAATATCTCGGCACAGAAAATTTAGAAAGATGAGTTACTTCATTACACCACTCTTTCCATATCTTTTTCAAATCTTCAGGTAATGCATCATCCCAATGAAGACCAGTTTTCCAGATCATCTGCATAATGCATTGAAGTCTAGGGTCCCAGGAAACCGATAGGGTCATAAATTTTGCCTAGCACTTGTAAAACAAATCTTTTGGTATTTATCTGTTTAGAAACGAGGTTTATTAAATCTCTACAATCAAAATCAAATAGAGAGTGTCTTTCAAGTTATTCCACCCTAAACCCAAAACTTTATTAGGGGGATCATTTTCTTCAAATATTTTAGAATCCTTGCTAATAACTTTTTTTGTACCCAAAATTTATGTAATGGTCTCGAATTTGTATGGAATTTGTGAAGTTGCATACTCGCGTCTTTAAAGATACTAATTGAGTCTAGACTTGTAGTTAAAGACTTCTCCACTGATGGGTAGCTTCCTATTATGTCATCTACACAAATGTTTTCATTTTAAAAACTGACAGTCTCCCTATGTGTGTCGCTAATTTTTTTCAAATGATGTTTTATCGTCGCAGCCAATAAGAATGGGCTACAATTAAGTCCAAACAAAACTCTAGTGAATCTGAAAATCTGAAGGGGAGAGGTGCCTTCGTGAGGACTTTCTGTAAAGAAAAATCGTGTTACGTCCCTATCTACCTGGTCTATCAAAATTTGTAAAAATGCTTGTTTCATGTCCGCAGTAAAGGCTACGGGGTGAAATTTAAATCTAGACAAAATGTCGAAAATATCTTCATAAAGATTAGGTCCAATATCTAAACAATTATTAAGAGAAAGATTATTCTAATCATGGGAAGACGCGTCAAACACTATTCGTAATTTACTTGTTGTACGATCTGTTATTATTACCTCTCTATGTGGTAAATAAAAGGTTGTAGAATTTTCCTCCAAATCAGTAACGGGTTCTATAATCCCCTCTCTCAAATAATCCTGTAAAACATTGTCGCATTCAAAAAATAAATTTGGGTTTCTACAAAATTTGTACTTAAGTCTCGAAAATCTACTTTCAGTGATTTCAAAATTATTTTGTAATTGTGATTTACTAATTTTCCAAGGGAATTTAACTTTGTATCGTTTATTTTCATATTTCATTTCCAATTCAAAATTTCTTATAATTTTATTTTCGGAAAGGTCAAATTCTTCTTTCGGATTAATAAGACCTGAATTTTCCAAATTCCAAAAATTTTCTATTTGTTTTGACAACACATTTTCTTCTACTATGATACTCATGGTTAATGATTCAAAAGAATTGCTTCTAATTCCCTGTAAATCCCAACCGAACACAGTTTTTACTTCTACTAAATTTTTATTAATGCGCCTAATATTACCTAACACAATATCATAATAATAATAATCGACTCCTATCAAAAGTGTAATGCTTTCTTTACTATTAGGTGTATCAGCTAATTCTAAATTATGAAAATTATCATTTTTCGTGATTTTTTTCTAATTCAGGAGGAGGGTGAATGAACGATCCAGAAATTTCGCCAGTAATTAAAGCTTCAATTTGAATATTATGATCAGAATTATTTTTATTCACGAGCTTTAATTTAACTATGCCATAGGTTTTTTCTATCGGTGTTTTACTTCCAAATGTGTATACTTTCAATTTTTCATGTCTAATCACTTTTAAATTTAGTTCATTAGCAATAGAACGACATAAAAATGTTCTACTAGAAGCTGAATGAAAGAGCAAACGGGTCGTTTTCTCTTTCATCTTATTTTTAATATTTACGGAACAAGTTTGAAACAAAATTTTGTTTTCCTGATTATAAGAAGAAACGGTAGAAACGATTTCCTGTTTGGATTCTGAACCAGAAGGAACATTTATTTTTTCCTGAGGTTTATGTTTAGATTTGTAACAGAGAGTTGTGTTATGTTTATATCCACAAATTCTGCATTTAATGTCTCTATGGCATTCTGCAATCAGTGGCGGATTTAAGGGGGGAGGGCTAGGGGGCAGAAGCCCCCCCAAAACACTGACATTCACAATTGAATATTGCAATTTTAAAACTTTTATTGGTCTAGAATAACACTTTGAAAAATCTTACACCCCCCCCCCCCCCAAAAAAAGTCAAGTTCTGTATCCGCCACTGAACTCGCCCATAGGAATCTTAACTTAACCCACAAACAGTGAAACATAGCCAATCATAGCACTGCTTTTCCTTACAAACATTGAAAGCTCAACATTGTTCTAGTGGTCCATTATTCTCTGGCATGCGGATAATACGTAAGTACCCATAAAAAACCCACACACATACAAAAAAAAACAAAAGTGTCCGAACACTAGCAAATATTCCTATGTAAAAAAAAATACACTTCATACGGTTTTGTTAAATAAATACACATTTTCGTATTACGTTTTTGATCGCCAAATACAAAAAACGCCAAGGACGACAGTCTTGAAATTTAAAATTAAAATTTTGTCAATTTGACAGCAAAATAACTCAATCTAACACATGCACACGATAACTAATACATATCTATACCCAAATATGGGGATTAAAATCGGGAAATAATTTTCCTTGATTTTTAATAACTTTTTACAAAAAATCCAATGGGCGATTAAAGGTTACATACGAACGGAACGCTTGCAACTTCGATGACGTAAATTTTGCAATTTTTTTTGCAAATACAGTCGGCAGCAAAAGTATCCGAGCATTAGCGAAAATTCCTATTTAAAAATGTACACTGAATGCAGTTTTGTTAAATAAATCCTTGTCGAATCCTGTTCTTAGTCAGTCTAAGAGCATGATTAGGCAAGGATTTATTTAACAAAACAGTGTTAAATATGCTTTTTTAACATAGGGATTTTTGCTAGTGCTCGTATACTTTTGCTGCCGACTGTAGTCATACATTTGGAACGCTTGCAAACGGCTTTGCAACCGGAAGAGTTTTCGTTTGTATGTACCCCTAACCTAGGAAATCTTTTTCTTGCATCTACAGATGATCAGAGATGTCATCACTTCGCTTGCGTACACTTTAAAAAAATAACTATTACCAGCTGCAAGAAACTCTCTGTGATTGGAAAAAATAATTATTTTCTCCATTCACAGAGTTTCTTGCAGCTGATAATAGTTATTTTTTTTACAGTGCATAATGCCTTTAAACTAAGACTACTATATTATATAGCAGTCTTACTCCAAACCACAGATTATAGATATATCAGTTATCAGTACTCTATGCTCCAAACTACACTGTAAAAAAATAACTATTACCAGCTGCAAGAAACTCTCTGTTATTTTCTCCAATCACAGAGAGTTTCTTGCAGCTGGTAATAGTTATTTTTTTACAGTGTATCCAAACTGTGCGATTAGGATCCGACTTGCAATTTATGATCACTGCGTGCGTTTCTACTGTATGCTGAATTTTGCTTGCGAAATGATAAATGTATTTTTTGGCCATTTAACTGTAACTGTAAACTGTAATTTTTGTTGATGATTTTCATTTTTGAAGTTTTTTTTTAATTTGAACCTCTGTCTTTTCCGATTTTTGATGTGCTAATAGTTATTTAAATTATCTTACGCGGACACAAAAAAATATTTTAAGTTTGGATTGTCATGGTTGTAAAACCTCAAGGGGAAATGACCGAGCCAACGAAAAAAACTGATTTAGGTCTGCTTGAAGAGGATGATGAATTTGAAGAATTTCCTACAGAAGGTTAATAAATTTTGTTCTGTAATAACATAATTGGGTAAATAAATGTATAATGTATTGAATAATTATTTGTTTTAAATGAGCCTAACGTTTCCAATCTATCCTGTGGATTTTGTAAAATTTCTTGTTCTAAAATATATTAATTAAAAGAAAGTACAATTAAAATATTTCTGTTTTCATGCAAATATGATGGTACAGCGGGGATATTGACAGGGCTTGCAAGTTTCTGCCAGGGCGGTTGAAACCATTGGCTATAACCGGTTAAAACCGGCCTGGTATAAACTAGTTTCTGCAATAACTGGCAGAAACTAATAATGCTAACAAAGATATTTATTGGTAATAATCCGTAAAATCTGCATAACAGTTCAATATGCAGACAATTACATTTAAAACTGAAGATTAATGTCTTTACTATTGTAATCTCTTACTTAACATGCCTAACTTATTGTATATTATTGAATTTCTATTTAAAAGTACTGTTAACTTTCCAAAGAGTATGCTAAATTTTCAAAAAGATTTATATTATTTTAACAAGACACACTTAAAGTATTTTTAAATGTATAATGCAATAAATACAAATTTTTCTGCTGTATGCAAATAAAAATGACTCCTATAAAAATGTGTAAGTAAGTAATTCAAGCACAAAAGAAAGATTGCAAAGAAATAAATTTTAATGTATCATGTTACACATTCAATATTTCAGGTTATAAAAAATAAAATTGTCATTCAGGTAAATGTTTTTTTTTTTTTTTTCCCACAGAGCATTCTGCAAAATGCAGATTATTCAAATTGTGCACAAAACACTAAATTGCATCATTTTGTATCAAAAATGTATCTGTTACGTTATTCACAGTAGTATTTTATTAGTTATTTACTAAACTTTTAAATACACTTTATTTAAAGTCTCGGATAATGTCATGAAATGGATTTTTGCCGTTCTGCCGCTGGCAGGGCAGAAAACAAGCCTTAGATATTGGTCCCTTATTATAATCAGAACAATGGCAAATATTTGAAAAATTTACAAAATCTTTAAACTTTAATCTTAAATCTTTAGCAGCAAAAAAAAAAAAAAAAACTACATGTCAGTTGTTGTTCCCATTATAAAAATGTGTCGAACCCTAGTGATGACAAATGGCATTAGTTAGTCACTATTTTGTCATCTCATCTTTACATTTTATTTCCGACTGCAGCCATTTAGGCACAGATCTGTCTACATCCAGAATGATCTGTCAGATCTCTGGCTACATCAATCACAGAGATTCCCTTCTCTAGCAGAATCAAGGCATGAGATTTCTCTTCCATTTTAAGCTGAATCCAACCCATTGTGTGGAATGGGAATACTGATGTAGGTTATCAAACTTTTAAATACTGGCTGGCAGGAGCAAAGAGCATACAGCCTAACTCTAAAAGTCCACAAGGTCAACTGAGTGTTGACTGGATAGGGAAAGTCGTCTGTGAATCAGGGTTAGCTTGATTTTGCCCGCCCCGAAAAAACCAGGGTGGTTTTTTTTTCAATAAAACCCACTTAAAAAAAAAAAAAAAAAAAAAAAACCCAAGTGGGGGGGGGGGGGGGTTTCAAAATCCTTATTTAAAATCACACTTTTATCTAACTTACAATAAACATATAAATATAAAACGAATATTATAATACATTATTAGAACATGAACAAAGAATTTTCTGAAATATTGGAAGTGCTCAAACTGCTTTATTAAAAAAAACTGAAGAATTCCTCTTGAAAAAAAAAAAAATAATAAATTTTATCTTATTAAAATACAATAAGAAATTATATATAAAAAATAAGAGCAAGAAAAAAGAGTTGTTTGTCAATATAAAGAAAATTAGGGGCTTGAGGAATGCAAAATATAAATAAGTGAAAATCAAATTAAAAAAAATTTCTGAAAACTTTAACAGTGCAACACTGCTAAGTAATGTATAAGGAACGATAATTAAAATTATTTTATGGAAATCTATTTAGTACAAAAAAAATTAATGAAGCAACACTAAATAATTATTAAAATCCTGTTTTTGTTGTAAAAGGTAGATAAACAGAATTTTTAGATATTTAAAGTACAATTGTTTAATTTGAAAAAAATTCCTTAACTTAATCATAAAAAGACTAGAAATTTTAAAATTAAATTTTTTAAATTTTGATATTAATGAATAATTAAAATTTATTTTTTTAAATTGTCCTATTATGAATGATATATTAATCTTTAAAAACGGCAAGAAAGAAAAAATTCTTGAAAACTCTGATAAAACCTGAAAAACCCCAGATTAAACCCAAAAAAACCCAGGTTTTTTCCAACCCTGTCTGTGATCGACTAACACCTTGTTGTTATCACTGGAGTTCAACACATTTTTATGGCGGGAATGGCAACTGACATGAAAAGTATTTTTTTGCCGCTCAAGAGTAAAGATTTTTTTTGCCGGCACTGTACTATTGTAAATTATATTCTACTAAAAACTATAGTTAAGGACACTCGAGTTTTTGACAGTAAATGAAAGTCATGATTTATCTGTTACCGTGGTTTTTACCTTAGTATCCAAAACTTTTCCAACCATAATATATATACTGTATTTTCTCTATAAATTTTACCTAGTAATGCCAGGATTTACTAGCGAAAAGTTTTGCAATTTTAATCTTGTAACATATTGAAGTTTTTAAGACTTATATCTGTTAAAATGACTTTTATTATTAAAAATAGATGTATATTATTTCATCTCACAGATTGGACTGCAAAGGAAGAAGATGAACAAGATATTAATGTTTGGGAAGATAATTGGGATGATGATAACGTAGAAGATGAATTCAGCAACCAGCTCAGGTGAAATTTTTAAAATTGTTATAAAATTCAAATCTGTTATTTTAAGACATCATGCTGGAATTTTCTAAGTATTTATCTGTATATAATTTATCAAATGCAAGTACTGTTCTTGAATATGGGGAGGTGGGTGGGGGAGAAGTTGAAATGCAACTTAAATTCATTTCTTTATCCATGTAATTATTTTTATTTTATTTATTCTCATTCAAAATAAATTTAGTAAAACCTTGATGTGTGAGACATTTTATATTTATATATTTGTTGAATCCAAATAGATGTAAGCATTTATTTCTTAAACCTCAAACAATAGAAGTATGTATCAAATTCCATTATTTATTCAAATCATGAGTAACCTTTTAATCCTTTTTTTTTTCCTATGAGGTAGGTTGTGTGTGTATATATACATTCAAACCCTGTTATAACGAACTTCAAGGGACTAAAGGTTTTGTTCGCTATATCCTAACTGTTAAGAAAAATGATGGAATTCACAAAATGTATGAATCATTATTTGCTGTGTAATTTAAATAATGATGCATTATAAAAAATGATAAAATCTATTAAAAGTGATCATTAATTTAACAATTTGACTAAAATCGTTCTTATCAAATTGGCACAATACAAATTAAATTAACTAAAAATGAAAACAAATGGAAATACATTCATTTTACCTTTAATTTTTGCTTACTGTTTTGATAAAGAAATAATTGGTAAGCTTCTGCTGATGTAATACCGATTTCAAAACACTATGAATTTCTTTGTCCAATATGAATTTATGCAGGTGTATATAGATATATAAAATAATAAAAATTTATTGAAAAAATATTAAGATTAAATAAAATTATCCAATAATAATAAATTCTCTCTCTCACTCACACACATACCACTACCATGTCAAACTATTGAATGTGAAAATGGTTACTTTTCAAAACAGTACATAACATTGTAAATGCAAGTGCAAAATATTGAATATGAAAAAAGCATTTTTGGATATTCAATTTTCAATATGTTCACATTTGGCTGAGCCGAATATTCGGTGTCATATACCGAATAGTAATAAAATATTTAATAAATTAACATTTACCTTAAATAATGTCCTTAGTTCTTTTTTTCACTATACGCATTTCGAGTGCATCCGCACTCATCCTCAGGTGATTTATGACCTTCTTCATCTTCATCTGTGTTTGTTGCTGATGGCTGCCGGCTGGTTATTTCACTTCGCTTCGTTTCGGTTTTATTTATTATTGGATGCCACTCTTTCGGGATTATTGCGTGTTCTCTCTCATTAACTGCGTAGGGGTTAGTCAGAATTTCAAGGGCTTCACGTTTTAAGGCATAACTGTGATTATTATATGGAGCTAGTTTTTTAGTAAAAAATGTGTTAATATTGATAGGGTTATTATAGTGGGCAGAGGAGAGCGCGGTAGATTGTCTATTATGTTTTTAATCTGATTTATGTTCTTTTTCACGTTCGCTAATTTTCCTTCTTGTAACCCCAATATAACAAGCACTATTTTCGTTAGTATAATTAAAGTCAATTTTGTAAATGCCGGGTGTGGAGTTATTGTCTATTTTATCTTTTTCGTTTCTGATATGCTGGAAAATATTTCGATTGGGTTTTATGAGGATGTTTATATTGTGTTTTTTTCCTTCGTTTTTTATTTTTATACTTGCGCCATTGCAAAAGGGGATAGAAGTTGTAAATTTAGGTTTTAATTTTTGTGCGTTATTAATTTTATTGAGATCTTTTATGCGTTTTTTATAAAGTTTATTGATGAGATTTTTTGGGTATTTTGCGTTATATGCGATATTTTTAATGTATTTTAGTTCATCATTAAGGAGGGTTTTATTGGAGCAAATAAGGATTGTGCGGTTAATATATGACCGGATAGCAGCGTATTTGTATGGGAATCATTTGTATGGCAGTGATTATTGATAATTTCGGAGTTAGCGGTTGGTTTTCTATAGATAGTAGTATCGAAGGTGTTGTTTGGATTTTTTTATAATTTTAATGTCTAAATAATTCAATATATTGTTAGATTCATTTTCCATAGTAAATTTTATATTTTTATCTAGGTTGTTTAGGTCTGTTAGTATGCTATTAGTATCTATGTTACCGTTAAAGCTCAAAATCCGTTAATGTGCAGATTACCTAGCTAATCTGCAGATTAACTAAAATGACCCGTTAAAGTGTGGAATCAAGAGTTTTCTGCGTTTTAACTAGATAATCTGTGGATTAGCGGCTTCTGTGTCGTTAAAGTTCAAATGTTTGTTTCGAGCCTTATTTTTTTTACATTCACTATGACGTCAAACAGTCATGTGATACATATACGCGAATGACCTTCAAACACAAACCAAAACTTTCATCCTTTCCACTCCGCTTCCGCCTATGATAATTAGTAAACGCAAAACTTGGAGCATCGAAGACATGGTTATTATAGGTTTCTTATCATGACCAACACAAAACTTAAAGTAACAAGTAAGTTATAATTGTTTTAATTTTGATTTTATTTCTTCTCTTTTTTAATTCTGTCAATATAAGTTTGATAAGGGTCTGCACTGCATTTTATTATTGAAATCTAATCTTAATCTAAACACTCTATCTCCTGAAACTTCATTTTGAATTATGAATATTAAAATTTACAGCACAGTAATTATTTCCTCCCGAAATAAAACTATTAAAACACAACTTTTTTAAAACTAATTTATTTAAAAATTGATTTAAATTACTATTACTTACTGAAAAAAAAAGTTTTAATTTTTAACTCTGAAAAATATGGCATTCAATATTATGGCTTTCTTTAATAAATACTTAATATGAAATTTTTGTGCATTTTTTAGCATTTCATTACATTTTGTTGTTGTTTCTTTCAATTTCAAGTTTCCTTTATATATTTTATCTATCATGATTGCATTTTTATTTTTACTTTGTTCGCTTTTTCATATAATTTCGTTGTAGTTTATCACATAAAATGTGTTAATAAAGTTTTTTTATTATTATTATTATTTATTTAATTGTAAAATTAATATAATTGCTAAACTTGTACTTGTTGCTGTAATATGTATGCTGCAAAATATTGTTTAATAAAGCATTGGAAAACAGTCATTTTAATTTTCCTGCGGTCTAAAAATTATTATTAAAGCAGTTTTAATTATTTGAAGTACTTCTTAAATAATGCTTCTGAATTGTCTAATTTAATATTTCTTTATCGAATTAAAAATTGGTGCATAACATAAAAAAAAAAAAAAAAAAAAAATAGTAATAGCAATGTAAGTTGTTAATAAAACTTTTTTTATTTTTTATTTAAATGGTTAAATATTTTTATTTTGAAAAGAAAACATTACTATATTATAATTCTAACATTCATTTATAAAATAGAATTTATTGAAAGCTATTAAAGTTATTATATTTCATATTAAAAATGCATAACATCTTCAAACTTATATTGGCAGAATAAAAAAGATGAAATAAGTAAAAAAATTAAAACAAATATAACTTTAAAAGACATAAAAATTAAAACACATACAGATTAAAATAAGTAAAGAAAGAAAGAAAAGGAAAGAAAGCTATTTTTTCCCCGAATGAAAAAAAACAATTACAACACAGTGTGCTGTAAAATTACAACACCAGAGATCTTATTTTCACTTTAACGAGTGCCTAGTAGGTAATGTGCAGATTATCTAGGTAATTTGCAGATTACCTAGGTAATTTGAAAAATGAAAAAAAAATTCCTCACTTTAACGGATTGCCCTAGTTAATGTGCAGTTTACCTAGTTAATCTGCAGATTAACTGATTTCTGCACTTTAGCGGTAACATCTATATTATTTGGAAAAACGGCAAATACATCATCCACGTAACGCGTCCAAAATTTACTTTTTTTTAATAATGTTTTCAGCAGAATTTTCTATAAGCCGCATTTTTAATTCCGCGAGTATACCTGAGACGGGCGAGCCCATAGGTACTCCTTGTTTTTGACGGTAGATGTTATTGTTAAACTGGAAGTATGATTCATTTAGAAGTAAGTTACTTGCTTGGATTAAAGTTTCACTAATTTTATTATTTCCGTATGGAAATAATAAAATTAGTGAAACTTTCAAAAGCCACAACTCAAATACACCACTTCAATTCCATATGATCGCGGGGTTTCAAATAAAATAAAAAAAGTTGCAGCTAAACACAATGTAAACATACCCATCAAACCAAACCCCAATATCTTTCAGCTGATTAGGAGCGATAAAGACAAAATAAATCCTTAGAAACCGCAGGCATATATAAAATACCATATACTAATAGTCAAGATAGAGAAATGTGTTACATAGGAAAAAGAAAAATTAAAATGCGTAATAAGGAACATAGCCACGATATAGCCACTGGAAAAATAACTACTGCATTAACTCAGGTAAACAAAAACGATAATATTAATATTAAATTCGAGCAAGTAAAGAAATTAACCAATTATCATAACCACGGTTATGCCGCTATTAGAGAATCGTAGAAATTTTATCAAGTTTTAACAATTGCAATGGCAACGATGGAGCTCTACTTGACCGGCAATAGCACCGAGTCTTTAAAAGAGAGGAAGGAGGCATGGAACAACAGTTTCGACAAACTTCAAGCTAAAGCTGGAAATTAGCGGTCGCCACTCGCCACATGGCGACTAGATTTTTAAAAGTGGCGACTAAAGAAATTGCCTTTGGTCGCCACTGCAGTGGCCACTTCCCTTCTACCCATTCTTTATAAAATATACCCCATTCCATGGCAGGAGGGCATTCCCCCCCTAGGCCTAGGACACATTAGGAGTCAATCGGCCTTAAATCCTACAACCAACCCATTCCATGGCAAACTTGGATTGCGCGGCGGCTTTTTCGCGGTAAACGCGCCGCGCAAAGCAAAGAATTCAGGCTGTTCTAAAATCTAACATCGCCACTTGAAAACATATTTCGGAAGTCAATTTTAATAGTAAACACTTAAAATTCTTCTACCCATTCTTTATAGAATACCCCATTCCAATGCAAACTTGGATCGCGCGGCGGCGTTTTCGCAGTAAATGCGTCGTGCGCCTCGAATTCAGGCTTTCTGTTAGCTGGTGTGAAGTAGATCCAAGGCTAAGTGAATTAGCAGAGGAGCCACTCTAGACATAAACACCAGCTTAACAACATTTAAAGTTAATTAAATGAATTTGATAAAATGGAAGCTAGAATAAGTAAATATGCTGAAAGATAAAAATGTATACGTTGTTAAATAAATAATGACCATAACAAATTTTAATTTAATTTGTGTTTTAATTGAAACAATAAATTCAACAAAAAAGTTTATAACAATAAGATAATTGAAGTAGACAAATATTTTTATGAATAACAAACATACCAAAGCAGATGCTGGATGACAAACAAGGTGAGTAAGAAGACAATAGTTAACATCCTTTTATTTCCCATGTAGGTTGCAGAAAAGACAACTAAGTGCCATTACAAAGAGCTGGTGACACTTATGTAGAAGTCGTGACGTTCTTTTTTCCACTTGTTATTGTCGCGATATTAACACCTATAAATTTCATTTAAATTTCGAACTCACAAAAAGGATTAACGTGAGTTATAACTAACTAAAAAATGAAAAGATTTTATTTGAATATAAAAAATAAACGCCACATATTACGGCGATATTTTATGAAGCCGGCATCGGCGAAAAATGAACAATGGCAGGGGCAAGAGCAAAGGCAAAAGCAACCGCAACACCCACTACCATCGCTGTTCGCTATTTATAGCTTCGCGGGAGAAACGAAGTGATCTTCCGGATGTACGTCGGGGCATGTGCCGGCGCGGCGCGTGCGTAGTTTTCGGCTATCGTTCTTAGATGTTTTATGCAAATTTTTTAAACTCGGCTCAGTCGGAACTTCCGGAAGGTTAGCTAATGTTTACGTTTCGCGTTTGAAAAATTAAGATGGATGATTTAAATTTGAAAGCTCCTTAATATAGCATTTCATTGAACGATATATTTATTTTCCTGGTAAGTAGAAAATATATTAAAAGGAAATTAGGATTTTTAATAAATGTTTAATTTTTTTCAACTAACGTTTTTTTTCTTTAAGCTTTATTTTAAGAGCGATTAATTTTTAATATATTTAATTAGCATAACGATAAGAAAAAACGGCAAACTATAGGTTTACTATTAACAAGGCCCCCCCTCTTATCGTTTGCACTTTTACGTTTAAGAAAGTTAATAAAAAAAGAAAAAGCATCCAGCAAAACTTTGCACAAATTATATAATCATACGACTGTGACTAATCAGTTTAACAGTTTCTTCAGAACTAAAAAAACAATTAGGTTTAATCTTCAGCTGCACAGCAACAGAAATCAATATCTGAATAGAGGTGATTTACAAAACAATTTGTTTTTGAAACACAAATAACATATACCTGTTTACTCAAACCTCTCCTCCAGTTTTGAAAAGATTTTTAACATGCTCTTTTAAAAAAAACTGTAGAAAAGAAGTTCATAAAATGGATTATTTGTATAATAAGTTTAACAACAAATATAACATGAGTATAATCACATTCAATATTATAAATATAATGTATAAGCACAATTCTTTCTTACAATATAAAAGTATAAATTACATGCAAATACTTAACAAAAAAAGAACAGAATGGATTATTTCGGGAATGGAGAGGAGAGAGAGAGAGAGAGACAAAAATTGCTGTGAGCAATTGAATAAAAAAAAATTGACTTACTGTCAAAAAAAGAATGAGAATTGAAATTCTCAAAAAAACTTCCAGCCTAAACCTGGAAAAATTTTGCTTAACTTGCAAAATTTGAATTTTTTTTTTCTCGAATTCAAGGAAACATTTGAATTCATAGAAAAGTTTAAATTCATAAATTGAATTCATAAATTTTGAATTCTTAAAAAAGTTTGAATTCATTATTTTTTTTTTTTTTTTTTAGAAAATTTACATTTTTAAATTTTATAAATTCATAGAAAAATTTGAAATTGAGAATTTAAGATTAACTTTTGAAACATTGTCGAAGAAAAGATTCTTCACAAATTTTTGTACAGTAGTGGACAAAATTGTGGAAACCTTTTGAAAAAAGTTGATTTTAGTGGTTTGATGTCTAATAACACCACTTTATTTTGTACCAATACGACAAAATTATATATCATTGGAAAGGTAATTTAATCAAGATTGTAAAGCAATATTATTTAAGAATAGTTTTTTAATAGAACACCATTTATAAAGAAGAAAGGTGATATACATAAAAAAATGAGATATACAAAAATTTTCACCATACCAGTTAATACTTAGTTGAGTAACCTTCAGCCTTAATTACGGCCTTACAGCGCTTTCCCATGGATTGAACCAACTTTTTTAGTTCTGTTGCTGTTATAACATGAAAACAAGATTGAATTATTGCTTCTGTTAATTGGGTTTTATTGCTGGGTTGCTTTTGTCTAACAAGTTCCTTTAGTCTGCTCCATAGATTTTCGATTGGGTTAATGTCTGGGCTATTCCCAGGCCATTCCAGCAGTTGAATATGATTATCTTGAAACCACTTCTTGCACACACCAGCAACGTGACATGGAGCTGAATCCTGTTGAAATATAAATGCTTCATTATCTTGGAAAAGATCATGTGCAGAAGCAGCAGCTTGGGCCCAAGTATTTCATTTCTGTATCTTTGTGCATTTATATTCCCATCGATCATGCTAATTCTACTCACACCTCTTGATATCATACAACCCCAAATCATAATACTAACTGGGTGTTTCACCGTAGGTGTAATGCACTCAGGATGGACATCTTCTCCAATTCTTCTCCATACGTATTATGCCATCACTACCAAACAGGGAGATTTTGGTCTGATCACTGCAAATTACACTGTCCCATTGTTCTGTTGTCCAGTTAACATGAGCTTTAGCCCAGTTTAATCTTTTCAACATTTGTTTCAGAGACAAAAATGGCTTTTTTCGTGGAATTCTAGCGTTTAGACCACATTGCATTGTAACATTTCCCCTTGTATACACCGAGATAATTTTTTTCTGTCACCTAGGCACAGTCTTTTAAATCTTCTATCATCACTTGCTGTTGTGCACCTTTTTCTACATTTACCAGTCTGGTTTTCTAATGACTGAGTCTCCTTGTACCTCTTCAAAAATTTAGAAATGCCACCTGTGGTTAAGTTTCCCCCAATATTTCTTCTAATTTCTTCATAACTGTAGCCTTGTTCACTTAATGTTACTATTTTACATCGCTTCCTAGGTGAGCAGTCAACTCTTTGCGCCATTTCTTTAATTTTATATTGATATTTTTTTTATTACATTTCACAAGCTCACTAGTAAATCAAAAAACACACACAAAAAAAAAAAAACTTGATAGCAATTACAATACACACTGATAAATGTCCTGTGACCTGTTGTCTCATTGCCAAAACATTTCCAGAACAAGATGAGATCTGAATGGTTCTGTTAACACTCATGCCCATTGGCTACATTCAAACGAAGGACAGCTACTTCCTATAAACGTAAGCAAGCTGTGCTTCTTTTTTTTGGTTATTTGGCTATAACTTTTTATATAATACAGATAATTGAACAAATGCTATTGCTTTACAATCTCGATTAAATTACCTTTCTAATGATATATGATCTCATAGTATTGGTACAAAAAGAAGTGGTGTTATTAGACATCAAACCACTAAAATCAACTTTTTTTCAAAGGGTTTCCACAATTTTGTCCACTACTGTAATTCAAATTTAGTTTGTGGCTTAGTAAATATGTCAGCCAAATTTAATTTGCTACGAATGAAAACCAATTCAAAAATATTTTTGATAACAAGGTCTCTAATAAAATATAGTTTGACCTCTATATGTTTGCTTCTATTGTTCTCTATAGGAGATTTAATAAAGTCTATAGCAGCCATATTGTCAATTAGTAATTTTGAGATTTTCTTATTTTTTATAATCTTCATGTTTTGGCATTCTTCTAGAATTCGATCTAGCCAGACAATTTCTTTTGCTGCTTCTGTAGCGGCAATGAACTCAGATTCCATAGTGGATAAACTAACAGCCTTCTCTTTAAAGGTCCTCCAACTGATGGGGCTACTATCTAGAAATACTATTTGTCCACCTATGGATGTCCGATCATCACGATTTGAAGCAAAGTCGGCGTCTGTGTAGGCTACGATCTGTGAATCAGCACATGAAAGTTTTAATTTTAATTGGCTTGTTTTCTTTACATATCCCAGTAGTTTGATCAACCCATTCCAGTGATGAATTCCTGGATTCGATTGGAATTGGCTATAGATATTGACGGCATATGCTATATCAGGTCTTGTTCTGTTAGATAAATATGATAAACACCCTAGAATATTGCGATATGGATACTTTGTCATTTCTTTGGTTTCTTCTTCGGTTTGAGGACAGCTTGATTTTGAGTAAATGCAGCCTTTGCTGATTGGTAAGGATGAAATTGGAGGGTTAAAACTATTAAAACGACTGCATATTTCTTGAATATAGCTTTCTTGATGAATGAATAGCTTTGAGTCAATTTCAACAAATTCTACTCCAAGTAGTTTCTTTGTCCTTCCCAAAATTTTTAATTTGAATTTTTGTTTTAAAACATTAATGGCTTCCTCTAAAAACATTTTACTTTTACCAAATAAAACTATGTCATCAACATATAATAATAGGATAACTTGAAATTTGAATGTATAAACACAGTTGCAAGAAGTAAATTTAATAAAACCGATATTTGATAAAACTCTGTCAATTTCGTAAAACCATGCTCGTCCACTTTGGTGAAGGCCATAGAGAGCTTTGTCGAGCTTGCAAACTAACTTCTCTTCTCCTTGTTTAATAAAACCAGGTGGTTGTTGCATGTATATTTCATCTTCTAGCGGAGCATATAGGTATGCGCCAGTGACATCACATTGTACGTGATTCCACTTGTGCTGCACTACCAAAAGTGAAAAGAAAAAGCGAATTAGATTGAAGTTTATAACAGGACTAAAAGTTGTTTCATAACTCTTGCCTTTTACTTGAGCGTAACCTTGAGCTACGCCTTGCCTTGAATTTGGCAATTCGACCTTCTTCATCTCGTTTTATTGCATATACCCAGCGACATCCAATTATTTGCTTATTTTGCGGAGGTTTTACAAGATGCCAAACCTTTCGTTCTTGGATGGTTTTTATTTCGGTTTTCATTGCTTCTAGCCATTCTTGAAACTGGTCTGATTTTTGGGCTTGTTTGAAAGTTCTTGGTATAATTAATTCTAGTCAAGAGGAATTATGACAAAAATTGGCACTTGTGTCTGAGTCAGATTCTTCTATTGGAGTGAATGAAAATTTAGTGGGGTCATACTTGATTTTGTTTTCTTGGCAATATTTTCTAACGTCTCTATGGGATCTTAATCTTGTTCTTGTATTTTCGGGATAGTAGTATACGTCTGTTCTGGATTTATCACTTCTTAAAACTTGTTTTCTTTCAAACTTTATGTTCTTTAATTGAAATGATTGAGCAGGTTTTTCATCATCTGAGGATTCCTCAGTGTCAGATAATTCAGACGGTACGCTGGACTCTATTTCAGGAGTTTCGTCAACAGCCTCTTCATCAGAATCATCGTCACTATCCTTTGGAAATACATCTTGAATTGTGTAATGCTGGTTGATGGTGCCCAGCACTGCTCCACTTGCTTCTGTTTTGAACAAACGATCTTCTTTAAAGGTCACATTTAAAGATTCTACTATTTTATTTTGTTCTGGGATCCAAATACGGTATCCTCTTGTATGGTGTGCATATCCAACTAGATAACCTTTCACAGCTTTCGGATCCAGTTTCTGTCTTCTTTGTTTTGCCAGTCCTACATAAGCTACACATCCAAATGGTTTAAGGTGTCTGATTGATGGTTTTCTTCCACCGTACAATTCGAATGGTGATTTTTCAAAATCTTTATGGCATAGTCTGTTCCAGGCATAATTGAAATGTGAAACGGCTTCTGGCCAAAAACAAAAGTCTAAACCACTTTCATATAATGATGTACGGGCTCCATTAATAACAGTTTGGTTATAACGTTCAATAGCACCATTTTGTTCTGGAGTGAACGTGTTTGTTAGTTCATGTTTGATGCCTTTTTCCTGACAAAATGTTGAAAATTCTTTGTTGACAAACTCTGTTCCATTATCTGAGCGGATAGCTATTAAAGATTTACCTATAAATCTTTCTGCCCTTTTGATGTGATTAATTAAGGTTTCAGCTACTTCAGATTTTTGGACTATAGGATAAATGAATACTTTACGGGAATAATCGTCCATGATTGATAGAAAATAATGTTCTCCATGTTTGCCTCTTTCTTACTTGACATGGTCCCCAAACATCTGTATATAACAGTTCTAAGGGTCTCTTGGATCGAACAAAGTTTCTGTATTTAAATGAAGTGCGTTTAAATTTATTCAACCTGCAATCTTCACAAAAAAATTCTGTATGTCCCTTTAAGAATGGTAATCCTTTTGCACCCCTCTTATTACTTGTATGCGTCAAAGTTTGAGGATTTACATGAGCGCATCTCTTATGCCACAGGTTTAGAACTTCCTGTTCTTTTGAAGAGGTTGTGGAGGCTTCGAAAGTTACATGTTGTTTTATAGATTTTGGGATTTTTGCTTGGACACGATAAACACCCCTTTTTAATTTTGCTCTGAACATTATATTATCATTAGACGTAATTTTGACTTCGCCTCTTCCCCCAATAAACTGTAGACCTTCTTTGTCAAGTTGTGGCCCTGATATAAGGTTTCTCCTAAGCTTTGATGAATGCATCACTCCCTTTAAAGTAAAATTTCTTTGGCCAAAACGCAATTTAATGTCTCCTTTTCCTTCGATTGGCAAAGTGATGCCTTCCATGGCTACAGCCATTTCTTCATTTTGTTGAGGTTTAAATGATGTGAAAAGTTCACGGTCTTTACTAAAATGATGAGACGCGGCAGAATCGAATATCCAATCTGATTCATTTGTTTGCTGAGCTAAACTGGCCTCAGTAATGTAGTAAGATGAATTTGAATGCCTACTACTATTACGGGTCTTAGAATTTGATCTAGATTGATATGAAGATTTTTTTCGACTCTGCCTACCTCTTGATTGGAAGGATTTCTTAGGACTGAAATTCTGAGAAGGTAAGTTTTGGTTTTGAAAAGAGGGTTTAAAGTCAACATTTTTACTTCTATTGAGAGAAAAACAATTTTGTCTAGCATGGCCATTCTTATGACAAAATGTACAAATTAATTTTTGTTTTAGAAGCTTATTTTTACCTGTATCATTTAGATGAGAAAACTGAGCAGAAATTTTAGCTTTACTTAATTCATTATCTTTATTTCTTAAATTTAGCCTAGTTTCCTCAGCTACCAAGCAAGTTACAATTTCATTGAATGTAAATTTATCATCTTCACATCTCAGTATGTTTTGAACGATACCGTCGAAATATGATGGGAGATAACGTAACAATTGATAAGATGCAAAAATTTCCGTCAGTCCCCCCTTAGAATTTTCTATTTGTTTAAATATCCTCATGACCCGGGACGCAAAGACATTTACACCCTCACCAGGCAATATTTTGCAATCACACAGCTCAGAAAATAAACTCATGTGCTGTGCACGAGTATCTGGAACAAAACTTTTGTTAATTAAATTCCATGCCTTTACGGGGTCATCCTCGTTTTCTACAATTTTCCTATACTCAGTTTCTATATTTAAGCAGAAGCATTGCTTCTGTCATCAGCCAAAACTGGGGCTGTTTCCGTACCAACAACTATGTCCCAGAGTCCCCGGTCAAGAAAAACAAATTTAATGTCACTCCTCCATTCCTCGAAATTAATCGCATTCAGTTTGGGAATAGAATGTAAATTGTTGACAGCCATTTTTTGAGTAAAAAAAAATTGTATAATTATGGTTCCAACAATTTAAAAATATAATATATCAAAAATATCACAATTTTTCTTATAAAAACCTTTGCCCCCCCCCGAATTAAACATTCGGTAAATTCATTTATTACTTGAAAATTTATTCAAATATATATATATATGAAATTTCAAAAAGTTTTTTTTTCTACTTTACTGAAAAAAATTTTACAATATTCCCTCAACAATATGCAAAAAAATGGTCATCATTACTTAAATTAAACAAAACATTCAAGATTTTCATTTATTAACATTAAACAACTTTTAATCTAAATTCAAACAATTTCTTGTTTCAAAAATTTACTATAAATGCAAAAAAAAATTTAACTTTCAATTTATTTTTCAAACAAAACAGAAAAACATTAATTTATGAAAGGGCCAGCATATTTACATGCTGAAAAAGGAAATGCCCATAACCACTTTTTATTTCTCCTGTTAGCTGGTGTGAAGTAGATCCAAGGCTAAGTGAATTAGCAGAGGAGCCACTCTAGACATAAACACCAGCTTAACAACATTTAAAGTTAATTAAATGAATTTGATAAAATGGAAGCTAGAATAAGTAAATATGCTGAAAGATAAAAATGTATACGTTGTTAAATAAATAATGACCATAACAAATTTTAATTTAATTTGTGTTTTAATTGAAACAATAAATTCAACAAAAAAGTTTATATAAATATAAATTGATATAACAATAAGATAATTGAAGTAGACAAATATTTTTATGAATAACAAACATACCAAAGCAGATGCTGGATGACAAACAAGGTGAGTAAGAAGACAATAGTTAACATCCTTTTATTTCCCATGTAGGTTGCAGAAAAGACAACTAAGTGCCATTACAAAGAGCTGGTGACACTTATGTAGAAGTCGTGACGTTCTTTTTTCCACTTGTTATTGTCACGATATTAACACCTATAAATTTCATTTAAATTTCGAACTCACAAAAAGGATTAATGTGAGTTATAACTAACTAAAAAATGAAAAGATTTTATTTGAATATAAAAAATAAACGCCACATATTACGGCGATATTTTATGAAGCCGGCATCGGCGAAAAATGGACAATGGCAGGGGCAAGAGCAAAGGCAAAAGCAACCGCAACACCCACTACCATCGCTGTTCGCTATTTATAGCTTCGTGGGAGAAACGAAGTGATCTTCCGGATGTACGTCGGGGCATGTGCCGGCGCGGCGCGTGCGTAGTTTTCGGCTATCGTTCTTAGATGTTTTATGCAAATTTTTGAAACTCGGCTCAGTCGGAACTTCCGGAAGGTTAGCTATTGTTTACGTTTCGCGTTTGAAAAATTAAGATGGATGATTTAAATTTGAAAGCTCCTTAATATAGCATTTCATTGAACGATATATTTATTTTCCTGGTAAGTAGAAAATATATTAAAAGGAAATTAGGATTTTTAATAAATGTTTAATTTTTTTCAACTAACGTTTTTTTTCTTTAAGCTTTATTTTAAGAGCGATTAATTTTTAATATATTTAATTAGCATAACGATAAGAAAAAACGGCAAACTATAGGTTTACTATTAACACTTTCTCAAATCTAACATCGCCACTTACAGACATTTTCGGAAGTCAAATTTAACAGTAAACACTGGAAATTGGCAGGTAGTCTTATTCATATACTAAAAAAAGTATGGCTTTTTTCCATTTTTCTATAAAAGTATTAGATTTTGATTTAAAAAAAATGTCAAAATGAGAGTTTCGGCCGACTTTCGGGAGACAGAGACGAAAAGGAAGCTTGTGAGATAATCAATCGGCTGAAACTCCGATTGTATTACGTTTGCAGAAAAATTAAAAACGTCATTCGACGCATTTTCTTTGTTATTTTATACCACTTTCTTTTCAAACTTGGCATTTCTATCCATTCCCAACGGCCGTATCGCATTCAGTCATACGCGTGGTTTGAACTCCTGAGTCAACTCCCTCTAATCTGCATAGCTTGGGACCATATGTTTTGTAAACTTTAGAATTTTGCAGATTATTGATCATAATTTGTTTAGTTATTTATTAATTTATTTTATTTTATTTTTTCTCCCCAGATACAAATGAAGATATAATAATAAATCATTAATGCTTTGAGTGAATGATAAAATAAATGCATAATTATTTCAAATAAATCTTAAATAAAGCGTTGTCAATCGGTCTTAAAGTTCAGTAGCTTTGAATCCATTATTTTTATCGATAAATAATTAAAATAAACAATTTTTTGAATGACCTATTAAGCATTAAGATAACTGAATCATTGATATAGTTTAAATGAAAATCAAAACACCGCATAATCATAGCATCTGGTTTCTTTCCCCTCCCCCCCTTTCAGTTTGTGGTTTTAATTACACACACTCATGCTTTTTGCTAATGTAAACAAATACTTGTTCCCGTTCTTAGTCAGCAATATTTTGATTATGCAATGCCTAGCACTAGAATGTTTTCTTTCTTTCTTTTTTTTTTTCTTTACTATTTATTTATGAGTATTGCAGGATGAAGGATGAAGCGTGTGGTTCTCAAAAAAAAAAAAAGAAAGAAAAAAGAAAAATATTTAGTTTGGTGGTCAAAACTGAATTTGCGGAGCATAAACATTACTTCGCGGAATTGTGGAGTTTTTAAATTTTTTCGGAGAAACTCCGCAGAAATCGGAGCAGTTGGCAACCCTGCACTATATTCAAATGCTTCAAAATACTTGGAAACTGCTGAAATCGATATTGTGCAATCCGAAGATTGCATAAACTAGTATGTTGTGGCCACCACAAGACTTTCTTCTACATTTACCTATACATATTCAATCAGTAACAATATTTAAAAAAAAAAAAAAAAAAAAAGTACGATTTTTTTTCTGTTTTTTTTTTTTTTTTTGTTAAAAGTAAAAAAATCGATAACTTTGTTTTAAATTATCACAGATTTATAGTTCAACCATTCGTTTTAAAGGTATTGACGAGACCTTTCGAAAGATACCCATCTTGAAAATTTATCCCCCCCGGGGGGTACTTCCCCCCCAGGGGGGGAAGCGATGCCCCCCCATACAGAAAATTTTTTTCCTAGTTACATACTACTATTATCAATAATTCATATTAATTTTACAATCACAAGTTTAAAACAACTCTTATTATGCACATTTATACGAATTTTTGTCCTATGCTGCCATGTTAAAAATTTAGATAAAATGCTATCACAGCGCCACCTGTTGAGCTATTGATCCCCAAACATAATCAGCACCAGTTAATGTCGGGGACAAACTAAATACCAAGTTTGGTTAAATTTCGTTAAAAAAAAAAAAAAAAAAAAAAAAAAAAAAAAATTGCGATTAAAACTAAAAAAAAATCGATAACTTTGGTTTAAATTATCACAGATTTATCGTTCAACCATTCATTTTAAAGGTATTGACGAGATCTTTCGAAAGATACCCATCTTGAAACTTTGCCCCCCGGGTGGGAACTTCCCCCCCACCCGATGCCCCCACATGCACAAAATTTTTTTCCTAGTTAACTACTACTATTATCAACCTGATCTTTCGAAAGATACCCATTGTGAAAATTTACCCCCCTGGGGGGGTATTTCCCCCCTAGGGGGGGAAGCGATGCCCCCCCATGCAGAAAATTTTTTTCCTAGTTACATACTACTATTATCAATAATTCATATTAATTTTACAATCACAAGTTTAAAACAACTCTAATTATGCACATTTATACGAATTTTTGTCCTATTCTGCCATGTTAAAAATTTAGATAAAATTCTATCACAGCGCCACCTGTTGAGCTATTGATCCCCAAACATAATCAGCACTAGTTTATGTCGGGGACCAACTAAATACCAAGTTTGGTTAAATTTCATAAAAAAAAAAAAAAAATGCGATTTTTTTTTTTTTTTTCTAAGTTTTTTTTTTTTTGTTAAAAGTAAAAAAAAATCGATAACCTTGTTTTAAATTATCACTGATTTATGGTTCAACCATTCGTTTTAAAGGTATTGACGAGACCTTTCGAAAGATACCCATCTTGAAACTTTGCCCGCCCGGATGGGTACTTCCCCCCCGGTGGGGGGGGAACCGATGCCCCCACATGCACAAAAATTTTTTCCCAGTTAACTATTACTATTATCAACGAGACCTTTCGAAAAATACCCATCTTGAAAATTTACTTCCCCGGGGGGGTACTTCCCCCCAGGGGGGGGGGAACCGATGCCCCCACATGCACAAAATTTTTTTCCTAGCTAACTACTACTATTATCAATAATTCATATTAATTTTACAATCACAAGTGTAAAATAACTCTCTTTATGCCCATTTATACGGAATTTTGTCCTATGCTGCCATGTTAAAAATTTGCATAAAATGCGATCACAACGCCACCTATTGAGTGATTGATCCCAAAATCTAATCAGCACCAGTTTATGTCAGGGTGCAACTAAATACCAAGTTTGGTTAAATTTCATTCATTGGTTCGTGAGATACAGCGTCCACAAAAAAATGATACAGACAGACATTTTCTAAAAACTATTAATTCGTGTTCTCCACATCCCAAAACATGTAAATCCATCAAAAAGTGGACTTCGAAAATTTTCGCGAATCCAATACTTTCTCTATATTACATATAGAAGAAAGTAAAAAACCTGCAACTGAATTTAGTTAAATTTGGTGAATCTGGCGAGTTAGAAAGCTCAGTACAAAAACATTTCCTTACATTTTTAACTTCATTGAAGAAAGATGATTCAGGTAATGAGAATCTGATTTTTCATAATATAATTTTGCACAAAGAAAAGCCAAAATGAGCCACAAATCTCAATAGTAATAAAGTGCAAAATCCATTCAAGGAATTATGTGAAGGATCATGTAAAATATTTCAAAACGATTTAACATTGATTCTCCCATCCTCAATGTTGCGAAAATATTAAATACAGCATATTTTCCACCAGTACTCACAGAAAATTTTGGGGAATCTGAAATAACAGAATTTTGCAAAATTTTCAACATTCCTGTTGAAAATGCAATAGTAGAATGGAAGGAGTTAAGAAGTATTTTGTCTGAAAATTTTAGACCCGAGATTAATTTAAGGGACTTGTATGACAAGTTAAAAACAACTGTATTTAAAAACATGGAATTAATGTCAAACATTCTTGAAATTATTCTAACTATTCCACCAAGTAATGCTGAAGTGGAAAGAGTCTGGAGTAAGATGAATCAGATACTGGATGACAGATCATTGTCTATGGATAGTGAAACACTGCAGCATAGACTGCAAATTAAGCAAGCTAAGATAAATTTGGAAAATTTTGATCCATCCTCAGCAATTGATTTGTGGTGGTCTGATGGCATTAGATCCAGATGCCCAAATTTTAATAATTGAATCTTAATAATATAAAGAAATAGAATAAAATAGATATAATTAATATTAAGAAAGAATAAATTATGCAAATTTGTTTTCATGCACGAGTCCTACTTTTTGCATTAATTATTAATTAATTTCATATTTTATTAGTTTTACAGGTTATAAATTTTTTTAATTTTTTGTGCACTTTGATTATACAATTTTATGCATTGTAAAATATTTTCTGTTCTTTTACTATTTTATTTTTCAATTATATGTAATTTGTTATGCCTAATCTGAGTTACACTGATGTACTACATACTACAGACCATTAAATTACAAAGTTGATAATATCTTAAAATTGATTTCTTTTTTTTTTTTCTATTGAATTATCATTTTATGATTGAGCTTAAGATCTTGTTTATCCTTAAGATGAATTAGTGCTGCTAATTTTAAAATATGTCAAAATTAACTTTTTAAAAAGTGACAGCTACAATTACATTGTGAAATCTCGACTACAGCCACACTCTCTAAATTCAGTTAGAGAGGGGGATTATAATTGCAAATTATAAAAAATTCATTATTATTAAAGAAAAATTAATTTATAATTCATTTGTAACATGAAAAAAAAAAAGGAAAAAGAAACTTGCAAAATAAAAAAGTATTATTAAAAAAATATTTTTTTTATTTACATATACTAATATATTTTCATGAATCAAAGATGGTTTTTTTTTTTTTTTTTTTTGAAAAAGTAGAAAATCGACACCATTCAGGATAGTGAAGGGGCAATATAATCAGAATTTTTCTGTTATAAAATAATACAGTACAAAGCCGAAAATCCGGAATCGTCGGGACCGCGGCGATTCCAGATTTTCGAATTTTCCGGATTTTTGGTCATGCCTAACAAATATAATATTTTGGTTTAAGCATTTAGGTAATATGCAAATTCAAGTAAAAAATAATATATTACGATTTTTAAATGTATTCTGTAATATTTTTACTTTCTTCTATATGTAATATAGAGAAAGTATTGGATTCGCGAAAATTTTCGACCTCCGTTTTTTGACGGATCTACACGTTTTGGGATGTCCTGAACACAAATTGATAGTTTTTAGAAAATGTCTGTCTGTCTGTCTGTCTGTGGTTTATTGTTTTCACCGTATCTCACGAACCAATGAATGAAATTCAACCAAACTTGGTATATAGTTGGACCCTGGCGGGGCATTATGCTGATTAGATTTGGGGATCAATAGCCCAGCAGGTGGCGCTGTGATCGCATTTTATGTAAATTTTTAACATGGCAGTATAGGACAAATTTTTGTATTTTTCACCGTATCTCACGAACCAATGAATGAAATTCAACCAAACTTGGTATATAGTTGGAACCTGATGGGGCAAGGTGCTGATTAGATTTGGGGATCAATCGTCCGGCAGGTGGCGCTGTAATCGCAAAATTTCGTATTTTTCACCGTATCTCACGAACCGATGAATGAAATTAAACCAAACTTGGTGTATAGTTGGACCCTGACATGGAAAGTGTCTGATTAGATTTTGGGATTAATCGCCCAGCAGATGGCGCTGTGATCGCATTTTATGTAAACTTTTAACATGGCAGCATAGGACAAAATTTCGTATAAATGTACATAATGAGCGTTATTTTAAACTTGTGATTGTAAAATTAGTATGAATTATTGATAATAATAGTATGTAACAAGAAAAAAATTTTGTTCATGGGGGGGCATCGCTTCCCCCCCCCCCCCCCCGTAGGGGGGGAATACCCCCCTAGGGAGGGTAAATTTTCACAATGGGTATCTTTCGAAAGATCTCGTTGATAATAGTAGTAGTTAACTAGGAAAAAATTTTTGTGCATATGGGGGCATCGGTTCCCCCCTACCGGGGGGGGCAAAGTTTCAAGATGCGTATCTTTCGAAAGGTCTCGTCAATACCTTTAAAACGAATGGTTGAACCATAAATCTGTGATAATTTAAAACAAAGTTATCGATTTTTTTTTACTTTTAACGAAAAAAAACTTAGAAAAAAATCGTTTTTTTTTTAAAACGAAATTTAATCAAACTTGGTATTTAGTTGTTCCCCGACATAAACTGGTGCTGATTACATTTGGGGATCAAAAGCTCAACAGGTGGCGCTGTGATCTCATGTTTTCTAAATTTTTAACATGGCAGTATAGGACAAAATTTCGTTTAAATGTACATAATGAGAGTTATTTTTAACTTGTGACTCTAAAATTAATATGAGTTATTGATCGGGGGGGGGGGGGTAAATTTTGAAGATGGGTATCATTCGAAAGATCTCGTCAATACCTTTAAAACGAATGGTTGAACTATAAATCTGTGATAATTTAAAACAAAGTTATCGATTTTTTTTACTTTTAACCAATTTTATTGTTACTGATTGAATTTGTATAGGAAAATATAGAAGAAAGTCTTGTGGTGGCCACAACATACTAGTTTCTATCAACTTCAGCAATAAATAAATAAAATTAAAAGTTAAAGTTGAAAAACAAAACAGATTTATTGAAATATTTGCATACAAAAAATAGTACAAGGTACAATAGAGAAAAATAAGAAAAACATACCACTTTTAAAACAATTCGCGATTTTTTTTTTTTTTTTTTTTTAGTACTTTAGGTTTTTAACTAAAAGTTTAAGCATAATTGAAATAGAATATAGAATTTAATTCTTAATTAGATAAATGTTTAAGAATTATTACTATTATTGTAATCTTCTCCCTCCTCTTTCAGACTTTGCAAATGCCGGTTTTGAAGATTACTAAGAAATAAAATACTTTTTCGGTTTTTTATTTAGATATATTTATACTAAAAAAAAAAAAATCGCTATTGATGATAATGATTAACGCCGCCGAAATCGTCCGGATTTTTGGAGTCCGGATTTTCGGCTTCGTACTGTATAACCAAAAGAGCATTTTAAACATATGAATTTTGTATTGAATAGTATTTTCTTACATTCATAGTATAAATTATGTAAATCTATTCCTATTTCATTTATTAAAATTTATCAGAAATGTATTATTGTGGATGAGTTTCAAAAAGTTGACTACCTTAATTATTTTCTTAATGATTTGTCAAGACTGAACATTGAAAAAATTAAAGAAAAGAAAATTTTATTTTACTTTTATCAGCGAGTGGCCAGTGGCCACTAACTTTTTAAAAGTGGCCACTAAAAAAATGAAGGCCAGTGGCCACCAACCAAATTTCTTAATTTCCACCTTTACTTCAAGCACCGTGCCGTCGGAGACCAAGCTGGGGCGCCCCATGCGAAACTAGTCAACAGTATGACATGAAGAAATTAAAAAAGTTGTATATTTTGAATGTTTTAATGGATGTTAACTTCATGGTTTAATTGTTTGTAAAGTATCAGTATGTTTTGTTTATTTTTTCTCATATTATTTGCAATAAGAAGAAAGTCTCTGGATATTGCAAAATTTTCCTTTTATTTGCTCCTTCTCTTTCTAACAATTACTGTGCCATTAATGTTCTATTTACGGCATAAACTGCATCATATACAAAATCTCCCTAATTATATTCTCAAAGCTTGGAATCTCCTAATTTTGATTCTCAAAGGTTGGCAGCTATGATATGTTACACAAGTTTTATTTCCCTGTCTCACATATTAAGATTGGTGCAATACCATAGACATTACAACATAGTTATGACAAAAATCATGAAATGAAAAAGTTGTCAAATGTTGGAAAATGCGGTTTAACGTTGTTCTATAGCTACGCATTTGGCAATTTGTTTAATGTTGGGTGATATATATGGCTTAAATATTATTAACACCAACTAATATAAAAATCAAATAATTATACAATTTTATGAAATTTTGTGCATTATTTCCAGAGTTAATATTAGCTGCACATTCTAATAGCACATGCAGTGTTACTATTTTTTAATTTCGTAAAAAGATAACAAAAAACTCATTGTTGAAAAAAAGTAAAGAGTACATAAAAGTTTCTTAAATGATAATCTTCCCTAATTTCTGAATTTCTCATTTGTGAAATTTTATGTTTGTAGATATATAAACTGAACACCCATTGAGGAGTTAAAAAGCTTCAAAACACTGCAGTAGAAAAGTGGAAAAAATACCATTTTAGCCTATTTTTCAGTCCTATTATTTACATTAGCTGGCAAAATTTCTGAGACCATATGTCTTTCTGTCCTAACTTTTTCTGTAACAAAATTTCTTAATGTTGTAAATTAGTAATTTGTATCCCATTTAAAGCTCAACAAAATACAATATTAGAACTTCATTTTTAGTCATTGGTACCGGACACTAGGGATCCATTCTGGTGCCTTTTGAAGGACGAATATAATGTTACCATCGCTTCTAAACAAATTGAATTTGGATTCATCATTTCAAAAGACGTTCTTCTAATTTTGGTTGTCCTGGGGAGCTTACCATCATGGTGCTTAGTTACTTTTGTGATTTTCCGAATTACTTTTAATTCATGCATATGTCTCAATTGTTCTAATGTTGCATTTTGTTAAGCTTTCAGACGAATACAAATTACTAAATTACACCATTAAGAAATTTTTTTACAGAAAATGTTAGGACAGAAAACATTTCTAAACTTTTGCCAAGTGCTGCATGTAATGTAAATTTTCATTTCTATGTCTATGGTTTAGGGGGGGGGGGGAGTGCACCCCCTCACTACGCCCATGATTATTAGTAGTAATAGTATAATATTATTCTAGTTTAACTAGAATAATTATTAAGTTAAAATTCATTATACAATATTAATTTTCTTGTATTTTAAGATTTTAATTTTAAATACCACTGCTTATCTATTATACGGAAGAGTAATTCATCAACATTAAAAAAATATACATGCATTATTCATACAATAAATAAAACAATAACATTAAATTAAATATTATCTGAAGTAGATTTTGGATATAAAGTAATACCAACTAACTGTACTACAAGATGGAAATGTTGCCTTCCCCCCTTCGCTTTCAGGAAGTGTTATGGCCTTGCGTATTTTGAAGGTCACGGAAAAATCCCCAAGTCTGGCAATACTGGTTCAGATACTGAGTGTTTAGGCACCAAGCAACAGAAGTTAATTTTTTTTTTAATCTGAAATGTCTTGTTTTAATGCAGATTATTACTTACAGTCTTATTCACCACATTTTTAACACTGGGGTTAACCCAAGAATCAGGGTTGTCATTTCGTCCACTTTTTCGTCAAAAGTCCGGGACGCTGGACAAAAGTGGAAAAAACCTGGACAAAACTGGAAAAAACCACATGAAACTGGACAAAATAAAATCCACTGAACTGTACATGTTCAGTGCTTAAAATTATTCCGTTAAAACAATAAATTGCAATTTTAACTTTAAATTACAATTTTAGCAATAGAAACATTTTATTAAAAATTAATAATTTGATTAATGAAAAGCATAATTTTATTTTAATCACGATAAAAAAAAAATCATGAAGAAAATGCTAATTACATTAGTTTACAGTTTGTAGATGTAACAAAGTAAATCTATTGTGGTGGACTATTATAACATTATCATACTGGATATTAAGAGGGGAAAAAAAGTTATTTAACACTATATCTAAATCCTTAAAAACAAAAGAAATAGACACGGCTGTTTAGCCGGAAAAAGATTTCGGGCCCAATGTTGAGTTATCTTCAGTACATAATGTTGACAATTAAAAATGAAGAATAACTTAATCCCCTCCAACAACCATATCCCCCTTCGAAAGAGACTATTTTCAATATTAAAGTTTAAAATAATTTAAGTTGTTTCTTTGCTATTTTGTACTTAAAACCCGAATAAACTACTACGTCAGAAACGCCAAAGAGAAATATCTGTTTTTGAAAAATGTCTATCCGTTTCTGACGTAGTAGTTTATTCGGGTTTTAATATACCAACGCCAAGTCTCCTGTTATTATTTTTACTTAACTTGGAAATATCTTATTTAACATTTCTATGCTAGTTTAAAAAAAAAAACTCATAAATGTAGATAAAATGTTTTTATCAATTTACGTCCACTAATCCTTTCAAAACAAAGCTTTCATTTCTATATAACATTTTATTTGCAATACCAACATGTTACTTTTCAATCCAATAATTTAAAAAATCAAATTTACATGCTTAATTATTTAATAATTTTATATTCTTATTTATACTCTTATTAAAATATATTTTATACTCTTATTAAAAAAATATTACTTGGTAATGGAAATTCCAGATGAAAAAAATACAAAATTAAATTTCACTTCCACATAGAAAAGTTATTTATTTTTCACAAAAGTAATGTCTTTAATAATATAAATGTGACATATATGTGTATGACTGTATATATATTTAATCAATTTGATAAATATGCAGAAACTTAAAGAAAAATAATAAAAATGTTGAGTGACTCCAGTCGACTTTCTGAACATTAAAGTAATTCACTGTTGTTTAAATAAAATAACACAAGAGAAGTCATTAAATAAACAAACGAGAAAATTATAATAAGTGTTTGATTATTTGCTCCCAAATAATATATTGTTTAATGGAACGGAATGCATGCAAATTCTTTTGTGTGTATCTGTAAAAGAACCAATAGTGTTAGATTCACCAAAATGTATACAGTTTGTGTGACATATACTTATAATTTGCATATGAATTCAAAGCTCAATCAATGAAGCTTCAGACACCATCACATTTTAAATAAATTCAGACTATAGGCCATAATATTACAGAATTTTTCGTTATTTCCCTGTAAAAAAACTATAAATGCTAGATTCACCAAAATAAATCTATACGATTCAGTCGACAGTGACTGATAACATGCGTATGAAAGTTTCAGCTGAACTGAATAAGGAATTCAGATGCTATCACACTTTAAATTATTTGAGCCCATAGACTATAATGATAAAGAATTTATCTTTGTGTCCTAGTTAAAAATAAATAAATAAATAAAACTGTGCTAGATTCTCCAAGATGTATACAGTTTGTACTACGATAACCTATAACATATGCACCAACTTTTAGCTCATTTGGACAAAGCATTTAGACAATATTGTGTTCACTCTACTCAGATATACATACATTATTGTAAAATAGCAAAAATGAACTCATAGAGCCTCAAAACATGTAGATACACCAACATCACAAGTCAAATTTTTGTCATGATTGCAATACTTTCCTTATCTATGTATTTTCAGAAAGTAAAAAAAATCCATGAAAGCTATGTGAATCATTGATTTCATCATGCTTAATAACAAAATTTTTAAAGGTGTTTATGACTATGAGGGAGGAGATGACAATGTAGTTGAAAGCAGTGGGGGGGGGGGGGGAGATGGGAATTAAAATTTTAACTATAAACTATCACTTTTGCATCCAATCCACCCTTAGAAATAGATATATTTGTTTATTAAATATTATTAACTTTGCATGTCTATTTTGAAATATTTAAATTGATTTTATTCACATACACAGGGTTCAGGAATTTATTAAAAAATATGGTCGCCAACAAAAAATTCTGGTAAGCCCATAAACAAATATTCTCCAGCGTTTTCTTTTTCTTTTCTTTTTTTTGTTCCATTTCAAAATTTACTTAAATATAGAAATTAAGATTCTATATACCAATTATTATACCAACTAAAAACCAATTATTTATTGGGCTTGAATGATTTTTTTTTTTTTTTTTTTTTTTTTTTTTTTTAACACCAGGAAACACCTGTTTAAATTTAACATCATGAAACTGGTTTTATTATTTTCACTAAATCAATACACCATCGGCAATGATACATCATTACACAGATACAACAATTCAGCACCAGGTCGATAGCATGCGCAGACAGGAGCAGTGTAAACCAATTCCCTAAAATGGTGCAGTAATTTAACACTGAGTTGTGAAACATGCACGGAGATGTGTAAATTCCCTAATTCAACACAGTGTCTGAAAAAATGGTGAGAGAAGCAGGAATCAAAACAGCGAAAGTAGAATTGGAGCCCAATTTTGGGAGCAATTCTTTCACCAAAATATATATTAAAAAAAAAAAAAAAAAGTTTCCTTAAAGTTGAAAACATTATTACTAGTTTTAAAAAATATTGGTCGCCAATGGCAACCAGGTGACCGTATTTCACGAGCTCTCACATACACATAATGATAAAGAATTGTTTTATATATATGGAAAGAATAAAGGTAATTTTTAATTTAGTACTCGCAAATAATTAATAGTGGACAAAAGTGGACAAAACGGTATTTTGTCCGGGACGGTTTTAACCAGGTTTTTTCCAGTGGTTTTTTCCACTATGGAAAAAACCGTTCAACCCTGCCAAGAATATGCTAAGCTCTCTTCACCATGCAAATAGCGATTGAACACTCAAGTTACCCTCTTTTTTTAATCCTCTGAAATTGGAGGGTTAACTCTGATGTTACATGAGCATGTTACAGTGAAAATACACTTGTTTACTTTTTTAAATACATTACTTTTTTATTGACCAATCAGCATGATTCTTACAAATTTCTCCAGATAACTCTGGGGTCAGCTAATCTATATTTGGTGAATACAGAAACTTTCTAACCCAGAGTTAAAGGAGTGTTAACTCTAACGAAAGGGTTATGTGAACCATGGGTTAACACTGGATTGGTGAATAAAGCTGTTAGTCATTTATTTAAGTATTCTTTGAAAGGAAACTTAACATTAATTTCTTAGTAAATGTATCAGAAAAATAATTCTCTTTTTTGTATAACAAATTTAGCTAAACCATTTATGCTGAGAAATTTTAATATGAAAGAACCATAAATGTGATAAAAATAGTTGATTACTTAGTTATATTGTTTTTTAAAATCTTAGTAGAATAAAGTCACATTTATGGTATACTACATATAATAAACTTAGTGACTATTTTTTATTTGTCTATATTATAATTATTTAAACCATATCTTTTTCTCTCCTAGGGCTGAATTAGAAAAGTGCGGTCATAAAACAAATGGCAGTGGTGAACCCATGAAAACTTAAATATCTATGTTTATTGTATAATAAAGTTTTTCTTTTTAAAGGTGTGCTTGTATTCTATGTATGTGTGCTCTATGTTTCATGTTAAGTTTAAAAACAGTGTAGAGACAGGTACTTTTATTTTGTTGTTAACTTGCCATATGTATGTAAAATGAAATGTTCAATCCAACACACTTTTAAAAAATCTGATGTGTAATAGCCACACGATTTCCATTACCACTACTACACATATACTCTTTTTGGAAATAGTGTGTTCAGAAAACATTAATTTAACAAATTAGACACCTAACAATTTCCCTGTAAAAGCAAACTGATGCATGAGTAGTGAAGATATATAAGATTAAAAAAATCCTTATAGACATTTTTTTTAAACACCCATTTCTGAGATCTGTAACTGACATCCGTAATAACACCCTGTCAGTTTTCGTATCCCTTTCTGACCTAAGTTACACAATTGCGTAGGTTAGACATCCATATACATTTTTGCATCTGCAGCAGTCGTATGTAATAAAAACAGGAAATGAATGATCATACTAATTCCCAGAAAGTGTAAAGTACCATTTTCAATAAACAAATGGTGGTCATATTTTTCTTACAGCTGGGAAAAAACAGAAAAATATTACATTTTACAGTAAAAATGGGAAAAGAAAAATTCATTATCAACATTGGGGTGGCGGTCATAATTCATGAGTATTCACCACCCTCTTCTGAATGCACATGGACTTTTGCTTTACATTGAATATCTTTGCATGCATTATCATGATGATTGAAAAATGAGTAAGTGTAGTATAAAATTCTATTTTACTTCTTTAAGTTGTCATGAAAATAAATGTTTAAAGGTTACAGAATATGTCCAAACGCGTGAACGAAGTTCGGGAGAAATTTTTGACATTTATT
The DNA here is from genome assembly GCA_963930645.1 of Salticus scenicus. Taxonomy (NCBI): domain Eukaryota; kingdom Metazoa; phylum Arthropoda; class Arachnida; order Araneae; family Salticidae; genus Salticus; species Salticus scenicus. The sequence goes on from OZ005654.1 coordinate 248,259,782, forward strand.
TTCTTAGAATAATGATAAAATCTCCTGAAAAAAAGAACATTCTAATATTAAACAACAAGCTAACAGCTATATTCTTCTGTTACAATGTGTAATCTTAATATATAACACCCTCCCCCCCCCAAAAAAAATGTAAGTATTTGAAGTTTGATGATAAATGTTTGGTAGTTAATTCAAGCTAGAAAAAACATCAAATCTCCAACATTTACTTTTTTTCCCCTTTTCCATTTAACTAGAATGCTACAAGAATCATACCCAAATCACATAAATAAACAAACACTTTAATGACAGGAGGCTGTGTGAAATGATGTGTTTGTTTATTTTAGCCGATAATGAAAGGGAAGAAAGAGAAAGAAGAAAACCATCATTTTGTAGTGTTTTTAGTCTCAAACGATATACGAAAGTTCAGTTATCAGTTCCGATTTTGCATTCAGCAATTTGCTCCCTCCTCACCATGGAATCATACGCACACTTTTTTTTTAAAGGGAAGAATAAGTATTTCAGCAGTTAGCTATGATTAAACATAAATTTTTGAATGAGTTGCTTCTTTTTATGTCTTGTTTAGTTTCCAGGTAATTATTTTAATTTTAGCAATTAATTTCTATTCTGTTATGGATGTTTATAAAAGCCCAATCATTTCATATTACAGTTTGTTATTAATCTAAAATTATGTTTAAACTTATTTTTATATTATTTACTTAATGTAACATACATACTACTCTTTAGTTTTTTTTTCTTCTATATTTAATATAAGAAAGTATTTGATTCCGAAAAATTTTTGATTTCCGGTTTTAAGAGGTCCAGATCAAAACTTGACTATTTTCAGGAAAAGTCTGTCCAGCTGTCTACATGTGTGTGTGACAAATATTTTATGGCTACTACACCTCAGGAATTACTGCATATAATCGCATATAAATTAATATGCAGATGCAAATTGACATAAATTAGTGTCTATCAATTTTGGAGTCAATCGCTGAATAGGTGGCGCTGCTGTGCAGTGATTTATGCAATTTCAGGGAACACTATCTGAAGAACTACAGCATGAAATTGCATATAAATTTATATGCAGATGCACCTTGATATAAATTAGTATCTATTGCCTTTTGGTGTGAATTGTGCAACAGGTGGCGCTGTTATACATAGATTTCCACAATTTCAGGGAAGGCTAATCTCAGGAGCTACTGCATAGAATTACACATAAATTTATATGTAGATGCATCTTGACATAAATTAGTTTGCCAACTTTTGGTGCCATTAAAACTTGTAGTATAGTAGCTTATAAAAATCTGTCTGAGTATTTGGACTTAAGAAAGATCTTCCCTTTCTAACCCCCCTCCCCCAGAAAATGTCAAACCTTAAAAAAAAAAAAAAAAAAAAAAAAAAACTCTGATATTAGGTTTTTGCGGTATTTTGGGCGAAATTTCAGAGGTCTAAACATTTTCTGCGCCCTGTTATGCATTAGGTTTCTTTGTCTTATTGAAGACATTACAAGTATTCTTACTCGAACATCAGAAGTACATCCAACAAAGGTTTGTTACCATAAGGAACATTACATACTCAGAAACTACAAAACAGAAACTGAAATTAATTATAAAGAAATAAAAGCAACAAGAAATGATACTAAATTGAGTCAATTTAAAGAATGGCACACATAGATATTACACTGCCTAATTGGTGATTTAGAACTAAGATATTCTAATGTAAAAAAATTACTAAGTCCTTGGTAATTTGCATGTACTTGATCAATGCAATATTGTAAACTTAAATGAAGCAGAAAACATGAAAAATTGATGAACATTTTCACTGATTTAATCAAAGCATTACCTTATAATATATCTATTGACAAAGAGGCAATTATTGAAGAGTTTGAGCATTACAAACTATGAGCAAAAGAAAATTAAATATCCTATGTCTGTGTGCTCGGCAGCGTTTACTGGCTGAATCAATATCATCTTCCTTTCCTAATTTAAGGAAAGTAATAAATTTTGTTATCATTCTTCCCTTAAGTACAGCTGAGTGTGAAAGGGGATTCAGCCATTTTAACTTAATCATAAAAAAAGACAGACACAGTCTTAACTTCTACCATAGATTATGATTTACTATTTATTCGGCTATGTGGACCAAGTGTAGAAAAATTTAATCCACAACCTGCTATTGATTTATTGTGGAATGATGTTAAGCAGAGACATGTAAGAGGTCCAGAGTTAAAAAAAAAATAATTTTGTATTTTTAGTAAATTTTCTTTCTTGCAAGATATTTGTGTGTTGTTTATTTCTAAGCATTGTGAATCACACGATGTATTTGTATATACATACACATTTATGAGCAAACACTTTATTTCAAAATGGCAACCAAGTAGAACATTATGGCAACTAAAAAAAATTGTTAGGTGCCATGGACGCCTGACTTACCAACTTAGTTTCGAGCCCTGCATCCTGTATAATTATTTTTACTTACATTACTCGACTACTATAGGTAATGAAAGTATTTTATTTGGTCAAAAATTTAGATATTGAATTACCATCTGAGTTATACCCCGTGACAAAAAGATAGGAACAAAGGGTTTTTTCTTTGATTTTTCATAAAATAACGTTATCTAAATTGCACTGATCATTTATTATTATAAAATAACACTATTCCTGGACTAATTTTTGTTTTAAGACTAATTTAGAAAAATTTTAAGACTAAAGTTTTTCTAATCGAAGACTACACAGCGCAACAAAAAGATAGGAACAAAGGGTTTTTTTTTTTTTTTTTTTTTTTGAATATGATTCAAATATTTAATGTCTTTGGTATGATAATAAATGATCAGCACAATTCAGATAATGTTATTTTATGAAAAATTTAAAAAAACTCTTTGTTCCTATCTTTTTGTCGCAGAGTGTAGTCTTAAATTAGAAAAATTTTAGTCTTAAAACTTTTCTAAATTAGTCTTAAAACAAAAATTAGTCCAGGAATAGTGTTATCTATTTTATAATAATAATAAATGATAAGCACAATTTAGATAACGTTATTTTATGAAAAATCAAAGAAAAAAAACTTTGTTCCTATCTTTTTGTCGCGGGGTGTATATGTTGTACAATCTCCTGAGTCCAAAAAGGTGGTTTCCGAAAATTGGTCATTGGGGAAGGAGATCTCTTGACTATTATATCTTTAAAATAAATGAAGATAGAATGACAAAACTTCATAGTTAAAATAGGTTCAGCATACAGATGTGTTCACCAATTTTTGGTGAAAATTGGATGGGGAACATGGAAAGCTGGAAGTAAGTCCATATTTCAAAAACAGACTTCATCCTTTCTCTATCAATACATATATATATATATATATATATTATTTTTTGTTTTCTAAGAAAAAATAAATAAATATTAAGTAAATTATCTGAACGTGTTTCATTCAACAGGCAATGAATTTCTTCAACTGACAATTCTACCTACCTATTCATGATAGTTACAGGTCTAAAAGACAAAAACAGAGAAAAACCTTCAGAAGACAGTTTCATAATATTTTAAACTGGCCTTGAGACATATACGTCCCAATAGTAGCGAAAGGGTTAATATTCTTTCAGAGAGTAATAGTCTTTAATCTGTGTAACAAGGAAAAAACATTTTTTAAAGAAAATTTTATTTTTCAACCCCTAGGGCTGTAAATTTTCAATATAGGTATTTTTCAAAAGAACTCATCAGTACTTTTAAAACAAACGGTTGTACCAAAGATCTGTGATAATTTGAAGCAAAGTTTTTTTTTTTTTTTCCTTTCCCATTTTTAATAATAAAAAAAAAGCATTTTCTCAGATGCTGGCACAGGAATGACTTTTTTTCCACATTTAGTTTATAATATTAAGTCATAATGTTAAGTCATGATCGTAAACTAAATTTATTTAAAAATGGAAAAAAATTGAAATACAACTTCAAAATTAATATATTTTGATTAAATATTGAAGTAATTGAAATAAAAAAATTAAAGTTTTAGTTTAATAACTCGCGGATGCAAACGGATTACAAATTATTTATTCAGGTTCTTGTCTTTCTTCCTTGCAGCGGGTACCGAATGCAAGCAATGTTATATTATGAATAATTAAGATCTAAACTAATGAAAGATCACATTTTTGTTTTAATTCTTTCAAAAATAATATTGTTTGAAAATTATATATAATAATAAAATCATTTATCTCTACAACTTGATACTTGATTATGGAAATCAGAAGTCTTACCAAAATTCTTCATCTGTAAGGGGAAAAAAAAAAGTGAAGAATCTAAATAATGTAAAAAAAAACTTTTCCTAAGAACAAATTCTTTATTTTTTAGAATCCTTGTAGTGGAAGAATACTTGTCAGCATCATAGGATAATTTAAATAATTATATAAATTGGTGTACAAAAATAAAATCTATATGTTGTAGTTAAAAAAAAAAAAAAAAAAAAAAAAAAGCAACCTCTTGCCACAGTGAAATCTCCAGAAATAAAAGAGTTTGAAATTCGTTACCGGTGATACTTTTTGAGACATGCCCTCGCATTAAGTTGATTGGATGAAAGGAGGAGCCATCCAAATCGCGTGATATGACGTTATGAGATTCGCGACAAATCAGCAATGACGTGGGTATGATTTACGGCGATGATATAATTTAAAGAAAACGGCTGTATCTTAAGGGGTGGAGAAAACAGAACAATTAAATTTTAGAAGTTAGAAAATAAGCCTGTGAACATTAAAATTCGCCGATTTACTGGGCATACGTGAATAAAATAAAATATTGAAATATGAGTTCTAAAACATTTAAACTATGAAAATAATTAATAAATTGTACACTAAAAGCGAGGTTAATTAAGGAAAATAACATATTTTAACACGCTTTTATTAGTTTCACCTGTATGTATGTATGTTTGTTTGTAACCGCTCTGGAAGCAAACAAAAAATCTATATTGTAAAAAAAAAGCTTTCCCTATGTGAACGCTGTGGCTGTGAGGTAAAGTTCCGGGCTACAAACCTAAAGGTCTAGTGTTCGAGCCCAGTCAGGGGGGATTTTTTAAAAATGGTTTTTGTTTAATTATAAATTATTTAATTAAAGATTTAAGTGTATGTAAATATTATGGTGTGTCACTCACATGATTTTCTCTTCCCCTGCATTTTAATGCTAAGATAGATATTTTGTGATTTTTAGTTCACATTTCTATAAAAGTGTGTTCTTTAATTTTTTAAAAGTATCATTTTATTTATGTTATACTTAAAATATTTGCAGATGTAATCAGATTAAGAAAAACTTAACAATACGTGAATTAAATTAATTATTTAAGAATTCAAACGATCTTAAATTAAAATATATTTTAGAATGAACAAAGAATTAAATTAATTCAGAAAACATGAAATATTAATCAAATAACATTTCTCATAATGATAAAATTATGAAAATTTTAAATTTTTTAATACAATTAAAAAAAAAAAAAAAAGGAAAGGTTGCATGTCATAATGTGACACTTCTCTAAAAGGAAAATCATCTGTGTTAAGCAATAATAACAGGCCTGTGATGAAAAAAATACAAGGGAACTGATAGCTGAACTTCATGTACTTTTTGGTACTGATTAAAAAATATATGTATATATATATATATGAAAATTTTCTATCACGTCACGCTTTCAAGAAAAATTCAATTTTACTTTGATTTTTAACATATACATAGTATTTGCTCCTCTTGGCCAATCGATTATTTTATGCAAGTTACCTTAATAAAAACAAAAAAATAGTATGTTGGTGATTTTCTTCTAGAAACTGCACTATAATTTGATGTAAAAAGCTTAAAATCAGGGGAACATTTTGTTTTTCTCTTGACCAGAGGCAACTCATTGGATCTGGGAACAATGGTTTTCATCCATTTAAATCAACCAGATAAATATATTAAAGTGCTGATTCAATGGATAAAGGATTAGCAGCTTTCAGTGGTTCAACATGAATCACGTGATATGAACCAATAGATTGCTATGTTTGGTCCTTTATCGCTATTTTGGCATTTAAAATTTCAGTTTGGCAAATGATCATAATTGTTAGGAAACACGACAATCCTATAACTGAAATAAATTGCTTTTAAAATAATTTTTCTCATTATAATAAATAATAAATTTTTTTTTTTTCATTATTTCCTAACGAAGTTTAAAAAAGTTTATAAAGAAAAGTTAAACTTTTAAAAGAGCTAAATTTAACAACAAATAATAATTTATAAACTATTAAAACAGGAATAAACTACTACGTCAGAAACGCCAAAGAAAAGTTATTGAGGTGCATACAGCTGTTTCGGTAGCCTAAAGCGTACCGTCTTCAGTGCAAAAAGAATTCTGAATCTGGAGAGGTGCTCGTATATATAGGAGAGAGACCGGATTTAGTTCAACCAATAGGATTACGGAAGAGGTGGGGAGTGTGGCCAATAGGAATTAAGGAATGTGTAGCTGTGTGAACAGTAGAAAAATTAAGGAAATGTGGACTGAATGTAAAATTTCCAACAATCAGACAAATAGGGAACAGCGAAATCACAATTTACAAGGTTTTTAAAATTTTTATAAATATGAAAAGCTTCAAAGAAATCGAGTTCATGAATGGATTTAGGTCTGCAAATTATTTTAGCTGAATTAAATTTAAAATTATGATTTTCCTCCCAGCAATGTTTAGAAATAGCCGATTTATTGGTTTCTTGTTTGCGGACGTAATTCATATGTTCTTTTAGACGAAATTTAAGACTGCGTTTAGTTTGGCCAATATATGATAAACCACACTGACAGGAAATACTATAAATGCCCCAAGAATTATGCATATCAATAGGATCTTTTAACTGAGAAAAGGTGACTTTATTGGAAGGCGAAAATATTATTTTAAAATCATATTGTTTGAGAATTTTAGCTATTGTTTGACTGGTTTTAGAAAAATAGGGTAAAACAATAATGATATTAGATGTGACTGATTTAGTAGACGAAATACGAGGGAGTTGTAATTTTTGGATAGCTTTGTCTATAATGGAAGGGTCATAACCTCTGTCAATTGCGATGGCTTTCAGTATTTAATTTCAGATTTCAATAAAATAGAATTTTAACAAATATTAAGGGCACGGTTTGAAAAAGTATAGAAAGCAGCCATTTTTTGGTTAGGTGGGTGACATGAACGCGCATGGGGAGGAAGGGAGACTGCAAAATTTTTACGATAGACAGTGGTTGAAAATCCATTTACAGTGCGAGAGACGAGGGTATCAAGAAATGGAAGGGAGCCATTATTTTCTATTTCATATGTAAACTGGATATTACTGTCAATTGAATTTAAGGTTTCTAAGACATGGTCAATATTGTGATGAGATATGTCGATAAGCGTGAAGGTGTCGTCAACGTAACGGGTCCAAAAAGGAAAAGATATTTTCTTAAAAAGCTTGCTTTCGAGATAGCGCATGTAAATGTCTGCGAGAATTGGGGAGAGAGGGGAACCCATGGTTAAACCTTCAGACTGACGATAGAATTTATTTTGGAAAGAAAAAGTGGTTTATGATAAACAAATGCGGGTAAGAGAAATTAATTCTTGTATTTCGAAAGAGGTGAAATGAAACCTTAATGAGGTGAAATTTAATCCTTAATAATGCCAATTTCAACTCTAAAAATTTTAAATCAAATCTCAGCCCTGCAGAAAAAAAATGCCTTGAAGGAATTAAAATCTATTGAAAATATCATCATTACTAAAGCTGATATAGGTGGTCAGATTGTTATTTTGGATAAAAAACAATACATCGAAAGTGTTACTGAACTAATTAATGATGGCCCATACATTCCTCTGCCCCGTGACCCCTCTTCTCAAGAATTAAATAAAATTAAATCTGCTATAAAATCTTGCCCCTTGTTATTGAACTCGACTAAATCCCATCTTATCCCTTCTATTGCTAATTGTGCCAGATTTTATGCTTTACCAAAAGTTCACAAACCCAATATTCCATTTCGTCCAATAGTCTCTAATATCGGTACTGCTTCCTATAATCTAGCTAAATTTCTCATCACAATTTTTGCTCCACTTCTTGCTGCTAATAGTTATACTGTTAAGAATTCCATAAATTTTGCAAAAAATATTCAAAACTGCCCTCACACTAATCTCACTATGGTTTCTTTTGATGTAAAATCTCTTTTCACTAATGTTCCAATAAGTAGCGCCCTTTGCTGTCTCGAAAATAGATTAAAAGTGTTTCATTTCACCTCTTTCGAAATACAAGAATTAATTTCTCTTACCCGCATTTGTTTATCACAAACCACTTTTTCTTTCCAAAATAAATCCTATCGTCAGTCTGAAGGTTTAGCCATGGGTTCCCCTCTCTCCCCAATTCTCGCAGACATTTACATGCACTATTTCGAAAGCAAGCTTTTTAAGAAAATATCTTTTCCTTTTTGGACCCGTTACGTTGACGACACCTTCACGCTTATCGACATATCTCATCACAATATTGACCATGTCTTAGAAACCTTAAATTCAATTGACAGTAATATCCAGTTTACATATGAAATGGAAAATAATGGCTCCCTTCCATTTCTTGATACCCTCGTCCCTCGCACTGTAAATGGATTTTCAACCACCATCTATCGTAAAAATTTTGCAGTCTCCCTTCCTCCCCATGCGCGTTCATGTCACCCACCTAACCAAAAAATGGCTGCTTTCTATACTTTTGTAAACCGTGCCCTTAATATTTGTTTAAATCCTATTTTATTGAAATCTGAAATTAAATACCTGAAAGCCATCGCAATTGACAGAGGTTATGACCCTTCCATTATAGACAAAGCTATCCAAAAATTACAACTCCCTCGTATTTCGTCTACTAAATCAGTCACATCTAATATCAGTATTGTTTTACCCTATTTTTCTTAAACCAGTCAAACAATAGCTAAAATTCTCAAACAATATGATTTTAAAATAATATTTTCACCTTCCAATAAAATCACCTTTTCTCAGTTAAAAGATCCTATTGATATGCATAATTCTTGGGGCATTTATAGTATTTCCTGTCAGTGTGGTTTATCATATATTGGCCAAACTAAACGCAGTCTTAAATTTCGTCTAAAAGAACATATGAATTACGTCCGCAAACAAGAAACCAATAAATCGGCTATTTCTAAACATTGCTGGGAGGAAAATCATAATTTTAAATTTAATTCAGCTAAAATAATTTGCAGACCTAAATCCATTCATGAACTCGATTTTTTTGAAGCTTTTCATATTTATAAAAATTTTAAAAACCTTGTAAATTGTGATTTCGCTGTTCCCTATTTGTCTGATTGTTGGAAATTTTACATTCAGTCCACATTTCCTTAATTTTTCTACTGTTCACACAGCTACACATTCCTTAATTCCTATTGGCCACACTCCCCACCTCTTCCGTAATCCTATTGGTTGAACTAAATCCGGTCTCTCTCCTATATATACGAGCACCTCTCCAGATTCAGAATTCTTTTTGCACTGAAGACGGTATGCTTTAGGCTACCGAAACAGCTGTATGCACCTCAATAATTTTTCTTTGGCGTTTCTGACATAGTAGTTTATTCCTGTTTTAATATTCCAACGCCAAGTCTCCTGCTATAATTTATAAACTATTTTTAAATATTTCGTCAGTTAAATTTCGACTACACGAAATAAAAAAAGAAGTAAAATAAAAACTAAAATGATTTAGAACAAAAAAATATTGTACATCATAAGTAAATGAAAACATTGGCGGTTATGACTTTCGCCAAGTACAATCGCCAACTCCAAACCGTTGCCATAGAAATGTATTGAAAATAAGCTGTTACCAAGGGAAACAACGAATAGATAGTTCATGTCACACGACTCCTGTTAGACCTTGTAAGGGTTACAATTTATCACTCTACTTTATTTATCTCATTGATTTAAGCCTATAAAAAATATACTGATTGCCAAAAAATTAGTTTACCTTATTAAGAATGGATAAAAACTACTGTTGCCAGATAGTACATGCAAAATTGTTCAAGTGAATACCACCAAATAACATAAAAATCAGCAAAAACTTCTTGTATAGTTACAACTTAATTGTAACTTTAACATATGATTTCATTTACTATCCACAATATTTGTATACATTCCCCCCTCCCCCCTAGAATTAGCACAAGCATTTAGACAGAGATACATATGTATTAAGTTCTTTGCTCCTAATAAGAATCGGTTTCCACAAAATTTTACAAAACCTGCAGAAAAATTGACAAATCATTAAAGAAACATTACTCTGAAATATAAAATTCATACATTTAATTTTCACAGAGGTATGAGAACTTTTGACACATAAGTATTTGTAGATACAGTGGAGTACCGTTTATATGTTTTTCAAGGGACCGTTCCTAAAAAATGTATAACTGAAAAAAACATACAACTGAAAATTTGTTTTAACATTAATACACAATAAAGTGTTATATTAATAATAAAAGTCGAATAAATTTTCATGATTTCCTTGACATTTATAGTATTTTTAATTAAATTTGAAATATTTTTAAAAGGTAAGATAAAAATTAAATGATAATTAAAAATATAGAAATTCAGAAAAATTCCTCAAGATTTTGATTTTAGCATTTAAAAACAAAACCTTTTGTTCTCTAAATGAAGATGACATTTTTGCAAACGATTCAAAGGAAGGGAAAAAATATATAAAAACCCTGTCTCTCCAACTATAATGTCAAATACACATGATAAGAAATAAGAAAATCTTCCAGTATCCTATTAAAGTCGCCCAACGGAAGTGAGTAATAAATCTTCAAGTTTACAAAATGCCTATAAAGTTGTGGAGTTTTTTTTTTTCCTTTCACACTCCATTCTTGGAATCAATTAAAGGAGAGAGTGGTAGGTCTACAAGTGGTCACTTTTAGAAATCTCGGCTACTTGTGTACCTACCAATCAACCCAGTCCCCAACTGCTTTCTAAAAATTTCTCTAACAGCCCCCCCCCCCCCCCCCCCATTCCCCCAGACTATCGATGCAGATCGCACTTTGTACATACTATAGTTCTAAGCAAAGATAAGAATAAAAATTTGGGACCGAAGTTGAAAAACGTATAAAAGGTGCTCCACTGTATATAGAGCAACTTATAATAAAAAATTGAGTACGATATCATAAGAATGAGCTGAATTTTATTTATTTACTTATTTTTTCTAAGAGTTACGAGCTAATAAGAGGATTTTCATAGAATTATGAGTTAAATAATTGGATCTTCAAATTAAATATGATACGTGGAAAGCCCCTTTTATGGACTTGTAACTTTAACATAATTTTATCTATTTACAAACATTTCTAAATCTATAAGAGATTTTTCAAAATATGACTGAAATAATCAAATTGCCAAATTTAATACAAGACATAGTAAAAATGAAAACCCATTATGAACCTGAAAATCTTGGAAAATATCTAAAATTCAGCTCATTCTTTTAATGATAATTTACTTAATTTTTATTCCAATGAAATGAACTTTTGACATAAATTGCCCTATATATCTATCTAGCTTAACCTGTGTAATAAAAATATGCTATATTTCCTGCATGCACAGTAAAAAAATATTTACTACAAATACACTTATCTCACAAGGGAAGTATAAATCAACAAAATTCTGTAAATGGAACCAAGTTTATTAAAGGGTGTGGTTCAAAACATAATGTTCATACAGTTAAAAACTTTAATGTTACAAGAAGACTGCTATATTTAAGCTCCTTGGCACCAATAAACAAAGGTTATGTTTTTTTTTTTTTTTTTTTTTTTTTGTATTTAATGTTCAAAACTTGAAATTAACAATTTCTTGTGTCTTTTTTTTTTTTTTTTTTTTTTAAAGGAAATTAGCACTTGAATAAAAGAGTTTCCTTGTTAATATGAAGCTAGTTCAAGTTGTAGGATAGGTTCTAGTTGAAATTCCAGCAGTTGCAAATATGACAAAGTTTAAGTACTTTTAATTATGCTCGAAAGCAAGTTCTAAATTAGTCTCAAAATTTGAGAATGCTAAACAAGTTAGTTTGATGATAATAAAGTGTGTAAAAATATTTCTAAAAATAGTACACAGGGTAAGATTAACGTAACTGAAATTGCACTGTATAAACTTTCATGAACTGGAGTTACTTGATTGACTGTATGAATAAAAATTCACTGAATTTGTTTTAATGAATGTCTTATGTTAGTCTACATCAGAGTTCTCATCAGAAGTAAAAACTGAGTGAGAATTAGGGCTGGAGTATTTATCAATATATCCCCAAGTATCAATATTTTTTAATATCGCAATAAAGATATTAAAGATCTTGCTCTGCCGATATATCCCTCCAATGATATTTCTTAGCACGCACTGTGCGATCGATCGATGTGCCGATAAATAATGTTGAATGCCAATCTTAAATACCTTCTTCAAATTCTGCTTTCCACACTAGCACCCATCATCAAGCACGGAACAAAGCGAGCGCCGAATAGCATATACTAATGCAACCCCTTGTGCATGCTCCATCGATGTGCCGATAAATAATGTTGAACGCCAATCTTAAATACCTTCTTCAAATTCTGCTTTCCCCATCATTGCGCGCTGAACAAAAAGAGAGCTGAATAGCTTATACTAATGCAACCCTTTTTCTTTTTCCCTCCTACTCTATTGCTCGCTGACTAAAATAGAGAAACAAAATCCCAACTCCAAATGATCTCTCTCTCTCATTAAGAAAACTAAGTAACCGCAGTGTATCTACTTTCTTTATCTTTATTTGTGCTATCTACAAAATCGAAAATATCACTGTCCAAAAAGTCTGAATTCATCAAGAAAATTAAGTTATCACTGTATATTGACTTCCCACTCTACATTCATGCATTTCTCTGACCCTAAATGATAATATGAAAGAATTTATACTACCGTTAGTATAAGTTCTTTGATAATATTGCACATCACCGCTCGTGGATCATAGGTGATGAAAACCACAGACAAGGCGATACAAAAACAAACACTTATTATGACAAATGAAAACGATATCTTTTGTTTTAGATTTTCTGCTATTGGTTCATTGATATTGGTCTACTTCAAAGTATCGATATTTACTGGCCAATAACATGCAAGCTTCAACATGTGTTTAACAAAGATCATCAAAGCCGAACTGGTATCTACTAGAAGAATTTTTTTGCAAATTTTCTTAGCGTTTAACAAAAATCTTCTGAAAATATAAGCAATTATAGAATGTAATTTTTTATATATTATTATTATTACTAAATATTTGGATTTTTTTTTTATTATTATTATTTTTTTTTTTTTTTATTAAAGCTGTACATCAGTCAGATAGCTCTCTTTCTCCCTTCCCATGTTATTCAATGGGATTTTCGTTGCTTCGTTTTATCAAAACATCTCATTCAAAAATGAAGTTTTTCAAATTCTGTTTTTTTAATATTACTCTTTGGACAGGTTGCCTTTTAGCTTATAGTGTGCAATTTTTCGAAAAAATTAATTTAAATATTTTATTTCAATAAGTAAATTATGGATTCTAAGTGTGGATCTCTAAATAAAATATTTAAATTTATTTTTTTGAAAAATTGCTCACTAAGCTAAAAGACGACCTGTTCAAAGAGTAATATTCAAAAAACAGAATTCGAAAAAGTTCATTTTTGAATGAGATATATTTATAAAACGACGCAACAAAAATCCCATTGGATAACATGGGAAGGGAGAAAGGGAGCTATCTGACTGATGTACAGCCTTAAGCTTGTAAAATAAAGTTTTATCTTCAGTAATTTTACAGTGACAGTTTCTTTATAGAACTATATAATATTGAATATTTTATTACTTTTTTTTATGTAGCATTTATTTTTTCTTTTTTCTTTTTCTTTTTTTTTATGCCGTACATGTTAAATAAAATTGGTTTAAATGCAAAATGAGTTACTTTAAGTAGCAAAATGAACTTTAACATAATTTTGTTTAAAAATTATAATTTTTATACTGACAATGTATACATATATATATATATATATATATATATATATATATATATATAAAAAAATCACTGAAATACCAGAACTAACAACTTTTATAATTCTGAATCATTTTTAGCTCTGCCTTTATTTCACACCACTTTATTTGTACAATATTTTTCTCCAATATATAACTACAATAAAATAAGAAAAATATTACACTAAGTTAGTTGCAGTTAGAGATGGAAAAAAGTCTGAGATTAAAAAAAAAAAATTAGGGATATTTTTTTCTGAATGAGTTCATTTCCACTCAAAAAAATTGGAAATTTTCAAATTTCTGGCACAGAATAATGCATTCAGAAATTAAATTATCTTACAGCTTGCATTATCAAAGTTAGTGTTTTCATGTGGAGATACTGAACATAATGAATATTTAAAGAAAAAAGCACCAGAATGTAAATATTATAAATAAATTTATAATATTTACATTCTGATGCTTTTATCTTTAACCCGCTGAACGCCACATGAATTCTTAAAATCCATTAAAATTCCATAATGATTCCTCCTGTAATAAATAAAAATTAAGCAAATTTTCAATAATTACTTAAAACAATGCAATATTTTTAGTTTTATATCCTATTTTACACTCAACCACCGATGGTTGACGCGACTTTATATCATATTTGACACTGTCAGCCACCGATGGCTGACATGGCACTCAACGTGTTAATTTTTTATTGGTACTGCTTTTACTTTCGGGATAAAACTTTCACTGAAATGTTTTAAGTATAACATGTTCTGCTTTCTGCACACTCCTAAAGTTTCAAGATGATTCCTTCAGTACTTTTAGAGATATATGAGAAAATGTATAGAATCTAGAATGGCTGGCATGGCACTCAATGTGTTAAATATTCATTTTATGATCAGTATCCCACATAAAAACACTAATTTTGATAATGCAAGCTGTAAGATAATTTAATTTCCCTGTACATCAAAGTATTATTTACTACTTTTCTCACTAAAAATGAAAATGTGTATTTTAAAAATAAAACTTTAACAGAGATGCCAAGTACTACAGTTTGTCCGTAGTTATTACAGAATTACAGCAGTAACTACGGCCTTACAGACAACATATAAAAATTACGGATTATACACTTTAAAAAAGTTATGGATATCGTTTGTTAAAAAAATAAAATGCTATTAACAATCGACGACCAAACGTACGACAGAACCCTTCTGATTCCCTATCTTTTTCCATCCAGAACATAAATATCAATATCCATTTTAAACTTGCTTTATAAGATTCTAGGAACTATAAAGAAATAGAATTGTTCAATATTTTTCGCTCATGTAATTATTTTTTGCTCCCCTCCCCCTCTTTTCTTATACCTAACTACTAGAGATCGTCGATTAAAAGCGCTACAGAAGCCTTTTGTTTCCCAGTCTTTCTCTTTCTCCATCAGCAATATGAATGTGAATATTTATTTTAAACTTGTTTTATTAGGTTCTAGAACCTATAAAGAAGTAGAATTGTTTCCTTTCTCATACATCTATTTATTTTTTGACTGCCCCTCTTTCCCATCTGCAGCTATTGATCAAGGGATATTTTTTTACAATAAATAGATATTACATGTATAAGACAACCAAATTTGTTTAGAGTATATCAATAAATTATTTCAAATGATTCCAGCAATTTTTTTATTCTGATACTTTATGCAAACGTTAATATAATAACAAAGTTTTAAGTTGTGTAGCATAAAATTCAGTTCTTGAATAATTCATAATTAATTTCTTCATTTATTTAAGAAAAAAAAATATATATATATCAGATTTTTATTTATGATTTTAAAAAGTAAACAACAAAACTAACTTATTAGTTAAAGTGCATAAATCATTTTTGAGTGTATAACATTTAAAATATTTTTTAAATCTGAACTTAAATTTACATCAGTTAAGACCGACTTACCAGAGTACTGACAAGTACCCAAAACTACTGAAAATTTTCTTGTCTACTACTGAAAATTGTCCTACAAGGTTGGCATCTCTGCTTTAACCATATAATCAAATGGTAATCCTAGAAATATTGAAGTACTAACAAACCCGTGTGAAATTTTCGCACTTATTTCTTTTCTTCTTATCTTATTTACATTTAAAACTTGAAACTCATAAATCTTATGCCAATTTCCCTAACTGATTTGAATTGTAATTCACCAGAAGCCAAATTATTACAGGAGCTAAATTAATATTGTGCGATAATGGGGGATGGGGGGGGGGGGCAAATGTTCAAATATAGGTTTCAAAGTAAAATTCATATTTTACGACCATATTTTCATACTTGTGCAGGTAGTACAGTTTTAATATAAGACAGTTTTAGTATAAAAAACACAAAAGCATACAAAAAATATATGTTTTAATATTTTTCAGAAAAAAGTTATATTTATGAGTAAATTTTGTATTAAAAAAATTATGAAACACGAACTTTTAAGGAATTTTCTAAATGTTCTTTTATTCAATTTTATGTTTAAAGAATGTACATTATATGTTTGAATATGATGCATTCAACAATGAAATTGAACATAAAATAAATTTTATACATTTATATTCTAACAAGTTGAAAAAGAAAAAAAAAGATGAAATTTCTCTTTATTTCTTTAATTTTTTAGATTTTTCCAGTTTCTCTCGTTTTTCTTTCATTTTTAGAGCCTAAGAAGAGGAAATAAAATCACAAAATTAAAATGTGATATAATTTAAATAATTATATTCTGTGAATAAGTTATGCACATAAGAAAATAACAATACAACTTAGAAATTATAAATTTTTTCAGTATATGGTTTTAAATTATTTTTATTCATTTGGTAATTGTTTAATATATAAAAGTGCATCAGTTACATTAAATAACGTTATTTCTTGTAGCCTCACCCCTCTTCATTAACATTCTCCTACACTGTAAAAAAATAACTATTACCAGCTGCAAGAAACTCTCTGTGATTGGAGAAAGTAATTATTTTCTCCAATCACAGAGAGTTCCTTGCAGCTGGTAATAGTTATTTTTTTACAGTGTACTAATAAAAGGTAAAGAAAGTATTCTTTTCAATCAAATTTTGTTATAATTACATGTTCTGAAGTCCTCTTGAATTCAAAAATCAGATTTTACCAGCATAACTCAAAAATTAATGCTAACAATGTGTTCAAATTGTTATCATATAAGGCTATTATTTGATACTTTTTATCAAGATCTGACAAATAGTTTGTGTATAAGAACATAAAAAAGAATTTATATACATTACGTCTATGGGCGAAATTTCTCATAGGACATATTGACATCTTCAGATATGGTATGAAGAGCAACTATTCGTTTACATGAGCATGCAAAAAATTTTCGATATATTACGGATGCAATGGAAATTAGTTCAAGTGCATTGTGTTATGCAGTTTTCTAACTGTGTTATATTTAAGTACATTGTGCAATGCATATGCAATTTATAGCCAATATACAAGGCTATAAATTAGTTGCTGAGTCCGCCTGACTCTGACTCCACAGCCTTGATATTGATTTATTTTATTTTAGTTTTAGAAATAATAATTATATGAACAATAACAAGAAGAAATAATGATATTAATTTTTCTTGAATAAAAGTTAAGAAACAATAAAATAATAAGAATAACAATTTTCATTTAAAATTTAAATCTCATTGAAAGTAATCATATAAAATAATTCAGTAACAATATATAAAAACTAATACAATGATTAAAACTTTTTGATTAGAAGAAGAAGAAAAAAAGAATTTTAGAACTGATTAAAATGTAATAAAGACTTCATATGTTTAACTGGGCCCAAAAGAATGAAGTTATGTTCAGTTTTGTTATTACAGGGTGGCTAACATTAAAAATTTTCCAAATTCTCTGACATTTCTCTGACAATTTTTCACCATTTTTCCTGATTTACGCTATTTATTTCCCTAAAATTAGCAAATAATTTAGCAATTTGCAATAAAGAACTTTCAAATACCACTTATTTCAACTAGATTTGTCAAAATTCCCTGACTATTCCACACTCACTTAATGGCCCTCTTCACTTACCATCGCCGGAAGCCCAAGCCAATGTTATTCTATGGGGAAATTCTCTTTAAAAATAACTTGTTAACTAATACATGTTTTTAAATTCTGTTTTCACATTCAGAAAATTCCCAACTGTTAAATTGACGGACCTTTTTTAAAAATGTATTTTTTTTATTTTTAATATTTTATTTCGAAATTGCAAAATGAAAAAAAAATTAATCACATATTGAAAATTCATATTTTGCAGCTTCAAAATAAAATATAAAAAATTAAAAAAATTATTTTTTAAAAAAGGTCCATCAATTTAACAGCTGGAAATTTTCAGAATGTGAAAACAGAATTTAAAAATATAAGTTATTTGTAAAGAAAAAATTCCCATAGAATAACATTAGCTTCGGCTTCCGGTGGCAGTAAGTGAAGAGGGCCCTTAAATTCCATGACTAGTGGTCACCCTGTAATTATCATCATCACTATCAGAAGTAAAACATTTTAAGTTACATTATGTTTAGTGTATATCTACAGTTAGGTTACATATTTTCTTTCAAAATAAACGGAAATAGAAGCTTTATATAGTGTTTCACATACGACAGATTTTAAATACAATACAATTATATAATGGTATTAAATATCCTTTAAATTAAAAGACAAACACACAAATATACAAATTAAATATTATTTACAGTTATTACAGCCTATTTTAGATATAATAAAAAGATATCTATAATATACCTCTCTTTTCTTCCTCTTTTGACCATACACAATTTTCTCATATAAATGCTTATCTTTTTTGTGCATCATCATAATTGCAAGTCGTTTTTCTTCAGCAGCTTCTCTCTGGGCAATTTTAGCAGCATCTTCCTTCACAAGTTTTCCAGGAGTAACATTCATCTTAGGAGGATTAGATTTTATTTCAACAGTTTTTTTCTTTTTAGAGTTCAGTTCATCTCTTTTAGCACAATTTTGAGATTCTGATTCATCATTTTCCAGTTTTCGTTTCAATTTAGAAACAGATTCTACAGACAAAATTTTATTTTCAATGTTTTCTATAACGAATATGATTATATAGCAAACAATATTCAAAAGTTCACAAAATTAGTAGATTCTGAAGAAAAAATTAAATAACTAAAATAAAAATGTATAAGTTAATTCATTATATTGCAATGCTCTCCATTGGTCAGTAAAATATACACTACACATAAAATATTTAAAAAAAAAAAAAAAAAAAAGAAGATGGGATGACAATATGATAACGTTAAAAAGTATTTTATGTGAATTGTTATGAAAAAAAAAAAAAAATGTTAGCACTTGATAAATATATTTCTAACCTGTATTCTTATAATTATATCTGATATTTCGAGTTTTTTAATATTTTGATGAAACTAAAATTCTGGTTTACTTATACTTGTTTAAATGTTAGTGAATCTCCAACACTCACTAAAATAAAATCCATTAAATAAGTCTTTTGCAAAATTATAAATTCATGTACAACACTGACATGTTATTCAGAAAAAGATAAAGCAGATCTCTAAGAAAGAGCAACAATAGATTCTAGATAAATAGATTTTTTTTTACTTAAAATTTCAGAGGTCAACTTAAGGTTGCACATCAGTCAGACTGACTCTTTTTTTCCTTCCAATATAATCATATACGATTTTTGTTCTTTCACATTGTAAGGTTATCTCATTCAAAAAAGAAATTTTTCAAATTCTGTTTTTTTTTTTTTTTTTTGACTCTGCTCTTTGAACATGCTGCCTTTTATCTTAATGAGAAATTTTTTTATTTTTTCTCAAGGAGAGGTCAAGACATGAAAAATTCAGATCCGGACAAACTTGTGCAGAATTTAACTACAAAGATAACTACATATTAAAGCAGTGTGTGCTAGCCAAACAATCTTGATTAAAAAGTCCTTTAATGTTTCAATAACTGCTTAAGTACAAGTTTTAACAAAAAGTCAATATTCTATAAATGGTGTAATTGGTAGCGTATATGGCTGCAATGCCGAGGCTGTTGGTTCAATGCTACCCAAGGAAAGATTTTTTATTATTTATCAAAATATATATATATATATAATATAAAATATAATATATTTCATTGTGGCTTCGTGGCTTCATTGTTGTTCATCTGCTTTGAAATTTTGCATTTTTAAATCCATATGGTTCCTGTTCTGGTTGTGGCAGGCTGGGGGAGTGTTGCCGGCGTAAAACTAGTGTAACCCCACAGGCAAGTCACAAGTCTTGCCGCCTGCCTCCTTCTTCCTATCTTGTGTTTATTGGGTTGTTTTTTCATTAATTTTGATAGGTTTATGGTTTTGAGTTGGGATTTGTTGTTTTACTTTGTTGATTCGTTTGTTTTTGCGGACTGTTGGTTGGTAGATCTGGTTTCTTTGCATTGGTGTGTTTCATCCACTGATGATTTTTTTTTTTTTTTTATCTTATTGGTCATTGGTGTTTCAGTGGTCTTGTATCTGTTGCTTGGCTTCTGATATGCTTAATGGATCATCTTTATTATATTTATATATATATATATATTTTATATTTAAAACAATGTTAAACTTTGCTTTAAAAATTATCGAAAATGAATGATTTTATCTGTGTAATATAGAGACATAATTACCATCTAAAAAAATTAAATAATTACTTCTCCAATCAATACAGCTTCTTGAAAAATTATAGTACAAGATTCCGATGTTATTAAATTATTTTGGGCAAGCAAATGTTCGAAATAATGACAGCATCTTTAAATATAGATTTTAAGTATTAATCAACAAATTTTTTCTATGACATTTTTTTTGTTTTTTATCTTTCTATGCACAAAATAAAACTTTAGCTACCTTTTTTAGTTTAAAACGAACATATTAAAACCAAAACAGAAAGTTCAAACCAAAGTTTTAAGTACACCTGCTAACTGTTTTACACTTTGGTATATTTTTTAATTATTTTGTCTGTTTTTTTTTCTTTATTTCTATATTTGTCATTCAGTGTATTGTTTATTTATATTTATTTTGCTATCAAAGCTGCAGTTGAACAAATCATACTTGCCAACTTTTCCGGTTTTCCCGGAAGACTTCCGTTTTTTTAACGTATCTTCCGGTCTTCCGGACAGATGATGAAATCTTCCGTTTTTAAAAAAGTCGCGGATATCGTTCGTTTTAAAAAGAAAACCCAAATGTTCTACGAAAACTCCTGATTCCCAATCTTTTTCCATCCATAACATAAATGTCAATATTCATTTCAGACTTGCTTTATGAGATTCTAGAACATGTAAAGAAATAGAATTGTTAAATATTTCTTGCTGATGTAATTATTTTTTGCCCCCCCCCCCCTTCATTTATCTCAAACTAGTGATCAGCAATCAAATGTTCTGTAGAAGTCTTTTGTTTCCTAATCATTATCCATCTGCAACATAAATGATAATATTAAACTTCTTTAATTAGATTCTAGAAGTAGAGTTGAAAGAGTTTAATATTTCTTACTCTGTAATTATTTTTGTATCCCCCCCCCTTTCCCCAGATTGTGATCAATGATCAATTCTAGAAACAATAAAGTAATGGAAGTGCTCAATATTTCTCATGTATGTAATTATTTTTAGATCTTTATTGCTGAATTTAATGAATCTGTTTATTTTTCCTCAATTAAATATTTGTTGTATGTCATATTTATACCAAATGTGTAAATATGGGGAAAA
The DNA here is from genome assembly GCA_963930645.1 of Salticus scenicus. NCBI lineage: Eukaryota > Metazoa > Arthropoda > Arachnida > Araneae > Salticidae > Salticus > Salticus scenicus. The sequence goes on from OZ005654.1 coordinate 248,281,437, forward strand.
AAATAAAGAATAATTTTTTCAGGTAGGAAATTTTTTTCCAAATCAATTGAAGAAAATTAATACTCAGTTGGTTTTATGCACGTTTGAAACTGATAATTAGCTACTGCTACTTTTTTTATATGTATGATTAATGTACATACACAAAAATCATATTCTATTTATTTAAAAAATTAGTTATACTTTAACTTAACTAAGTTTTTTGTCTATTGTTAAATGAATTTCTTACAGATTCTGTTTTGTAGATATTTACATGTTGAAGAGGAATAACTTCATTCAAAACTTTTATATATTTAGTATAATCAATCTATAGTATAAAGTTTATATAGATTGCTTCTAAATATTAAAATTGTAAAACTGTATTGTTTATTACGTCAAATAGGGGGGAAAAAATCTTCCCTTTTTTTATAAAATCTTCTGGTTTTTCAACGGAAATCTTCCCTTTTTTTCTTAAAATTGGTTGGCAAGTATGACAAATGTATGTAAAGATGGATCAGGGCTCGAAATTAACATTAGTTCATTGGTCCAGGTCCATAAAAGTATTTAGCAGGCCAGCAAGATGATTTCAGTGGTCTACTGAAACACTGCAGTTTTTCGACTTTACTGTTTTACTTTTCTCTAAAATTACCTGTAAATCTGTCACAGAATAGCATGTTATAACAACAGTATGTCTATTTCATTGTAATTGTCAATATCACCTATATTAATACTTAATACAATACTTTATGGTAAATCTAAATATGTGAAATTTAGCTTGTTTAATAAATCATAATTTTTTTTATTTATATAAAATTTTATTTTCATTTTACAAAAAATTAACAATCATATTTGCCATATAAACTTACTTTATTTTACAAATTTTTAAATATTTTTAAAAATGTAACAGAATGGGTGAACGGAAAAATAAAAGTATGTATGGACCTGTAAAATGTTCTTAATTTTCTTGACTGAAGTTTTGATTACTTTAATTGATAGTTATTTTAAGTATTATAATCACGAGAATGATAATGATTACATCACAACATAATTTCTAAATTAAATTCACTTTTAAAGAATTTTTTCTTTCAATACAAATACCAAAAAATTTGCTATCAACATTTTCATCAGATATATAAAAACATTTATGATAGAAGTGGGGTGTTTAGAATAATTAAATTAGAATAATTAATTTCTGCTCTAAATAATTAGCAAATATTATGATATTTTTTTGTTTATTATATACTTCTTTTTTAAAAATTCTTTTGTATTATTTGAAGATGATTTATAGAAAATCATTACTTAAAAAAAAAAAAAAAAAAAAAGACTTTCTAAAACTTGACTTACTTGGGACTTCACTGCTTGAGTTTTCTTCTTCATCAGAATCACTATAAACAGATTCATCTTCACTAGATTCTTCACTATTCACTGTTTAAAAGAAGTTATACATAAATGATTAACTACGATATAGAATGCACACTTGAAATACTTATAAACACTGCATTACTAAATAAAGCCAATGTTATTTGAACTTCATTAAATAATAAATTTTTAACCACCTATCTCATTTGGAAAAGCCTTAAAATGATTTAAGAGTTTCTTTACATTTCTAAAATATTAGAATTAATTGGGAGAAAAAAGAGGGTTAAGAGTAGAAGGTTCTACAAATATACACACTAGAGGTCTGCACAGGCCTGGCACAGTGAAATTTCTAATTCAGCCTGGGCTTGGCTCAGCCTGTTTATTTTTTACCTGTGTATGACATGGAATGGCCTGGCTAAAATACGATAAAATCAGGCCCAACAAGATTTAAAACAAAAAAAAACTGCCTCAAGGTTCATACTCATACATGGGGGGGGGGGGGGGATTCCCTGAGTTCCCAGACAATTTTCAAGATAATATTAGCGACATATTACAAGAAATGCTCCTCTAGACAGGACAAAATACACAGCTACTTACTCTGTATGGTGTCATATTACTATCGACCATGATAGAAATTCAGGTAGAAATCATTGTTTACATGCGTATTTTCACAATAATTAACCAATTGAATTTTGATACGAAGCTAAACAAGAAAAATAAAACTTGAGAGAAAGAAAATATTCGTTTTTCCAGGTTTTATAACCGATTTTCCCTGACTTTTAATGAAAATTTTTATTTTCCCTGACTTTTTTTAACAAATTCCCTGAGTATTCCCTGTTTTCCCTGATGAGTATGAACCCTGTGCATGCCTTTCTATTAAAAAGTTTTTTAGTCTATATTTTGCACAGGTTTTATAGAGCCAAGCAATAGAATGTCCTTTAACAAAACTACTGATCTTTTACAAGGCACTGCGTTTACGTACAAGCAGAAATTCTTTATTACGGATGACAAAAGACACAAAAATAGACAGAAAGTCAATACTATTAGTATTTATCACACAATACAGGACAATATAAAAAATAATTAATGCTACTAAAAATGCATTTTCAACCATTTCCACTTATATACCGTAATGCATCCAAATGCTTTTATGTGATCCTGTAAACAAAACTGTAATGCTAATATAACCATTTTCAATAGAAAAGATGCTTTAGCACATCCTAAATATGATGCTAAATGCATTACATTTAGCACACTGGAAAATTTAAAGCAGAAAGATTTCTGTATCTGTGCTAAACAGTAGTGACATGCATACTATTTTGAATAGGAAACCTGCTGTTGTTAGTTTAAATAAAATATATCAATTTTGAGACAAGTTAAAAATTTTTGCAGAAAATCAGAGCGTGAATAAACAGACTTTCAGACAATTAAGTTGAAGTTATAAACATTTTTAACAAAACAAAATTTCATGCGATATACTAGCCTATAAAATCATGTAAAATAAAAGACTGTAGAAACATTTTATCATTTACCTTCTTTGTTAATTAATGGGGAAAGTAGAAAAAAATCAGGGCCGACATGGCCCAGAAAAATTTTAATCCAGACCCGGCCATATACAAAAAAAATCAGGTCTGAGCCCAGCCCGGTTTGAAGCTAAAAAAAAATTTTAAGCCTGAGAGCAAATTGAAAAATTCGGCACAAACCCAGCCGGACCCATGCAGACCTCTAAAACAGACACATATTCTTAAAAATATATATATTACTAAAAGTATAGGCTAGTTAAAAGGTAACTTCTAACTATATGCATAATTTAATGACAGATATGAAAGAAAATTATTTTAAAAATTAGATAGCATCACACACTTAACACAGTCTATATTACACAATTACAATATAAAAAAGAAAGATATATATATATATATATATATATAAGAAATTATAATATATGTTTTCAGTCATATAAAAGTTGAAAATATGTAACAAAACTAACTAAAGAAAAACTTACGAGAAAATTAATAAATGTGAAACAATATTCATTTTTTTATTTTTTATTTATTTATTTGTTTATTTTTTGTATCTTAATTCCTAGAAATTAATAGTCTATACATCTATTCTTCAGTTTATTTCAGGAAAGGGGGGGGGGGGGGAATCTGAAATCGATATAAAAAATTCTTAGGTGAAAATGGAATTTGTTTCAAAACAGCAATCGATTGCAAAATGACATATTTGAGGATATATAAACACAAAACTAAACTTACCTTCAAAATTACCTGCCTCTTCATCAGAATCTATTTTACCACTCTCTTTTAGAGCTATACATAAGAAATAAAAATAATTATAAAAAACAAACATTAATATACAAAGTAAACAAGAGAGATGGAAGAGGGGAAAACTTAGACATAAGAAAAAACACTCTACTTAACACCAAAATAAAAGAAAGAAAGAAAGAAAAACCTCACTTCTTTCAAAATATGCTAAAAATTCCAATTCAGAAGATGTGGATAATATACATGTATGCAAAATTTCAGTTCAACTGAATAATGAAAGGAAATGGATTAAAAAAAAAAATAATAATAATAATAATAATAATAACTTAAGAACCCTGACCCTTAGCCTCCCCCCCCCCACACACACACACGCTTAATTCCATTAGTGCTTGAACATGTATTATTGTCAGAACCACACATGTATACTATATTTCAGCTCAATTGGATGAGAGGAAATGGGTTGAAATTTGAAAAAGAATTTTGAACTGGAGTTGGGGGCCCAGGGCTCCCATCCTTCAGTCAGTTACTACTTGAGCTTATATTATCAGCAGTGTTATACATGTACACAAAATTTCAGATCAATTGAATGATAGGAAATGAATGAAAATTTAACTCTTAGATTTCACCCACACACATAACCACTATACCAAATTAAATAAAACAAAATTTATATTCAAATGATAAAGAAAAATTTCCTGAGTTTTCCACATGATTTTCAACAGGGTGGCTAACATTTAAACTTTTCTAAATTCCCTGACAATTTTTCGAGATTTTGCCCTAATTTTTCTTGACTCTTATAATTTATTTCTCATAAAAATCTCATAAAATATGTAGTGATTTAAAATAGCATTAATAATTTAATGCCTAATATACCTTATTTTCACATAATTTTGTCAAAATTCTCTGATTTTAAATAAAATTGCTTCGCCTGACTATTCCCTGACTTTTCCAGATTTTCTAAATTCCTTGACTTTTCCCTGATTCTTTGATTTTTCCTGGCTGCTAGCCACCCAGTTCAAGAAAATATTAGCAATACATTACATAATCGTAGGAGAGTGATATCCATTACTCTCACAGTAAAGTATTCATTTAGCCTGATATTAACTTTCTATACTTACAAGTAAACCTTCTCTCCTTTGATACCGGTTTTCCGGAAACCCATATATTTTCTGAAAGCTTATGTCACAAGTATAAGAACTGTGAAATCTTAGGGGCAGAGGGACAAGCGTTTAGGAGATACAGGGCCCACAAAGTATCAGTAAAGTATGTATAGAGGGACATATTCCCATTAAAAGTCTCTATTCCTTGTATGTTCCCGTATATTGCTGTTAAGTACTAACGTATTGTATGTCTTCTTCTTACATTGCTTCTTATTATATGGATACTATAGTCGTTGTGGTGGCCTTGGTCTCCCGATTCGGAACAAGTAATCGGTCTCCGAACAGCCAGGAATCGGAGATGATAAAACACATAATTATTCTCCTGGAAAATGATATGGAGATTGTGGAAGGGATCCGAACATTAGGATTTGCTAGAGGCAATGGAGAAGAACGGACGAGGATATGGACTTCGAAGATGATGGTGTCTATAAGGAACAGCAATGCTCGTCGCAACAGTCACAGTCTCCACTTCTGTCATGACATATTTTGGTCAAGTATGGCTAATGACAGGAAGAAAAATCTGCTTTTAGTGGATTCATGGTGTTCTAACAAAGATCATGCATTGTCTGCTTCCGAAGTACTTGATTGTAAAGTCCTACAAAAAGAATTGGTACCTGAAGGATGTACAGGAAAGATTTAGCCTCTGGATATTCATTTTTCAGACATTAGAAATCTTTTGTTCTTTACATATAATGGAAACAATTATTATCGAGACACATGAGCACATCTGGCACCACGATAGTTTTCTGGCCCTGCAGTCTTTTTTCCCTATATCAGTTCAATGCTCCTCGTTTCAAGAACTTGATTAAGTATGCTTTTTATAAAAGCGGATACTTGGACGACAAACCTAGAATGTGGATTGCGCCAATGGATTACTGCTTCAATTTATTGACAAATGATGAGTTTTCAAATGTGCGGCTATCGCTTTTGTAAAATGTGCCCATTGTGAACTGTCTTTCTGCCCGTCTCACTGTTTATTTGGTGAATTGTACATTGATTGTCTCTTGTAATGGACTTCGTTTGAAGTCAGTAGCAAATATCCCAACGTATACTGTTTCTTTTCAACGAGTTGTTTCTTCCTTTATAATGATACCTCCACCTTCTTACCATATTATTAGTTCACATAAATACGTGAAACGAACATTTTAGCGACTTTTGGTGTCATCTTTCCAACATTTTATGTCATATAACACCTAAACGCTTATCTCTCAGCCCCTAAGATTTCACAGTTTTTCTACTTGTGGCATAAGCTTTTAGAAAATATATAGTTTTCCGGAAAACCGGTATCAAAGGAGAGAAGGTTTACTTGTTAATTCACTTGCAAACAAGACAAAAGTTAATTATTTGCACATTTTTTGCAAAATTATAAACAGATTGCATGATGCTGTGTTATTATCTTTCACAATAACATGAATTTATGAATATTACTGCAAAACTTTTATCATTTGAATTGACCTAAACATTAAAAATATAAGGGTTGAGAAGGAAAAATTTTATTTTTCTAGATTTTACAATTAAATTTTTTAGAATTTTACTGAAAATTTTCATTTCTCAGGAGATTTAGTACCAAAATCCTAATTCTCTGAGTATTCCAGATTTTCAAGTTTTCTCTGAGGAGTATGAACCCCGTAAAAGAGTGTAAAAATGATTTTTACTATAATGATTAGTAAATCTTATTCATTAGATATGTAATTAATTGAAAAAAAAAAATAATAATAATAAGCATAATTTAAAAAGAATAACTTCATGAAATATGGCATAAGATATTTTGTCACATTTGGCCAAATTTATTATTTTGGAGGCATAATGGTGAAAATAGAAAGATATTAAAACTTCTTCACACACCATAAATTTTAAGTCAGCACAACCGGTTTCGAAAGGACGTAGCCTTCCTTCATCAGGTGCAAAAAAACATGTGCTACTGCCTTGGAGGCAAAAGCAAGACTGAAAGCAGGGCAAAATCCAGAGGAGGAGGAGGAGCAACACAAACAACTAACAAGAAGCATCATGCAGGACCAATCAGAGAGAAACACACGTACACACACACCAAAAAAAAAAAAAAAAAGGGAGGGAGGGAAGGAGTAATCAATTAAATTTATTTTGTTTTATTTATTTAATTAATATTATACTAATAAGTAAATTTAATAAAATGTATTTATTTATCATTTTTTTTTTTAATTATCTATTATTATGTTATAAACATAAGAAGGAAATTATTTAATAGATGTGTGTGTATGTGTGTTCCTCTCTGATTGGTCCTGCATAATGCTTCATATTGGTTGTTTGTGTTGCTCCTCCTCTTCTGAATTTTGCCCTGCTTTCAGTCTCGCTTTTGCCTCCAAGGCAGTAGCACGTGTTTTTTTTTGCACCTGATGAAGAAAGGCTACGTCCTTTCGAAACCAGTTGTGCTGACTTAAAATGTATGGTGTGTGAAGAAGTTTTAATATCTTTCTATTGATTGTACGCCAGTTTTTGAATTTAGTTTTGGTAATGGTGAAAAGTTTCATATTTCGATATAAAGACAATACATAGATAAAATTTTATGGGGAAGGAGAGGGGGGGTAAAAAAAAAACTTCAGACAAAGCTGTTGTTTATCAAATTTTTATTTCACACCACATAATTCTATATTTATGTGCATAATAAATTAATTCCATCTCAGAAAAAAATTTTGCTTTTATTATTATTTCTGCTTTATTTCACTTTGTCATATGACACAACAAAAAATAAAAAATAAAGAATCAAAGAATACTCAAAGGCAAACTATAATAAAATAACCACAGCTTAAAAAAAATAAAAATAATAAGTCTTAAAAAATTCACTGAACACTACAACTAAAAAAAACAGTACACAGTGGAAATCTTAGCCAGTAAGCAAACATGAAATGACATAAAACCCTACCAACAAAGAACATAGACATAAGGTGGCACTATTTACTGCAATGAAAGGGAAAGAAAGAAAGCAGCCACACTAAGCAATTCAAGAGCAATCTTGAAGAAGGCTGTGATCCCAGCAGAAAGTGCTTAGAAATTTAAAGGTATTTAATTTATTGCTTATTAATTCGAAAAAGTTCTAAATATAAAACTTATAGTTTTTTCTAGTAAGCTATAACCTTTTAATTGGAATTTAAACTTTTTTAAAAATACATATGATTCTAACAACATAATAAACTAGAAATTCCTGAGTTAGTTAACCAAAACAGGAGTAATTGTGGCTTAAAATTAAAAACCCTGAAAATTAGCATCACAAATTAAAAAAAAAAAAAAAAAACTAGACTGCCAAGTGGTACTCAGATTATTTAGACCAAAATCCCTCAATCATTTTGTATCTTGCATGAGCTACTCAATAGAAATATACAATTTTTTCACATATTACCGGGATGACAAATGAATAATCAATGAAAACAAAAAACAACTTTGCAGGAAAAATGATGAACTAATTCAAAATCTCTGAAATCAGGGGTAATACCCATACCAAATTTTAAACAATGATTTATTTGCAAGTGATAATAAATAAATGAGTATAGTAATATGCGATACTTTGTCGGCAAATTCCAGCATTTCTATGACTTACCTTCAATATTACCCTTTTGATATTCAAGAATTGCCAGCTTCTCAGGAGGAATATAATCTCCTTCTTTTTCTTCAACAAATGGAGAAAGATGAGCAGGCAGTTTTTCTCCAGGTAGATATTTATCAATTGGAAGCAGTACTCTAGCATTTATACAGTCATATACCCATTGAGGTTGAACATATGATCTAATAGGAAATTTATTTTTATTCTATTAAAATAATTACTAATTAATGAATAATAAATGCACAGCTCATAGTAGCATTATTTTAAAAATCCTGAAATTACATAAAAAGAAAAAAAATGCTAAGGTAGGAATACAACTTTTTGCTATTATAGCCAATAAAATACATTTTAAGTTTTAGTTAAAAAAAAAAAAAAAAATTAATTACAAAATTTATACTCAAATTTCTATTATACAACAGTTCTCTTAACAATCACTGAAAACGAATTGGGGGAAAAAAAAAGAAAAGAAAAAGAAACCTGAAATTATGAAATATAACAAGCAAAATCTCTAAAATCAGGAAAAAAAAAATCCTACATAATTATCCTTGTAATAATTATAATAAAGAATTTTCGTCAGTAAAACTTTATTTTAAAACTAGTACATAACCCCGTCAAAAATGACGGAATGTGAAATCAGTTAAGGTGGTGAATCAACGAATGCTTTGCAAGCTTCGCTGGACACTATATTTAAATGGGACTAATGTGCAAGTTGCACCTAACGGGACTAATATGAAAGTTGTACCTGACGGAGCTAATGTGAAAGTTGCACAGAACGAACAAACTATTTATTTTAACGAAAATACCTCCTAACCCTGGACGATAGGTCTAACATAACGTATATTATATATCGTATTTATCGTAATATAACTCTGTACTTATTTCGCTTCTTTCTTCGACTCGTTTTAATAAGTATTTTTTATATGCATGGGCAAATTTAATGTTTTTTATTTTTTAATTTTTCGCGTGAAAACATTATTTTATCTTATGCCCCTCCCCCCCCCCTCAATATATATATATATATACATATAACAATAACTGGTAATTTTTTTTGGCAACAATCATAAATTTAAATGTCCAATTTTGAAATTATTTTCATATTTTAATTAATTCTAAAATATCTAATCAAAACTTCGTTACAAATAAGGTACCAAGTGAAAGTGTACCATATTTGTAACAAAGTAACCTTAGGTACCTTATTTGTAACGTTATTTATTTTAACTAATTTGATAAATATGACGTCACAATCAACTGTTTGTTTATATCAGATAAGTACATTATCATGATTGCAAGAAAATGACGTAATAACTATTAGTCCATAATTTTTATGACTGAATTTTATACTACATTTTAATTTTATCCTCCATGGGTATTTTAGAATTGCAATGGTAGTTATAAACTTTCGTTGAAATACATATTGAGATTAAGGGAAAAGTGTAAGCACAAAAAAATGTTCAATTTTGAAAGATCTTTCTAATGATGAAACATTTATGCAGATTTAAAAAAAATAAAATAGAAATAAAAATACATAGCATTTCTAAAAAAAAAAAAAAGCTACCAAAAGTCTCTGTTTTGAAGCGGTCTAAACCGGAATCGATCCTGACAGAAGAGGGTCATTATTATTATTATTATAATTCTTCCTAATCAAATTATTTATATCCATATTGTTGCGAGTTTGTAAATAATTGTATTCATTTTTGAAGAAATTCTTTCAAAGAGGCTTAGTAAGTCGTTAAAATGTTAATTTTCGGCATTTCTAGTTGTTTTAGCATTAAAATAATGCATATTATATTATTATAAGAGTAAGAAAGCGTAGTTTTCCCTTAAAAACGCATTAGAAATCTCGAATAAGGCAGGTAATGGATTTGGCACCAAATTTGGCTACTTTTTCCCTACTTGGCGATTTTTTTGGTGACCTTGGCAAGAAAATCTTTATTAGTGATATACCAAATATGGACGCTGAAATATGATTGGCTGAGGAGATACAGAAATTTCTGGAACATTCCACACTTTCCTACAGGGGTATACAAGGACTGCTTTTTTCGCCAAGGCAGTCAGTTCAGTTCAGTCTGAAATCAGAGTCAGGCAGTTTCGCTAATGCTTGCATTGCATTTGAAGGAGTTCTAAACCTCTTTGAATGAATCTTGCTTTAAGTGCTATTGCTATACAGTTAGTACTGTGGATTTACAGTTGACAGTTGTTAATTAAGCTGTGTTTACTGGTTGAATTGAAGCTGATGCTTGGTTTATAGACCTGTATTTTTCCGGAACTTTCTGTGAATAAATTACTGGATTTTTGCAAGCCTCGCCTTTCATTCTCGGACAACTTACGAACCCCCGAGCACGCAACAATATTACATTTGACTGTACAAATTTGAATACTGGGTATATTCTTCAGAAATAAGTAACATAAAAACCCTGAAAGAAACGCCCACTGGTAGAGTTACAGATATCCAAATGACATGAATCTACGTCAGCGGTCGCAAAAGTGTTAAGATATATATGAAATATCAATTAAAGAAATACACAGCATTTCTTTAAAAAGAAAATCGCTGCACAAAGTTGAAAAATGATCATTTCATTTTATTTATTTCTCACTTCAATTAGGTTCTAACAACCACGTGACTTTCTTCTTAGAAACCGTACTTTGCTGAAGGACAGCGCTACTTTTCCCATGACTTAGGAAGCTTAGTAGTCGAATATTTTTATGCTTTTACAAATACATTTACAACACTGTGTTACAATAAATTTGTAACACTATTCCGCAATGATAAAATGGGTCAGTGGGGTCAACTGTCCCTCAGCAAACATGCTCGTGACGTCATCTGTTAGAACTCTATTAATTCATTTATTACTAAGACCGTGCGAAAATGTCACATACTATTTATCTCTTCGACAACTTTAAAATTATTATTATTGTTATTTTATAGATGTCATTTTCTCATATGCATGAGCTAATTTAATATTTTATTATTTTTATTTATTTATTTATTTATTTTTTGTCCGTGAAAGCATATTATATCTTATACTGGGAAAAAAAAAAATGTAGCTTGATAAAAATAATTAAAGGCATTAAATATGTTTCTACAAATATTTTAAGAGTTTTAAGGCTTTAATATGTTCCTGAAATATTTTAAGAGGTTTTTTTTTTTTCTTTTTTAAATAAAACGGTTAAAGAGTCATTCATCCGGAATTTAAGAGTCGTCCACTTGGAATTTGTATTTTCTGAATGGCAACCGTTTTGGTTTGTTTTTATTAGGAATTGTGTTGTTTATAATAGCCAGTGATCCGTTACATTTAATTTATATACCTTTAAACATTCCAATTGAATAGTTTTTCAAGGTATTAAAGGAAATAAGAATAGGTGTGATACAAAATATATTATATGTATGTTTTCGTAAGTTGAACAAACAGAAAAAAAAAAAATAATAATAATAATAATAATAATAATAATAATAATGGCTGCCAAAAGTTTCAGTTTTGAAGCGGTACTAACCGGATTCGTTCATGACAGATGAGGGTCATTATATATATTAATACCTTAGGTAAAATAACTGCACGCACACACAAAAGCAAACAAACAAGTGAAATAATCCTTTTTTGTATTTTTTTTTTTAATCAATCATAAAAATAAATAAATAAATAAAAGTTAACTTAAATGAAAAACAACTGGAAAATATTAAGCAAAAAATTTTAAGCAAATTAAGCAAATGATAATTTATCAAGATAATAATTTTATTAACTTATATAGTTGTTGGCAAAAATCATAACTGACTTTATTTCATTATAAGGCACTTAAATTTAAAAAACAAATTTTCTCCAAATTATAATACTAGACAATTTACAATTAAAAACAGAAATTAAACTTTTCATAATACAGTTTTTCTTATGATGTTCCAAAAAACTTCTAAATTCCCTGAATTTTCCCTGTTTTTGCAATAAATTTTGAAATTCCTCGATTTTTTCCTGTATTCCAATAGATTTTTCAAAATCCCCTAATTTTTCCAGGTTTTCTCTGAATTCCAGGTATTGTAGCATGTTTTCAAAAACACTTCCTTTTAATCAATAAAATATTTAAAATACACATTTGTCTGCATCACTAATAATTTATTAGCTCATAACGAATTTGGAGAAAGTAATTTAGGCATTATGAAATTATAAAAAATAGTAGTATACCAGTGTTAACTGAATATAGAATTGAGAGTTAGAAACTGTTTGAAAGGCACTCTTTTCATTACATACTTATTCCATTTCTGATAATAAATTTGTGAATCACATGACCTATCTTTAATCCTTGGTCTAGCAGTACAATAAATAAATATATGTTTGTGTGTTGAGTGACATATAATAACTGTTCTGAGTAACGGGTACATGACACTTTGGTCCCGCCGAATCGGTCCCGACACTTTGGTCCCGTGGAAATTTTGGTCCCGCCACTTTGGTCCCGATATCAGGAATAATCAAAGTATTTTAGAAAAAAGCAAAATTCTTCATATTTCGAATTTTTGTCATTTGACTTGAAAACACGGGGGTAGGAAAATTATTATTATGATTATTATTATTGTTATTATTATTTTTCAACAGAAAGTTGTAGTAACAAATAAAACTGAAAAAATGTCTAAAATTTTGAGATTTAGATTTTTTTCTTTGTACGATAGAGGAAACAGGACAGCAAATACTCGTACATGAGGGAACTTCGGGCAAAAGAGAACTTAGACGAGTATTTTCAATTGGAGAGTTGAATATCTACAACCTTTGTTCAAAATGATGTAACTGTAGGACACATGGAACAGAAAATTTATTATTTCGGATCGAATTTTGAATGATAAAGGTATTAGTTATCAGCGCAGATCTAAGCATTGTTAATTTATCTAAGTCTGCAAAATTTTAGTTTAAATAAAATACAAGGTTTTTAATATAAAACACTGTAATGCGGCTCTTAATTATCACATTAATATTTAGAGTGCTCGAATACAAAATTTGTAGGAAATCAATGCTTTATCGAAGCATCTCCTAAATGTTAGAGTTTAATAATAAAAGAAGATACGAGGAACCTAAATAATGATCTCAGGAATAATTTATACAGATCTGCTAAACTTAAGTCATTTTCTTCTCTGTCAATCCGGATATATTTGTCAAACACAGGAAATAGTTACATATCACATAGAATTGGAAAAGCATTTTTATTCCATTATAACCCCTTCAACATTGTTTAAGAAAATGCCCATTAAAAGCCCCTCTCACCCCCTTTTTTTTTCAAATGCGCTGAAACAAAACAGTGAAATGCCTTTTTATTGTCGGTGGGAGAAACAGGTGCGAAACGAATCTCAGTGTGCTACAGAGGTTTCAATGCGGGCATTGCTTTTAGTCATAGAGACATATCAGACAGATTTATTTATTTATTTATTTTTTAAACATAATATTAAACTAAAAAGATAAAAAAATGTACATCAACATTTTCTGAACATTTATGCTTGCAATGCGCACAGTTAATTAAATACTGGACTACTTACATTTTTTTTTTTTTTTTAATAAAACTATTGTAATTGAAAGAAAAGTAATTTATACACATATATACATGGTTAACTTCATTAAGTATCACGGACAAACAAACATGCATTTTATTATTATTTTTATCAATATAACACAGATTTTGAAATAAATTCCTCTTAGATTAATGATAAAAATTAAATCACAATCAAATCGAATGAAACGTATCTCTCTCTCACACACACACATATATATATATTTATGAATAAAGTCATATATAAATTCAAGAACTTCATAAATGATCCCAAGCTTATGCTTATGAAGAAGAGTCTATGATGGGAGCAGGTCAATAATTAATTCTTTGAAAGAAATAGCATTCTGCCACTAAAAGCAAATTATATTTAATATCGTAAGGTTTTCTTACTTTCTTCTTCCTTTTTTTTAAACAAAATTTTTCTGTATTTTATTATTTTTAAAATAATTCAAACTTTATGTACTGTTGTTATTGTTAACAATACTTTTAAAATCACAAAATGTTGTCACTGATAGTAAATTAAAATTCAAATTACAATTGAAGTAAGTTAATTCGAAATCAGAAGAAAAAAATATCAATTTAAAAAAAAAGTGCAATTGCATAAAATAAATAAATAAAATGTTCGTAAAAAAATTAGTACAAAATTCTCCGAATCTCAATAGCTAGGCAGCAATCGTAATGTCGAAAATTTATATATTTGTGTGTAAGATATTCCTTAATTAAAGATATTCTAAGAGCACTTCAATTTTCCCGTATCAATAAATATGTTATCATATTAAAAAACTGATACATATTTAAAAAATTGCAAAAAATTCGTGGGACCAAAATGGCGGGACCAAAGTGTCCTGGTTCGTGAGTAACATATAAATGAACAGTAAAAAGATGAACATTCTACAAAAATTAAAGTACAATTCATTAAAATAGACCAAAAGACAACATATAAAAAAAAAATATATATATATATCGATTAAATAAATACCTCTGTAAATATTTCATATTTATATCAGGTCTATCAACTATTTGATGGGTTATTGACTCATCTGATTCATCAAAAGTTGCACCAACATACAGAGTTTTATCAAATGACACTTCTCCTCCAAAACACCTAAGTAAAAAATAATAATGATACAATATCTAGGGTGGCTCCTAGTTGAATAATTTAATAATTCAATAAATAATCAAAAGTGAAATGCACAACAGGTTGTTTGATTATTTCTTAAATTCAAATAATCTGGATGTATAAACCACAATGTATAAAAAATTCTATTTTGTATCACACTAAGTCCAACACTCATAAAATTCTTGCGACAATTACCTACAACATTCCTGTCTAATTTTACAAAATACAGATAGGTAGTACATTAGTGACTAATAAAATATCTATCAAATATTAACCAAACTGAGTAAAATGTTTAGATATGATTCCATTTCAAATAATTTAAGTACATTGTCATAATGATAAAGAATTTTTCTTTGTGTCCCTGTAAAAGAACTATAAGTCCTATACTCAAAATCTATACATATTGCATAGCAGTGATATAAGTAAGGAGGGTTAAGCTAATTTTCACAGCCCAGTGATAGTCATGTTTTAATTGACCATTATATATGCTTATACGTTATGAGTGTATTAAATTAATGATGATTTCATAATCGTTAAATATTTCTAAACTTTAGATTTTTTGAGATCTGTGACTATCCTTATAGAATGTACTACATAAATAAATTTTATTATATGGCATTACATTAAATCCAAAGAACAGCATTCTATATAATATATTAAGCAAGAGGATTCCCAAGTTGTGACAGGTACAGCCACTCAAAAAAAGAAAGAAAAACTTTCTGACTGCCATTTCATTTTGATAAAATGGATGTCATGTTATCTCAGGTTTTAATTCGCTATACAAAGTACATCATTCAGTCAGCCCAACAAAAATACTTTTACATTTATTACTGAAGACAAAATCTAGCCAACATTGTATGTTTTCTTTTCTTTTCTTTTTTTTTTTTTTTTTTAGCTCAATCAGATAATTGGTTCAAAAGATATTAAATAAAAACCCCATTTTAACTTTAAAATAAAAAAAAAAAAAAAAAAAAAAAAAAAAAAAAACATGCTTCTATTTTATAAAATTAAATGCTTACAATTTTCTTTCCATTAAAAAAAAAATTGCTTATGTGTGAATAAAATAAAAATTGAAAAATTAAACCTTTATCATAATACTTTTGATAAAAGTGATGCCATAATAGCTTTAAAATTATTACACTGATTTATTTATTTTTAAAATAAAAATTTCAATGAATCAAAGTCTTACTTTCATTTATTATTATTCTTTTAATTGTTCGCAAAGTAACATGAGTGCAACTTTAGTATAGGACTCCCCCTTGGCAACATTTATTATTATTTAACAAGGAATTAAATTGGCTATCTCAATTACATAAGTAAAAACTTTGTTTCTAATCAACATAATGAAACTCAAATTATTAAATGTCATTTACATTTCATTGACAACTGTTTATCCTGATACTTGGTCATGGTTTTGATTTGCTGAAAATAGCCATCAATAGAACTATATTTATTAAATATTTCAATTATGTATTCCATTAAAAAAAAAAAATAATAATAATAATTCATTTAAATACAGCGACAAGCAAAGTGGGCAAAGCATGCTAGTTTTATAATAAAAATAAAGCTCAAATATAAAATAAATTTGTACAAAAAAAAAAAAAATTAATACTTACCTTATGACAAAAACTAATGATTCCCTTGGAACTTCCCTATTTAAATAAAATTTGCATCCAGAAAACAAATTTTTGAACTTTTTTAGCTGTTCTCTACTCATTTCAGCTATTTTTAAATCTTCATCGGTCTAAGGAGAAAAAATGTTTGGAAAATATTTAATGTAATTCATAAAAGTAATTGCAATTCCTGCAAAACATAATAAACTGGGCAAATTACCAGAATTAGACAAATAATTCTACACAAACCTAATATAAACTAGTATGTTGTGGCCACCATATGACTTTCTTCTATATTTTCCTATACAAATTCACTCAGTAAAAATAATTCATTAAAATTATTATTTAAAAAAAATTACCTTCCATGATAATGCAGACAATTTCCATATTAGAGAAGAAGTATAACACTAAATATCCAAAAAAAGTCCATTTTATTCTCAATTTTTTTTTTTTTTTTTTTTGTTAAAATTAAAAAAAAAAATTTATAACTTTGTTTTAAATTATCACAGATCTATAGTTCAACCATTTGTTTTAAAGGTATTGACGAGACCTTTCGAAAGATACCCATCTTGAAAATTTCCTCCCCCCCCCCCCTAAGGGGGACCGATGCCCCCACACGCACAAAATTTTTTTCCTAGTTAACTTCTACTATTATCAACAATTCATATTAATTTTACAATCACAAGTTTAAAATAACTCTCATTATGCACATTTATACGAAATTTTGTCCTATACTGCCATGTTAGAAGTTTAGAAAAAATGCAATCACAGCGCCCCCTGTTGAGCGATTGATCCCCAAATCTAATCAGCACCAGTTTATGTCAGGATCCAACTAAATACCAAGTTTGGTTAAATTTCATTCATTGGTTCGTAAAATACAGTGTCCACAAAAATCATGATACACACAGACAGACAGACATTTTCTAAAAACTATCAATTCATGTTCAGGACATCCCGAAATGTGTAAATCCATCAAAAAAACGGAGGTTGAAAATTTTCACAAACCCAATACTTTCTCTATATCACATATAGAAAAGAAAGTAACAAATCAACATCTTTTCAAAATAAATGTATGTCAATATCAACATCAGGTATTATAGAGATACTTCTTTACTAATTGATTTTTTTAGTATAATGTACTCATATTTCCGAAAAAGTCATATTAATTTCAAAAATTTCATTTCTTAGGAACCTCAGAGACATGTAATATCAGATTAACTTATTTTAATAATAAAGAAAATATCATTAAACTCTCAAACTAAATAGATAAAATTACAAAAAGTTGATAAATAATCGCAAATTAGTTTTAAATCACAGAATCGCAGAGCCTCATAAAATATTTTTTGGACTGGCAGAAATTGACAAAGAAACCAATAAGAATTAGAAATGCACTAGTGAGACAGTATCTGTTTCTAGTGGCAATAGGAGGGAAACATACAAATAATATGAGAATCAGCGAGCATTTTTTTTTCTATGCATATGTATTGTGAAACAGAGTGAATGCACACACAGTCTTGGATTATTCAGAAGGATTCATACCCAGATGCATGATCTCATAATATTTAATTTAATGGCTTGACAACATCAATGTAATTCTCAATAAAGATGTGTGGATATATTAGACTTATTTAATACACAATTGTATTGATAATCATTTTGTCATATCAGCAAATTGGACTGTTTAATACATTATAAAAGACTATCTAATAAAACTACATAAATTCCTAAAAATTTTAAAAATAAAGAGAGAAAAAGAGAAAGAGGGATTTTAGATTTACTACACATAAAAAGATATAAGAAAGTGAAAATAAGTGTAATTCTAATGTGAAATATTTACATAATTCTAGAAAATTATATTGGAAACCTTAAATATAAAAAGCAAACATTTTTAAAAAACTTTTATATAAATTGTTTCAATTTTATTTTACCAATATGACATTAACAAAAAATGTATTAAATCTGCCATTGTATGTTCAAAATTCAACATTATATCAGATTAAAAAAAATATTTCACCCTTTTTTTTTTATATATCATGACTTAAATCAAATTAATAAAATAAAAATTTGATTCATATGTTGTTTAAAATAAATTATTAGTAAAGACACAAAATATTTACAATAAATAAAAAATAAATAAATACATTTAAAAAAAAAAGTTTTTTAAAAATTATAAAAATTTTTAGTAAAAAATCTTTTCCCCCCCCCCAAATTCTTATGCACTTACTGTCATTCACTTCGGTATGTTTGTGAATCTCAAGCTAATAAAAAATGCGCCTCCATTTTAAGGTAAATATAAGCTTTTTCATTAGTCTCTCCATGGCTGAGGTAGTTAAAGCACCATGTTAGTAACGCGGTGGTCGAGCGTTCGATATCCCGAAGGTCCGGAGTGTTAATTTTTGCAGATAATTAGTAGAAAAGATGTCAATTGATAAAAGAAAATTTTTCGTTGACTACACAGTATCCTAAGAATTTTTGAAGATTTTTTTTAAGAAGCCTTTTTTTTTATGTTCAAATGCTGAAATTTAAGGCAAAAATTTAGTATTCAAACATAAAAATACTTTATAAAAATTAACTCATCGATAAATTCACAAAGTAGTACACAAACATATTTAAAATTAAAAAATTGTTTTCAGGGAGCAACATTGTATGCATATTTTTATAATTCTAAAACAATTATGCAGTTATTTACCAAAAAAAAAAATTATGCATATTTACGTTTGTAATGACCAATAGATGGCACAATCAGAGCAATAACTAAAGGCCAATCATAGCAATGCATCGGTCAATGGATCAAATGCCTCAGAAATTGTTTTTGTAAAGCAGTCAGGCGTGTATTGAATCTTCGACTGTGTTACCGCCTAGACTTTTCGCGGTTTATAAAAGAGTACAAATTCTTTTCCACTGAAATTTATCATTTCGCCTTAATACAAAAAAATTTGCAAAATCATAATTTCGAAAAGATTTATGTGATATGATACATTAAGAATTTGGGTTTTAAAAGTTCTTCAAATTTGATTATTATTTTTTTAAATTCCCAACAACCAGTTCTATGCATTAAATACTAACATAAGTAAAATATCTTGTTAATAATATATAAATGCAGTTTTTAAGGGGTTACATCGGTTTAGAAGGCTAAAAAAGGCATATTTTCTCTTTATATATATTTTTAATACAATTAATAAAAATTTTATTCGAAATTTTAAGCAAAAATAACATTTTTAACAATAATTTATAAAATTTTCATTAAAAATTTTTCAAAATTTGTCAGTGGGTACTGGTTTTTGGAGACCCTTCAGAAAACTGGTGAACATGATTTCTCAAAAACTAATGTACCAATCTTATTGAAATTTTGTACCCTTCATTAAAACAGAATTAATTAATGCTTCACGGAAGGATTTTTTTTTTTTTCTTGATTCCCCTGGTTTCAACTAATATTACAAAGATATATGAAGAGTAAAATGTATCAAAAATTGTGCAGATTTTGCATGCAACTATATCAAAAATTCAAATTATTATTATTTTATTATTTATTTTTTTAAATCCTTCATGAGTCTAAATATTATACATATTCAACTTACTATTGAAACAACTACCAAGCAAGTTCATAATAAGAATAGTATATATCGTGCCTTGATGCTAAGTACCAAGCAGACGGGAATTTCAATGCATGCATTCTTCCAGTTTTGAAATACAGACTGCAGGCCACATGTGGCCTTTGGACTGTATGTTCGCCACCACTATTCTAGGCTTTGATGTGAAAATTTTTTAATATATCATTATCATTTAACATCAAAATCACATATTTAAGAAAGTAGATACATAATGAGTAGAGAACAAACCTCAGCAAAGTCATCTAACTTTTCTTCTTCTTCGACATTGGTTTCAACTGAAGACTTCAGTTTCAAATTTAAGGAAGCTATAAACTGCAAATAACATTTAAAATGTAAGTATATATGTATATGATATGGCTATGAAAATTTAGTATTTTCGATAAAACATTTTCGATTAGTATTTTCGATAAAACTTTTTCAAAAATAAAATGCTTTCAATTGCAGATTATTTCATTTAAATAAATAAGTTGTTGAAATGCTGTGAAAAATTAGAAGACCTAGATAAAATTTTATAGATTGTCTCCTTATTATAAATTAAAAATAAATTTAATTTCAAACCTACAATTAAAATAATAATAATAAAATAAATAAATAAAAAACAATTCTAATTTTAGTTAATAAATAAATACATATAATCTTACCTCTGTACTATCTTCTTCACCTTCTAATAATTCTTTATTAGTTATATCAGTCACGGCAAGCTAAAATAATGACCAATACCTTCAATATTTTTATTATCAAAAGGAAGGAAAAGAAATGATGCATATCAAAAGAACTGCACACCTTACACAGAAACATAAACAGAGCGACAAACAGATGCTATATAAACTTGTTTAAGAGATGTTGAAACATCAGCATACAGTACAAGTGAGTATTGTTACAACATTGAAGCATTTTATATTTGAATTATTTAAAAATATTTTAAGGAACTTAATTACAAATGTAGTATTTTATGTAGACTGTTAACTTTTGTTTAGAAAAAAAAGATGATGATAATGGCGAGCTTTCAACTTTTTTGCCACTTTTATGCAACTCTTTCAGGGGCCAATCCAGGATTTCAAACTTAATACCTATTTTTGTGAAAAATTTTAACTATATTTTATTTTTGTGAAAAATTCTAGCGCACTCAGTGTGAGGCTTATAGCAGAACAGGAACCGAATCTCACTTCTCTCTGAAGTAAACAGTTCAGTAGAGAGAGTGTAAGTAGAAGTCGTTTTTATTTGTGCTAGTTTCACTGCACTATACATGAATTATACCAGGGAGGATAGACACATGACCATACAGTCATCAAAACGCCAAACCACCTGACAAATCAGCAAACAGTAACACTATGGTCACAACTCCAGAGCATGTCTTGTTACACCATTTCTCGCCTGTAGCAAACACTTGTGTGTAGGTTAAAACCAATATTCTGCATGATTATTGCTTAGTGAATTGCATCAACAGAAATGCACAAATAAGTTACTTTTCCTTGAAAATGTGCTCATTTAAATTGTCATATTTTGCTGGGATGACTAAGATTTTTGTGAAAGTACCGATTTTAGCTGTATGATTTTTGTGAAGGTACCTTTTTTGCCAGGTTGATTTTTGTGAAGGTACCCATTAACGGAAGTAAAATCGACCTGTATTAACCCCTGTCTTTACTCTTTTGTCACTCTTATATTGGCATTCAATTCTTAGTGAGTAAAAAGGAAAGATTTTGTGACATACAATTTAAAAAAAAAAAAAAAAAAAAAAAAAAAAATTGTTTGTTTGTTTCATTGTAATTGAGATATTTATTTACAGAAACACTTATCCAGTTTGGTTCTACATTTAATAAGCACATCATGCTTGAGATAGGATAAAAAATGGTCACACTCTTTTCTTTAGTTGCTAGAAATAGTATTTATGAGATATTGTGTGTACAAAGAGTGCAAAAAGTCACACTCCAGTTTTTGTTCACTCTATTGAAATAATTTCACAAAAAAATTGGAAATAATGATACATACTCAGATAAAATTATAGCAAATAATAATATTATATATATGCATGCATGAAAAGTTATATAAAGGGAAAAAGGACAAAAATGTAAAAAAATTTACCTTAGGAGGATAAATTAAATTTATGCTGTTATACAGTTTGTAATTGACAAATCCTAAAACTGTGGTGTAGAACTGCACAAAAGTATACATGATTTTGAAATCAACATCAGATGGACGCTAAAAAGAAAGAAAAAATGAAAAAAAAAAAAAAAAAAAAAATCACTTTTAATTAAATTTATTTTGTCTAAAAAATAAATAAATAAATAAATAAATAAATAGGCCCCCTTCATAGAAAAAAATAAATAAATAGAAATGAAATTTTACTTTTTATAATGTTTTTCTATTACATTAGTTTGTAGACAATAAATGTAACTATAAAAAATAAAATTCTGTCCTAAACAGCATTTAATTTTGGAAGAAAGGCCTTTTCTTTTTTAATATATCACATGTTGTGTGACTTTATTCCATAAATGCTTTATTCAAGGCATTCATGGTAATAATGCTTTTCTGCTGTCTGAATTTAATAGTTATTTTTTGGTTTAAATATACAAAAACTATTAAAACATTTATTCTTCACTTAGATATATGAAGTTGTGTCCCTTAGCAATGGTTACTATATTAAAATTAATTTCTTAAAAAATTTCCTCTTTTTTACCTACTTTACTTTATTTATTTTTTTTTTTTTTTAAACTTGTTGCCAAAAGAAAGAAAAAAAATATTTCGCCTATTTTTTCTAAAAAAAAAATAAATCTCTCACTTTAATGACATTAAATAAGGTGTCTAGCATTTGAAATTTTCAAAGCTTCCTGACTGTTTTTCAGTTTTTCCTGGCTCTTGTTGTTTACTTCTTACTATGAAAACTTCCTGTCATTAGCAGACAATTTAGCGACAGAGCAGCAAGCTTTCAATAACAATTTATTTCCACATTTATTATTTTTTTTTTCAAATTCTCCGTTTTTTATAGATTAAATTTCCTGAATCCCTAATCATTAGCCACCCTGAAATAAATAAAATTTCCTGCATATAAAAATAAACACAAATAATTTTAATTTTATAATTTCAATGAACTTACATTAGAAAAAAATTGCCATGGGAAATATGTGTTTTATAGGAAGATTATCTATTTCATACAATTGGAAATGTAACATGCATTAAGACTACTCATAATTTAAAATTCAGAGAAATATACATACATCTATCCATTATCCAATTTAGGATAGATGTGCTACAACTTAGTAGTTTTGCCGAGTATCTCTGATCGCCACACATGTAGACTTTAATATAAAAATACAGTTAATTTACATTAAATAAAAACAGTCCAATATTAGTTAAGGATATTTTAAATTGCTACTAGATATCTTTTAAACAAGAATTTGTATTGAAATGTTCTTCAAAAACTTTCTGGAATAAAAAGAAAGTTTGTGAATCTGCAACAGGATTCATACTCAAATATGGGGGGAAAATTCCCTGAGTTCCCAGACAATTTTCAAGAAAATATTAGCAACATATTACAAGAAACGCTTCTCTAGACAGGACAAAATACAGCTACTTCTGCTGTATGATGCCATATTACTGCCGATCATGCTAGAAATTCAGGTAGAAATTATTATTTACATGCGTATTTTCACAATACTTAATCATTTAAATTTTGATACGAAGCTAAACAAGAAAAACATAACTTGAGAGGAAAAAAAGTTTGTTTTTCCTGGTTTTATAACTGATTTTCCCTGACTTTTTTAAACGAATTCCAAATTCCCTGAGTATTCCCTGTTGAGTATGAACCCTGTGCAAAATGCTCCACTTTTTTTTTTTTAATTATTGTACAACTAAAACTAAACATTGATCTATGAAAGTAAACCAGATGCAAATTATGATAAGGATTGATGATGCTACCAATAATAATAATAATAATAATAAATAAATACGAAATGCACGGATTACACCCACTTTTATATATTCATTCTATATTGTGAACTATATCAGGGGTGACTGTGAATTTGTGTAATACTTGAAATTTTAGTGAGAAAACAACTTCATATGGATAGAAAACATAATTTATTACAGAGAGCTTCAATCCTCTCATAATGAAAAGTATTAATTTTAATTAGGTTTAGCAGTCATATGAATTTGATATTTTAGTCTTATTTTATGATCTTAACTACTGAAAATGAAAAAAAGTACCTGAACACAATTGCTCCTGCTATATTTAAAAAAATTCAACAAAATATTATTAAATAAAAATAAAAATCCAGGAAGATTTACTTTATGTGACTTCTTTAAAAAATTAAATTTTCCAACAAACAAATTCCAGAAAATCATAGTCGAAGAATAATCTAAAAAATTATTTAAACACAATTTTTGAAAAAATATTTTAGAGCAATCAGTCATTATGATTTATAGCTTTTACTTGAGGGGGGGGGGGGGGATACTCTTTGAAAATAAACATTTCGCTTTTTATTGTTGAAATAGCAGAATTACTATTTAAGATTTTATATATCCTTCACAGAACTGTTTTTGTAACTGCATATTTCCATATACACAAATTTTAACATTTAAAAAAAAAGGGGGGGGGAGGAAGTGCAGAGGGCAAAATGCATAAATGAATAACCATCCAGAGTCACAGACGTCCTCTTTCTTAGCTCTGCATATGATTAATTATTTTGCTCTCTGAGAGAAATATATTTTATACAGGAATTCGTAAGTTTTAACAATTATTATTACAGTATAGGATTAACGTAATTCTTTTATAGAACATAAAAAATGAATAATTATTTAAATAAGAATTTTGCTTATTGCTTACAATAGATAAAGTTTTTTTTTTTTTTTTTAAGTAATTAATTAATATGGGGAGGGGAGGAGGAGGAGGAAATGAGGGGCATGATAAATGGGGGGGGAAAAAAGTAGTTCGAAAAACTACTTTTATCTACATGAATTTAGATTGAACAAGTAGATCTCTAAGAACAATCTGAATTTTAAATAATCAATTTCATGCTCACAGAATATCCTAAAGCATGAGGAGTCATCCAAGTAATGGTCTGTCCCATAATTTCAACTTGGTAATAAAAACCTTTGATTGAAATGAAGACTTTTCTCAAGCATCTTGTCTCAATGCAGTAGTGTAGAAACTCCACTAAAAATAAGTAAATAAAAATAATTATAATATATAAATAAAAAATGTAAAGCTTATTTAAAATATTTATTTATTTACAAGACCCTACCTACCAACATTGGAGGATCAAAATAACAGACATTTTATAATTGGCATTTTCAGGACTAGACAACATTGATGGGTTTCTGACATATGACAGTATATAATAATTTAATCCATGGTTTAAATTGTCAAAAATCTATATGCATTAGCTAAATTTAATTATTAAGTAAATGTTTAGTAATTCTTAATTTAAAAAAAAAAGTGCAATCTTTTGAGATGCATGAAAATTCTTTTCAGCAAAGTAAAAATCTTGCTTAAAAATTTGAAGATTTGAATTAAAGCTTTAGAAAATATTCAGAATAAGGGAGAAATGTATCAGAATAAGGGAGAGTGGAAAACAGTCAAAAGTTTCAGAAGAATTGAATCACTATTTATTACTAGTAATCACGATTTGCGATATGGATTTTGTATTTCACATTGCTCGAAAACGAATGATCACTGAATGTTGCCAATTTATAGGTGTGACTGACATGATGTCTAGTTGTACACCTGCAAGTGTCATCTTAATACGAGCTCTCGTTTTACAAGGAGAGGTCACGACATGGAAAATTCAGATCGGGACGAAATTGCGCAAGTTTGTAGTATACTATGAAGGTAACAACATATTAAATCAGTAGGACCCACTATCCACAGAATTTCGAGAAAAAAGCATTTAAAGTTTCAGTAATTTTTAAATACAAGTTTTTTCATAAGCGAGGCAGCGCCCCAGTGGCGTGAGCTTAAAGCGCTAATCTTCCACCCAGACGGCTTGGGTTCAAGGCTACCTACGGGATTTCTTTTTTTTTTCTTCTTCTTTAATTTTTTATTTAATCTAAATTTTTTATTTATTTTTACTTTATTTTATAATTCAATTCAAAATTTGAAAATTTTAATAAAATATTATTTATTATTCTTGATTATAAAATAAAGGAATTTTTCTATTTTTAATATTTACAACTGAAAAGTACAATAAATTTCTATAACTTAAAAAATAAATTTTAGTTTTACAAAAAACTAAATAACAAATATAAAGAAAAAGAGACAAAAAATTTAAATAATTAAAAGATAAGCAAGCTGTAAAACAATGTGTAAAATAGTTAGCAGGTGTACTTAAATCTTCGTTTGAGCTTTCTGATTTTGTTTTAATCATACCTGCCAACATTTGAAAATGACAATTAGTAGCACACCAATTTTAAAAATGGATTGGATGGTTGGTTGGTTCATTTTTATCATGCAACACACGAATCCGAAACAAATAAATGTATATCACCGTATTTTCTTGCGTATAATCCATGCGGTAGTATTTTCAGCCCTGATGAAAAATTTTCCATAAATACGCACTGCCGGATGCCAGACATCCGGCTTTTATTTGCCACAGCAATCTGGCCACATTATGCTAAATGTTTTTTACCCCCCCCCCCCCCTCCCTTAGATTAAATATTTTTAAAGTTATTTTTATCGAAATAATTTGCGTTATTGTTCATATATAATGAAAGACTGTACTGTTTAAGAAACAAACACGATTTGTGAAATCAGGTGTAAAATAATTTTATTTTAATTCAGAATTACTCTTTTTACACTATATTCAACCAGTTATTAAAATTCAGCAAAAATGCTAGCCAATTAATAAATATTTTTGTTGTGTGTTTAATTATGTGTGTGATTTTAAATATAAATTATAATTATTGCAAAAAATTATAATCTTAGCATTGGGATTATTTTTAAAATGTTAAAATATAAATTCAAAGGCTTCTGCAGGCGTTTGATCATCAATTGTTAGGGGAGGGGGGAAGGAGATTAAAAAAAAAAAAAAAACAGTGAGAAATATTGAACAATTCTACTTCTTTATAGGGTCTAGCATCTAATAAAGTAAATTTAAAAAGAGCATTGACATTTATGTTGCGGATGGGAAAAGATTAGGAATCCCAAGGTGCCACAAGGCGTTTGTTTGCTGATCATTAGGGGGTGGGGGTGGGGCCCGAGGTGGGACACAAAAAAATACACGAATGAGAAATATTTAACAATCCTATCTCTTTATACATTCTAGAATCTAATAAAGCAAGTTTAAAATGAAAATGGACATTTATGGAGTGGATGGAAAAAGATTGAAAAGTCAAAAGATTGATAGTCAAAAACGTTGCAGTTTTGGTGCTACATAAAAATTCGTAATTTTAAGCCGATTTTCGTAGCATCGTAGTTTATGGCCCAAATTCGTAGCAACTACGAATTATTCGTAGCAGTTGGCAGGTCTGTTTTAATGTGTATAAATTATGTGAACGCTTTTAGCTTGTTAATAATAGAGAGCAGGTGGGATTTTATTTCGTGCACAGAAGGATATATATATTAAAAAAGAAAAAAAAAAAAAAAGCAAGTCTTCGTCAAAGAAGAAAGTATGTTGATTAACATTTAAAATCTTCATTTAAGGATTACATTTCTTTGCCTGTAATAATTTAATGGCATTGTAATCCAATACTTTCACTTTTCAAGAAGCTGTATAGATTGGAGAAGTAATTATGTAATTTAGCTAGTAATTATATATGCAATTAAAATCATCATTTCTCTGTATTATTTTTTATAATTTAAAAACAAAATTTAGTATTGTTTTAAATATACCTAAAATAAAATAAAATATTTAGATAAATAATTATAAACAGTTTCTTTAGTTTACCTTATTTTATAGTTAAAACAAAACTAAAATTTATTTTTTAAGTTATAGAAATTTATTATATTTTTAAGTTATGAATATTAAAAATAGAAAAATTTATTTATTTTATACTCAAGAAAATTAAATATTTTATTTAAATTTTCAAATTTTGAATTGAGCTAAAAAATGAAGAACAAATAAATAAAAAGTTTAGTTTGCATAAAAAATTAAAGAAGGAGAAGAAGGAAAAAAAAAAAAGTTCTGTAGGTAGCCTCGAACCCAGATTGTCTGGGTGGAAGACTAGTGCTTTAAGCTCACGCCACAACTCCAATAGACCACGAAATTCTAATTAGAATTTCGTGGTCCATTGGAGTTGTGCCACGATTAATATATTGTCACTTGATACAGCTGCGTTTGCAGACTCGGTGGCCGTTGCCAATGAATATTATGTGAGAAATGCCTAGCTGGTTATCACCTAGGGTAGCTCAGTGGTAGAGCATCCGCGCGTTAAGCGGAAGGCCCAGGTTCGAATCCCGTCTCTGGTATTTTTCACAGATGGTATAAAAATCAGCCTTCTACTCCAAATTATCTAAAATCTGGATTTTCATTTTATAAAAGCGACTTCCTATATTAATAACCATATAAATTTTAATTTTTAATGATTGAAATGAAAGGTAACTTTTGATTCAGGAAAAAAAATAAAACTGGAATTAGTAATTGCTCCAGTAATAATTCAATGAACAGATAAAATTCCATATCAGTTGCCTTATCCTGGATAATAGTGATAGTTTTTTACAATAATTAAAAAACACTATTACTTTGTTCTATATTCAATAGAAACTAGAATGTTGTGGCCACCACATGACTTTCTTCTATATTTTCCTATGCAAATTCACTCAGCAAAAATAATTTTTAAAATTATTATTTAATAAAATTATCTTCCATGATAATGCAGTACGATTTCCATATTAGAGAAGTAGTATAACACTAAATATCCAAAATAAAGTTCATTTTATTCTCAATATTACTTTTTTTTTTTTTTTTGTTAAAAATAAAAAATAAAATAAAAAATAAAATAAAATAAATTTATAACTTTATTTTAAATTATTGCAGATCGATGGTTCAACCATTCATTTTAAAGGTATTGGCGAGCTCTTTTGAAAGATACCCATCAAGAAAATTTCAAGAAAGGACTCCCCCCCCCCCCCCAGGGCAGGAGGCGATGCTCCTACATAAGCAAAAATTTTGTCCCAGTTGACTATCTATATTTGAATAATTCTTGTAAATTTCATAATGATTACTACAAAATAATTCTATTTATGCACATTTATACAAAATTTTGTCCTATACCACCAAGTTAAAAAGTTAGAAAAAGCGGGATAGCAACACAACCTGTAAGCCAATTTTTACCAAAAGATGATAAGCACTAATTTGCCAAGGTGTAACTACATACCAATTTGTATGAAATTCTGTGCAGTAGTTCCTGAGATACAGTTGCCACAAAATTTTGTCTCTCTCTCACACACACACAGACAGACAGGCATTTTCTAAAAATGGTCAAATCGATTTCTACAGCTCTCAAAACGTGTAAATCCATCAAAAACCCGAGGTCAAAAATTTTTATGAATCCAATACTATTGAATAAAGTAAAAAGTATCGGGTTTTTGATGGATTTACATGTTTTGAGAGCTGTAGAACAGATTTGATCATTTTTAGAAAATGTATGTCTCTGTGTGTGTGTGAGACAAACTTTTGTGGCAACTGTGTCTCAGGGACTACCTCACAAAATTTCATACAAATTGGTATATAGTTACACACTGACATAAATTAGTGCCTATCAACTTTTGGTAAAAATTGTCCAACAGCTTGCATCGCCATCCTGCTTTTTCTAATTTTTTAACATGATGGGGTGGGGGGGATAAAACCATGTGGTGGCTACAACATACTAGTTTTATAAATGTATTCATTTGTTTATATTACATTTATTTTCTCTGGAAATTATTTGGTTAATGCACATTACTGATTTGATATGCTGTTACCTTGATAATATACTGCAATTTTGTGCAAGAATGTCCCTAACTAAATTTTCCTATCACAACTTCACCTTGTTAGATACAATTATCCTACAATATCTGAAAGAGTTCACTAAATATGTTATCATTATAATTTTCCACACCTTATTTGTACAAATTTGGTTTTTTAATTTTGACTAACATAAAATATGTAAAAAGATCAAGACTTTTAAATATGGATTACAAAATGAGAATAACATTATTATTTCTACACTCAAATGTAAATGAAGTTACCAAAAAAATATCAAGGTTAAAATGTGCATTAAATGTAATTCCAATTTATTGTTAAATAAACATTTTGTTAACTTTGTAATGGGATTTCCTTTTATATTTTATTGAAAATTATTATTGCATGTTATTTTTAGAAAATATATTTTAGGTATGTACATCAATTAATTAAACAATTCTTTTTTTTTTTTTTTTTTATCTTATATGTTAGTGTGGCACCAAATCTTTAAATTATTTAAAGTACATTGTGATTTTTAAATAGTTTCAGAATCACTGACATAAATGATAGGAATTTTTTGTCATACAAACCTGTGAGCCTTCTACATAAATGTACAATTTCTGATTTCACAATTTTGTCTTTTGGTATTGTGCTGAATAAGAAACATAATGATAACACATCATCCAATTCTCGCAGTGCATGTATAAAAGTTGGGTACCTACAAGAAAATATTTTAGTCTGAAATATTATTAAGAAGAACAAACTAATATTTTAAATCATATATAGATAAAACACAGAAACTTGACTCTTAAACTTAAAAAATATTCTTGTGTGTCAGGAAAGGTATTATTTAAATGAATATAATAAATAACTTTTTTGTTACATAACTTTCAAGAATTTTCTACTTTAGAAAGTAATGAGTTTTTTCTCCCCTTATTTAAATGTTAGAAATCAACGTATCTTTTACTCCTTATATTCATCTCATCTAAAATATGTTCCTAAGAACACTGCTTTTTACCAGGGAAACTTTTATTTCTTTTGTGGGATGAAAAGGGGGGGGGGGGGTTGTTTTCAATTTTTGAATATTAAAAGTATTGTTTTGTATACATTAAAAACATTTAAAACCGTTTAAAATTACCTCACAAGCGCTTTCAACTGCCTCCGCAGTCTTCCTCAGGTGTGCTCTGGTGAACACGTTCATCGGGCGTATCTTTTGTTTTCTTTCTACCTTTCTTCTCTAGGATAGGGCGCCACCCGGCGTCAATTTCCATTGGCTCAGTGTTGCAAGCGTCGTGATTTGCAATAATTTCGACGTTTTTCTCTTTTTGTGGAGTAATGATAATTGTTATAGTGAGCTATTTTGCTGAAGTTTTTAAAGTCTATTTTAATATTTTCTTTTTGGTTTATTTTTGTTAGTGCTGTTATTATTTTACCGTAAAAGAT
Source organism: Salticus scenicus (assembly GCA_963930645.1). Taxonomy (NCBI): domain Eukaryota; kingdom Metazoa; phylum Arthropoda; class Arachnida; order Araneae; family Salticidae; genus Salticus; species Salticus scenicus. The sequence continues at coordinate 248,312,955 of OZ005654.1, forward strand.
ACGCCCGGCGAACGTGTTCACCAGAGCACACCTGAGGAAGACTGCGGAGGCAGTTGAAAGCACTTGTGAGGTAATTTTAAACGGTTTTAAATGTTTTTAATGTATTTTAAACTTTACCTTTTATTTAATTTTAAATGTATTGCTTTTGATTTTGCTATTAAAACCCAAATAGTAATTTGTAATCTTTAATGAATGCCAATTGAAAAAAAAAAGAGAGAGAGAAAAAGAGACATGGCATAGATGACTTAACTTTCAAATAAATGAATAGTCAATGTTTATTCGGGCATGTTTTCTATTCTGAAGAGGCTCTTTGTGAAATATGGAAGTTGTTATTGATGAATATTTTCCCCCCTGCTTAAATATGAAATATCATGAGATTCCTTTAGTGAAATACTTAAAAACTGATAGAAATTCATCCTAAAGAGAAAAAAGCAAGATATATGCTAAAAATTGGAGGACTGCGGATATTTGCATTATGAATGTAAAAAACATAAAAGTACATAAAACATTTTATTTTAAGTACATAAAAGCACTTTTAAATATTAACTTTTCTAACCATTAAATAAAATAATTCACTGTGAAACATCTTTGCAATCATTTTACTCTGTTCTTATATATTGCCTTTGTTAATTGAGAGCAAAGTATTTTTATATTGTATATACTTTTTTTTTTTTTTTCAGAGTAAGTATCCCACTTTAAAGTAGTAAAATAGCACTTAAAAGTATACAATGTGAGATATTTACTGCCCGATTTAATATTTTAAGATTTTCAATACCCAGCATACAGTGTTTTGGTATAGCAAATTTTTTTTTTTTTTTTATCATGATTTTTTCACAGTTTTGAATGAATCTAAAAAACAGCCGCTAGAATTGTTTTAAAACAATGGATTCTATGAAATATTAGAGATCTTTCATGGTTACAAAATAAATAGCTTCCTTAAAAACAGCCTTTAATTTTTTTAAAACTATTTATTGAATGGTCAATCTTTTCGAGATAACATGATTTTTCCTATTTCATTAAAAATATATAAACTTCACATGAATCAATACATTATTATTAAATTTTGGAAAATAAATTTTCCCTAAGTTTGTAAAAGTTTCGCTTAGCTAGTTATGGCTGATTTCTTTTGCCTAATCTATTTTTATATTAAATCAACTCTCTTTTATATATTATTTTGCTCAATAAAACTAGATAGTAAAAATCCGAATTTATAACAGAAAGTATGATTATGCTAAATTTGAGTGTTTGAGTAAATTCAAATAACAAAGTATAAGCTTTATAAAATTCAAATATGTTTGCTTTTAAAAAATAATTTTTTATTAAAATATACCTTTCTTTGACTAAATGGTCTAACTTAACAACCGGTTCATTCTGTTTTATATATCTAAATGTTTCTTGATCTTTCTTACCAATAGCTTTTTTCAACTTTCTATAGAAAATCTGTAAAGAAGCATATAAATTGGCATTATAATATGACAAAAAAAAAAAAAAAAAATGCAGTATACTTATCTATAAATTGCAATTCAATAATACATATATAAACTAAAAATAATCCATTTTTTCCTCTTCTCCTCATCCGATATTTTCAACATAAAGATTTATTATTTTTACTTTCCTCTATATACAAATGAAAGTGTTGGATTCTTAAAAATTTTTGACTTCCAATTTTTTTTTTTTTTTTTTTTTTTTTGAAGATTTACATGTCTTAAGATGTTCTTAATGCAATTTGAACATTAGAAAATGTCTGCATGTCTGTCTCTACGTGTGAGAAAATGATTTTCTATCAACTCTAGTAGCAGAAATACAGTGCGGCACAAAAGTTTAAGCACAAGCTAATTTTTTTAATAAAATGGGAAACATACACTAGAAGTCTTTGAGAGTTTTACTGTATCTAAACAACTGGATTACAAATTCCTGTTTCGAATTCAGAAACAATTAATTGAAAGGAAAATAAGAAATTTTTAAAAATCAAAATTGTGATGCTCCAAAAGTTTAAACGAATGAGGTTTTATGGAAATATCTCTTTAAACGTGATTGGTGGAGGATCGGTGAGTTTTATCACCCAGACTATAAAGTGTAGGAGATAAGACTTACAACAGGGTTCCCAGCATGAAAGACACTCAAAAATAGTTGCTTAATTCGCTTTTAATGTATGAAATAGTAGCCAAAATAGTCACCACTCCGATCCGAATAGTAGTCTTGAATAAAATAAAAATAAAAATCACAATATAAATTAAATATCTAAGCAGTTTTTGGAGATAATGTGGTTACCAGTCATAAAATATAAAATTAATATAAGAAATTAGATACCTAATAATTTTCTTGTAAAAGAAAACTAATGCATGCATAAAGACATAAAACAGAGTTTATATACCCCATAATACATGCGAAAGGATATCTAAAAAGGGGTTTATATAGCAATTTTCAAGAAAATCATTAGAGCTGTTTTTGAGTTGGTTGGTTGTAGGGTTTAAGGCAGATTGATTACGCTAGGGTCCTAAGCATAGAGGTGGGATGCCCTCCATGGGATCTTTCTTAAGGGGTCCTAGTTTTTATTTACGTGAGTTTCAGAGAAAACCATGGAAAACTCCGAAAGGCTAGGTCGATGAGTGCGACCTGGGTTCAAACCCCGCACTTTCCATCTACCAGCTTTCAGCACAGAACCACTCTGCCACTGGTGGGCCGAGCCGTTTTTGAGATGCTGACTTTCATGAAAACGTAGCAAACTCAATTATTGACTACAAAACAACAATTAATAATTACATACAAAAGGATATCTAAAAGGGAGTTTGTTGACACATGCGCATCACCCATCATTCATCACCTGTCATAAGAGGAGAAAAAATATGTTCTCTCTTAGGTAGTACGGTACGAGTGCTGGTAGCACTATGACTTGAATTAGATGTGTTGTATAATTGCTATTACAAACTACTTTATTGGAAATACAAACATCTAAAAATGTGGATAATAACAACCTGATAAAGAAATCCATAATATTTCAAATGTTATTGGATAATTACTAAAAATTATGTCAAAATCCAAATTTCATTTAAGTATATTTTATTTGTATATATGTACATATTTTATTTAGTTTATATTAAATAATATTAAAAAGGTCCGTCGTAAAAATAATCTTTTGTAGTAAACTTTTCTACAGAGTTAATATAACAAATTTGAAAGAAAACATCATACAGCTGTTTTGAAAAGAACGCATTTGCAAGACCTCAAACTGACTTACTTATACAGGATGCATATCAATTTTCCTGAACTAACCAAGTAATACATATGAAAGGACATCTGAATGGTGTTTATATACAGTCTTATAGTCCCACTTTCGGTTTCTAATGCTCCACTTCCAGTTTTCCATTTTTCTCCAAAAGTTGGAAACATCATCTGTACACCAGACTTGTCTCAATTCTGAAGTTTTGTCATTCTATCTTTATTAGTTTATTGTACAATAGCCCTCTGGTCGCAGTGCTTGGTTCTTCTTCGGAACCACCCATCTTTAAGTCTATCTTTATTAGTTTTAGAGATATAATAGTCAGAAGATTATCCTCACACATCCACACACCCTGACCAATTGCCGAAAACCACTTTTTCGGGCACAGACTTTAAATGATGTAAATCAGATGAAAACTCTATATTAAATTTTTTGACTGAACGCAATAAATACTCCCATTACCTAAAGTAGTCGAGTAATGGAAGTAAAAAAGCAGTGAAAGCGTAGAAAAAACAGCAGGGAACAATTTTTTGTTCAAAATAGTCTCCATTTTTATGAAAATAGTGCTGACTAACCTGAAAATAGTAGCTTTTAAGCCACTTTATACAAAAATAGTTGCCATAGTAGCCTGGGGTTGATTTTAGTATCAAATAGTTGCTTTTTAGTTGCTGCTGGGAGTCCTGTTACCACTATACAAGCTATCAAAATCCTGAAATCGCTGCAGTTCTTGCTTGAAGAAGTTACAAAAGTGTGAAAGCTGGAAACAGAAGATAAATTTGTTCTGCAAATGTTACTTATTTTAAATCGGTTCAAATGTGTTATTTTTACTATTTTGAAACATGGAGAACAATTCAAAATTGCGTATTGTTTAGGAAGGCCAAGAAAAACCACATTTTGTGAGAATAGAAGAATTTTAAAAAATCGCTCTGACAATTTTTCTCTTAATCAGATAAAAATTCGAATTGGATCAAAAATATCATGTGACATCATAAGCATACGAATAACTAAATCAGGATTCATCAAAAAACAAAAAATAGCTCGTAAGCCTTTTCTGCACATGTATGATCATAACGAATGGATTAGTGTTATTTTCTCTGATGAAAAATAAATGAAATTTGGATGGTCCAGATAGGTTCACATTCTACTGCCATGACATAAGGAAAGATCCGAAAAACATATTCAGCTATCAACAAAAATTAGCTTGTAAGCCTTTTCTGCACATGTATGATCATAACGAATGGATTAGTGTTATTTTCTCTGATGAAAAATAAATGAAATTATTTGGATGGCTCATGGTATGGGGCGTTTTTGGCTACAATGGACAAATGTCTCTTTGCTTCCTAAATGGCAGACAAAATTCAAAAAAGTATCAGGAAACTGTGAGTGAGCATTTGTTGCTATTTGGTGAACTAATAGGTGATACCAACTGGACTTTTCAGCACGGCAATGTGTTGATACACACTTCCTGTTGTACAAAAGAATGGCTTAGATCTCAAAATATCAGTGTGATGAACTGGCCAGTACTCAGCCCAGATCTCAATCCTATAGAGGATATCTGGGGGAACCCTCTCATGTGACATCTACAAGAACTGAAAGCAGTATGACTTAGTGCAACAGCTCAAATCAGCAATCAAGGAAGCCTAGTACAGACTCACTCCCAAAACCTTCCAAAAGCTCTTGTTATCAATGGAAAATTGGGTATTTGATCTTCTCAAGTGCAGTGGAAACACCATAGACTACTATAGGACTTTTGTGCTTTGTGAAATGTAAATATTTTGATTTTCTGTATATAAACTTTTGCAACAAAAATTTTAATTTTTATATAATTTATTATTTTCCTTTCAATTAATTGTTTTGAATTCAATACATGAATTTGTAATCCAACTGTTTAGATGAAGTAAATCTTCTGTAGCATTCTATTTTTCATTTTATTAAAAAATTTAGTGTGAGCAAGTTGCTCACATATTCTTCAAATACATCTAATTTAGTACAAAATTAATAAACATCCAATTTTTAATTAAAATAAATGACTTTCATTAATAATAGTAAATTTCAGTAATAAATTCATTGATCTACTTTTAAAAGTATTGCAATATATATATATATATGAGGGATTTTAAACATCATTTAATTTTTCCTGATCCCCAAAAGAATCATTTCTTTATTTTGTGCAATTTAGAAAAAATTGTTTATATTTCAAAGGAATTATCTGAATAATTCTATTTTTATATTTCCCTATAAAAAAACAGAAAGCGATTTCCGTTGTAATTTAATTTTGTTTGTTTACTTTAAAAAGCCATTATATTTTATTATAAACCTTATATGAAAGTCAACTGCGGTTTAGATTTACACTTAAATATTATTTTCAGACTTAGTGTCACTATGATAGATATAATTACTTTTTAATTTGCACGTGTTAATGGTTTTTGTTGGCGAAAAAATTAATGCCAGATTAAGGGTTGTAATATTACAACCGTCATTCAAAAATTCAAAATTTCTCATAGAGTTAACATTAAGACAAAGAGAAATGTGTTTGGCACACTGGCGCTTAATATTTTTATTGCTATCAGCTTTTGGCATTTTTAGAAATTAATTCTCACTCGCTCCCGGTCATCATTCTATCTCGGGACTCGCTTCTAGTAACATCTGAAAAATTGATCGTGAGAACCCTCTCCCTTGGTTCTTCATATCCGTAATGTGCATCTCTATATTTTACCAACGATTTTTCATATAACCTTTATTTACTTAATAATTGACTGACATAATATCAAGTTATGATTTCCTAAATAAAACAAGTTGGATCCTTACTGTCATGGGTATAATTTTATTGTTGCACTTTGTTCTATGAACTGTGGTTGTTGCCTGTGATGTACTGCTTCAATCTCGGCACCTTACCCGAAAACAACGTTATACTTGTGCATAAACTTTTGCACCACACTGTAGTGAAGTGTGGACTGGAGACTGTTTAAAGCTTTGCAGATTAATTTAACATCTAAATATAGGGTTAAAAATACAAATATAATTTATTTTAACAATGAAAAATACTTCTTGTAATACCAGACTTTGTCCAAAACTCTTTGATTGCAGACAAATTTTGTTTTACAGTAGATAAGACACAAATTTTGTGATTCGGATTTTCCCTAAAAATTATCTGAGGATGATAATTTTGCATTTTAAAAAGATTTTAGGAAATAAAGTTCACTAACATAAACATGTAAAGCTTTGTTTGATTAGATGATGTAACAGAAATGTATGCCAGAAAATATAAACTTTATTAAATATATATTATTACAGAAAGAAAAATAGATTTGCGTAAAAGCTAAAAATGTCATCTCTGATACAAAAAAAAAAAAAAAAAAAAAAGCCAATAAAGGCTGCCTTATTTAATGATTTATTTTTAAGTAACTTTTTCACAGCCCTGTACATACCTTCCATTAGAAATTATACTAATATGATCACCCGCCGACACAGAAGACCACGCCGACACAGAAGAAATGCTTGCAGACAGTTTTTGTCTGCACTAATAAAAAAATTAGTCCGCAACTTTCGTACAGTCTTTGTCTGCAGTCATAAAAAATTGTCTGCAATTTACATACATTTTTTGTCCGCGACAATGCGCTACCGATACATGACATCTTAGATGATCTCTGGTAGGAACTCTAGAGCACCTATATAGGTGCCTTGGTAGGAACACACAAACAGTGCTTAACAACGGCGACCTAGGGAGCCTCGACCTCCCTTGATAGGCAGCGTTATGCATGTATTCTTTTCTCCTGCTACCTGTTAGTGAGATTCTATGGGAACGTAGAAAAGAGCTAATTTCATTTAAAACTGCTCCTCTACTTCAAAATTCACTTATAAAAATTTCTGTAAAAAACTAATACTTTTATTATTTATAATTATTTATATTGTGTCGTGTCAAACATTGCTATAAATATTTAATTGAATGAGTTCAACTTACTATTTTATAATTGTTTATACAATATTATTCTGTAGTAAAATTGTGTATTGCACAAGATCACCACTGTTGTTAAGCCCCCCCCCCCCCCCCCAAAAAAAAAAAAAGATTGCCGCTATCAGCTTTCAGGCTTTTTTGAGTGTAAGCTATTTTTACCCCTGATTACATGCAAATTTTGCAGGCAGATTATGAAATTTTAAAAGCCTGTCGGACAGCTACAAAACTTTCTGCCACTGGGTATGATCAATACAAATAATCCAGGGTCTTATCAAATTTTACATTTCACAAATCAAGATTTTTAAAGGCCTGGTCAGTCAGCAGTGGGTCTTTTTGAAATGTTAAACCTATGGTCTTGGACGATAATCCATATTTTAAAGATATCTCATAAGATAAACTTAGTTTAAAAAGTAGCAATTTTGCTACAATCAACATTCGTTATTTTTATAAAGAAAAGTTTTAGACTTTTTATAAAAATCACCAATCTTGAAATGAATCTTACAAGTTCACAGAAAATGGTAATTTTAAAGTTTCTTATTTGATAAGAAAATTGCAAAGCAAACACCAAAAAAGCACTTTTTTTCCCCTTGTTTATTAAAGATAAATAAACTTGATTTTTGGTATTCAGACTTAGAAAAAAGTGTTGATTAATAGCAAATTACATAATTGCCTACTTTAGAAATTAGTTCAGAATAAATATAATTTAAATCAGTTGATGGGAGGAAAATTCCATATTTCAGCAGTAGGCTATAAAAAATGTACGTATTTATCAGTTAGCCTAAAAAAAAAAGCTATTTTCATAAATTGACCATTCAAAAAATGTCATATTATATGAATTAGCAACAATAAAGCCACTTTAATGTTTAACATTTTATTATATATTAGGAAATCACAATGCAGAAGTTAAACACTAGTAGCAGAAACAGTGCAGCACAGCTCTTCAAATTAATTTAACAGACCAAAAAGAAATGCAAGGCTTAAAAATACAAATATAATTTACATTATGTCTTTAGATTACTGTGCTTGTTCTATATCACTAAATTATTATTTATTTATTTATTTTTGTAGATGCAAATTCAAATGAATTGCTAATATTTCTTATGATACAAGACTTGGTCTGTCATTACTAGATTGCAGACAATTTATTTTCACTGCAGACAGATACAAAAAATTCTACTATTAAGGTGCTAAGCTATTTTTTCTAGAAAATTAAAAATAAATTTTTTCACAAAATGAACAGACCCTTGTATATCATTTAAATAATAAGAAAATTAATTGATTATGAGAAAGATATATAATACATTTCTAATTTAAGTTTCTCACATATTATATGTGATTTTGGAAGTTTTTGTGCACATATATATTTTTTAATTACTGGTAAATTCTATATGTTTATAAGATAACATGTAACTATCCACAGAATTAATCTTGTCTAGTGGCAACTGTCCACTTTCAAAACTATTTTGATTTGACCTTTACACTGTATGCCCATAAGTTAACATTGCAAGGAGAAAGTATAGTACTGGCATCTTTTAGGAATTTTTTTTTTAAATTGAAATTCCTCAAGATAACATAAAAGGTGAAGAATAAGGCCTGTATAAGAGTACACTATTTAAGTTATTCATCATTATTTAACACCAATTTCCTGCTGTACTTTACTGCAGAACATGAAAATTCTTACCAAAAATACATACATTACTAAATTAATAATAATACACTAAATGAAAAATAAAACATTACCTTGTAATTCCTTAGAGTATCAATCAATGGTTCATGAGTAAGAAATCTAATATCCTTCAATAAATAATAGGTCTTATTCGTTGAATTATTTTTGTTTGCTTTCTTTTTATGACTGGGCTCAACAGGATATATACCTTTTAAAATACATAGACGTCTGCAAATAAAATACAAAAATTATATAACAAAAGCAAGAAATAAATTCTTTAAGCTATCTATACACAAAGAAAATTCCACTAATAAGTTTGGTTAATAAGGTACGTCATAGCTATCTTTTTTATTTATAATTTTGTGCTTTCAATTTATGTCTTTTGGAAATTTTCATATACTTTTTGTCGCAAATATTTCTGAAAAAAGTATGGTAATTATAATTTTAAGTGCTTTTTTTATGTTTTCGGATCATCATAAAAGCTGTTTTTTTTTTTTTTTTAAACTTAAAACCATGATATAGGAAACTTATTTTCAAAGAAGTGAAGTTTGTCCTCCCTTACCTCCCAACAAAAAAATGCGTTATTTATATTTGCAGTTTTAAGAATACAGCCATATTGGGTTTCAAAGGATGCGTTTGTTTCATGTGAAGATGTTTGCGGCTGTTTCGTCTCAAGATTTTACATTAATATATATTTGCGCAATTTTTATAATTTAGTAAAAGTATATATAAGTTTTATAATTCAGTTTTAAATATTCTAGTAAAGTGTTACTGTTTGTAATACAAAAATAAATTTGTTTAAAAAATCCACACTGTGATTACATGAAATTCAGAGCCCTTAAATAAGCATTTAATTTGATTTATTATTATTATTGAGAGAGGGGAAGGGTTCAGGTAGGGGAAACTGACAAAAAAAATGTTTATCTGCAGTTTTAAATAATAAACATTAGGCCTACCATGGCGTTCGATTTTCAATCATCTTTCTTGTGATGACATTTATGGATGCTTTGTTATGGATTTTACACAAAAAAAAAAGACACATATTGAAAGCACTATGTTATAAATATCTAAGATAATTAATGCGACTTGACACCATGTTCAAAATGGCGTCCGATTTCGAAAATTTCATTCTGGTACCATTTTGAAAAAAGTCACCAACTAATCAGGGTTGTAGTGATTTAAATCAACTGATTTAAATAGTTTTTTTTTTTAAATCACTGATTTTAAATATCAAAGTTATTGGCTTTAATGGAATGTAATTGATAATCTAACTTTAAAAAATGAGATATTAAATTATTTCTTATGTAAATTTAAAAATACAATTTGTAAAATGTAACAAAATGTTTCATTAGACGAGCTAATATTTCTCATTTCTTAACTTTAGATTCATCTCTACAAAGCAACATTAATAAACACAAAAATAAGTTATATCTTAACTTTCTTAATTATTTATAAATTTTATTATATATTTTAATAACTTATTATATTTTAACCCGTTAATGCCTGAAATAATTTTGAAGAATATATTTTGATGAATATTTCAATTTTAAACTAATATGGACAACTGAGGATGAAATATTTTAAATTTAAAAAACTCTTCTAATAGTTTTAAATTAACAACCTATCCTCATTTGAGGACATTTAGTGGTCTAGCGAAAAATCTTCCCAATAAAAAAAACTTTGAGATAACAGATTAATTTTCTATTATATGCTGACAAATACCTCGAAAGTAAAGTGTTATAATATATATTATTCAACTTGATTTAAGTTAATATATCTGCGCAAAAAGCAAATATATGTGTGACGAATGAAAAATCATAAAATAACTATCCGAATTACGAAATAGTAATTAATAGTAGACGCATAAAAGTCTCTGGGATCATTCGGAGTGATGCTATAAACTGTCACTAAAAAGCAGAAATCATTCCAACAAACCCCCCAAAATATACATGCCATTTTATTAGCTGTCCTCAAATGAGGACGCTGGGCGTTAATGGGTTAATTATTTATACAAGCATACCTGCCGACATTGAAGAATCAAAATAATGGAGATTTCATAAGTGGCATTTTCAAGTCTAGGAAACATTGATGTGTTTTCGACATATGACAGTATTTTAATAGTTTAATCCATGGCTTAAATTATCGAAAAGTTATATGGGTAACTTAAATTTAATTATTAAATAAAAATTAAATAATTATTAATTAAAAATAGTAATATATATATAGAGAGATTTATGAGAATTTTTTTCAGCAAAAGCAAAATCTTGCTTAAAGAAATGAAGGTTTGTTGAAGTTTTGAATAAATTATAGGCATAATTTTTAAAATCTTCAGAATAATGGAGAAATGTTTGAAAATAATGGAGAGTGGAAGACTGTCCCAAAATAACGGAGTCTCTGTTAAAATAATGGAGAGTTGGCAGGTATGTACAATTACAGCCTTATAACTAGCGTATGAATTGTAAATATTTAATTAGTGCATAATTCGTTGATTAATATTATATACATATTCTAGTTCGCCTTTGCCCACCTAGCGGTTGATATTTCAAAAAGAAAATATTTCCTTGTTTATTTAGCTCTCATACCAGTTTATGTCATTTAGCATTGCCTCATATGATATTTAAAAATAATAGCATAGTTTACATTGCACTGTTTAAAAAGCCCTGAGGGCTCCAAAAAGTTTTTAAAAAATAACAACATTTTAATTTAACTACATATAATCAGTTAAATACAATTCAAGGCTGCAGTCACTGCTTGTTTTAATGAATTGTACCCACTAAATGTAAAAAAAAAAAGATTTAAAAAAAAAAAAAAAAGTGAAAGTATTAAAATGGTAATGAAAATATGAATTTTGTTAATGGGTAAAGTGTGAAAAAAATTTCTTGATTCAAATGATATTTGTTAAACCTAAGTACAAATTTTTTAGCATATCATCTTTTTTTTTTATTTTAATTTTGATTAGAAACTATGAGTAAAGTTTTCTTTCTCTTAATACATTGTTTCAGTTATATGTCATATTTCCTATTAAATTATCCTTTTCCATATTTTATGTGTTCAATACGTGAGTAAAATTTTGCTTAATTTCAATACATTATTGTAGCTACAAAGTCAAAGTACGAAGTTGTGTGGCTCATACTACCGCATTTATGATTGTTATAAAATTACTTCTTGTTATGAAGTTACTATGTTTAATAAAAATGTTGGTAATAAATGCTTACATGGATTTTTTCTATAGAAATAGAATATTATTTTTATAATTTAAGTAAAATGATTGATAGTGTGGATATTGTGCATATATATACACACACATACACATAATAAAAAACAAATGTTGTACAACAATGTATGAATACATAATAATAATCATTAAAATCAAATAAATCTTGATTTAAATTTTAAAAATCCGATTTAAATTAAATAAAAAAAAAAAAATCAATTTTTTTGAAAAAAATAAAAAAAATCAACAACCCTGCTCTTCTGCTTTGGTGACCCCCAAAAGTATAATTTTGATATTTATATCTTGCTAAAAACCGTCTCAGCAAAGATTCATTAACATTTAATTATTTCTCTATCTCTCGTATTAAAATATTTTTGTTTTTCACGCTAAAATTAATAATTTTTGTGGTATAGTTAATTGTCATATCCTTGCCATTTATGAAATACTTGTTCTTAAATTTTACATGGAGGACGACGTCAGAGTAAAACATGATAAAAAAATTACTTTTTTGGTGGTCGCAGAAAGAGGGAAGGAAAATATCCAAGTGCGGCTTCTATTTTTCTTTGTTCTTTAGTGTACATGCATCACCATAAAAATACCAAAAATGATGTCAGGAAACCGTAAGATGTATAGAAACACTGAAATCTCAAACTTTTTTTTTTTTAGGATTACAATACTTTTCATACATTTTGTAGGTTTGGAAGGTAAAAAGAGGTTTGTCCTGAGCATCAGCAGCTGTGAAGCATTATCCATAAGTTTGAAAAATCTTAAGATTTAAGGGGCCACGACCCTCCCCAGAAAAATCTCCTAGTTACGCCAATGCTTTTTCGGAATTTTTGCCATCATCTTGATTAACCTGTAAAAAATTCACGCTAGTCTGTAAATCAATAAAATGAAATGAAAATTTGTAAACTTACTAGTGATCCATAAAAGTTGGCTTGTATGTTGCAAATAACAAGTTGAATACTACTCTGATTTACGAGCAGAGGTTTAAAAAAGAAAAGAAAAGAAAAGAAAGCAGAGAAGAAAGGAAAAAATAAATAAAAAACAGAAAAAGTCATTAATGCCAGTTTATGGGTGCTACTGGATTATAGAATTCCAGATTATGGATGCTTCACTGTACAAGTGATTGCCAATACTTAATTCAATGGAACACTATTCACTTGATACTAGATTTTATACAGGATGACTGCTAACATGGAAGGTGGTTTTTAACATTCTATACCACTCCCCCTCACAAAAATATTATTATTTCAGAAAAAACAATAGGCCCCAAAATTTATAACCTAGATTGACATCTGTATACATATAAAACAAGCAATGAAGAAATTGACAATAAAATTTATGTACATGTTATTAATATTTACCTGAAATCTTTTAAAGACAACTGAAGTTTCTTTAAGGCCTGTTTTCTACTTATATAAGTAGTTGCAATACCACTTTCACCCTAATAAATAAATTTTTAAAACAATGTTATGTTAATAAAATAAAAAGTTCATTGGCTTAATGATTTTTCAATAAACACTTTCTATTAAAGTTTAAAAACGGTTATGATAAATTACATTTGAATTACAGAAAATTGATATGATATATATACAGTGAAACATATATAATTTGATATTGGCGGAAAATCGATGCTGCCAGATTATCCTTTTTTCCAGATTGTGGATGTGGATGTTCCAAAAAATATCAAAATCATCAATCACAACACCCACAAAAAATATTTCTTAAAAAGCAGCTTTTAAAAATGCATAGTACCCTAATGTAAAGAAACACTGAAATAAGCATGTGACTTGTTACTCTTGCAGATCACAGGAATTTCGAACTTGTGTATTCCTGCTGCATTTGGGCATACAGACAACGTAATTCAATCCTTGTACTCTTTCATTCCTGAGTAAGATGGTATGACCAACTGCAGCTTCTTAATCTTTAAAGAGTTTGACTCTGACTTCTTCAAATATATAAACACACACTACATTATATTTCAATAAAATACATAGAAAAAGCTATAGAAAAAGGATTATGGAATAAACATTTGGATAACAAATTATTTATATTTTATTTTCTAGGTGCGAAGTTAAAGTGCAACAAGCTCAAAAACCTGATTATTTTAAAATTTGTGTAACTGGCAAACTAAACAATATTCCTCCAAAACATTGAATAAGGAAGACACACTTACATTCTAAACTGGAGCTGCATTATGATATAACGCTAGAGTGATTTCGATATACAGTTGAACCTCATTAACGTGAATCTCAAGAGAAGGGGGGGGGGGGGAGAATTGCATGTTATCAGTAGTTCACAGTGGCAGATCCAAGGGGAGGGGGCTGAAGCCTCCCAAAAAAAAACATTGGCATTCATAAAACTTATAATTAAAGAAAAACAACTTGAATTCATATTGGAAAGATTGAATAACATTTTCAGTAAAATAATTTTAAGTAATTATCTGTCATAGTTCAATAAACATCAGCAATCAAAAACCTCTCTAAAAGTTCACCTCTCTCGAGGGTTGTTCGGTTTTTCCATAGTGAAAAAAACTGCTGGAAAAAACCTGGTTAAAATCGTCCCGGACAAAATACTGTTTTGCCCACTTTTGTCCACTATTAATTATTTGCAAGTACAAAATTAAAAATTATCTTTATTCTTTCCATATAAATAAAACAATTCTTTATTAATATAGTGCATATGTGTAGGGCTCGTGAAACACAGTCACCTGGATGACGACCATTATTTTTTAACTGCCGATGTTTTCAACTTTAAGAAAATTCAACATTTTTTTTTTTTTAATTTTAATATTTTGGTGAAAGAATTACTCAGATTCTACTTTCGATGTAGGCTAACTCTTACTGTTTTGATTCCTGCAATGTTTCAGTACTTGGTGTTAAATTATTGCACCGTTTTAGGGAATAGGTTTACACTGCTCTTGTTTGCACATTCTATTGACCTGGTGCTGAATTGTTGTGCCGGTGTAATGATGTATCAATGCTGATGGTGTATTGTTTTAATGAATATATTAAAACCGGTTTCATGATGTTAAATTTAAACAGGTGTTTCCTGATGTATCATTCTAGTCTAATAAATAATTGGTTTTTATGCATAGAATTTTGATTTCTATATTCAAGTAAATTTTAAAATTGAAAAAGAAAAGAAAAAGAAAGAAAACGACGGAGGATATTTTTTACGGGCTACCAGAAATTTTTGTTGGTGACCATTTTTTTTACAAATTCTTGGGACCCTATGTCTGTGTGTGTGTATATAATCAGTTTAAATACTTCAAAATAGATATGAATGAAATAGACATGCAAAGATAACAATATTTAATAAATAAAGGCATCTGTATTTTTTAAAGGGTGGATTGGATGTAAAAGTGATAGTTTATAGTTTCAATTTTGATTCCCCTCTTTTTTCCCCACTGTTTTCAACTACTTTGCCATTTCTTCTCTCATAGTCATAAATACCTTTTAAAAATTTGTTAATAAGCACGATGAAATTGAATGGTTCACATATCTTTCATGGAATTTTTTACTTACTCAAATACACAGGTAAGGAAAGTATTATAATCATGATGAAAACGCGACTTTGTAATGTTGGTGTATCTACATGTTTTGAGGTCCCATGAGTTCATTTTTGCTATTTTTACGATGATGCATGTATGTCTGAGTATGAGTGAACACAATATTGTCTAAATGTTTTGTTCAAATCAGCTAAAATTTGCTACATATATTACAGGTTATTGTAGCACAAACTATATACATCTTGGAGAATCTAGCGCTTAGTCTTTTTTTCTACTGAGACATCATAAAGATAAATTCTTTATTACCATAGCCTATGGGCTCAAATAATTTAAAGTGTAATAGCATCTGAATTCCTTATTCGATTCAGCTGAAACTTTATATAAATGTTACAGTTCACTGTCGAATGAATTGTACAGATTTATTTTGGTAAATCTAACAATTTATAGTTTTTTTTTTACAGGGACACAACAAAAAATTCTGTAATATTATGGCCTATATTACTTACAAAACTTTGAATAAACACCATAAAATGCAATAAACTAGCAAAAAATTTTTCGGGTTGAAAGAGCCCACGACCCTTCATCAGGCACGAGTGCTGCAGTCAAAGCGGCAACACACAAAACCGTTTATAATGAAAAGCAAAACCATATAAAGTCGAATGTAAATATAACTACTGGTGTGAGTAGAATTGTAAAATAAATCAAGAAAATAAATGAGTAAGGTTAATAATATAACAATCTAAAAATATCAAAATTTAACGAAAATCTAAGTTACATGAGTAATTTCCTAGCATCAGAGAAGAATGGAGTTGGAAGAAATATCATTAACAAGAATTTTCAAATTTTTAAATGTGTAAAATGCTTCATGGATATCCAAATGGGAAGAACAGACAGGAGATTATATTATGTTAGTTTTGGAAAAATCAAAACGATGACCATGAGTCCAGCAGTAGGAAGCAATAGAAAATTTGGAAATCTTTTCATTACGAACATTCCGTCGGTGCTCATTTATTCTGTACTTCAAAAGCCTTCTAGTTTGACCAATATAACCTAAGTTACACAATGAACACGGAATTAAATAAATGCCAGAATGGTTTTCGGTAGGAATGCATAGCTGCCAACCTTTGAGAATCAAAATTAGGGAGATTTTGTATACGACATAGTTTATAACGTAAATGGAACATTAACAGCAGAGTAATTGTTGGAAAGAAAAGGAGCAAATAAAAGGGAAATTTTGCAGTATCTAGAGGATTTCTTCTTATTGTAAATAATATGAGAAAAAAAAAATAAATAAAACATGCTGAATTTAAAGTACTACTAGATTATATTAAATTCTAACCATACTGAAATTATATATACATACATAGATTTGGGAAAAATTTTCCTACCTAAAAAATCTAGTTTTCATTTTTTTCCCATGTTTACACATTTCTGATGGATATGACATATAAATATTTAATTCAATTGAGGAAAAATAAATAGATTCATTAACTTCAGCAATAAAATCTAAAAATGATTACATACACGAGAAACAGTGAGCATTTTTACTGCCTTTATTGCTTCTAGAATTGATCATTGATCACTATCTCGAAATGGGGGAAGGGATGATAAAATAATTAGAGTAAGAAATATTAAACTCTTTCAATTCTGCTTAATTTCTAGAGCAAATTTCAAATGAATATTATCATTTATGTTGCAGATGGATAAATATTGGCAGATAAAAGACTTCTGCAGAACATTTAATTGCCGATCACTAGTTGGAGATAAAGAGAGGAGGGGGGGGGGGGCAAAAAAGTAACTACATGAGCAAGAATATTTAACAATTCTATTTCTTTATAGTTCTAGAATCTCATAAAGTAAGTTTGAAATTAATATTGACATTTATGTTGTGGATGGAGAAAGATTGGGAATCGGGAGCTTTCGTAGAACATTCTATCGGCAATTGTTCTGTGGGGTTTCTCTTTGTTTTTATAAAACGAATGATATCCGTAACTTTTTAGAAATGGAAGAAATAAACTCGTGGAATTTCCGCAAATTAGACAATTAAAAAAAAAATTGCAGATTCCCGCGAATTCGCAGTAAAAATTACATGTCTGAAATGTCAGTATGGTAAAGAAAAGAGAAAAAATAAATAAATAAAAATAGGCACGTGACGAAAATTTTGGGAGATATTAATGTCTTTTGGGAGTTCGGGAGATTGCCTCAAAATTCGGGAGTCTCCCGAATTTTTCGGGAGAGTTGGCAGCTATGAGATATCCAATCCACACACATTAAAATAATACAGTTAGACAAGTCTAAGGATATATATATATAAAAAAAAGAAAACGAAAGTACAGTTGGTAACAAAAGTATCCGAACACTAGCAAAAATTCCTATGTAAAAAAAGTACACTTAATGCAGTTTTGTTAAATAAATCCTTGTCGAATCCTGTTCTTAGTCAGTCTAAGAACATGATTCGACAAGGATTTATTTAACAAAACAGTATTAAATCTACTTTTTTTATATAGGAATTTTTGCTAGTGTTCAGATACTTTTGTTACCGACTGTATAAAGGAATAAGTACTTTCAAATGAATGTGATGGGAGGTCTTTGTAATGCTTAAATATTTCAGGATTCCCCTTTGATTACATGGTTAAGACTTTATTTTTGAAATATGAACATTATCAGAGTTCAGAGCCAGTGTTTTCATGTAAGATACTGAACATGAAAAAATATTTCATGAAAAAAAGCACTGGAATGTAAATATTATAAATTTTTAAACACATTATTTTTACTTTAGAAATTTCAAAAATTTCAATTTTTTTCGGACGGAAATAAACCCTTTCGGAATAAAACTGGGTTTTTTTCCCAAAATTTCCGGGGTTTTTTTCGAACCATTCCCATCTCTAGGTCTTATATAATTTTAGTGACTATTTCAGAGTTTATTACTAGATGAAGCAAACAATTCTTAGGACTTAACCAAAGGCAGCAGTTTTGGTAAGTTTTGGAGTTATATAAATATGCATTCTTTTTTATTTTTTATTTTAACAAAAACATCTTTAAATTATTTTTCTGTTTTCCATTTCCACATTGTGTGCTTTTTGTCAATTTAACTCTGCTCGCCTTTTACTAAAAATATTAATATATATATTAAGTTGAAGCACTGATTCACTAAAGGGCAAAACTGGGAAAATTCATTAGTGGCCAGTACTGTCAGTTTTGTTAGCAGCCACTTTTTTAAGTTAGTGGCCATTTTTTTATATGATGAGACTATTTCTTTCAGATTGCAAAAAGCTTTGTCACCATTTTATGGCATAATAAAATTAACACATGGACAAATAATAATTTGTAACTTCGCTCTTTTTAAAAATCCTAAATTAGAATCTGTTTAAGGCTGTAATAATAACAGCAAAAGTTTTTATTTTTTAATTCAGTAGTACTTTTTTTTTTTTTTTTCAAATTTATTTCAATGAAATACACTGTTATCATTCACAATTCATATTGATATTTTCTAGTAAATGAATCAGCAGATTCATCACCATCACTGTAACTTTTACATGGTCATGTGTAAATACAGTTAGCAATTTTATTATTTTTCCTTATTTCTAAAAGCATACCTTTTTAAATGATTTTATTTCACTAGAGTTAAAGTATTTCCTCTTAAAAAGCATAGATATAAAAACTTAGCTGCTTAGTTAAAAATAACCTACTTAGCTGCCAAATTTGCAGCTTTTAAAGTAGGGAGATTTCTACTTGAAAATATAAAGGAAAAATGAAGATTTCTATCCTAAAGAAAGCAAAAACGAAAATTTTTGAAAAATACACATTTAAGCCAAATCAAATTTTGATGCACACATTTGCCAAATAGCTTAAATATACACTAAATACTATAGAGAAAATAATAATGGAAAAAGATTGTGCTTTGCAGGATATCTGATCGTTGACTGCTAGTTGAAAATAGAGAAGGGGGGGGGTAAAAAAATACATTGAATGAGAGTAATTCTACCCATTTATAGGTTCTAGAATCCAGCTAAGCAAGTTTAAAATGAATATTTACATTTATGTTATGGATAGAGAAAAACTGGAAATCACAAGGCATCAGTGGAGTATGGCATTG
Organism: Salticus scenicus; assembly: GCA_963930645.1. Taxonomy (NCBI): domain Eukaryota; kingdom Metazoa; phylum Arthropoda; class Arachnida; order Araneae; family Salticidae; genus Salticus; species Salticus scenicus. The sequence goes on from OZ005654.1 coordinate 248,332,620, forward strand.
CCAATCGTTAGCGGTGGGGTGAATAACAAAAATTATGAGTAAAAGATATTAAACAATTAGTCTACTTCTTTATAGATTCTAGAATCTAATAAAACAAGTTTAAAATAGATATTTTATATTTATGCAGCAAATGAAGAAAGATTCAAAATTATAAAGCTTTCTGTAAGCTGTGTGATCACCGATCGTTAGGTGGAGGGAAAGGGGGGTCCAAAAAATTATATGAGTGAGAGATATTAAACAATTCTACTTCTTTATAGGTTGTAGAACATAATAAAGCAAGTTTAAAATGAACATTGACATTTATACCATGGATGAAGAAAGATTGGAAATCACAAGGATTCGATTGCTAATTGTTGCTCGATTTTAAAAAACTTTTAATGATCACAAAAGTGGCAATTGATGCATAATTTTTAATCGCCATTTTTTTTTTTTTTTTTTTTAGTCGCCATGTGGCCGGTGGTGACCATTAATTTTGTCCTTTATGGTTCACCATTAGTATGTTCTTCAGTTATATATAGTTTTCAGTTGTGCATGTATTAATTGGTTATTACAGGAAAGTTAGGTCAACTTTTTTGTTTCTGATCATACTGTCTCAAAAAAGAGTTTACACAGGGGTGAAACTTTTCAGGGGCTACACTTCAGTGATGAGTATTTTGATACATTTTACTATGTCGATACATCAACACGCTTTCAAGAGATTAATTGGTTAGCAATTAAAAAATGGAACAGATGCTGTATCATCCACCGGTTGGCGCGATTTTTTCAAAATGGCGCCGGAATCACGCCAAAATGCCGTTTTCCAAAATCGACGCCATTTTTTATCACCCGTGATTACCGAAGTATTTTTTTTTAACCACAACATAAATTTCAACCAAAAATAATGGTTTAAAAATGCAATTGTCATACAAAATACGCGAACTTACAGGTTTTCTTTCTTTTTTTTTCCATGAAATATATAAATTTAAAACTAATATTTGCATAAATATCATGAAATTCTGAAAAAAAAAGGGGTAAAATCGCGTATTTTGTATTACAGTTGCATTTTTTAAACCCTTATTTTTTCTTCAAATTTATGAAGAGGTTTAAAAAAAAAACTCCGGAAATCACGGATGATAAAAAACTACATCAATTTGAAAAACGCTATTAAAAAAAAAGGTCAACTTAATTACAAAATAGGCGATAAAATAACTCAAATAAAAAAAAATTAAATAAAAGTATGAAACATATCTTAATAAAATATAATAAAGAAAGGAAAAAAATAAAAAAATATCGCGTCTTTATGAAAAATAATTTGACAAAATATACAAAATTTAACCAAACAATCAAACACATTTTAGTTTATCAGGGGGGGAGACCCCCCTGAACCCCCCCCCCCCTTGTTTTAAACATTAAAATTTAATAGTAATTATGCAACTTATTTTATGACAAAATTTACCAAACAAAATATACAAAATTTAACCAAAATTTACAATCAAACACATAACAAAATTATGCAATATATTTTAGTTTATCAGGGGGGGAGACCCCCCCTGAACCCCCCCCCCCTTGTCTAAAACATTAAAATATAATTTATATAATAATGAAAAAAAATGTCGTGTATCAATCAAAATTAGGCCTATGAGATGTTAATTTGAAGCCAGGCAAACAAATAAAGTTATCTTAAAAATTCTTAATACATTTGGATAACACCATAATAAATAATAATCAAACCAAAATAATAAACAATAACCTCAAAAAGAAAACATACTTAATAAAATAAAATAAAATAAATCACCTTACAACCACGTGCTCCAAAACAAAGGACCGGCAAACAAATAAACTTATCTTGAAAATTCTTAATCCATTGTGAATAAAGCCATAAATAATAATCAAACCAAAATAATAAACAATAACGTGAAAAATAAAACATACAAATTAAAATAAAAAAGAATTATCCGCCAGCACGTGCTGTAAAACAAAACAGCTTAAAAAACATTGCTACACGTACAAAATCCTCTAGCACCAAATGAATCACGACGCTAACGACGGAACGGTAACCCTATCGGCAGAAACACAGGGGTTGCCACAAATAAAAGCGCGCCACATTTGGCGAAAAATCGCTTTGCTTGGCGGTGAAAACGAACTTGGCGACTTGGTGGATGATACAGCATCTGTGCCTAAAAAATGATGTAAATTTATCCTCTGATCACTGTATATGCATATATGTATAGATAAATATCACGGAGGAGAATGAAACCAGTGTGCCAAACTTTGATACCATACCAAAGTTTGGCACAGCAAACAGTTACATGTCGACAATTCAACACACTAACACATTAGCCATCTTACTACATCTGAATTCAGATTTTTTTAAAACTTCGCTGACTCTGAATTTCATGATCAATTATTCAGTTTTTATTAATTATTTTATTTTTAATGTTTCATTTGTTTTACAATGTATCAAGAACTCCCTAAGTATCATTTGTTATGGGTATAAATAAATACTTTTAATAATAACTGTATGATATATCAAGTGACTGTTACAAATTCTACTGTAGAGCGACAATTCCATACAAAACCATTGCACCCACTTTACGCTTATAGTGGTTCTCAGCTGGTGTGCTATAAGAGGATTTCAGTTATACTTTTAAAGGTTATTAAGCCGTCAAATTTTGATAGGTACCAACTAGTCACATCTTAATACTTTTATTTTGTACAAATCATAACTAAGTGTAAATTCTGTGAGTAATCATTGTTGTACATATGTATTTATTACATGGGGTTGTCTTTTTTTTTTTTTTTTTTTTTAAGATTATCCCCCTCCCCAATAGACATATAGACATTTTGACTATGTTTTATACTTTTAATTGCAATTCCCATATGATAATTATAAATATATTATTGCAACAATTTTTTTTAATAAAGTCTAATGTATCTACTACGGTATGCAACTAATATTACCATTTTTCACAGATTTGGAATAACATTTTGGAAAATCTTAGCACCCCCCCCCCCTGCCAAAAGTTATGTTCTGGATCCACCACTGGTAGTTCATTCATGTTATCAGTAACTAATCTTCATTTTGATGGGGATTTCGGAAACATTTTATGTTAAAAGTAATTTACATTAACGAGATTTTATTGTATATGTACAATGAATTCAAGTTAGAAAGGCAATATTGTAAGTAAAGCCATTTTGTAAAGTCATTTTCATTTCAAAGCTCGGTTTTTAATTAACAATGTCAGCTTACAATAAAATATTGGGTAGTGACAGTTTACAACAAAAGCAAATCAATCAGTATTAATTATTACAACACTTAGTAAAAGAAAGGAAAGTAATGAATGTGAGAAACATTTTATGATGTGTTGTGATATTCTAGAAAATAACCATCTGCCATTATTTGTACATGTTCTTTCAATCTCAGTTTTTTTTTTTTTTTTTTAATACAAAAATCTTTTATTCTTCCTCCCTTAAAATCCTCGCACAGTAAACAAAGCTTTAATGAGCATTATCTAAAGCTATTATGTATTATCCAAGAGCAAAGCAAAATCAAACCACACAATTATATCTCTCAAGACGGAATAATCAACATCAAATGATAATATAATCTCGAAAGTAAGCTACATTTACGTACCCTTTAATTAATCAAATATCACTTCTAGAGTTTCTAGTAACATTAGGTTCCAATAACATAGTTTCATAGTAATAACATAATCTACAATAATAAATATAAATGCTATTGTTTTGCTTATTCAAATTACAATTCAATTTTTAGGAAAGGAAAGTACAGAATTATGTAATTTTATTAACATTAAAAATTAATAGAGTAGATTACATTTATATGTAATATGAGCGCGACAAAAAGTTAAAATATATATATATACATAAATTAATTACCTTCCGTTGTGGCCTACCCATTTCTAATTGACCAAAAAGTAAAATTTACCAAAATAAGCAAATGTAGCGGCTAAAATAAATAACGTTAACATCTATAAAAGAAAAACTATAAACAACAGCACAGCACAAAACACACGTGTTATGTTTTTTTTGTTGTTGTTGTTTTCTTCTTGAAAAGAATGAATCAATCAACAAGAATGATTTTTATTTAAAAAGTCACGGCACGGAACCATGGACATGAAGATAGAGGGGAAGAGGGAAAACGAGATAGGGGATTCGGCAGAAATACGCAAAGAATCTCTAAGAGATTCTTTGGAAATACGGGCCAGAAAATTTAGTTAATTAACAGGCCGCTAGATGGCGCAAAGATTAGCCGTTATGCTATAACAGATTAGCATTGAGAGCTTATGGAAATGATTGCTTTTTAATAAAGTTTAAGTAATTTTTGGTACTTATTTAAAAAAAAAAAATTGGCTAGAAATTGTCATGCCATTAATGTGAGAATATAGAGAAATAAATGGATTATTTCAACATTCCTATTTTTATTTTTTTTTTTAATTATTACTTTTTAAATCATTAATTCTAAATGCTAAGATCCCTTTTTCATGTAGAAATTATTTAGAAATTTTATCATTTTTATTTTAATCAATTAATTTTGAAAACTAAGATATATTAGTTTTTTAATAATGATTTAAAAAATAGTAAGTAATAAATAAGATTTTCCAATTTTCCAAAATAGTTAAACTGATTTTTTTTTTTCTTTTTTTCATCTTTATATATACACATATATATATATAAAATTTTAGATGATTTAGATTAATTGTAGCTATTTAAAAAATTTAATTGAGTGTAACATTTCTTTTTTTTTTTTTTATTATTAATGAATCTGTCGACGATAAACTCAGATAAGACATCAACTTTGTATCAAAAACACATATAGTTTATTTACAGGATCTATATACAAAACTTGGAATAGTATAACACAGCATCGGCTATTCTTTTACAGATGCAATTCACCAGACTGTGATAAAAATAACTCTTAACACGTATATAATTATCCGTTTTTATAACGGTAGAATAACTTTAAAAGGATTTATACTCATAACAGGGATGGAACACGGGCGCAGGATTCACACCGGAATCTGTTGAAGAAATTTCTCTACCTATAATATCGTTGATTTAAGAAGTAGAAAATTTTCTTACATTGATAGTGGTATGAATTCTGCGCCCGTGTTCCATCCCTGTCATAAATCAGGGACATACCTCCAAGCCTCTTTGGGAATCAAACTCAGTATCTCAGTTACTCTATTTTGAACAAAAACTCCCCACGAATCTTCTCTTCTTATCCACGCAAGTACAGTGGTGGAATCAGTCCAGTAATATACACCTCTTACAAGAAGATCTTCTAGTATGTTTGAAGAAAGGCGAGCAGCAATAGTAACCCTGAGAAGTTCCAGACGAGCAATACTAGTCTCCTTATTTCCACAAGGTGCAATTCTGGCTTTAGCTTGAACAAGCTGTATGTGCACACAATTTTCTCTTTCAACTCTCAAAAAAACACACGTTGCATACGCGGATCGACTTGCATCACAAAATACATGTAAAGATTTCTTCTCATCTTTAATGTCAAACTCAAATCTAATCCACCTTGGGATTTCAATTGTTGACAAAACTGGCACATACTTTAATCATTTTCGGAACTCTCTCTCAGTTTCTAAATCTACTTTCTGATCCCAAGTCATATTAGTCTTCCACAAGTGTTGTAACAAAAGTTTTGGAAGGAGAGAAACTGGACAGGTAAAGGATCAAAGTACACCTAAAGGATCAAAGATTTTGTGAGCTGATGATAAAATGGTTTTTTTTGTTACTTCCTCACTACACACTTCTTGGAAACTTTCGGTATTTATTCGTAGAGTGTAAGCTTTTCTATTCCATATTAAACCCAATATGCTAGATCCAGTTGGACTTTCGGCATTAGGATTGGTAAATTCCCATTCTCGTAGATCAAATTTTCTTTCAGCCATAACTTCAGTAGCTACTTCCATGAACTGTTTACATTCTGCTTCATTCTTCACGCTGTTAACACAATTGTCTACGTAGAAACTAGTCAAGAGTTTTTGAACGACATCTTTTGGGTATGAGGACTCACCAACCTCTATTTTCTCCAAAACAGTTCTTACAGATGTTGAATAGTAGAACTTAGCAGAAAGGGACTGCACGATACACCAAAAACAACTCTACAGTGCCTATACTTTTTAATTTGCCGTCACTGGTGATCCATAGAAATCTTAAGTAATTTCTGTCAGCCGGCTGAAGGCTTATTTGGAGGAATGCTTTTTGAATGTCTGCGGTGACACCTATCTTCTCTTTGCGGAAACGCATTAGAATACTCAGAATCAGCTCTATGAAATTTGGCCCTTTTTCTAAACAATTATTAAGACTCTGTGATCCTTTCCCTTTTGCAGAAGCATCAAATACTGGTCTGATCTTCGTGGTGCTCTTCTCTTTGATTACTGCTCGATGAGGTAAGTAAAGTACTGGTTCTTTACACGCATTCTCCACCTCTTCTATAATTTTGCAATCTAACCACTCATTGAAAACTTCTTCATAAGCTTCACAGAGAGACTCCGATTTAAGCCGCTTTATTGTACTATTCAATCTTTTTAATGCTAGCTCATAATACTCTGGAAGTGGGGGATGATTTTCCAACCATGGCAAATATACTTGAAAACGATTGTCTTTAATTTCAATAGTACTTAAGAAATGGTCTGTGGCAGCCTTTTGTAACTCAGTTTTGGTCTTCTTCACCGAAGGATCAGTAATTCAAGCGTATTCAAAGTCCACAAATCAGTAATGGATGCGTCTTTATTCATCATTGAAATCAAAGTTGAATAGTCACTGGAAGATAGACTTGGCATGCGACCCATAGCTGTCCTTGTTTCGAAGGCTATGAGACCACAAGGTATTTCACGATGAACACCTGTCATGAGTTTTCCCGCTACATCAGCCCCAATAAGGATCTCAATAGGACCTGGACAATCATCCACAATATTAATATTACAAGCAGCTAACTCTTTCAGGCAAAGATTATCGACAATAGGAAATATTATATTTTATATTATATATAATATTATATTATATATAATATATATTTTAGGAAATATTATATATATATATATATATATATATATATATTCCTACGTGAGTTTTATGACACCTCGTAAAATAAGTCTATTATAATTCAAATAAAATTTAAATTATTTATTTTCTTCCCAAATTCATTTAGAATAAATGTTACATTAGAAAGTGTTCAATAGATGGCGCGAGGGTCAGCCGGTGTAGCAGCTCAGTTGGAAATCGGGACTATTTTCATAACGCGCCGTTGGTTCTCCTTTTCTCTAGTTTCATGGTCATGGACATCATCAAGAGCGTGTTCAGTAGAGCGCCCGAGATGGATCAATTTGACCGGTCGATGACATCACTGATCATGGATCGGTCCAGGAACTTGATTGGAGCAGCGCCATCTACCAAATTTGACCTGTATTAGCAGATTATTAACGGCCTTATTCACCAAATCAGTGTTAACCCATGGTTCACGTAACACTTGTGTTAGAGTTAACACTCCCTTAACCCTGGGTTAGAAAGTTTTCGTATTCACCATCCGTGGATCAGTTGACCCCAGAGTTATCTGTAAAAGTCTCGCTGATTGGTCAATAAAAACGCAATGCATTAAAAAAGTAAACAAGAGTGTTTTCCCTGTAACTGTAACATGCCCATTTAACACCAGAGTTAACCCACCAATTTAGGAGGATTAAAAAAAGAGTGTTATTTTGCGTGGTGAATACCGATTTTGAGATAACCTAGCGTATTCCCGGGTTAACATCAGTGTTAAAATTTGGTGAATAAGGCTGTTACGGCCTTATTCACCAAACCAGTGTTAACCCATGGTTCACGTAACACTTGTGTTAGAGTTAACACTCCTTTAACCCTGGGTTAGAAAGTTTTCGTATTCACCATCCGTGGATTAGTTGACCCCAGAGTTATATGTAAGCGTCTCGCTGATTGGTCAATAAAAGCGCAATGTATTAAAAAAGTAAACAAGTGTGTTTTCGCTGTAACTGTAACATGCTCATTTAACACCAGAGTTAACCTACCAATTTCGGAGGATTAAAAAAAGAGGGTTAACTCGAGTGTTAAATCGCTGGTTTTTCGTTGTGAATACCGATTTTGAGATAATCTAGCATATTCCCGGGTTAACATCAGTGTTAAAATTTGGTGAATAAGGCCGTTAGTGTATTTCTGTTGTTTATTTTGTCTGGGCTTTTAATACGTAATTCCATAAAATGCTAAACTATATTACATTAAAAAAAAAAAAAAGATGTTTTATGTTTTTAAAGGAGCAGGGCGGATTTATCTCAAATGAGCACTTCTTGATATAAAAAAAAACACTTTTCTTTCTCTTCGAGTGAAAATTGCAGCACTCCTGTAATTTCATGATTAATTGACGCAGAAAAATTTAATAGACACCATTCAACAGGAAATTAAATGCACTTTTTGAAAATGCTGTCGAATTTTGAATTAGGGGTTATCCACATATTGAAATAAGTGCCAACTTTTGATTTTTTTCAATAGCAACACCCAATTTTGACATCATATTTGAATTTCTGAGAGTCTGGCAGTGCGGAAAAGTATACTGTCTGTATACTTTATCTTTAGTATTTATGGAGTTATAATAAAAAATGTGATAGGGGGTTATCTGTAAATGTAAAAAAATAAAATTAAAATCCTATAAGAAATAGACAAAATTTTAATGTTTTACACCGGAAATTTTTAAGGAAAAAAAGAATTATGAAAATTAATAAAAAGATTGATCCTTTTCCAGTTCCTTAATTATCCTGAATTCAGTTTCTTAGATTTGAATATACTTCAGTACTTTTTAAAATAATTTTAGGTCTATTTAAATACATTACACTTGCAATTTGTCCCAGACTGTACTCTTTGAAAAAAGTGCAATATTTTTCAAGTAAAAGTGTCTATTATGGCTGTAGTGATCACCAATAAAGCTTAAATTTTCTTTCGTAGGTGTAACGTAAAATACAAAATGAAATAATATAGATATATATATACAACAATGCATAAACTAAATCTTTTCGGATAAATTATTGTAAGGGTTCATGAAGTAAATATTAAACAATTTTAATTGCAATTACCAGTTTTCGGTCAGTTGAACTCTTTGGAACTGTACAATTTGTTTTATAATTTCTATGAAAATATAATTTCTTAATTAACCCTTTAGCGACTGCTGACATAGATTCACGTCATTTGAAAATCTGCAACTCTCTTAGTGGGCGTTTCTTTTGTAATTTGTGTGTTACTTATTTCTTAAGTGTGTACCCAGTGTTCATATTTTTGCAATAAAATATACTATGGATAGAAATATATTGATTATAAAGAATATAATTATACTGTATATCCATTTGTAATTAAATTGTGAACACAGAAAATTTGTTCTGAAATACTTTATTTTGAGAGAATAACGCCCTTAGGCAGATCTTACTGTCAAAATTACAAAATCCTGCGGTCGCAAAAAGTGTTAAAATATATTTATAAAAGTAAAAGTATATTTAAAAATATATATAAAGATAAAATATGTTATTAAAATTTTAAAGACTAAACTATCCTTAAAATAATAATCTCCCCCTACAAAATAAATAAATAAATAAAAATAAAGCAATATATGAAACAAATGATTAAGCCTTTAACTATGACGATAATTAAGAAACGATTTTACAAGTCTGTCTTGCATTCCAATTCCATCCATTTTTTTTTTTTTGACAATTTTTACAATTACCAATTTTTGTATTTAAAAAAGTAAACCCCGCCTATTTAGTCATTTTTTTTTCTAGTGTTCGTTTAAAAGGTTCAAAATTTATCAAAATGTAATCGATGAAGTAAATACCACTTGTTTAATAAAGAAGCATCACAAAACTGGCATAAGGGATTTAACACGAATACTCGATGTCACATTTACTTTTCTTTTCTGTATTAACAATGAAGACGGGGCTTGTCTTCTTTATAAAACAGGAATTCTTCATGCTAACACTAATGTCTAAAAATCATCATTTTTATTTCATTTCTTTGCATTTGATGTTGTTGTTATATAATTGACTGATAAATAAAAAATAAACATATTTTGTTTAATTTTCCTTGTTATTTTTTAAGATTTTATTTATTATCTGATGCAAAACTTTATAAGAAATGGCCCCCTAAACCACTCCAAAAGAAAGATTTATTTATATCTTGAAAACTAATAACTGGAATGAGCTGCACATTTGCACACCCATATTTTTCAGCATTAGGATTCATTTTATGTAAAAATTAATATAGGTCATAATTCATAATTTTTATGAGTATGAATTTATTAATATTTTTCAAAATTAAAAACATTTTTCAGAATCAGAAGTAATGATGGATTATGTTTGGATTTCTTCGCAGTATCTCGTAAAAAAACAAATATATCAATCAAGTTATTTTTTGTGAAGATATTAATAAAAGTTTGAAATATGAATTTAACATTAGCACCTTCAAACTTTGACCGCTTATAACTCTGTGAAAAAATAAGTAAAATATACAACCAATATACTTCTTCGCATTGTCATGATACCAGGAATTCAAATATAAAATAAAAATAGGGCATTACCATTGAAAAAATCAAAGTTAGTGCACGTTTTAATATGTAGACGACCACCAATTCAAAATTTCTGTTCATTTTCTGAAACTTCTCACAATTCCCTGTCGAATGATGCCTATTACATTTTTCTACATCTATTTGCAACGAAGTTATGTCGAGTGCTGTGTTTTATTTTCCTGACTGTACAACAAAAACGTATTTAAAAAACAAATAATAATAATAATATAAAATATGCTGTATGGTTAACATAATGAATTTATATAAAAAATAATCTTACTTCAGATATATATTACTTGTGTGAGAAATGCCTAGCTGGTAATCAGCCAGGGTAGCTCAATGGTTTGAGCATCCGCACGTAAAGCGGAAGGCCCGGGTTCGATTCCCGGCTCTGGTATTTTTCACATAGTTGGTATAAAATATCAGCCTTCCACTCCAAAATTTTCTGAAATGATATTTCATGGTTGATGAATAAATTTCTAAATTAAAAAAAAAAAATAATCTTACTTTCTTCTTCGATTTAGAAATCCCTATAAAGAGCTTTTACTCTTATTGCCGACTGAATATTAAAATAAACTAGCAATGTAAACACTGCTTAATTTTATAGCTACTTTTTTCCGGTCTGTTTTGTTTATTAAATTTGCTAATTGACATATTAAACTTATTTTTGCCAAAATTAAAAATATGTGGAATGATTTTAATTTATTTACTTATAGTTAACTTATTATTTTACAGGTAAAAATACAATCGTTTACAAACTTTACTATTTGTAAACGATTCGCAAATTAATCGATCGCATCTTAATGAAAATCTTTGTTTGAAAAAAAAAGAAAAAAAAGTGAAGTAATAAATTTTCCCCAGCTTATTTTTATGTATTAAATTAACAAAATATGATAGTGTCCAAATAAAAAAAATATATTTTTGTTTTAAGTAAAATTGTGTAAATAATTGTTTTAATTTTATGTTTAAATGTTGCATTCACCAATAAAAGGAATTACGTATCGAAAATTGTTATCACGTAAAAAATCTTTTTTTTTTTTTTTTTTTTTTAACAAAATAAATAAATAAACATAATATAGTTTAGCATTTTATGGAACTACTTAACATATTTTCTACAGCACGAACAATACACATAAATAATCAGTATTCATCATCAGTTAATTAAACAAAAAAAACAATCATTGTCAAAAAGAGACATTCATAGCTTAGGTTTATGCTGCGTAATGTCAGTCAGAGTCGGATTTTCATCCTAATGCGCATTGGATCAATCACGTGACCCAATGGATCAAGAAAATTTTCTGGGCTCTTTGATCCACGACCAGTCGAGATCGGTCCATTCCACTGAACGATGTAACTCTGGACCGGACGACAGCACTGAAAGCTTTGGCTCAGAAACAATTGACCGGTCGGGGATCGGGCTGCCAACTGAACATGCTCCATGTGATAGAGAAACAAGCAGTCAACTAGTGTTGTATTGTTTACACGTGACGCCACTGTTTGTCACAAAATTCGAGGGAAGGAGAAAAATCGCCTTGTTATGAAAATACAATCGGCAGCAAAAGTATCCGAGAACTAGCAATAATCCCTGTCTAAAAAAAGTACACTTAATACTGCTTTGTTAAATAAATCCTTGTGGAATCATGTTCTTAATCAGATGAAGAACATGATTCGACAAGGATTTATTTAACAAAACAGTGTACAGTTCACAGAAACTAAATAAAAATTTGGTGGAAGTATTTTGAGGTATGCGCTCAAGAATCATATAAAAAAACAACAGTTTAACTCTAACAGTTACGGTTACAGGGACAAAATTTCGAATGGCATTACCTACTTTCTTTTATTGGAATGGGATCTCCATAGCAAAAAACAATAAATAGTGTTGGAACGGTACCTCTAGCCTCTAGCACAAAAATCATCACGGCTAGGCATACTAACAAGAAAACATTCAAAAGGTGTCGTATTCAAAAAATATTGAAAAAAATATATGTGATTCTACTCTTCATAAAACACCAGGAAGTGAAAAAATTATCAGCTGAAATGAATTACAGCAACCACAAAAAAATATCAAAATTAAGCATATTTGGCGATTTAGCGCTGTTAGGCATTCAGTTCACTAGCACCAAAGCTTCCTAGATCTACTATCAAGCCTGAAGGTATCACTGCGGACAGCGTGTGACGTCACAACCCGGGTCCCTTATCTGTAAAAAACTGATGTCCATCGGGTCCGTTTATTATGTTTTACTATCTTACCTTCTGCTTGGAATGCATGTAGCAAACAATGTTTGTCTTCACCTCACACTTCACATACATTTAAATTACATTTTTCATGAATGAATTTTTAGATTCCATCATTTAATATACTTCAATTGAGTTAATTTTCATTTACATTGTATTACGGCAGAATATGAGGAAAATTTTTTGAAATCTGAAAATCAATGTTTTCTATTATGTGAATTGTCTAAATAAAAACTAATGGATGACGAATTAGAATTTGAAGGAATTTGTAATTGTGGTAAATCACTAACTCAGTTAATTAATGAATGTATAAAAACAATGTGTAACATTCTTTTGCATAATTATACAAAAACAAGAAATGATTAATTTCATAGTAGATCCTCCAGAAAATTAGCAACTGTAAGTAATAGATTTAAAAAAAAGTGTCAAACAGAGATTTTAAAAAGCGTCAATTAATTTCTTTTAAATTTTTGTAATATTTCTAAAAAAATTAAATATTTTTTTAGAAATGATAGCAATTACGTAAAAATTCTTTAAAAATTACGAAAGTCTCTCACCAGTGGTGAAAAAGTTCTGCTCTCGAAGACACTAGGTGTCGGGTTCGATCCTAGGTGACACATGTCAACCTATCCTTTCGGAGTTCTCCTTGTTTTTCCCCGAAACGTTTAAATATAGGGCTAGAACCCCGTAAAAGGACACCCCCCCCCCACGGAGGACACTTTCTCCAAATGAAAAAAAAAAAAAAAAAAAAACACAACTTTGTTTTAATTATCACAGATCGTTGCGCAATCATTCGTTTTAAAAGTATTGACGAGTTCTTTTAAAAGATATCCATATTGAAAATTTACACACTCACCCACGCAAGGTTGACTGTTATCCTGATTGACTGTTACTGTTATGAATAATTCTTTCTTAATTTTACAATAATTCATTAAAAATTATTCTCATTTATACGAAACTTTGTCTTATATGGGCACATTAAAAATTATGAAAAGCGGAATAAAACACCACTCGTTAAAAAGGTTTAATTTTCAAATTTTTGTTTCATTTTTATTTATTTTTCTCTTTGTTCTGAATTCAATAGAAAAACGTCTTGGATTCGTAAACATTTTCTATTTCTGGTTTTCGACGGATTTACACGTTTTGAAAGGGACAAACATGATCTGATCAGTTTTAGAAAAAGTCAATATATGTGTGTGTGTGTGACAAAATATTGTGGTATCTGTATCTCAGGAACTAATAAACAGAATTTCATAAAAGTTTAAGTTGCTTCTTGATTTATAAATGTCCTTCAACTTTTGGTGAAAATTGCCAACAGGTGGAAGTACCATAACGTTTGATGATAATAATTAACATGGCAGTATAGGAGGAAATTTTGTATAAATGAGCACAATTATGATTATTTTTAACGCATCATCGTGAAATAAAAAGAAATACTTATAGGTTGGGTTGGGTTGTGAGGACTGCACTAGGGTCCTAAGCCTAAGAGGAATGCTCTCCATGGGGGGTTTTCTAAGGGTTCCTATCCCGTATTTACACAATTTTGGAGAAAAACACGAAAATTCCGAACGGCTAGGCCGACGAGTGCGACCTGGGATTGAACCTGGCACTTCACGTCTACCAGCTTTGAGCGCGCAGAACCGCTCGGCCGCTGGTTGGCCGAAATACTTGTAAGAAACATTTGTGTATTATAGGAGCATCTTTGCATCCTTGGAGGAAAATCCTCCAGAATGTTGCAAACATTCAATATAAATATTTTTTAAAAGAAATAATAAATACCTTTAAAACTAATAGTTGAGCCATGTATCTTCGATAATTTTTCAAACGAAGTTATCGATTTTTTTTTTTTTTTCAAAAAAAAAAAAAAAAAAAAAAAAAAAGAATAAAGAAAGAAACACTTTCTACAATCTCGAATGTAGAGCATAAAATTATTTTTTTCGAAATTTAGTATTGTACTTCTCTGATATGAAAGTTGTCTCTATTCATTGTGGAAATTAATTTTTATAAGTAGTCTGTATTGCATGAATTTGTTTAGGAATTATAAATTTATCTGAAACAGATTTTTTAAATATTGTTTTAATTTTTTTCGGCCCATATAATTTTAAATTGAATGATCCAAAAATTTCTTTTCTATTAATCTGAAATATTTTTTAAACATCTTATATTTATGATTTCAAATTGTTTACTTTAAATGTTTGCAAAACAATTATAGTAACTCAAATGATATATTTATACTTTATGAAGTAATCTTCGAAAGCCATCAATAAAAATTTCGTAAAATATGTATGTAAAACATTTTTAATTATTGTGCTTTACAAATAGGGGATAATTTTAAATATAAATTTTTAGTGTTCTTAAAATATAAATTTCACATTCAAATTTCGATCTTCATATGTTAAAATTTGGAAATTTAAAAGTACTGAATGAATCTATGCATGTTAAAAATTTATTATTCTTTTGGCAAATATTATTTCAAATTTATTCGATATTACCTATAAACTGGATGATTTTAATTTTGCTTAATACAGACTAATTTGAAATAGTAATTCAAACATCTCGTATTTATTACAACTCGAATTTGTTTTCAAAATTTACAAATCAGCATTTACTAAAGAGTTGTTGTATCTACATTTCAGAAAATAAACTTTCAAATTCATGTATAAAAATTCTGAAAAATGTGCATACTTAATATTTTCAAATATGTTACATAGCCAAAAATAGAGGATTTTAAAAATATTTTTTTGTACTTTTAAAGATTGAATTTAGATTCATACTTCAATTTTTATAAGTCACAGTTTGGAAATTTAGAAAGAGTGAATGCATGTATATCTAAAAATTAATAATACTTATTTTTTAAGTATTAATTTAATACTCTTTGTACAAGACTTCGAAGTTGAATGATCTTAATGAAATTCTGAATATATCATAATGCTTTTTTAAATAATGTAAACATATACAAAGCTTGATTTATTGCATTATATATTTGATTTTAAAATACACTTCTATATGAGAATATAATTAAAAATAAAATAAATAATTGGTAAAATATGTATAATAAAAATTTTCATTTATATTAATTTTCAAATGAGCACTATTAAATATCATTTTTGTTGTTTTAACTCAAATTTAAATCTTTATATGCTAAAATTTGGAAATTTAAAATTAAAGAACGTGTGTCAAGATTTATTATTATTATTATTTAAATATTTTAATTTCCTTGGTGTAATAGTTATAAAATAAATTATTTCATTGGAATTCGGTGTATTTCCCTCGTTTATTAAAATAACATGTACAATCTTAGTTGTATAACATCAAATATTTGATTTTAAAAAATACTTAATGATGTAAACATGTATAAACATAAATGAAAGGGAAAATATATCTATTTTAGCTGAAACTATAGGGGAAAAAAACATAAATATACATATATATATATTATAAAAATGGTAGATAAATGCCAAATAATATTTTTTAACGGAATATTAATGAGAAATCTGTTTTTATGAAGAAGAAATGAAGCTTTAAGAGAAGATCTTAAGAGGATTCAGGCGAAAGTAAATGATGCGGAGGGACCCCGGTTGTGACGTCACGAAGAGGACCTTCAGGCTTGATAGTAGATCTAGGAAGCTTTGCTAGCACCGAGATTGCCGTGTACGAACAGAACTGTGTTTTGTTTCTTCACCAAGTACTCAAAATCAATCAAATAACAATGTGAAACTGCCAACTATGCTTAATTTTGATAATTTTTTGTGGCCGCTGTAATTCATTTCAGCCGATAATTTTTTCCCTTTCTGGTGTTTTAGGAAGAGTAGAATCACATATATTTTTTCAATATTTTTTTAAGACGACACCTTTTGAATGTTTCCTTGTAAGAAGAAAAGAGAAAACAACTATGATGTGCCTACCTTACCAGAGCACAACCTTCATTTTTTTAATGATGTCTTGTTTCCCACTGAATTTTCGGCTCTGACTAAATTCTACTGATTCTGCTTCGGAACTAAAAGAACAGACCACGGTATCCTTAATTTCGTGTAAGGCTACTGAATAAAGGCTTTAATTTCATTGTTAGTCGTAAGACACCGTCATGACTGACGTCATTGCACTACCTGAAAAATAAGGCATTGTGAAATGGCAATCAAAATCGATTTTGATGATGGTGATGATGTTTCCCAGTAAGCAGCATATTGTTTTCACACAAGCGCCTAAATTTTCTCCTCCTCCATTCAGATGTAGGGTGAAGAAGTGGAGGAAGGTGTGTGTGTGTGTATCCTCTCTTGCATTCACCGGTTGGACTCAGCAGTTCGCTGCCGTAGGTTGTTGTTGCCGTCGCCGCTTACAGTTGCACTCCCTCTATGTCAAATTTCCACTATCGGAGGATGACGGGCGTGGTCGATCAGGAGAAGAGAGAAATCTTTGACAGGACGGTGCTGCCTCCAACTCAGGGCTTGAAAGGCTCATAAAAGAATATTCGGATTTGCGTTGACTTGATTTTTAATAAGAGGATTTTGTCTCGATGATTGATTTGCACGAATGTCTTTTGAAGATAATTTCAAATTTAATTTTTTATTTATTTATGCTTTTGGAAATTATTTTGAGCTTTAGAAGTTTTTCTTTATTTTGATGCTGTTTTACTTTTATTGTATTGAAGTAATAAGGAGCCGAGTTATGCTTACAAACGTGTTTTTGTCTCTTTCTCCCGA
This sequence comes from Salticus scenicus, assembly GCA_963930645.1. Taxonomy (NCBI): domain Eukaryota; kingdom Metazoa; phylum Arthropoda; class Arachnida; order Araneae; family Salticidae; genus Salticus; species Salticus scenicus. The sequence continues at coordinate 248,350,119 of OZ005654.1, forward strand.
AGGGGGGATTGGGGGGAGGGGATTTCAGAAAAGTTGATAGATATAATATTAAGTTGAGTAAAGACCTAAGTTTCTGCCAAGCGCTGTTGAATTCCATCCAGCCGTTCTCAAGTGATACCTGGACAAACATGTTTTTGTCTTTTGCCCCCCTTTGGGGGAACGGGGAGAATTTCTGAAAAGTTGATAGGTATAATTTTCAGTTGGATAAAGATCTAAGTTTCTGCCAAGCGCTGTTGAATTCAGTCCAACCACTCTCAAGTGATGCCCGGACAAACATGTTTTTCTCTTTTGCCCCCCAGGGGGGAATGGGGAGGAATTTCTGAAAAGTTGACAGATATAATTTTAAGTTGGATAAAGATCTAAGTTTCTGCCAAACGCTGTTGAAATCAGTCCAGCCGTTCTCAAGTGATGCCCGGACAAAAAAAGCTATATACAGACACGATGACACACACACAAGCTGGCAAAATTTTCTGAAGTCATTTTCGGCTTTCATGGTGTGTGAAATGTGAAGATATCGCAAAATTTTTCGATTCTGACAAATTTACAGACAAAACTCTGATTTTATTAACATAGATATATAGTTTAGATTGAAAATTACAAGCAAAACCTATTATTTTTACCAAGAGTTTACAGTGGGCTTGTTAAAGACCACTTATTCATTCAGAAATGGTGTTAAGTTGATTAATTTGATCTAGAATATAAAAAAATCCCTAGAAACAAAATTATTGCAAAAAAAGCATTTAAAATTAAAACTAATTTTAATGATGCATTAAAAAGCAGGATTGACAAATAATGTAAATTTGAATAATTAAATCCATTTCATTCATAATATTTTTTGCTTGAATTATGATTTTCTGAATGACTTATTCTAGGAAAAAGGCGACTTCTTTAAAGAGCCATTTCTTTTCGTCATCGTATATAGCTTTCTTATGAAGGTTTCGCTGTAATTTGTTTTTTACCACTTTTCAAAATAGTTGAAAAGTGTTTATGACTTTGGTTTGACTATCTGTCTGTCTGTCCACAATCAATCTAACTCCTTGAAACTAATATATATTCTTCAAGTTTATTATGGGATTTTCGTTATTGAAAATGGGATAAATGCTGCCACTGGTTTATCTACAGGGACACCAGAAAGAATTTTAAAGCATTGCATTCTATGAGAAGTATGTCCATAAATCATATTTTAACATTTAATTTTGTGCAAATCATAATGAAATTGACATTAACAATACATAAACACAAAAAAAAGCTTTCTACAGAATGTAGTATGATTAGCATTAAGATTTACAGGGTCACAAACACAAAAAAAAAATTCAGTTATGTTAATGGCTATAACTGAAAATTGCTGGAAATTAAATTTTGTTTGCTTTAATCGTTTTTCACACTTTCTAATGATATTTAAGAGAGATTATTATATGAATTAGTCTACATGTCTGTCCGTCTGCCTGTGAGCTCTCTAATTTCCATAAATACTCACGGAATTTCTTGAAATTGATATATGTTATTCAAATTTACTATGGGATGTTCTCAAGTCATATTTTAATACTTTTATTTTACAGAAATCATAATGACGTCAAATCATATCTATGTGCAAGTTCCATGAGTAATCACTGTTGCACATATATATTACATGGAATCATCTTAAAAAAAAAAAAAAAAAGAAGACTATCATCCCCCCCCCTTATAGACACCTTAATTACATTTTATGTTTTTAGTTGCAGTTCCCATTAATGTATTACATACATGCATATGCACATGTATTATTAAAAATTTTTTTAATAAATCTTTCAAAATTTCACCATGTAATAATTATAAATAAATTATTGCAACAATCTCTTAATGCAGTCTATAATTTATGGCTTTCTCACTTTGCTTGGGTCGCTAGTGTTTGTACACACGGAATGTACATTGTATCACAGAAGGCACACTAATATTATGATTGTAAATTTTCATTGATCTGGAAAAACATCTCCAAAAATCTTAGCCCCTCCCAAAAGTGAAGTTCTGGATCCGCCACTGACCTATATAACAAGCATTAGTGTAGTTTTCAAATGTGAATTTAATTTTATAAACCTCAGTATGTTTTTGAAATTGATGGGATCTTTTTCATTTCTAAAGAAACGAAATATTGATGATGGCTGTGATTGCAGTTGAAATATATCTGCACAAACATACAGGATTTTTTTAGTAAGGTATTTTAATTGTTTTTTAAAACATACTTATTCAGATTTCTAATCTTCATCAAAATTGTTTTTGAAGATAAATAAATGTTTTCCCCAGTGTATTGCAATTAACAAGTGTTTTCTGTATGTTATTTAATAAGAGAAAATTTAATAAAAACATATAAGCTGAAAAAGTTGTTCAAAAAATAAAATTCATCCATTTGTTTATTATTGAAATTTTATAAATAATTTTACAAAAAATACAAATATAAATTTTTTCTTAAAATATTTAACAATATTTATTACATTTTTTTAATACTTAATAAAATATATCATTAATTTTCCATACAGTTCAGAATAAATTAAAATAATATATACATTTTTCAATATCCTTATAGAAAAAGTTTTTATCATCTAAGAAAATTCTCCATCAAAATTTCAAGGTCTTCATTTGAAATATTTTTTGCTAAGTATTTCATTCTTCTTAAGCAGATATCTCTAGCTGTCTTCAAATCATGCTGAAATATAAATATATATATTAACTATAAATACCTTACACTAGTAAATAGTTTTCTCTCTTAAAAATAAAGTGCCAAGTTTTAACAATGTCAGGGGGGTCACAGCATTTCTATATTTTTATGTACGTTTCATTATACTGTTACCACTATTTTTAAAAAGAATTTTCTCTTGAAGGTTTTAATGCTATATTATTATTTAAAAAATACTGTACTGAAGTAGTGGTGACAATAAATAAATAAATAAAATAATTAATAAAGATTCTGTCCTTTGGTTCATGAGTTTCAAAATTTTGATAACACATCATACATACACACAGACAAATATTCATTTTTTAAAAATGAGTGAATTTAAGATATCTCAAAACATGTAAATACACTGAAAACTAAAAGTCGAAAAATATCAAGAATACAATACTTTCTTCTATACAGCATTTTTAAAATAGCGCCTTCTACTGGTTAACATGAACAAAAATTTAATAAATATATTTTCTCACAATTGCATTTTACAAATGCAATTCGTTATAATTCTCAATTTTCACCTGTAGATGCTGAGATAAGACTATCGGAGAAATCGTATAACATATTAGCAATGCCGGCTTCACAAGTATATTCAGAATATAGTAATATTAAAAATAATAATAATAATAATAATAATAATAAGCAATTTCAGTTAATTGAAATACGTTATGCTTACCCTAAAATATATATATATATATATGTATTACAGTTCACATAAATCACAATGAAAAGAAAAGAGTTTAGATCATAAATAAATTAGAAGGAAAAAAAGTAAAACTTTCATAAATCAAATCATTTTTTTAATTTTTGTATATGTTCAATATTGTAAAATTTCGATTTACCACTCATTCACTGAATAAGTATTTCTACAACTCTAATAGGTGTTGGCTTTTTGAATGAAAAATCTGTGTTCGAGAGCATAGGGATGATGCATCTCAACAAATTACTGTGTCTATCATTTTATTCAATTTTAAGAAATTGCCAGATTTAATAACTGTCTTGTCAACCATAGGAATTTTTAAACAAAAGATTACCTGCATAAAATAAAATAATGCATAAATATAAAAGGAATTTTAAATACCTTCTTGACATCATAAAATAATATATATATACATATATATATGGCTGAATATCACATAAATGTGCATTTTAGTGTTTCAGGTCTTTATTATTAATTTTAAGCAAATAAATTGTAAAATTTTATTATTATTTTTTAGAAGTACCTTTTTAAAAAAGCATCCAATCATAAAATGTGAGTTTATATCAATTTCAGTATTTTTTAGAAAATTTTAAACCTTAAAATCGTCATTTTCGTGACTGTCTCCAAGACCAAATGTTTACATACAAAGTATGTTTTTTTACTAAAAAAAATAAAATGATAATTATAATAATTGTTAATTCTTGTAAAAAAACTATTTGTTCTCAAAGGAAGTTTTTTTTTTCTTTTTAATTGCGTTAATTTTCATGCATGAGTAATTAAAATGCTTGTATGCAAGTCTTGACGTCATTTTCGTGACACATGAAAATAACTTCATATATCATCAAGGGATGGTGCCACCATTCACTTTTTTTAAAGTTTGCGATCAGAAATCAACATTGACGATATGTGGGGAAAATAAATCTCAAGAAAATTAAAAACAGGTAAGAGTTAACATTATTTTTATTGTTTACATGCTGTGCGTATTTTTATTGCTTGTCATTTTCGAGATGCATAAAAAATAAAAAAATATTATTATAAAATTTAGAACAAAAGTTTATTTTAATATAGAATGACGACCAGAAGAAGAAAATGTGACGATATCAGCTTAGTGAAAGCATGTTTTTCAATACAGAACGAATTATTGACGATTTGTCATTTTCGTGACGGTCATTTTTGTGACGTCACGAAAATGACATTTGTTGCAGATTTACTATTTTGTAAGCCCTGGATTTAAATAATTTTTTATTTTGAGTTAAAAGATTTGTTGGTGTAGGATAAGCTTTATATTTAAATATTTAAAGTACTTTCCGGTATCCAGGTAAATATAAAAAAATTACATACGACATTAATATTAAAATACAATTAAAAAAGCAAACTTTTAATTTTTTTTTTTTTTTCCCCATTAAGGTGTCATTGAGAATGTTACTCAAAATGTTTTACTTGTGTCATTTATGGCAAGATGCAGAAAAAATAAGTTTGCATGGCCTGAGAAAGAGGATGTCCATGAAATTCAAGTGCCACATATTCTGTGCAAAATTAGGAATTCTCCTGAACCTGCTTCAAATAGATATTTTAAACTTCAGGATGAAGATTTTAATAATGTTCAAAATGCTTTTTCTGAATTTAATTCAGTTAATCATTAAACTTGTAACTACAAGGATTTTAATACAATAAAATTGCTTGATATTCTCATTATTGCTCTTTCTTTTCCCTTCACAATCTTTTCTCTATTGTTCTAATATGTTCCATTTTTAATATTTTATGGTCCTATTTCATTGACAAACAATGTTATTTCAGTGAAAAATAGTCATTTTGACAAATATTGTTATTTCAGTGACAAACAGTCGTTTCAGTGACAAACATTGTCATTTCAGTGACATCATTTTTTGACATCTTTAAATGCTATAATTAAAAATTCAATGCAAGTAAACTAATTATTTCCAGTTTATAGTCAAGAGGTATGCAGTCTATGATATTTCCCATTGATATAATTTATGTTTATAAAAAATTAAATTTAAATTTATTTATTTATTTATTTATTTTTTTAAATTTAAAATTTTTGGGGTTTTTATTTTATTTTATTTTTTTAAATGGGAAAAACTTTTTAGAAAAGCCTAAGTCTTGTATTTTTTAATGAATCTGAACCACAAAAAAAAAATTTTAAATGGTAATTTTGATTTTATAAGATAATTAAAATTATAAATTTTTATTGAAAAATTTCAATAAAATTTTTAAAAATTATGATCGATCTCTGTCAAACTCAGAATTTATTTAAGATGTACTTACGGACTTATTTTAAAAAATTGAAATTAAAATACAAAGTTTGAAAAAAAAGTTTAAAAAAATCCAAAATGCACACTTATGTGATATTCAGCCATATATATATATCTGAATAAACAACTACGTCAGAAATGCCAAAGAAAAATATTTGAGATGCATACAGCTGTTTCGGTAGCCTTAAGCGTACCGTCTTCAGTGCTTCTTTTTGCACTGAAGACGGTACGCTTAAGGCTACCAAAACAGCTGTATGCATCTCAAATATTTTTCTTTGGCATTTCTGACGTAGTAGTTTATTCGGGTTTTATTATTCCAACGCCAAGTATCCTGTTATTATTATTATTATTATTATATATATATTCCTTCAAACTCACATTAACCATGCCTTTCAAACGATACCACTTTGAATTCTCTACTCCTATAATTAAATATGTTAAAAACTTATGACAAATTTTATGTTTGCATATTAATATATAGATATATGAATTATACTTAAATATATATCAATTCTTCAAATCTGGTGTTATTTAAAAAATCTGTACTTCTTAACTCAATCAAATCACTACAGGATGACTTTGTGATCACTTATGTTGACAAATCACCTAATAATTATGCCATTATTTGTAAATCCTACTATCTCTCTATTTTAAACTCTTCAATCAATAATAGTAACATCTTCAGTTTAACTAATAATAACCTTATTATTAATAACCGAAAAATACATAATTACTATAAACTACTTCAACTTCCCTTCAATAACTTTAATTATCCTTATATAGTTCTCATACCTAAGTTTCACAAATCTCCAATTAAATTTCGCACTGTCACTGTTGGGTGTAACACTTATAACAACAATGCTAATAAAGCTCTACTGGATATTCTAAAACAAATTTACAAATGTACTTGCAAAGTTGATAATTTACACTGTCTTAAAAATAGCTTTCAATTAATTCAATACATCAAATCGCTCGATTCAATAGACAAAATTATGACTTTTGACTTTCAAGATCTTTTCAATAATATTGAGTTATCAGATCTTAGTAATATCATTTACAGTCTTTTTCAAGAATATAAAGCTCAAATTAATCTTCCTTACAATTTTAAAGAAGAAAAATTTAAAACACTTCTTAACTTTGTTATCCATAATAATTATATCTTCCACAACAACGATATCTATTTGCAACAATTAGGCATTCCACAAGGAGGTTGTAGCTCCAGTATTTTGGCAGATCTCTATCTTTATTATTATGAAAAGCAAATTTGCAATGATGATGTTCGATTTTATCGTTACATCGATGATATTATTGTATTTTATCTCAACAAGAACTCACAAAATGGCTTTTCCTTCAATTATCCACCTAATTTAAAGCTAACTCAAAATACTCTGACTAATCAATCTATTAACTTTTTAGATCTCAAAATAATCATCGATGGTAATAAACTTTACACAGATATCTATGACAAACGGCAAGATTTTTGTTTTAATGTAAACTTATTTACACATTTTAATTCATGTCTGCATCTTTCGGTATTTAGAAACATCATCATTAACCATTTATTTCGAATTAATAATTTATGCTCTGCAAAGTTTAAAAACAAGAATTTTAATAAACTGATCACAGCCACTGCTAAAATGGGTTTTCCTAAAAACTTTGTATTTTCTATTTTATATCCTTAACCATGTCTCTGTCAGTACAAAAAAAAAAAAAAAAAAAAGCTGTGTACACTCTTGTGTATATCAACAAAAAAATTATAAAATAATAAAAGACAATAAAAAAGGTGGCGGTTGGGTGGGCAGATGTTTGATTACGGAGGTGGGGTGGTGTTGTAAGGCTGGATGGTTGGGTGGGTTTGTGAAATTAAATTATTAAAAAAAAAAAAAAAAAATAGAAGGCTTGTTGCATTTGCTTTGTATTACTATGCAAACTTTCATTTTCCATTAAAATTTCAGTTTTTTCCTTTTTGAGTTGTCAACTATATTTAATGTTCTAATTTTACTGTTAAACACAATGTGATCAATCGGTGAATTTCATTGTGGCTTCATGGTTTCATTGTTGTTCATCTGCTTTGAAATTTGCATTTTTAAATCCATATGGTTCCTGTTCTGGTTGTGGCAGGCTGGGGGAGTGTTGCCGGCATAAAACTAGTGTAACCCCACAGGCAAGTCACAAGTCTTGCCGCCTGCCTCCTTCTTCCTACCTTGTGTTTCTTAGGTTGTTTTTTTCATTAATTTTGATAAGTTTATGGTTTTAAGTTAAGATTTGTTGTTTTACTTTATTGATTCGTTTGTTTTGCAGGCTATTAATTAATAGATCTGGTTTCTTTACATTAGTGTATTTCATCCACTGATGATTTTTTTTTTTTTTAAATCTTATTGGTCATTGGTGTTTCAGTGATCTTCTATCTGTTGCTTGGCTTCTACTATGCTTAATAGATCATCGTTATTATATATATATATAATTTAAATCCCAGTGGATAAATAATTTGTAAGTGTGGCACATATGTTTTATAAATATCTACAGCATTATGAAGAATAAAATATTAAATTTTCTAGATTGAAAAAAAATATTTCAACCTCACGGTAAAAAATATTTTCAGTATATATTATTTTAAAAGATAAAATTTCTATTTATTTTTATATAAATAAAATCTGCATATAAGGCGGATTGGAAAATAAAATATCCCTATTCTGAAAATTCATAATTTATCATATTATATTATAATTTTATTCACTGGTTTTTGACATATTTTCGAAGTCAGTTTTGATCATAAATGCAAGGCATTCACAGACAGTCTCATACATACCTAAGAAAATTGAATAGTTATCTTATTTTTTTAATACAAAGTCAGGAATTTAAAAGTGTCCCATAAAGAATCATCCTGTATATTTATAACACCAAAAAGAAGTATAATGGAAAATAAGTAGATGGTTGAATTGCCATAATCAGCCACTGTGTGTGTGTGTGTGTGTGAAAAATTATTTTTACACCTGAATTGTGAAGTTAGATATCTTATTTATAAAGTTGTTTAGCGTATTTTACAAAATTGTTGAAGTAAGGTTAAACAAATGAATAAATATATCAGTATAAGACAGCATTTAAGTTACTTTTAATTACTACAAGATCTTGCAATTATTTACCAATTCGTTAACTGTACTCAGCAAAACACCATTTTCATTGGAGAATGCTTAGGGAAAAAGAAGAAAGAAAGAAAGGAAAAAGTCTTATCAATTACTCACTGTCCTCCTTACAGCCCCGTACTTTGTAGGGACCATCTTTAACAAAATTACTGAAAAGGAGAAAAGTTAATCCTACTGCTTACAAAGCAGAAATGACTGCAATGATTGATGAGCTTTTCCCCCCACAGGGCTCTCTGGACCCGAATCACAAAATAAATGCCTCAGGGAGGCAAGAGGGAGCACAATCTAATTATTAAAACTTCTATGAATTTATAGATTGAACATATTCAAACTGAGTCAATGCTTTTACTGATGATCCATCAGTTCTTTGGGAGAAACAGATTGCCAACTTTAACTGATTAGTCAGATGATAGCCAGCAGGAATGACAAATTTACTGTCTTGCAAATATAAAAAAGTGGAACATATGTGAAACTGCTATGTAGTGATAACACGAGAGAAAGTAGATGGAATTCAGCTATTTTTTATATTCCATTTGTTTCAAAACTAAGCGTTTCCACACAGATTGCTATATGTTCCTTGAAAGTTTACTAGACAATCTATCAAAAACCACCAGCGTTTTTAACATTGTAACTTAACACATAAAATGCTTAAATACTGTAAAACACCGTTTATACGTCTTTCAAGGGACTGGTGTAAAAGGACGTACAAATGAAAAGAAGTATAATCAAAATTTGAATAATAATACTTTCATTATCACAAATTGAATGACAATTAAGCAAAATTTATATGAAAATACAAATTAATAAAGTTTCTTAAGTTAGTAAATGTATATTATACTTTTCTTTTAAGACAACAATTAATTAAAAAAAAAGTTTTATAATAAAAAGTGAGAAAAATCACACTATTAATGCATGACTCAGTACTAATTACACATATCATATATTAAGTATTATTATATTATATTTCTTAAGAACTATATGAACACATTTTGAATATTAATTATATGTATTGTGTATCTTTAATAATAAGCATATGATTTATGTCCATACAGATAGTTATTTAATAACATTAAAAATCTTTAATATTTGTCTGATTTGCTGCTTGTCTATGAGTATTAAAAATTGTACTGTGAATTCAATTGATTCATCGATCAGTATTCGATCTTTCCTGTGATCCTCCATTAAAGATGCTTTCTAGGAAAAATCCATCTTATTTAAAACTGAAAATAATGACAGGTTGAGAAATTTTGCGAATTTTAGTAAAGTGGAAAAGTATAACCAATATTAGCGCCGTATAAATGAGAAATTTTTGCATTTTTTTGCATTAAAATGAATAGGAATTAATCGGAACTTTACTAAAATGACGTATATGTATAAACAACAGATGTATAAACGGTGCTTTACTGTAATTTGTTTCAATTAAAAATTCCTCAGTGCATATGTTCTTAATGAACTTTGGACTCAATTTCACCCATTATTTAATGAAACATGTGCCATTATTTAATGAAACTTAAATAAATTACTGAGTTCGAAGTCTAATTTCATTCAGCACAAGGTAGTTCTTATCCTTCAACAGAACATTTCTTACAGCAATCTTGATAATCTTCTTTCTTATAAACTAATAATATTCATAGCTAAATATCAAATCAAAATATTTAATATATAATTATTTTATATTAGTTACTAAAATTACAAAAATCAACAACAAGATATCAAAGTTTCAGAATAGTTTTCACAGAAAAATGACGACAGTTGTATGATAACATTTTATGGAACAATTAAATTTTAGTTGCTTCTTCAGAATCTTTGCAAGCGTCATTTGAAACCTAGGAATATTTTAAAGATATATACAGAATATGAATTATTATCATAAACTGACTAAAAAACGCAATCATAAAAATTATAATCAAAATAGGATTTTTTTTTTTTTAAACAAAATATTATTCCAAAATAAGTAAAATGTCAACACACTCTTGGTGATAACATTTTAAAAGGTGTCAAACTGTACTGACTGTGGTTCAACTGTAGAGTTCAACTGTACTGACTGTGGAAGTATGAAAACTGGATCGTCAATCATGAATTTCATTTTGAAACTTTTCTTTGAATGACTCTGGTTTCACTACTGCACAATATTTATTTGGTTAAAATAATATTTTGGCTATTAAAATTTTAATTAGGTGGTGAAATTGGTATAATATTTATGAGTTTCAAATTTTAAAGTAAATAAGAAAAGAAATAAAGTGCAAAAATTTTGCACGAGTTTGCTAGTATTAATATATTATTTTCAAGATTATTAAAATTTAATCTGTTTAATATTGGATTTTAAATATAATATTGTTCTTTTATGAAAAAATATTTAATAATTTTGTTGATATCTTTTTCATTAAAAAAAAAAAAAAAAAAAAAAAAAAAAAAGAATAAAAATAAATAAATAAATAAATAATAATAATAAAGCTTAAGATATTGAGCATTTTTAAACCAGTACCAGAAAAAGTTTTCAGAGATGTTTCATTATAAAAAGAAAAGACTTTATCACAAAAATAAAAATAACTTAACACACACACACACACACATGTATATATGCACACACATAGAGAGAAATAAATATGCAGATACCTGAAGTATGTGAAGACCTTTGGTAGTCAGAATAAGAAGTTCTTTCAAACCATCCCCAGTGATATCAATATAACTCATGGCTAAAAGAGGGTTTGGGAACATTTGTTGATGAAGCAGACTATAACATCCATCATCTTGATTGTCCCACTTGTATATTAAAAGTTGCTAGAAAAAAAAAAAAAAAAAAAAAAGCTGAATTTAGTTTATATTTCAATAAAAATCATACATTTATAATTGAATCTAGTTCAACTTATTAAAAATGTATGCAATAAAAATGTTAAAAATCACAAAGTTAAATTACATTACAAACAAATGAAATAAGAAAAGTAAATGTTCCTTTAAACGATTACTACTGCATGATTATACATATGTTTTAATATTTAGATTTTGTTTTAATCACTGAGCACATACAAATATTTTGATTATTGTGTACAAATAGAAAAATTGTATGTATAATTCATTTGTTTAATGATAAGCATATACGAGGGTTATTCTGAAATTTTTGAGATACGCACCGACGATAAGCGGTAGAAAAAAATTATCAATTAGATTTGAAAATATGAACTATTTTATCCTGGCAGACAATTTTTTACTGACCATTTACAAGTAGTTTAGCGCAAAATAAATTTTAGGCAGAATAGAAAATGGAGTTGACGCGAGAACATGATCATGCTCTGTTTTTCTATGATTTTAATGTGGGATTAAATCAAGAATGCTTTCAACACCTACAACTAGCTTTTGGAAATGAAAGTCCATCTTTTGCAACTGTATTCAGATGTTTTACAGAATTTCACAGATATTGTCATTCACAGGAAGGTCCTTGTCAGCAGTAATCCCGGATAATGTGTCTGCTATTCGGAAAATGTTAATTTGACTGCAATCCATGTACCTGCGATGTGGTACAGAAGGATACCATATGATATTTAACATTGGATCTGCTGCAATACATAAAATTATTCATAAAGAATTGCATGTAAAAAAATTAGCTTGTCATTTGGTTTCCCATAATTTAACAGAGCATCAATAACAACAGCGTGTCAGAATCAGCAAAGAAACTGGTAAATTATTTAATGATGGTGGCCACTGCATTATTTCTGAAATAATAACTGGTGATGAAACATACATACCGTTTTTTGATGTTCCAACATGCCAATAAAGCAAAGTGTGGGTCTTTGAAGATGATCCCAAACCCACAATGGTGAAAAGACAACATGCCATGAAAAAAGTAATGTATGCCTTTTTTTAGAAGTACAGGACTGGTCAAAGCTATCAAGCTGGAAGGAAGAAGACAGTCACAGCTAACTGGTACACTACTAAATGTCTTCCAGTAATTCTTAAAAAAGTGAATGTTAGACGACTCAATTCTCCACCATGATAATGCATCTTCTCATTCAGCAGGATTAACAGTTGAATCTCTTCAACAAAAACTCATCAAGGTGGTGGAACATCCACCCTATTCACCTGATCTAGCTGTTGTGACTTTTGGCTATTTTTTAATCTGAAAAAGAACTTGAGTGGGCGTCATTTTCATTCCGAAGATGAGATTGATGAGGCTATAAATACATTTTTTTTTTTTTTCTATTCCAAGAAATGAATGGTTAGAGGCATTAAATCTTTGGAAAATTCGCCTACAGAAGATCATTGATGCTCGAGGAGACTAATTTGAACACACCTAAAATTTGATAAGTTTAACATTAATTACCTAGGCGTATCTCAAAAACTTCAGAGTGACCCTCGTATTACCCCTAGAACAATAATCCTTCAGACAAATGCAACTATAGAATTTATTTTAATAATTATATTATAGTTTGTGTGTCACTCTACAGTTATATTTAGTACAATAAAGCCCATTAGACTAGAACCTATGGCTTTAAATGCATTTTGAAAAATTATCGCCATCCGTGCCTATTTGCATATTCCCAAAGGCTACTTGTATTCAAGTAGGGTAAAAAACTGAGGAATTTCTTTGATTTATTCTGCTGAGAAGTACCATTTGCTATTAGTGAATTATGAATATCTATTTTTATTTTTTTGAATGTGAATTATTCATTTCAAATACTAATTTATTTATAAATTTCTTTTGCTTGTATCATAAAATTTCATGTGAAAAAAATATATAGCTGTTATTAGATAATATGTCCAGTGTGCTGAGAAACTATTGAAATTACTAGAAATATTTCTAGAATTTATTATTATAATTTTTCTTAATTTTTATTTCTTTCATTTTATGAGTCACTTAGACTGACAGATTCAATATTGTACACAATACATTTTAAAAGATTGTATTTTATGACATATTTAAAAATCATATCAAGTTTATATCTTTACATTTAATGCATTTATATTTTTTTGTGTATTGTACAACTTACGAAGTGTAAATAAGAAACAATATTTATTTGCAAATTCCATCTTATTTCAAAGTAAAATTTCATCTGAAAAAATGTATTGTTATTTTTTAGATAATATCAAGCAGTAGAGTGTATTAAGCAACTATCAAAGTAGCTTGAAATATTTCTAGAACTTATTTATTAGCGAAAAAAAAAACCTTTTTTTTTTTTTTTTATTAATTCTTGAATTAAGTATTCCTTTACAGATTCAACACTGTACATGTGTTTGAAAATATTGCTTTTTGTCAAATATTTTAAAATTATATCGAATTTTGTATAGTTATATTCAGAAAAAATTTCCTTTGTATCTTCAGAATATTATTAAAAATTATATTATTATATGACATTGTTTATATTTTTGCTTTAACAGTAAATAAATGATTTCTTTAAATACAGAAAAACATCAAAAGTTATTGTCTTATAAAACAGCAACACTTCTCTTAAATCTTGAAAATTATATAAAAGAATCTGGCATCTGCCATATTTTTTCAATAATGAATAATTAACACAAATATCTCTTTTTTTTTTTTTCCCCACATTTAATATTACTGTTCTAGTACTAATATCTACTTGCTTGACAGAGATATTTCCAATTCCTAATTGATTTTTAATACTTTTTTTTTTTTTTTGCATCATCCCACTGAAATTCAACAAATGAAATGTTATAAAAAAATAAATAAATAAATAAACTAGTTGGCATAGGTGGACTCTGCTCAGTTCCCCATCATATTTATGTTCTCATAAATTTCTAGTGCGAGACATATTATAATCATGTTAAAAGAAATGAATTTGACAATTTTGTCCATGGTATTTTTAATTTTTTTTTATTAAACTCTATAAAAATATCATTTCTGTAAAACAATTACGTGTGATAACAGAATAAATTTATGTTTTTGATGTATCTTATGAAACATTTTTAAGCTCTGAATCTTTTCTTTCACTATTTGTCAAATTAGATAGGTGTCTTATAATTATGTTCATCACTGTATATATATATATCAGAGATAAGATTAGAGAAAAGACAAGAAAAAAAAAAAAAGAAAGAAAAGAAAAAAAGAAAGCTGCATCCATTTTTAAATTCAAAATGTTGAATGAAATATTAAAATTTTTATGACAAGAAGATTAGCATAGTAAGTGTATTTTCTATTCTTTATTCTATAAAAATAAAACAAACAATTATGCTTCTTAGCATTCAATTAGGGAGTGGCATGGATAGTTAATTTTTTATTTTCTTAGCATATATGACAAATATACACTAGGAAAAAAAAAAAAGCTGAAAGAATAAATCAACAAAAAGCTTTAAAAAAAAAAGGTAGTTTTAAATAAAACTAAATATGTTTTTTTTATCACTGCACTAAAAAGACATGAGTTTTTCAGTAAAATTTATTTTGATCATTTTTATCAAAAAATACTGCTTATTTATAGTTTTAAATTTTAAGCAGCAAGCCAATAAAATATGCAGTGAAATAATATTAGAAAATTAAAGGTTATTAGCATTTAATACAAAGCATCTAATAAATAAATAAATAAAGACTTTAGTACAATAGATTAAAGTGCTGAAACAACTAACTAAAAAAATTAAAAATCAATTAAAAAGTAAGAGAATGCCATCAAATGATCACAATGCAGAGTAGGATATAAATAAAATCTGTTTAAGAATTTTTTTATATTGTACATAAAATATATAATAGATTTCACGAACAAATTATACAATACTTTTAATAACTAGGTGGATTTTTCAGAGACTTTTAATTTTCACAAAAAAAAAAAAAAAAAAAAAAAAAAACAATTCATTCAACGGTCATTTTATAAGTACAGGGTGTCCCATAAGACTGTAGACATTTTAAAAATTCATTGCCATTGATTGAATTGATAGAATTTAGCGCGGTTTGCAAAAAAATCATTCTCATTAAAGGTTATTAACATTTAATACAAAGCATCTAATAAATAAATAAATAAATAAATAAAGACTTTAGATTAAAGTGCTGAAACAACTAACTAAAAAAATTAAAAATCAATTAATTAAAAAATAAGAGGTAAAGAAAAAATAATATTTAAGCTATTTGTCGATAGAGGGTGCTGTGCGTGACCAGATCACACATTTTCATGAAAAATTGTACTTATTCGCATGCAAATGTTTACAGGCATATAAATTCTATTCTATGTGTCCATCATCACCACAAAATTGCAATTTTCAAATGAGTTATAACACTGCTATCAGCAGCTTCCATGGGCGTTTCTTACCTGAGGAAAAACATCTTCACCAATAATGCTTTATGCTAACTTCATGTATACACAAGTAGGAGGCAAAATAAGAAATAAACTGCTCTAATTGCAAAATTGTGCAATTTATAGGACTTTTATTTGCATATTTTTCTTTCATATCCATGCAAATTTTTAACTATTTGTCTAACTATCGTTGACAAAAAATTTAACTATTTTTTTTTTCATTACCATAAAAAATTCTCCTTCACGAGACAGATTTTTTTGCAAACCATATTCAATTCTATCAATTCATTCAATAGTTACGAATTTTTAAAATGTCTACAGACTTATGGGACACCCTGTATTTAAAAATTTACAAAATATAACATAGCATAAAATGTTAGAAATAAAATTCAATTTCTAAAAAATAAGAAACTAACCTGACCATAAGTACCTAATAAAATTTCATTTTTTCCATCCATATCAATATCTGATATGTATCCACATGTTACACAATCAAATTTGTCACTTTCTGGTAAGCTGAACTGTGATGTTAAGTCTAAGCCATTATTCAGTATATTCCTAAAGTGGTATTAACATTAAAAAAAAAAAAAAAATAGAATTTCAAATTTAAACTGGAAAAGAAAAAAAAAAAAAAAAGACAGAGAGATTGTGTTACCTATAAACAACACACACTTCCAAAGTATTTCCAACAAGCAAATTGATTATGACATCCATGTTCGGATCACCTAAATTAAATTATAATAATATAGACGAGACTGGCCAAACATCAATACTCAAAATACAAAATATTCTTTCAATAGCCATAATTTGAAAAAGCCCATGATTTTTACTTTTTCTATTTATCTTATACATGAAATTTTGATGATTAATTTAACTAGTTTTGTAAAAATTTCTTTAAATTATACATAAATAATATTTACTTAATCATGAAATGATTTTCTTTCTTTCTCCTGTTATTAATTTTATTATAAGTTTAACTGAAAAAATTAAGGTATAATAATACGCATGGATCATCCAGCATCCAGAAAGACTATTAAGTTCTATAATCCCTTATTTCAATATGGGCGGATAATAGTAACCCATTTAATATATAAATACTATAAGTTGTGATGTTAAACACATCACTATTCTATTTAAATTCTAAATAAGATCTTTTTTTTTGCACTTAATTGCATTGTATCTCTTAGCCTGGCTCAACACACCCTGTAATATCTGCTTTTCTGCAACACATGTACGGGAGAATATTTGGTTCTTCCTTTTTAGGAATGGGGTAGTCACAGGCCTTTCTAAGAACCAATGGGGTGATGTGTTGCCATAGTTACAGAGATATTTGACTCCCATTTTCCATTAGTGTGGTGATTTTGAGATCAGTTGAGTTTGAGCAAGAGACTAAATATCAAGGATTAGAAGGTGTGTTAATTTTTTTTTTTTTTTTTTCATGGACTTTGTCCATGTTGGGGGCGGAGAAAGAGTGCCTATATTAAGAGCAGAAATGTAAAATCATATTTGAAATAATTTTAGTATTTCAAATCCCAGAATTCATTAAAATGAAAATTTTAATTAAAAAAATTTTTTTAAGTCTTTTTATGATTAAGTTATAGAGAAATTTTTAAAAACTAAATAATTCTACTTTAAATATTTGAAAATTCCATATATCCGCCTTTTATAGCAGAAAACTGGATTTTAATAACTATTTAGTGTTGCTTTATTAAATTTTTCGTATTTAAAAGATTTTTAATTATCATCCCTCTACATTACTTAACACTTTCAGGTCTGAGCTATTTCGACCACACATTTCCCTGTGGACTGAGGGTTTTTGATACTTTTCATGATTTTTAAAAAAATACCTGGCAGATATGTATTTTAATATATATTTTTTTTATTATAAACTTCTAACTGTTCTTATTCATAATGAAGGAACTATTTAAATATGCTAAGAATTAATATTTAATGAGAAATTAATGTAAAAAGTATGTTTTAACCGTTTGAATGCTGAAACACTTTCTGAAACACATCCTTAAATTGCTATCAGTATTTCAGGCCTCAATAAAAGTTTTTCCGGTGTGAATATTTTAGTTTTGTAAAAAAATTCGAAACCCAATCATGGCCAACTGGAAAACCACGCCGTGCAGTAAAAATAAAAAAAATCCAAGTAAGCAGCATTCGAAAGGGCATATATAAATGTATATTTTTATGCATAAATCATTTATGCTTGATAGCTCTTTCTACAGAAATAAAATATGAAATTTTCTAATGATCTATAAAAACACACCTAATTAATGAAAACCATGCCTTACTGTAGTGTATGTAAAAGGCCAATTTAAGTATCATTAAAGGATGAATAAAAACAAAAAACGTGTTTTACCATTAATAATTGTTCACACACAATGTTTTACAAAAATTTAAGAGCAGCGAAACAATCCAATTTTAATATAGTTTTTCAAATATGCAATTCAGTAGGGGTGTGTATTTTGATAAGATTTTATTGAGACTCCACCCATTCTTATTTTTATAGAAGTAAGGTTACTTTAATTATATGTATTAACATGCTTCTCGCTTCAATGTTTTAAATGAATAAAATTCATGTTTAACGACCTAATTGTCATACTTCGTGAGGCAGGACAGATTTAGTATCAGACCCTCATGGCGATTTTTTAATTTTTGTCATTATGTTGGCGATACATCTTTACTAATTTATTTTTGCATAATTTTGTGTTAAAAAAACTTAGTACCTATTTTGATTATACTTTTTATTATTGTGTTTTTTAGTCAATTTATGACAAAAGTTTACATGGGGATTATATCATTAAAATATTGCTAGATTTGAAATGATGCTTGCAAAGATTGTAAAAATTCAAACTTTAAAAATACATTTTTTCTATAAAATGATCTCATCGTTCAAATGTCGTAATTTTTTATTAGATCGCTGAACTAAGTCTGCATGCTTAAATATTGCTTATGCATTATTTTTTATCCTCGCGTATTTTATTAAGTCACTATCGTATCGTTACTAAAAAAAATTAATCGGAACTGGACCACGTTAGAGAAATATTATATAGATTAAATTTGCTTATGCATATGAAAATATGAAAATGGAGTGAAAAAACAACAATAACTTTTTTTAATATACTTCAATTTTAGATTTTTTTTTTTTTCTTTATTTTCTTTAAACATTTTTGGCATGGATGAATCGCACTTGGCATGAAATCAAATTCCTTGATAATCCTGGGTAATATTTTAAGATTTTGATGCTGAAATAGATCGGACATTTTTCGCCAAGAACTCTCCTTTTGTGAAAGCCACTTTAAGCCAAGTTAGCGCACAAAAATATAAATAAATTATAAAATATTGAAAAACAGAAAAGAAAGGAAAGGAAAGGAAAAAGAAAAGAAAGAAAGAGAAAAAATAATCACATAAATTATGTATTTTTGTCTAAAATGGCGATAAAAATTCAAAAGTAGACAAGGGGAGCTATATTAAGGCTGTAATATGATCAGATTTACATATTTAATTATTTATTTTTCTATATACCAACTACTATTAACTAACTCAACTACTATTATAACCACAAAAAATTGTCTCATGCGATAGATGTAGCCCACCATAGCATATTGTAATATTATAATTGGTGTGAAATTGTTGTCATTTTATAGTTGATCAAATAAATCAAATAAATGTAGAAAATAACGTGAAAGAAAATATTATGTACACCATGTATCGTGTTGTTCATATGTAACTGGGGTTTAAATATAAAATTGCTACTTCATTTTTTTTATACTGTCCGTTTCAAAACTGTCATCTGATAAGCACCCAAATGGAAGCCCACTGGTAAGCTATTGTCACAGGCACCCGAGAGTCTGTGAATGAGTGGGTTGCTGCCAAAGGCAGCAGGGACAGGAAGCGAGCTTTTGAGTAATTTCATGATTTTTAAAAATTTTAATTTTGTTTATAAAGTGATATAAAAGAATTTCCTTTAAATATAGTGACCAGTTGATAAAATATTAAAAAAGAAAATAATATTTATAATTAATTAATTTTTTTTTTTTTGGGGTGAATGCGAGGATGGAGAGAGGCCATGTGGTGATGAATGAG
The DNA here is from genome assembly GCA_963930645.1 of Salticus scenicus. NCBI lineage: Eukaryota > Metazoa > Arthropoda > Arachnida > Araneae > Salticidae > Salticus > Salticus scenicus. The sequence goes on from OZ005654.1 coordinate 248,370,257, forward strand.
AAAGTAGTATAGTGGTTCAAGGCCGAATGATGATTCACTGAGAGATAAACAATTACCATTGCGTTGTTTAGATAACGGCGGACTTCTTTTAGGCAATTTTTTCTTAGTGCCGTTTTATCGGCAGACGGCAGGAAATATACTCTCTTGCTGATTAATTATCTAAAAAAGGCATGGTCATCAAAAAATATAAAAGATAAATATTGAAAGAGCTTACCTTCAACTCTGAAATATAATCAACATTAAAGTGATGTTAATACACAAATAAGAACAGCATTATATTACTCAATCTTATTTAATTGATATTCTGTAAAATGGCAGAGGTACCTCCTACAAAAATAATTATATATTTATATTTTCAAGATTAACATTCTTATTTATTTGATTCAATATCATTTCTTTTGTATCAGCAATTCAACTATAATGAATTGCCATTTTATGTTTTATATTCTCGACGAAACGTTATTTTAATGTATTTTTTAACTAAATCCATATCGATCATTTTTAAATCTCAGAATCATTATATTTATCTATAGTTCGAAACGTTCTTTATGGAAGTGATAGATAATGTTTATTTTATGAATCGTCCAAAATGTCCAGAGTCGATTATTTGTATTATTGACTGATTTTTTTTGCACTTGAATTATTACTTGTTTATTGGTAGATGATTGATATACTCTGGCCGATGATGCCGACACTTTAATGAAAATGCTTCCTAGCATAATTTATTATGAAAAGCAGCCTTATTAATTTACGTTTAATACGAAGGAGGCACTTATACTTTTCACTTGTAGAAGAACTTAGAATGGGCTTATATATTATTATTGAAGCCCGATGAAATACAGTGTATTTGAAGCCGATCATTCAGTGGAGCAATAATCCAATGACGTTTACAAAAAGGATCAGGATCACTTGATTCCATTATATTTTTAATCCTTATGCGGTCGTTCACAGGAAGGCGTCGACTGAACAGCAGCTTCAGTTGAAGATAATTGGGATTCCGGATAAACATCATTTGATGGGAACATAAATCTTGCAGTCTGTTTTTTTTCTTTATTGTTAATTAAACGTAGATTAGAATAAAATAAATTTATATTGATAAGTTAATGAGCTACCGTACGATCTCTCGTCGCGCTAACGATTTACTCTAACGGCGAAATCGCCAGACACGGCCGAGAAGATCGACGGAGCTGTTTACATCCGAAGATTTTTTCTCCAAGTGTGTGTGGCATCTCTTTCCAATTCCCCGCCTTCAAGTGCTGAAACACCGGCAGATTAATACGCACTAATATAGCTTGTTCCAAATATTTTTTATTGGAGTTGATTTTATAGATAAAAGTTAATTAAGGTTGATGAAAGTGAATTATCTTTATTCACCATTTATTTATTTTTGATTTATTGAAAGAATAATTTATTTTTTCTATTTTTTGTTGAAAATTTTGTAATGACGCTATCTTTTGAAAATGCGTAGGAGTACATCCGGGAGGGCATCGAACTCAAGCAAAAATTCTCGGAAATAGCTAACGTCATAGCGTCAGAGAGAGGGAAAACGATGTATTTTCGAACACACAAAATATCAGAGATAACTTTTTTGAAATAAATAGAGGAATCCAGAACTTATTCAAATAAATTTTCAGATGCTAATTCACCAAATATTTTGAGATTTATTCTGGATTTTGGGAAATATTTATTAATTTTTTTCTGGATTTATTAAATAATATTTCAGAGAATATTAACTGAAAAAATAGATTTTTCTGGATTTTAAATAAATTATTTCTGGAGTTTAAATAATTATTTCCGATTTCAATTTTTGAAATAAATAATCTCCGTTTTTAGTATTTTTTATTAAAAATTCATGATACCTGAATTTTTGAAGAAAGTTTTAAAATGATGAATTTTTGAATAAAATGTTAAAAGTTTTTACCTTTTAACACCAGTGAAGCAGGCAAAGCCTTTATTGATTCACTATGTTCATTGATTTCACATTCCGCCATTTTTGACAGGGTTATATACTAGTATAAGATATAATATAAAGGTAAATGATTTTGTAATATGTCCTGCTTATAAAGTCATTTAATAAAATTAACTTGTTTTTACTTTCTGTTGTTATCATTTATCCAAATTATAATTAGTTATACTTAAGTTTAATATATTCAAACATATTTAATTAAGTTACTTTAAATCTGTTTTCTTTCAATCACGTATGTTTATCTATTTATGGTACAATACCTGCAACTAAAATTTGTGGAAATTAAATATACTATATATAAATAAGTAGTATGTTTAACTGAGTCAAAATTAGCAACAGAATAAAAGAACATCAAAATTATATAAAATATGAAAAAATCACTACAGCCAAAATTAATAAAATCTTAATGAAAAAAAAAAAAATTTGCAAGCATGAAAAAACTCTGTAACTATAATAACTATAACTATGCAATAATGCACAAAACAATCGAAATCCTGGCCAACAAATGTAGCTACAATGACATGGAGCCCAATTAAAATTCAGATCAAAGATGCTGCTATATGCTTAAGAATAAACAAGTCAAAGTGTATCCCTAAAGATGGCTAGATGCCTGACTGAAATGACATTGGATAAAGAACTATCAAGGTATGCATGATATGAAATTCTTTTTTTTTTTTTTTTTTTTTATGATACTTGATTTTAAAATATGAATGTGAAATTTTTCTTTCTTTTTAATTCCAGATATTTCTAAAGTAAAATGAACTATTTAAAACACTCAATAAGAATAATATTTATATTAAAAACATCAAAACCTCTAAAAGTTATCTTGCACTTTCAACCGCTATCCACAGCCTTTATCAGATACGCTGTTTTTGTGAACTGATGCACTTGGCAGTCTTGCCACTTGTCTTCTCTTCCACTCCCCATCCAGCATAGCGCACCACCTTGCGTCGATTTCAACTAGTTCTGTATAGCATGAATCGTAGTTCACTAAAATTTTGACGGCTTCACGTTTTATTACGTAAAGATAATTATTATAGTGGGCTATTTTATTAAAGTTTTTGAAATCTATTTTAATATTTTCCTTCTGGTTTGTTTTGGGTAGGTCTGTCGTTATTTTATTATATTTTATATTATTTCTGTGTTCTTTTATGCGTGTTTTTATTTTCTGTTTTGTCATAACTATATAGCATCTGGTTTTTTCAACCGTCGATGGGAGTGCTGTTTGAGGAGTAGAAGAGAAGACAAGTGGCAAGACTGCCGAGTGCATCAGTTCACAAAAACAGCGTACCTGATGAAGGCTGCAGATAGCGGCTGAAAGCGCTAGTGCAAGGTAACTTTTAGAGGTTTTAATGTTTTCAATATGTTTTTAGAGTTTACCTTTGAATTAAGCTTTTAAAAAGAATAATATTATTTAATGAATGTTCTGTCAAATGTTTCTTAAATGAAATAAATAAATTCAACTTACAGAATGATACTTGCTGCAGATTCAATAAATCAGAATCTTGAAAAAGTCTAACCATGGATATGGGACCATCATGCTGAATCTGCCAGGATGATACCATCTTGATTTCTATAATTAACATTAAATTTAGACAACAATGTGTAAGTTTTATGCATTTATTACATACCTAAATAATAAAAACTTTTATGTTATAAAATCAGCGCAATGCTATTATGGATATTTTATTTGATTACAATAGCAGCAGGAGAATAAAATTATATATTATTTTTTTTTGTAAAAGATTTAGATAAAACAAATCTTTTTACAAATTATTTTTTATTTAAAAAATGAGAATAGAATAAAAAATAATTATATATAAATTAAAATCATAACACAAAAGGATTTTCTTATCAAATATTCTTCATTATTGCACATACAACAGATATTAATGATAAAAAGATTATATGTTAAAACACATAAAATAATCTCAAGAATACATATGAATGAAAAAATAAAATGACATTGGCTAAACTTACTTTTATTCATAAAATATAAAATTAAATGAGATGAAGTCAGAAAATTAATATAGTATAGAAAATTTAAAAGTGCACTCTATTTTTAGCAATTCAAGTTACAAAGTCAGATTTGAATTGACATAATTGAAAAATGCTTAATCTACACAACTTGGATAATGATAAATAGTAAAATACTGCAACAGTAAGAGTTTAATTAATAAGAACCCAATGTTCATGTAAGCAATCCTCTACCAAATTTGAAAGAAAAATACTTTCTTCTTTCCATTAAATTTATTTGTATTTTTCTGAAAATTTCCTATCTAAAATGAAACTTTCCCCAAATTTACTTACATTTTGATCTAGTGATATCTACAGTGATATCAAAAGGATGTGTGAACAAATCACTGTCAAAACAGTGAACTGTGAACAAACACTTACCTTCTCATTGTGTCTGAACTTTCCCCACATGACCTCCTTTTAAATTGATAGTTCTTTGCTAACATATGCTATGAAGAAATTACAAGGAGAGTGCTGTGTTGACATATTTTTATTTTCAAGCTATTTCTGTAATATTTTACTATGAATACATTTATAAGTGAAGGATGGATAATTATCATCTTAAGAATCTTAAAGAAAGAGCCACCACTGCTTGATAGAAATAATCTATACCACTAGATATTATCCTCTTCACTCCAGAGGTCCACATCCTCTATTCTTTCCTTTATAAAATCTATACCATTTAATATTTTTATATTTTGACTAAACAAATAAAAAGCTGAATAAATTGGCTTTAAAAAGATACTGCTATATGGCAGCATGAAACTAAATTTATTTCTGAAATATAATGTTATTTTGTCAACTTTCGTAAAATGACTTCAAAACAGTAGTCGACCACACAGTCGAAGAAAAGTACACAATTTTCATAATTATTTATTAAGTACTCAGACACTTGCCAGAGTAAAAAGAAAACTGATATTGATTTATTTATTTAAAGGCATCAAATTTTTAATTGTGTTACAGTTTGGGAGATTTATGTAACTTAATAATTTAGAGTTTAGTTGTAGACATTTGTATCGTACATTACTAACCCCCTAAATTAAAAATGTAAGAAAATTATACTTTTTTGTAATGTATAATGTGAACGGTGAACGTATAAGTCTAAAAGCCTTCAAGCGTAACTTATGTTATTATTATAGCTTCGGGTCCGAAGAGGTTATACAAAATATACTTGAAAGGATTGTGCATACAATATAATCAAGAAAATTTTAAGAAAAATCATCACCAATATACCTGGAATAAGTTTCACTAATGTTATGCTTACTAGTCCATCTTTATAGCCAATACCTGTTAATCTTGAATCAGATGACATAATGAAATCCATCCACAGAACTCTAAAATAAAAATGAACAAATGAGCATCAATTGACGTAAGAAAAATTATCTACAAAATTTTTATGCATGAATAAATAAACAATAAATATTACTTAGTGACAATTAAGAGGCCTGGTCAGTCAGCAGCGACTTGTTTTTACAGTGAAAAATGACACCAGATTTAGTAGGAATTATACATTTTCATTCACAATAGTTTTAACTTTAATTCCAACTTTTTTTTTTTTTTTTTAATTACAGATAGAGTTTTTAAAAAGCTTTATTTGCTATAAACCAACAATATGTTTAGTTAATGAACAAAAAAAAAATCTATAAATGTCTCCAAAAAAAGAAAACTAAGAAGCGATACTTACACAGAAGTGAGGTCTTTGAACTCTGGAAAGCATACATCACTTGGTTCTTCATAGTAGGTTTGTCGAGTCTTATCCTAAGGTTGAAAATAAGATAATGAAATATTTTTTATTGTTAGCCTATATAAGATCAGGAATGAGAAAGGGGAGGAGAGGAGAAAAAAACTGTATTTTAAAATATACATAATAAATTTCATTTGCCCTCCTTGTAAGTGTAATTCTCAAATTTTAAAAATTACACCTATCTTCTCATGCATTAGAATGAAAAAGTAAGTGTCATAGATCAAGGAAAAATTAATTCCTCTGCTGAATATAAAAAATTTTCTTGGAGGACATTGACATTTATTTATATATTTGTTAAAATCATCTCTGAAAATATAATTAACTATTTTCTCTCTTTTTATCTGGGCACTAATTTTTAATTAAATAATCATTTTTTATTGTATTTTATTTATTTTTTGTTGTTGTTCATATTGTTTAATAAATCAAGATCTCTGTCAACCTTCACAAAGTATTTTATTACAGTGCTAAAAGTTCAGGTTTATTGAGTTCAAAGGCTCTCTTTAAAATGATTATTTCAATATTCTCTGTACTTCTCTTTCATCTTATACTATTAAGTGAGCAATATTTGTATATATATATTTCACTGTTCTCGAAAACGGTAGCTCGGACAGTCACGAGATTTAACACAAAGGTGCCCCCCAAAGGGTCATTGTGCACATCGAAGTCAGATTTTTGAATTTTTGATTAGTTTTTTCTTAATTAATTAAAATGTAAAAATAATAACCTTCTAATTTCTGATAAAAAAGCCATTTAAATTTTAACATTTTATCCATAATTTAATTGTTGCCAATTTTTTTTTTCGACAAAATAATATTAATTTAAAAAAAAAAACGTACATTTATTTAAAATGAGGAAAATAAATCAGAAAGATTAGAAAATAAATTAGAAATATCAGTCGCATCGTTACAAATAAAATACCAAATGAAAGGGAAAATTTTTGTAAATTCGATGCATTAAACAGCTTATCAATCGGATGATTAGTTTTTTCTTAATTAAAATGTGAAAATAATAACCTTCTAATTTCTGATAAATAAGTCATTTAAATTTTAAAATTTTATCCATAATTTAATTGTTGCCAATTTTTTTTTCGACAAAATAATAATTAAAAAAAAAAAAAAAAAAAAAAAAAAAAAAAAACGTACATTTATTTAAAATGAGGAAAATAAATCAGAAAGATAAGAAAATAAATTAGAAATATCAGTCACATCGTTACAAATAAGATAGCAAATGAAAGGGAAAATTTTTGTAAATCCGATGCATTAAACAGCTTATCAATCGGACAATTAGATTTTTTAAAATTAACTAAAGTATGAATTTTAGGTGGCAACAGCAGAAGATTGTATGGAAACCGTTAGGAGAAAAAAAATGAAAAATCTGCTTCACATTAAGTCACATGATTTTTAAGTGGGATTAAAAATTTGCAGTTTTCAAATTCTTTTAAATTTTCTCTCACGAACACAAAAATATAGTATACAGCCTGTACCCCACAAGACCAACTTGCATTTCAAATTTCATCAATTATTTTGGTTAATAAACAAAAGTTATTATTATTTTTTTTTTCAAATTAAGTTTTATTCTATCTTCGAAAAGAATTATGTGATCATAGATATAATAATATATACAGATCTATCATCCCCATATTATCGTGCAAAGATTTTTGATGCCGAAAAAAAAGCTTTGGAATCAGCCATTAAGTGGTATTGAAGGAAAAAAGGAAAAAAAGAAGAATGAATTTGAAACTATATCTGGAGCTTTTCATTCACCTTTAGTAAATAAATTATTCATGAATTTTATTTGCTAAAACATTCGTGTTTATTCACTCGGGGAAAGACTGCCATATTTTGGTAGAATCGCCGTCTTTTCCCGAGTGAAAAGGAATCACTTTTTTCTCCCCAATGATCAATCTATATATTATTACTATATCTATGTGATATGATGCATTAATAATTTGGGTTTTAAAAGTTTTTTTAAATAGATTATTTAAACTCTATGAACCATATTTTTATTTTATCAGTTTCATTAACAGATCCTACTGGGCGATTTTTTAAATTTTGGTGTTGAAGTACACCGAACGTTTTTCGACAAGAAATTTAATATAGCAACAGCCATTTTAATCTAAGTAGTGCATCAAATATATAAAAACATAAATGATTTATTTTTACACAAAATTTACAGAACAAATGCAGTTTTAAAGATAGGAAATTTATTTCAACAAGCACTATTTTAAACCTAAAAACCATTAAAAATATAAGCAGAATATAAAGGATTCTTATGTATAAACAAAAAAGAGTCTGGTAAAATTATTAGCAAAATAGTCTTCCCTTTTCATGCAAAAAAAAAAAAAAAAAAATCCATCGCTAATATGGCGACAAAAATTCAAAAGCTGCCAGTGGAGCAACATAATAAAGTTGTGCAACACGATAATGTTTACCTATTTATTTATTTTTTTATATAATAATCATTATGCTAATTTATCATACAAACAAATGAGCCTCTGTGTGTTACTGCACTTGCACGCTGTCAAACAGAAATATTTGAAAAATTCAAATTAATATTTAAATAAATAAATAAAAATATGTTTAATGGGAAATATATATAACCATAAAAAGATTAAATGTCTAAAATATGGCAGAAATAGTGCTCATAGCATATTGTTACAAGGTATTAAGTCTTATTGTTACAATGGATTAAGTCTAAAATGGTGACAAAAATTCAAAACCCGCCAAAGAGAACTATATTAAGGCTGTACTATCAGGTTTACAACCCATGAATTATATATAAACACAAAAAATTAATTGTCTCATGCGACAGACGTATCCGGTCACAGCATATTATAATATTTGGCGTGAAATTGCTGTCATTTAATGGTTGATTGGATAAACAAAATAAACATATGAAATAACGTAAAAGCAAATATTATGTTGTCTAAACCCAGTTACATTTGAGTCCAGTCCGAGTTACATGTGAACAACACGTATAGTGTTGTTCACATGTAACTGGGATTCAAATATAAAAGGGAAACTCCAATTTTTTCGATACTATCTATTTCGAAACTGTTATATAATAAGCACCTAAATGGAAGCTCATTGGTAAACTATTGTCGCAGGTAATAGGGACAAGCGCCCGAGTTGCAGTGGATGACCAAATCGCTGCCGAATGCAGCAGGGACCTGGAGCGAACTTTTGAACAATTTCAGTAATTTATTTTATTAAGCTACATAGAAAAGAGTTTCCTTTAAATTTAGTGGCCAGCGAAGCGGGCAAAGCCTGCTAGTTATTTCATTAATGCTTCACTGAGCTTGACATTAATATTTTCTAAACTGAACTGATTACAGGGTTGCTACAGTCCATATACTTACTCTGATTCTTTCACCACTATATTTCTACAGCAATCTTCTATAGTATGTTTCCATGATTATTAAAGGGAGAAATTGCTATTTAAATAAAGTTGTAGACGAGTCGGGAAAAAGGCAGAACCATAGCAACCCTTGATTAGGTAGGGCTTCTACATTTAACTTTATCAAGAAGCCATGGTTATTTGTCAAAAAGTAGGAAGACCACACTTTTTCATCACTATGATATGCAATCCAAAATGGCCAGAGATAACCAAGTACTTGAAAAATATTTTGTTCAAGGAACCACTGTTAACAATATTCCAACAATAGTGACAGATGTGTTACAGGCCAAAGTAAATAAACTCATCAAGGATTTGGTGGAGAAGCAAGTACTAGGTCTAATAGTTGCATATGCAGAGATGCCAACTTCAAATGACAAAAAAGCAGGAGATTTTTTAACAGAAATCACGAAACTTTTTCCAACAAGAAAGTTTGTAAGAAAAATGAGTAAAATAATGCAAATTTAATTTTAAGTAAAGCTTAATAAGCTTAGGAGGTATTTACAAAGCATCAGTATTAAAATTAAATGAATAATATATGTTTCTTGCAGTAAAAAAAAAAAAAAAAAAAAAAACCTCAGACATACAGTTGTTTAAAATTTAAGTCAAAATAGACAGATTTGATCATTCTGTTCCTAATATAAAACAATAAGAATCTTAATTATCTTTGTAAAAGAAAAGGTAATAAAGAAATGAAAATATCAGCTACATTCTAATGAAATTTGAATTCTTTAAGTTTTCAATAGTTATGGTATTAAAAAAAAAATCTTTTGATAATAAGACATTTTTCATTACGCAAAAATGAAAGTGAAAAATTTATTCTTAGCAAAAATTAGTTTCAAAGCATTGTATAGTAATTCACATTCAAACTGATTTTGATAAATTGCAGGGCATAAACTTCAATTTTCTTTCAATTTTTTTACCCAATCCCACAAATTTTAAGCATAAATTATGCTAAGAGGGATAGATAAAAATTACATTAGAAAAGCAGGAGAAATGAGTGGAAAAGCAGGAGCATAGAAAAACAAGCAAAAAGCAGGAGACTCCTGCCAAAAGCAAGAGACTTGGCACGTCTGCATATGTATGCACTATTGAATTATAGAACATGCACTAGCAAATTTCTTACTTAACCATAATTTGTTTTTCAAAGTGCAAGGAAAAGGTGTAAACATTCCTTAAACACACAATGGATTTTTACCTGGTGTATTTTTGTTTTATTCTCTTCAGCTTTACTTATATTTCCTTATTCTAATAAGAAATGATTTTCAAAGATATTTCATAATTTTTTGAAAATTTGACGAAATTCAGCCCCATAGCATAATCATGGCAAATTGGCAACAGTGTCACAGAAAGGCTTATATTTCTTGCAGAAATGGTTTGATTAATAAAAAAATTGCCTTAGGGTAAAACAAAAGAGAAAAAAAAAGTTAGAATAGATTAGTTAATGCTAAAATTGTTCTGTAGAAAAAGCTTTATTTCTGCTTAACGGCCGTCTTCACTTACCATCGCCAGAAGCCAGAGCCAATGTTATTCTATGGGGAAATTTTCTTTACAAATAACTTATTAACTAGTACATATTTGTAAATTCTGTTTTCACATTCAAAAAATTCCCAATTGTTAAAATGACAGACCTTTTTTAAAAATGTATTTTTTTAATTTTTAATATTTTATTTTGAAATAGCAAAATGAAAAAAATTCACATATTGAAAATTCGTATTTTGCAGCTTCAAAATAAAATATAAAAAATTAATTTTTTAAAAAAGGTCCATCAATTTAACAGCTGAAAATTTTCAGAATGTGAAAACAGAATTTAAAAATATGTATTAGTTCATACATTATTTGTAAAGAAAAATTTCCCATAGAATAGCATTAGATTCGGCTTCTGATGGCGGTGAGTGAAGACGGGCCCTTAAGAAGAAATAGTTGCTATGAATTAAGCAAATAACTACAATGGCATAAAAATCAGTCTAAATAAAAAATTTCTTTTCCTCAAGCATTAAATTTTCTGGTTATATAAAAAACTTGTATGTGAATAATACACTTATTATGTCAAAGGACTGTCGAGGAAAAATATATAGTATTTGAAAACAATACTAAAAACATAGAACATTTTTATAAAACAAAATTTTGTGAAGGGGCTGTTTTAAAGAAGTAGAATTCTGTGAAGATATAGTTAAAAGGCCCCAATTATTGCCTGGATCAATCCCTTTTACTACTTTAAATCTAGAGATAAAGAACATAATGTGTATGTAATAATAAACATATATTATAAAAAAGGTAGTTCCAAATCCCAAAAACAGCATGAATCAGTATCAATATAATACAATAAAACACATAAACACAAGAAATTTCTTATTTATTAAATAAATTTTGACTTAAAAAAAAAAAAGTTTTGTCAATTTAGTTTATTATTATCCAAATTAGACAACACAAGTAATCAGTGTACAACTTCAACACATAGCTTATTGAAAAAAGCAAGTAATAATCATGTGGCGGAGAGCGTTCGTTTTGTAAACAGCGCGCTCTTCTCTCTCCGTCCCATCGGATGTGTGCACGCGCATCGGCTGTGCGCATCTTAGAGCTCTCTCTTCTCTTCGCTCAGAGAGCAGTGTTTATGTACCGGCGCTTGCCGTGGATGCTTTCGTTATGTTGTTGTAAATAAAATTATATTTTTCTAAATGAGTAGTATTAACTTATGATGTTGGATGATTCTTCATTATTCAATTAACCTCACGCAACCTAGATGTTTAATCACCAAAAATGGTGACCGCGGATTTTATTTGAACTGTGTAAATTTTTAATAGTTTCGATTTCAATTCGAGAACAATATGACGGACTCAGCAGCGGTAAAAATACCTGTCTACAATCCAGTCGATCCTGCACTGTGGTTTGCAATGTGCGAATCCACTTTTGAACTTGCCACTCCAAAAGCTGTAACGGATGCAAAAACCAAATTTAATTACTGTGTAGCTCATTTACCACCTGAAACAGCGTCTCTGGTGAGAGATATTATTCTACAGCCTCGATCAGATACTTCGTATGATGAACTTAAAACGGCGATACTGGAACGTTGCGGTGAAAGTCGCACTCAAGAAATTCGAAAATTACTAGCTGGAGAACAATTGGGTGACAGAAAGCCATCAGAGTTGCTACGCGATATGAAACGTCGTGCTGAAAATCATAACATTACAGATGCATTATTATTAGAGCTTTTTATGCAACAAATGCCATCTAATGTTCAATCTATTCTAGCCTCCGTACAACCACTCGACTCGCAAAAGGCAGCTAGTATTGCCGATCGCATAATGGAAGTAACATCCCCGCAGGTAAGCGATGTCTCTTCTTTAAACTCCAGTGCTTCATCTGACACAAATAGCGTTGATATGCTTCTTCAAGAAGTTCGAAAACTTCGTAAAGAAGTTTCTCAGCTGCGTCGAGGACGTAGTTTCTCGCGAAATCGAAACCAAACACGAACTCGGAGTTCATCATCCTCCGATGCTTCGAATAAGAATATTTTTTGTTGGTATCACCGAAAATTTAAAGAGAATGCCCAAAAATGTGTTCCACCTTGCTCATACAAGGAAAACGAGACCGGGAAAGCGTAGTGGCGACGTGCGCGATCCCTTCCGAATCCCGTCGCCTGTTCATCAGAGACCGCAGAACAAACTTGCAATTCTTGTGTGACACTGGTTCAGATGTATGTTTGATAGCTGCATCGAAACAAGAACTACGTAATAAACACATAATGGTATTTACTGCGGCAAATGGAACACCCATTTTTGTTTATGGTCGTAAAACATTAAATCTCGATTTCGGACTACGCAGAACATTTAATTTTTCTTTTTATGTGTGTAATGTTAAAACAAATATCATTGGGTCTGATTTTTTACATTACTTTAATTTAACTCCTGATTTAAGAGGGAAAAAGCTAATTGATCTAAAAACGAATTTAAAAATTTCTTGTATGGTAAGTACTGTTGATTTACATTCTGTTAAAACTATTACTGATGATACTGTTTATCATAAATTATTGTCTAATTATCCTTCACTGTCAAAATTACCTGATCTTAATCGTAGTGTAAAACATAATACAGTTCATTTTATTGAAACTGTAGGTCCTCCTGTTTCATGTAAACCTAGGAGACTAGCTCCTGATAGATTGAAAATTGCTAAATTAGAAATTCAAAACATGATAAATTTAGGCCATATGAGACCATCTAAAAGTAATTATTCCTCCCCTCTCCATATGGTGCCCAAAAAAGGCACGAATGAATGGAGACCAGTCGGAGATTATCGTATGTTAAATTCTCAGACAGTGAAGGATAAATATCCTGTGCCAAATATTTGTGACTTCACCTCTGAATTAAATGGTTCTAAAATTTTTTCACATATAGACTTGATTAAAGCTTATCATCAAATCCCAATTAACCCATCTGATGTTCATAAAACAGCCATAGCCACACCATTTGGCCTTTTTGAAAGCACTGTTATGCAATTCGGCCTCTGTGGGGCTGCCGCAACATTTCAAAGATTCATAGATGAAGTCACTCGCGATCTTCCAGGGGTATTTTCATTTGTTGATGATATTTTAATTGCCTCTAAAAATGAAGATGAACATTTCTTGCACTTGAAATCTCTTTTTTCTAGATTAAGTGATTATGGTCTATGTATAAATGTTTCCAAATGCATTTTTGGAGTGCCATGTATAGAATTTCTTGGTTTTCATGTATCAGAACAAGGTTTAAAACCATTACCTCATAGGGTTGAAGCTATTCAAAAATTTCCACAACCCACTTCTTTAACCCAATTAAGAAAATTTCTAGGTATTTTTAATTTTTATAGAAGATTTGTTCCTAGAGCTTCACACATTTTAGCTCCATTAAATAAATTACTAGGTGGTCATACTAACAAAAAGAAACCTAAAAATATATCTAAAAAGTCAGAACAACCTCTCAATTGGAATGAGGAATCTAATAAAGCCTTTTTAGATGCAAAAAAAGCAATAGCAGAAGCCACCCTTCTTAACCATCCAATCCCAGGTGCTACCTTAAGCCTTTTCACGGACGCATCAGACGTAGCCGTTGGTAGTTCTCTGATGCAGTTACGTAATGAAAAATGGGAACCCATAGCATTTTTGTCCATAAAACTCTCTAAAAGTCAAAAAAATTATTCCACTTACGACCGAGAACTTTTGGCCATATATTTATCTATCAAAAAATTCCGGCACATGCTAGAAGGAAGGAACTTCACAATCTACACAGACCAGAAGCCCCTAATATACGCCTTCAAGCAAAAGCCCGACAAATGCTCTCCCAGACAACTTCGCCATCTGGATTTCATAGGACAATTTTCTACAGACATACAGCATATTAGAGGACGCGACAACACTGTAGCTGATGCTTTATCACGGGTTGAGATTGATGCAATTGCACTCCCCTTACTTGATTTTCAAAAATTATCACAAGAACAACTTAATGATCCAGAACTTCAAAACTTTCTATCCCAGTCTTCACAATCTCTTAAATTACAAAAGCATTATTTCCCATTAGAAAATGTTACTCTCTATTGTGATTTTAGCACAAGTACACCTCGTCCTTTCATTCCTAAATCTTATCGCACACTTATATTCAATCACATTCATAATCTTTCACACCCAGGTATTTCTGCAACATCTAAAATGATATCAAAAAGATTTGTTTGGCCTAATATGCACAAATTCATTAAAAATGCAGTAAAATCTTGCCAAAATTGTCAACGTGCCAAAATTCATAGACAAACTAAATCCCAAATAGGCACTTTTTCATCACCTGACTCTAGATTTGCTCATATACACATAGACTTCATTGGACCTCTCCCTGTATCGAATGGTTACCAGTATTGCATGACCATAATTGATCGATTCACTAGATGGCCAGAAGTCATACCAACTACAGACATGACAGCTATGACTACCTGTAAAGCTCTCATTAACAATTGGATATCTCGGTTTGGATGTCCTGTAACAATAAAGAGTGACCAAGGACGAAACTTTGAATCAAATTTATTTAGAGAACTCACTAAAATTTTAGGAATAAAAAAAATACATAGCACAAGTTATCATCCTATTTCAAATGGAATTATAGAAAGATTCCACCGTCATTTGAAAAGCGCTTTAATGGCTCATAACTCAATCAAATGGTCAGAAAATTTACCAGTTGTATTGCTTGGCATACGCTCAGCCATTAAGAGCGACATAAATGCTTCACCCGCAGAACTTGTATATGGCACAACATTAAGACTGCCTTCAGACATCCTAAACTCTTCTAGCACACCTTCACAACCCACGGAAGATTATGTTTCACAACTTAAACTTACAATGAATACTTTAAGTCCCGTTTTACCTGTCCATCATGGCAAACATCCCATTTTTGTGCACCACTCATTGCAAGATTGTAGCCACGTTTATTTACGCACCGACAGTGTGAAACCACCACTGACACCTCCATACACCGGACCTCACATGGTAATAGAACGTACCGACAAGACATTCGTCATAGAACTCAATGGTAAAAGCACTACCGTTTCCATCGACAGAGTTAAACCCGCATTTCAACTTCCATCACAATCAGATCAGTCTGTACCATTAAAGGTTACGACGGATGAACTGCCGGTAAACGTTCATAAAGAAACTATTACCAGGTCAGGTCGGCGTGTACATTTTCCTAAAAATCTTGTAAAAGAATATATCATTTAACCTCATTTATATTATATTACTGTATCATTCATTCTTATATAGTACGTTATATGCAATATTTTACATTTGGTATTGCATTGTGATTTTTTTTTCAAGATCTGTAAATTTCTGTACTTATTATCAAATTATGTTTTTATATTATACTCTGCATACTTATGTAACCGAATATTCCTATCGTGACTATGTCACTGGGGGGATACTCTGTGGCGGAGAGCGTTCGTTTTGTAAACAGCGCGCTCTTCTCTCTCCGTCCCATCGGATGTGTGCACGCGCATCGGCTGTGCGCATCTTAGAGCTCTCTCTTCTCTTCGCTCAGAGAGCAGTGTTTATGTACCGGCGCTTGCCGTGGATGCTTTCGTTATGTTGTTGTAAATAAAATTATATTTTTCTAAATGAGTAGTATTAACTTATGATGTTGGATGATTCTTCATTATTCAATTAACCTCACGCAACCTAGATGTTTAATCACCAAAATCATTTAAATTTATTTGAATTATTATATAAATATTTGTTAATAAAGCATTAAAATATCAAGTACCTCTCTATAAAGATGGATTCTGCAGTCACTTCCACTCAAGAGCCAAACCATTTCTTTAGTTTCATCCAAAATTAATCTGGATGTAAGAAATTTCTCAAAGTATAAATGTAATATTTTACACAAAATAAATGTCTACTATATAAAATAGAAACTAAAATACATAAATATTTGTAGCACAAGACATACATTTTAGAGATATTATTGAAGATGAGAATACTAATATTAAATAGTTAGCGATTTAAAAAAAATTCAAAGGCAATTGAGTTATATGATATTATTGCAGGGGAAAAAAAAAATATTTGAATAATGTGAAAGTGAATTTCATAGTATAAAATCTCGCAGCAGCAGCATTAATTCATGTAGAAATAAAGGCACAATACAGGAAAATAATGTTAATGAAATTAAATTTGATATTTATTTACTTCAATTCTGTAAATTTTTAATTAATACACAACTTAAAACCAAATGTAAAAAAATTCTTAAGAAAATCTATTTAACACTAGAAATATAACTGTTGTCATTCTAACTGTTAGGTATACACTATTTTGCATTACATCTTTATTTATCAGTTAAAGCTTTTGAAATTTTATGACTTTTTGAAATTTTATATGAAATATATCATACACTTACAAAATAAATTAAACTGAAAGCTAATAAAATACAAAAGCTATCAGGAAGTACATTACTGGAATATGATGGAATTATGTCTTTCGCAAAACAGAAATGCAGGACAAGTAATTTTACAAGTAATTTTTGGAAGAATCAATTGGAAAAATTATAAAAGAGCATGGTAAACACAGGCAGGAAGGCAACTTCAAAGTAAAAACTGATTTATGCCAATAAGTTACTTGCTTTATTAGCTCTTTTTGTATGTTAGAGAAAAGGAATTTAATGTACAAAAAGGATCTTAATAAATTCCTCATAGAATATGATTTGGGAACCTATCTTTATTTGTAATACAGTGGAGAGCCAGAAATCCGCTGACCTAAAATCCACCAAAGTCCGAAATCCGCACAGCTTGTCAGATACAAACAATGAAATTCACTATTAATAAATCACGAAACTGCAAATCAAAATTTTGAAAAAGATCTTGAATACAGATTTTATGTTTGCATGTTATGATTACAAAATAATAATAATAATAATAATATGAAGGACTGCAAGAGCTAAGTTGCTGCTAATGAAGTTGACAGTATATTAAATTCATCAAAAGAAAATAATGATTGTTGGGATATGATGATATCAATCAGGTAAATAATAATAAACTATTTTTTTTAAATGCTTTCTGATGAAGGCATAATTTGTAAGGAAGAACTGAATATAATTCGCAGAAAAATAATTTGTGTTACTACTATTTACAATAAATAAATAAATAAATCATGCAGGTTCAAGTTTAGTTTAAAACTAACTACATGTGAACAGATTTTAACTAAATTTGACAAATATATTTTTTTTTTCATTTTTATTTATTATTTTCATTATATATTTTTGTAAATGTTCATTATTATTCTTATGTACCTAGTAATTTAATATTCAGTGTTATTATTGACTAGTATGTGTTTAGTTTGAATAATATTCTGTTTTTGTTATTCAAAGTGAAAATCATTTTTTATGGGCCCCGAAATCTGCAAAATCCTAAAATCCACACAACCTCTGGTCCCGAGCTGTGTGGATTTTTGACTCTCTACTGTATTCTGTTACAAAATACATCAAATGCATTTATGAAATCTAGTACCCTCCTGTCTGGGAATGATTAATTAAAAATCTAGTTTCTTTCTAAAAATGAAAGAATAGTATTAATAGTTGATGACCACTATAGTTTTTATTAGAAAACATTGAATTTGTGTCATATGGGTACCAGTGATAGCTCATTTGATAGCTTATTTAAAACCATGAAACTTTCTAAAATTAATATGTTAAAATAAATTGCTTTTTCATCAAGGTATTTTGAGCATGCCAGACTTTTGAAACATTAACAATGTATATGCAATCTTTTTTTAACATGCAATAGCTCTAAATTTAAGATATTTAGTGATAATTTTTTATAATAAAATGAATTTCATGAAATAAATTTTGTTTTTTATTTCTATTTTTTATCCATTTAAATGACTATGTTCAGTAAAGAGTTTTTTAGTAACAGAAAAATTGCCATCTTTTTAGTGTCAAGAGAAAAATAGCAAATACTTTTGTGGCAAATCAGAATTCAATAAAAATGAAGAAACATTTGACATTTTTTAATTTTGTTATTTTCCTACTTTTTTTTTTTTTTATATATATATCTATATATATATGTATATATATATATATATATGCTTTCATATAGTATGGAAATAATATTATTTAATTTAATCTTTTTTCATCTATCATTTATGACTACTTTTCTCTTTATTTAAAATAAAATACAATAATACTGATAGACAAAACCTTCTATAACTACAATTATTTTCAGACATAAAACAAATAACTTAAATCAAATAACATGCCATATGATAATCACACTTATATTATTAAAACAAAAATAAGTAAATAAATATAACTTACTCTGTATGTGTTAAATGGAAAGGAATGAAATCCAAACTTATGCTCAAACAACCCTCTGTAAACAAAATACATATTTTAAAAAAGCATATATATTTAATAATTCAATAACTGAATGCAATCATTTTTATACAGCACTCAGAAGTATATATACATACTAGCAGATCTACCGACACTGCTCGGGTTGAAAAAACACTTATAAAACTTTTGAATTAAAGAAAAAACAAAGTAAAGCTCTCCTCTGATACTTAGCATGGCATCTTGCTTATAACTGTACCTGAATTTCTTCTTGAATTAATTTGGCCTGTAGCTGTTAAACAGTTTCTTGCTATTTTTTTTTTTTTTTTATTTCTTTGTGCTGCAGTTATTTTTTCAAAGCAAAAGCTTTTACATAAGAATGACACATTTTTGGAGGCATTAAACTTTTTATTTGCGTCTAGATAGTGATAGTGAACATAGGAATAAACAGAAGTTAGTTATATATATGACCATTGAGTATTAGTATCAAAATTATCTAAACGTTAAAACTGAGAAAAAAAAAATGATGGAATAAAAAGAAAACAGTAAAATGAATCACTATATGTATTACATTACAGTCGGTCCCATTTTAACGAATATCTACTGTTCCAACTACATTAATTCGATTAAGCGGGGTATTCGATTATGCAGGGAAAAGCCTAGAAACGCAATTACATGTATAACTATAATGTTTTTATGCTTACATGAAAAGATAAATGATCGATACATCTTTCTTATTCAAACATTTAACAAACTTTTACTAAGTTAACATGTTATAGTAATTTATAAATGCAATTAATCTTGGAATAAATACAAAATAAAGTGCATTTATAATTTTATTTTTAACTAAAAAAAAAAACAGTTATGATTGATTACTTTGACATAGACTTAACTAAAAATTTTTCGTTTTTTTTTTTTAAAGCACATAAATTGATTATAATCGCTTCTATGCGATTCAAAATGACGATGAATAATATTTAAAGGATTTTGCAACTTCATTTATCATTGTATGAGGATCTGCTTGCTCTTCTTTATCGCTTTCGTTTAATTAGAAGATTAAACTCTTCATCTCTTTCTGTTTCTTTATCAATGAGTTCATAAAGTTCTATTTCAATCATCTAAAAACTTTCAAAATTTGTGAATTTTAATTCCTGGAGATAATTTGTATTTTAATTTTCAATTTCATCATCAGTTGCTGATTTTATAAAATTGGCTTTTGGAATTTTTATCACCTCGGCAGGAATACCGTCTCATGTCTTAGTTATGAAAGGTTTTTAAAAGAAGAACAGAATTTTTTTTTCTCTTTTTTGAGAATGAGAGGAAAAATCTGCCCATATAGAGGAATTTTATTTAAGAAACATCAAGTGTTTATGCGATTAAGCAGGGTGGTGTTGTAAAAATATTTCTTTAAATGAGGAAAATTAACGCTACTTTCTATGGGAAAAAAATTGATTCTATAAATTTATATTCTTATAAGCGAGGTATTCGATTATCTGTTACCCGATTAAGTGGGGACGACTGTATCTCAATAAAAATCCTAATTATAGCAATTTAAACTCATTGTGAGAACTTAAATGAATAAAACCATAAATAAATAATTAATTAATATAAAAAAAAATATGTTTGCACATTCTTTTTTTTTTCTTTTTGAGATAAAAAGGAATATATTTACTCACATGTAAATAACAAAATTGATTTTTTTTTTTTTTTCACCTGTAAATGAATACATTTTTTTTTTTTTTTTTTTTTTGTATGTCTGGAAAAAATGAATGTATAACTTATTTATTTATGACATTCATTTTTTTATAAAAATAATTTTAATATTAAAATGAGCTTTTTTATTTAACATCTTTTGAACCAATTATCCAATTGAATTAAAAAATATGGCATTAGCTAGATTTTGTCTTGAATAATAAGTGCACCAATTTTCGTAGTGATCGGTTGAATGGTGAAGCTTTGTATAGCAAACTAAAAATCCAGAACAACAACAGACTTTCAGCTTTATATGTATATACTTACGTGCAATACTGTCTAAGTCACATTCGTTACTAGGTTCCCAATCTGAATATATGTTGAAGTATTGACTTTGTTTACCTCCATTATCAGACTAAAAAAAGAAAAAAGAAACTTTTAGGACAGTTAAAAAGATTTGGTAAATATAAAAAATAAAGTGCATTAATTTATATATTTAAATTCAGTTGATCTATGTGAATAATAAATGATTATTTTCTGGAAGAAATAATCTTTTGTTGTAACTGCTTCTAGAAATTTTTATAAATATAATCAGCAATGACACTAGAATCCTGGATCTCCTATTATAATTAATAAAATATATACTAAATCGTATTTAATAAAATATATATTAAACGTGATAATAAAAATTTTAAATAACTTGCCAGTGGCTGGTAAATCCTTTTAGTTTATGACTTATGAGAAGGGCAGCCCTCAGCATAACTGAGAGCTAGGCACATCAACCAGAGGTCCATTGTATCCTCTTTTTACTTTACTCCCCACTAGTTTGCAAATTTTTTGATTATTTAACTGAAACAAATAATTTTCTTTATCTGTTCAATTTTTGTGAAAGGCCTATTTTAGCTTCACTAATCATTGTTAAAGTTTAAATTGCTAGTTCCATTTTTAAATTGTCATATCTTGTGAAAGATCTGTTTGCAGACTGGAAATTTCCCTACGTAAAAACTTGAAAATATCAGTTTACCATAGTCAGTTAATGAAATTTTCTGTTTTTAGGGTTTATAGACAAATGCGGGTGATAATTTGTAGGCTGAAACTTTTGTCAGTATAACTACTGAAATGTAAAAACATTTTGTCTATTTTTTTTTTTTTTTTTAAAGGTAATAATTGATATGTATGATATAAACCAAAGATGGCAAATTTCAGGACTAAATGATAAAATTTTCACCTTAACAAAATTCCTACTTTTTTATGTCTAATTTCTAAAATTTGCCATATTTTTACAATAGATTCTCAAATGCAAAATCATTTCCCTAATGTTTGATTTAGTTACCAATATATGCAGTTTTCATGGGAACGATAGATAATGGAAATGTATGCGTATGAAGATCAATGGTGTACCAAGGGTGAGGTTGAGGGGGCGGTTTGCCCCGGCCTCAGGTCATGAGGGGGGGGGGGGCTTCGGAAAAACTTAAGCTTTAAGTATATATATTTGATGGAGTTCTCATGCCATTATTTTAACTTGAAAAATTCCCTGCAGTTCTTTAAGTCGTAGGTTCCTGTCTAAAGAGCCTTAATGTACAAAAAGTGACAATAGAGCGACAACTCAAAAAAAAAAAAAAAAAAAAAAAAAATCATTTATGTAAAGCCTAATTAAGGCAGCACAAGTGGTACCAATGCCCTTAGCCTTCTTGTTGGGTGTTTGGCTTCTGATTCAATCTTAAAATTTATTTCTGTACCTTTTTAAAGTAATAAATTTAAGTGAAGAAGTGCAAGGGGGTGGGGGCTCTAAATAGTAGAGGCTTCAGTCAGGGGGCCCTAGTGAAATTTTCGTCTTGGGCCTCGAGAGATGTAGGTCTGCCACTGATGATGATCACAAAAAAAATAAAAAAGTGTCCAGTTATTTAATATTCCTTAAGTCTTCACTTTATTTTGTTTAGTTACTACATAGCAAGTGACTATTTTAAGGTTTAATCTATAATAATAAAAGGAAAGGTTTGTCTGTCTGTCTGTCTGTCTGTCTGTCTGTCTGTCTGTCTATCTGTCTGTCTGTCTGTCTGTCTGTCTGTCTGTCTGTTCTTTTATACGTTCAGCCCCTATTGAACGCAGAAGTACAAAAATTGACATACGGATGCTCTGGAGCCTTTCCGATGTTTTCCTCGAAACAGAATTTAAAAATTTTAATTAGTTGTGGAGATATTAATTAAAATGTCCACTCATGTCTAATCTAAAAGCGATCTCAAAGCAGAAAAAGTGGAAAATAAATTAGAAATATTTGTCCGATCGTTACAATTTCGATACCAAATGAAAGGGGCATTTTTTCTGAATCTAAGTGTGCAAGTGGTTTATCGGTACAACAATTAGATTTTTTAAAATTAACTAAAGTATGAATTTTCTGTGGCAACATCATTTCAAATGCCAGTAATGAAGACCCATCGTCTGTCATCAAAAAGGAAATGATTGCAACCGATCAAGATGTCACGTGTTTTGTAGTAGGGAAAAATATTGCAATTTTCAATTTTTTTCAAATTTTAATTCACGTTACATTTGAATTCATATTCGGCCTAGACAGCATATTATAAAGCTACTGTTCAATTTTCATGAAAATATGTGGATAAACAAAAAAATGAGATTAAATTTTGTATTATATTTTCAACTATTTTAAATTGAGATATGCCGTTGAAATTTCGTAATATTGGTGCTTTTAACGCCCGATATTTCGATTCTGAATATTTTTGAAAGTGTAGAATTATTAGGAAGGGCTTGAAGGGGAGGGGGGGGGGGCAAGCAAACGGCCAGAAAAAAAAAAAAAAAATAAATAAATAAATAAATAAAAAGAGTTACAGCGTTTGAAATTGTTATTATTAGGTTTCAAGGAAAGATAAATCGATTGCGGATATTTTCAAAAATTATTAGAAGGGACGGAAAGGGGGGGAGGGGCAAAAACGTAGAAAAGGAACGGTTGTTTCGGAGAAAACAACGGAAAACCCAGAACGCCTTTATTCTTTTATATTTTGCAGAATTTCGAATTCTGATACTCCTTTCACATTTCATACTATGGATTTTGAACAGTATTTAGCCCGGAATTACCCAAGTTTCGGAGAAAACCACGAAAAAGTCAGACATAAATCGTTTTATAATAGTGTTAATATCATTTTTGTATCTCAGCTTCTAATTAGCATAATTTCAAAAGTAATATGTCATTTTGAAACTTATTTGAATGGAATTTCAAGAGTAGACGCCACAAATTTCTGTCACCTTCCATTAACCGACTATCATAAGTAATGGAATTTGAGATATCACGTGATTTACACGTTTTAAGGTTTCCTGATTAGGTTTTCTTTTGTATCTCAGCTACTAATTAAAATAATTTTATAAGTAATACATTATTTGAAAGCTTTATTGATTTAGAATTGAACAGTAGATTACAGAATTTTCTACCGCCAGATGGCGCTGTAATATTTTTAAATTTCAATATTTCGAATTCTGAATATGATCAAATTATTTTTAATACATCATTCGAAAGATATTTTAAAGTACTTTTATACTATCGAAAGTGGGATTCGAGATTTCACCCAATTTACACGTTTTGAGGTCTCCTGAATCGGTTTTCTTTTGTATCTCAGGTACTAATTAAAATAATTTCATAAGTAATACATCATTTGAAAGATTTGTTGATTTGGAATCGAACAGTGGAATACAGAAATTTGTACCGCCAGATGGCGCTATAATATTTTAAAATTTCAATATTTCAATTTCTAATTATGATTAAATTATTTTTAATATATCAATTGAAAGATATTTTAAAGTTCTTTTAAATTATCGAAAGTTTTCACCAGATTTACATGTTTTGAGGTCTCCTGAATCAGTTTTTTTTTTTTTTTTTTGTATCTCAGTTATTAATTAAAAAAAGTTCATAAGTAATACATCATTTGAAAGTTTATTTTAGTTGATACACATTTTAAAGTACTTTTACATTATCGAAAATGAAATTCGAGATTTCACCCAATTTACACGTTTTGAGGTGTCCTGATTAGGTTTTCTTTTGCATCTCATCTACTAATTAAAATAATTTCATGAGTGATGCATCATTTGAAAGCTTTGTTTATCTGGAATGGAACAATAGATTACAGAAATTTCTACCGCCAGATGGCGCTGTAATTTTTTTAACTTTCAATATTTCAATTTCTAATTATGATTAAATTATTTTTAATGCATCATTCGAAAGATATTTTAAAGTTCTTTTATATTATCGACAGTTTTCACCAGATTTACACGTTTTGAGGTCTCCTGAATTAGTTTTCTTTTGTATCTCAGCTACTAATTAAAATAATTTCATAAGTAATACATCATTCGAAAGCTTTTTTGATTTGGAATCGAACAGTGGAATACTGAAATTTGTACCGCCAGATGGCGCTGTAATATTTTCAAATTTCAATTTCTAATTATGATAAAATTATTTTTAATACATCATTCGAAAGATATTTTAAAGTTCTTTTAAATTATCGAAAGTTTTCACCAGATTTACACGTTTTGAGGTGTCCTGAATCAGTTTTCTTTTATATCTCAGTTATTAATTAAAAAAATTTCATAAGTAATACATCATTTGAAAGCTTTGTTGACTTGATACACATTTTAAAGTACTTTTACATTATCGAAAATGGAATTCGAGATTTCACCCGATTTACACGTTTTGAGGTCTCCTAATTAGGTTTTCTTTTGTATCTCAGCTACTAATTAAAATAATTTCATAAGTAATACATCATTAGAAAGCTTTTTTGATTTGGAATCGAACAGTGGATTACAGAAATTTCTACCGCCAGATGGCGCTGTAATATTTTCAATATTTCAATTTCTAATTATGATTAAATTATTTTTAATGCATCATTCGAAAGATATTTTAAAGTTCTTTTATATTATCGACAGTTTTCACCAGATTTACACGTTTTGAGGTCTCCTGAATTAGTTTTCTTTTGTATCTCAGCTACTAATTAAAATAATTTCGTAATACATCATTAGAAAGCTTTTTTGATTTGAAATCGAACAGTGGAATACAGAAATTTGTACCGCCAGATGGCGCTGTAACATTTTAAAATTTCAATATTTCAATTTCTAATTATGATTAAATTATTTGTAATACATCATTCGAAAGATATTTTAAAGTTTTTTAAATTATCGAAAGTTTTCACCAGATTTACACGTTTTGAGGTGTCCTGAATCAGTTTTTTTTTTTTTTTTTGTATCTCAGTTATTAATTAAAAAAAGTTCATAAGTAAAACATCATTTGAAAGCTTATTTTAGTTGATACACATTTTAAAGTACATTTACATTATCGAAAATGGAATTGGAGATTTCACCCGATTTACACGTTTTGAGGTCTCCTGATTAGGTTTTCTTTTGTATCTCATCTACTAATTAAAATAATTTCATGAGTAATACATCATTTGAAAGCTTTGTTGATCTGGAATGGAACAATAGATTACAGAAATTTCTACAGCCAGATGGCGCTGTAATATTTTTAAATTTCAATATTTCATATTCTAATTATGATTAAATTATTTCTAATACATCATTCGAAAGATATTTTAAAGTTCTTTTACATTATCGAAAGTGGAATTCGAGATTTCACCTGATTTACAATTTAAAGTGTCCTGATCAGGTTTTCTTTTGCATCTCAGCTAATTGAGTAAGACCGTTCAAAATTGGTATATGCAAGTTAATTAGGAGGGGCTGGAACGGTGGGGAAGGAATAGGCGCGCATGGGTTTGGGACCCGGTGCGAGTTTTTACCCGTTGATAAAAGATTTTTTTTTTAAATTTTATTTTCTTAATAATAAAAGTTTGAGTTGAGAAGGAATATGCGTGTACAGCGCACGTATATCCTCAAACGTGCGCGCACAGCGCGCATTGGTCTGCGCTGTGAGTCCCGGTGTGAGTTTTTACCCGATGCTAAATGATATATTTTTTAATTCCTTTTCTTAAGAATGAAAGTTTATGAGTAATAACATGGAATTTTGAGAAGTCATAAGGATGGTGAAGGAATACGTGCGCGCAGCGCACGGGTCTACGCTGCCGAAGGCAGTGGGGACCCGGTGCGACATTTTTCCTGATCAGAATTTTTTTTCTCTTTTTTTATCACATGATAAAAATTAATGCAATTTTGAGAATTCATTAATTTTTGTGATTCATTTAAAAATAGTGACCAGCGAAGCGGGCGTAGCCTGCTAGTCTATAATAAAAGAAAAGGTTTGTCTGTCTGTCTGTCCGTCTGTCTGTTCTTTTATACATTCAGCCCCTATTGAATGCAGAAGTACAAAAATTGACATACGGATGCTCAGGAGCCTTCCCGAGGGGCTCTTGAAAACAGAATTTAAAAATTTTAATTAGTTGAGGTTGGTTGGTTGTAGGATTTAAGGCCGATTGACTCCTGATGTGTCCTAGGCCTAGAGGGGGAATGCCCTCCGTGGGGGTCTTTCTAAGGGGTCCTAGCCCGTATTTACGCACGTTTCGGAAGTTAGGAGGAGATATTAATTAAATTGTCCACTCATGTCTAATCTAAAAGCTATCTCAATGACTGAGAATTCACCACCATTGCATAAAAAAAGATATTTTAACAGAGTTAAAAGCAGAAAAAGTGGAAAATAAATTAGAAATATTTGTTCGATTGTTATGATTTCGATACCAAATGAAAGGGGCATTTTTTCTGAATCTAAGTGTGCAAGTGGCTTATCGGTACAACAATGGCAATGGTACAACAATGGTACAACAATGGCAGCCCCTATTGAATGCAGAAGTACAAAAATTGACATACGGATGCTCAGGAGCCTTCCCGAGGGGCTCTTGAAAACAGAATTTAAAAATTTTAATTAGTTGAGGTTGGTTGGTTGTAGGATTTAAGGCCGAATGACTCCTGATGTGTCCTAGGCCTAGAGGGGGAATGCCCTCCGTGGGGGTCTTTCTAAGGGGTCCTAGCCCGTATTTACGCACGTTTCGGAAGTTAGGAGGAGATATTAATTAAATTGTCCACTCATGTCTAATCTAAAAGCTATCTCAATGACTGAGAATTCACCACCATTGCATAAAAAAAGATATTTTAACAGAGTTAAAAGCAGAAAAAGTGGAAAATAAATTAGAAATATTTGTTCGATTGTTATGATTTCGATACCAAATGAAAGGGGCATTTTTTCTGAATCTAAGTGTGCAAGTGGCTTATCGGTACAACAATTAGATTTTTTAAAATTAACTAAAGTATGAATTTTTTGTGGCAATATTATTTCAAATGCCAGACGACCGTCTGCCATGAAAAAGGAAATGATTGTAACCGATCAAGATGTCACGTGTTTTATAGTGGGGGCGGGGGGAAAAATTGCAATTTTCAAATTTCTTCAAATTTTCATTCACATTACATTTGAATTAATATTCGCCCTAGACAGCATATTATAAAGCTACTGTTCAATTTTCATGAAAATGGATAAACAAAAAAATTAGATTAAATTTTGTTTTATATTTTGCAATATTTTAAATTGAGATAGGCCATTGAAATTTCGTAATATTTGGTTTTAACGCCCGATAATTCGATTGTGAATATTTTTGAAAGTGTAGAATTATTAGAAAGGGCTTAAGGGGAAAGGGGGCAAAGGGGAAAAAAAAAAAAAAGAGTTGCAGCGTTTGAAATTGGTATTATTAGGTTTTAAGTAAAGATAAATCGATTGTGGATATTTTCAAGTGTAAAATTATTAGAAGTGATGGAAAGGATAGGGGGGGGGGCAAAAACGTAGAAAAGGAACGGTTGTTTCTGAGAAAATAACGGAAAACCCAGAACGCCTTTATTCTTTTATATTTTGCAGAGTTTCGAATTCTGATACTCCTTTCACATTTCATACTATTGGATTTTTAACAGTATTTAGCCCGGAATTACGCAAGTTTCGGAGAAAACCCTGAAAAAGTCAGACATAAATCGTTTTATAATAGTGTTTATATCATTTTTTTTTTTAATCGCAGCTTCTAATTAACATAATCTCAAAAGTAATATGCCATTTTGAAACTTATTTGAATTGAATTTCAAGAGTAGATGCCACAAATTTCTGTCACCTTCCACTAACCGACTACCGTAAGTAATGGAATTCGAGATTTCACGTAATTTACACGTTTTAAGGTAACCTGATTAGGTTTTCTTTCGTTTCTCAGCTTTTTATTGAAATAATTTTATAAGTAATACATTATTTGAAAGCTTTGTTGATTTGGAATTGAACAGTACATTACAGAAATTTCTACTGCCAGATGGTGCTGTAATATTTTAAAATTTCAATATTTTGAATTCTGAATATGATTAAATTATTTTTAACACATCATTCGAAAGATATTTTAAAGTACTTTTATATTATCGAAAGTGGAATTCGAGATTTCACCAGATTTACACGTTTTAAGGTGTCCTGATCAGGTTTTCTTTTGTATCTCAGCTACTAATTAAAATAATTTCATAAGTAATACATCATTTTAAAGCTTTGTTGATTTGGAATTGAACAGTAGATTACAGAAATTTCTACCGCCAGATGGTGCTGCAAAATTTTAAAATTTCAATATTTCGATTTCTAAATATGATTAAATTATTTTTAATACATAATTCAAAAGATATTTTAAAGTACTTTTATATTATCGAATAACCTACATTAAATTTATCCAATAGAGGACGCTAATTGCAATTATTTGAGATTTCACCTGATTTATATGTTTTAAGGTGTCGTAAAGGGGGGCAAAAAATTAGAAATTGAGTTAGTCTGTTCAAAATTGGTATATATAGGTTTTGGGTGCCTACGAATTGAATGAGGATATTTTTGAAAGGGTAAAATTAAGGAGGGACAGGAAGGGTGGTGAAGGAATACGCGCGTGCATATATATGAATTCATGCACACTGCACGTGCACGGGTCTACGCTGACAAAGGCAGAGGGGACCTGGTGTGAGTTTTTACCCGATCAGAATTGATTTTTATTTTTTATTATTATTTCTTTTCTTAAGAATAAAAGTTTATGAGTAATAACATGGAATTTTGAGAAATCATAAGGGTGGTGAAGGAATACGCACGTGCAGTGCTCATATATATGCATCCGTGCGTGCGCATCACGCACGGGTCTACGCTGACGAAGGCAGTGGGGACCCGGTGCGACATTTTTCCCGATCAGAGTTTTTTTTTCTTTTTTTTTTTTTCACATGATAAAAATTAATGCAATTTTGAGAATTCATTAATATAATGATTCATATAAAAATAGTGACCAGCGAAGCAGGCATAGCCTGCTAGTATAGCAACATATGCATCCCTTAAGACCAGGGATGGAGAACTAAAACAATCTATTTGCCATTGGCAAGCAAAATTTTTGATGTGACAAATGAATGTATAGGCAATAGAAAATGTACCAAAAATTTCTATATATGTTTATTCCTTCACTATATTTCTTGTTTCTCCCATATTCAAACGGCAATAAAGTAATGTTGCCAGATTTCTCTCTCTCTTTTTTTTTAAGCAAGATTTTTATTTTACGATAATTTGTTATGGTTTTATTGCACTATCAACATTTTTTATTTTCTAAAAAACTATATTAAATGTGCAAGTAATGCTTTCTTTAAAAAAAATTGTTAAAAAACACATGAGATTTTAAAAATTATTTAATGTGAAATAAAATTATATAAAAAACTCATGGAGTTTAGCTCATTTACTTGAAATGTTTTTGTCATTTCAATTGAAAATGATTTTTTCTTCTCTATAATAAGCATGCACATAATGTATATGCGACAAAATGTACACAAAAAATAAGTAAAATTTACTCAATAAATTGAAAAACCTTGGGAATATTAACAAAATTATCATAAGGCAGATATTTAAAAGAAAATTGAAAAAATCGTTGTACAGGAACGATTTAAATGTACAGTGTAAAATAAGTCCAAAAAACATACAACTTACAAGGAAAATAAAATGTACAATCTGGCAATCCTACAGTGAAGTAAACTATAGGGCAAAATTAGCACTAGCCACATGGCCACTTACTGCTAAAAAGTGGCCACTAGTAAATTTGTTGATGGTGGCCACTTTTCCAGCTCCTTGTTGTATTGCTTTGAAAAAGTGTTTGTCAGTTTTCTACCATTGATCAATTCTTTCTGAAACCTAAATATTTATGTATAGTTATTTTCAGAAGAAAATCCTGTCTTTATTGAATAAGAATTTGTACTTGCTACAAACAGCCTACTTACTTCACTGCATTAGCATTTTAAAATTAGATTATCATATCTTTCTAAACCAACTTCTTTATTCTTTTACTCTACTTTTCAGAAGTCTGAGTATAGAAATTTCATAAAATTAACTAAAAAGTATTTTTGAAATTTAACTACACCATTGAATTTCAGCAAAAAAAAAAAAAAAAAAAAAAAAAAAAAGACGTTAAAAAAAGAAAATTTAAACTGGGTCAAAATGTTATTCTAAAAGTTACATTTTTTTATGTAGAATTTAACAAAATACTTATTCTGCTTTGTGAATGTCAATTAGTTACCCTTAGAATTGTCCCTTAATAACTTTTTAAAAGTATTTATAATTTTTTAATGCTAGCATATTTATTTTATTTGGATTGTATAGTTTTATATTACTGATTATATATAGTTTTTTAAAAATATCGTTGTCTTTATCATATCTAACTTAAAAAAGTTATAATAAAAAATAAAAGTGGCCAATAAAAAAACTGCTTCTAGTTGCCACTGGCCATGAACGGATTTTCCCAATTTTGCCCTTTAAAGTAAACATGGCATGTTACTTTCTATCATGATAAGGAATAATTAATTTAAGAGCTAATAATAATAATAATAATAATAAAATCTAGGCTTTAAAAAAATACTAACATTTGTTTTCTCTAGATTACTATAATATAATTTTATTTGTAATAAATGCAAATTTTGTTTATTTCACAAGTTGCTATTATTTTTTTACAATAATAAACTTGGTTGAACATTTTTGAGTATCTTGTTGCAGATTAGAACAGAAAGTTTTGCTACTGTGCATTTCATGTACTACATGTAATTGCTGTTCAATCACAAATTCCCATTTTTATACTATAGTTGGCAAGAAAAAGTTTTTGGCTAATAAGATTTTCAATGAATTCCTGGACTTAAAAAAATCCCAAAAATTTTTACATGTCCTATCAGCATGTTAATCTTACATGCCTAAATTTAAACTTTTACATGTCCAATTACCTTATTCAAATGCATAATAATATAAAAACACATTAACATATATAATACAGATTTGTTGAAAAAGAACAACAACATTATACCTAAATTGACATTGTTTATTTCATTTTAATTTAAATAAATGTCAAGTACAAGACACTATATTTACATGCTCGACCGGGCACGTAAGTGGAAAAAATACATGTCCAATATGATTTTTTACATGTCCTGGAAATGTTGGACAATATAATTTTTTAGCCCTGGTGAATTCTCTCAGTCCTGTCTAAGACTACTTACAACATTTTCTTACCTAATATAGAAAACTGTATATTCTAAAAAGGACATAGCATTTTTTCTCCTTTTTTTTAGAATGGATATGCTATATTGCTAGCAATATTAATAATTTAAAAACACTGCAAAAGCAAAATTTCAAAGAAAAAATAATTGTTATAAGAAATATCTATTAAAATAAATAAATAAATAAATACCTTTGTGAATGTGATTCCAACTACGAAATCATGAACATGACAGGCTTGATTGAATGCATCAATAGAGATAATTTCAGCACCCTCTATTAAGAAAACAAATACTTACCAATAAAATTCTTTTTAAAAAAGAAAAAGAAATGTTTTTATGATAAATTAATGTAATAAAATGAAAACTAAATTCACATATTGATAGAGAGAAAACAATCTAATAAAACTTTAAATTATTATAGGCTATAGTTTTGAAAAAAAAAAAAAAGACTATTAGTATGCTTCAATACAAAAATTTTTTTTTCTGAAATTTATTTACATTAAAGTTTAATTTCTTTAATCAATTTGTGATGCACAGGATTTCATTCAATTCAAGCAAAGGGATAATTAATTGCATATATAATATACCTAATCGGTTTATAAATAATCTATCTTTGCGACAATGTTAAATTGGAATCTGTGCCAATATTAACATTTTAGCAAGATGATTTATACGATTTATATAGAAGATATCATATTTAAACAGAAATCTTATCATAGCATGACTAACATTAGAACTTTTCCAAATTCCCTGACTATTTTTCAACATTTTTCCTGACTTACGCTGTTTATTTCCCATGAAATTTTCACAACATTAGCGAATAATTTAGCTATTTATAATAATGAGCTTTATCTTTATAATGCAAACCTAAAAACACAAGGTTGTGAGTTATATAGAACTTTGCATTATATAGATCATATTTCACACATCATTAAATTTACCTTGTAAACATTGCCAAATGTGTCTGAAATATATCAAAACAAAGTAGGGTATTTTTAAGTTACATTCCTTGGAACAGCATTTGGATGGATCAAAACCTTCATTGTTAATTTTAATTTATAAGCATAATCCATATGTCTGTACCAAATCATTCATTATACAACTTATTTTTTTTTTTTTTTTTCAGACTTGCTTAAATTCCTTACTTTTCCACGATTCCCTGAGATTTTTCCTAACCAATGGCAACTGTGTATCAATGTAAAAACAGATATTGTAATGACTTCCAGCCTGATTAGAGGGTGCTGCTGGCCCTGCGCTGAAAGGGAACTCTCGTTCTAAGGAGAGACTTTTTTTTTTTTTTTTTTTTTTTTAAGAGACTGTGTGATGCATCCTCTAAGAGTGGATGGCGGGCTTGAGATTCCTGATTAATCTTTTATTTGGTGAACCGGAGATTTACGACCATTTAAAATAATTACTTATTAATGGTGTACTTAATTGTTTAAGTTCATTTTTTATGTATTTGCGATGTGCAGTGTCTGTAAATGAGAAATAAATAAATTTCTTGAATGGCATGCATCTTTGAATCATCACAGATGTATCAGATGGTGGCAGCTTTTAGGATGAAGAATTCACGTTTGCTACTAAAGGGGTAAATACCATTTCTGTAAAAAATAGTGCCTTGATTGAAAAATAATAATACACCTCAATCCTTGTATTAGAACGCAAGAATTTTTTTTTTTTGTATTTTAATTCACATTATGTATTTAAACGAGAATGAAGTATATCATAGAGGTGCCTTGCTTATCCCTATTTATTTAGCAAAAGGATTATTTTATGATAAATTATTATTTGTAGAGAAAAATATATATTCAAACTGATTCATCGATTGTTAAAAAAAAAAAAAAAAAAAAAAAAGGAAATCTTACTTTATTTTGATGCATGTAAAAAAAATAAAAGTTGATGAATCAGCAAAATATAAATTAATACATATATATATATTTTCTTTCTTTAATGGTATACAAAAGACAGCCAGAAATCTGCCGACCTAAAATCCGCCGAAGTCCGAAATCCGCACAGCTTTTCAGATACAAACAATGAAATTTAAGTTCCAAAACTGCAAATTAGAATTTTTGTAAAAGATTTTGAATGTAGATTTTGTGCTTGCATTTTATGATTATAATAATAAAAATATGAAAAACTGCAAGAACCAAGTTGCTGATAAACAAGTTATCTACATTATATTAAATTAATCAAAAGAAAATTATGATTATTATGATGACGATATCAATGAGGAAATTAATAAACTAATTTTTAAAAATGCTATCTGATGAAGGCATAGTTGTAAGGAAGAATTCAGTTAAATTCTTCGCAAAATAAATTTGTGTTACATAAGAATTGATGACTATTTATAATAGATAATAAAAAAAAACTCAATGATGTATGTGTGCATGTTCAAATATAGCTTAAAACAAACTGCATATGAAATGATTTTGCCTAAATTTGACAATTATTTTATTATATTAAAAAAAAAGAGAGAGAGAGAGAGAGAGAGAGACTGACTGACTTTTTCCTTTCTTTTTTTTTTCATCAATTATTTTTTATTAACCCATGTTTCAGATTTACCTTGCCAAAGTTATAGAAATATCACAAGGTGGTATAAAAAAAAAAAAAAAAAAGAATTTGAGCGGAGTCTCAGAATTCTGGAAAAAAGAAAAATTAGTGTAATTTTCCATCAAGAATGAGAATTTTATATTACGAGAACAATAATTTATGAAATTTAATTGATAATTTCATTTTTTAATTTGTTATAAAATGTATACATGTGTGGAATGATATTAACTGCTTCCTTTTTTTTTTTAATTATGAATATTTGTTTTACAAATTTTTTAGTAAATCAAAAAATTTACTTGTTATGGATAATTTTAATAACACCTTCTTATCCACATATTTTCTGTTGCATGCGATGAAATTGCAAAAAATTAGTTTAAATTTAATAAACAATCAAGTATAGCAAAATCTAAAATGTCCTAACATTGATGTATCACTACACTGTGCTATAAAACTGATGAGACATTGCAATGGAAGAATTTCCACATCACCTAGTCCTAGTATATGTATATGTATACATATGCAGAGGTGGGCCATTGCCCATGACCTCATGCCCAAAACAGGGCTTTGCCATGCACCAGCCTTCAAGCTATATAATATATCAATAATGTAATATTTTATATTTTGTATTTAGAAAATTCATAATTTCAGAAAAACATTTTATTACAAAAGTATCGATGTATCACAAAAAAAGAAAAAAGAAAGAAAAGAAAAAAAAAGAACAACGTTTAAAACAAAATTTGCTTGAATTATAAAACTGTTTTAATACCTGCAAAATAAAAATTTCTACTATTCTCTTATACAAATAGTCCCTCCACCGCACTAGGTCAGCCGATTAAAATTAAACCATATTTTTCAGACAGTAAATTTCAGCTTCATAGAGACAGTGTAACCGAAAATGAAATAAATAAAATAAAATGCATTATAAAAAGTGATATTTGTATGCTGGTCTTCATGACTTGGAAAAGACCAGTAATGTACATTCTTATGAATTATGCCATACAAAACTGGTCTTTTAAAGAGGCGTGTTTTTAATGGAAATTCATGAGAGATTTATAATTCAAGCAATATATATATATATATAATTCAAGCAAAAAATCAATGACTAAAATCTATGAAAATAATATATGAGTTTAAATGTGAAAATTTATATTATTTATCTAGACAACTCTTGAAAATAAATCATTAATAGTTTGTTTAGCTTTTTAAAAAAATTTAGCAATACAATTTTTTTCCTAAGAATTCATTTATAGCCCAAATATATTCTTCATCCATTCCTATGAGGAATCAATGTCTATTTTTATAAATTTTAACTAGTTTTCTGGTAGGTTTGTCAGAAAGAAGCATTATCTTAACACTCAATGTAATTTTCGAAAAATAATCAGCTGTTGAAAACTGACAAAAAAAGGTGCACAAATATACAAGAACTTTTAATAGAGAAAAATCAGCATTAAATCCTGTAGGCAAAATTAAATACTGGACTTTAAGGGAAGTGGCCTTCAAAAAGAGGCAGATGTTTATATAGAAATACTTATATGCAATTAGAATAAAATCTACAATGCCTGTAAATTTAGCATCTTTTAAGAGAAGTTTTTTAAAGCTTAAATTGTTATATAGGGTGATTATAAAAAAAAACTATCTCGATATATGAGACCATAGCTATCATACCATTCACAGAAACTAAATAAAAATTTGGTGGAAGGTATTTTGAGGTATGCTCTCAAGAATCATATAAAAATTAACAGTTAAACTCTAACAGTTACGGTTAAAGTGACAAAATTTCAAAAATTTCAAAATGGCAACACCTTTTTTTATTATTATTGGAATGGGATCTCCATAGCAAAAAACCATAAATTTAATTAAATAAAGTATAATACCTGGAATGTATGTAAATTGAACAATTCTGGTTGAAAATATAACACTATTTATGTTCTTAGAGTATTCAATGCAATAGACTTTTCTCCTTGATGATGCAACTAATACTTTATGAGAGCTTTCTCCAGTAAAAAGTGATGTCAAGCCGTAAATACTTTGAGAAGTTATTCCACAAAAATGTGCTTCAATCATAGAACTCATGATAGTTATTGACTGTAAATAATACAGAGTACATTAGAATATATTAAAATGAAATTACAATAAAATTAGCATAGATATATATGAATAAAACTTCCTTTTATACCTTCTTATATTATACAGTGATCTCTCACTTATATGTGCTCTCTTTTATATGCCCTTTTCCCTTATGCAATTTTTTTTTTTTTATGATCTAGACCAGGGAAATAGGAAAACAGTGATAACTCTTATTCATTTATGTGCGGAACTAAAAAAGCACTTTTCACTCACGCATGTCGTAGAAATTCTTTTAGTTCAAATTGTAAGTTCCTCAAGATGAAAATTTAATCACATCTGAATTGCAAGAAACTGGAAACTTAGCAGTTGAAATAAATGGTGGTGACAAAAATGAAGATGACAGCGACGATTATGAAAAAGGTATAACAAAAGTTCCCCCCAACTCTCACAAGAGCACTAGAAACTTTGCAGGATTAACTTTAATAACTATTAATAAAGCCACAAATATATTTAAAGAAAAAACAAAAAACCTTACTTCAACTTTATTGACATAACTTAACGGTGGTGGAGTACTTTCCTTTAGCCCCCCCCCCCCTCATCTTCAGCACCAGTTACTCTGTGCTGTGTTCAGTCTGAAATTTTTCTTTGGACTAGTTGAAGACCTGTTGTTGATTGGTCCAGGTTACATGCAACTGGACCAATCAACAACAGGTATTGATCCAACCTGACCCCACCTCCTGGAGGAGGGAAGAGGATCCAGTAGTCCAAAGAAAAATTTCACAGACTCAACACAGCACAGAGTAACTGGTGCTGAAGAGGACGCCCCCCCCCCCCCCCCCTAAAGGAAAACACCCCACCACTGTTAAGTTGCGTCAATAAAGCTGAAGTAAGGTTTTCGTTTTTCCTTTAAATGTATTTGAAGGATTATTTTCAGTTCAATTTGGAAGTGAAGAAACCTTTTTTATGTCTTAATGAACTTGAAAAAACTCTCTTTGAAAACTCATGAAAACAAAAACAATGTAAGTTATTTTGTAAGAAAATAATAAGAATAAAAAAAATTCAAGTAAAAAAACTTTTTTTTTTCTTGTGTGTGTGTGTGTGTGTTTATATAAAAAAAATAATCAATGGAAGTTTTACACGCAACTTGTACCTTTTGCATTTTGAACTACATGATCCATCTTATTTACATTTTTCATATAATACTATAAGTACACAGCATTAATTAACTATTACTTATGGTTATGTACATGGTACTGATGTTTCACTTTTAAGCTCCCTTTTGTGGTTTTT
Source organism: Salticus scenicus (assembly GCA_963930645.1). Taxonomy (NCBI): domain Eukaryota; kingdom Metazoa; phylum Arthropoda; class Arachnida; order Araneae; family Salticidae; genus Salticus; species Salticus scenicus. Next base: position 248,408,307 of record OZ005654.1, read on the forward strand.
CACCAGTGTTTGAAATTAGCGGTTTTTAGTCATCAAATATGACTAAATTATTGCATTTGACGACTATAAAATTATTTCCGGTAGTCAAATTTGACGCCTATACATATATTTTTTAAGATTTCTTTTTGTTTAACTTTGAAAGCTGCAATTTGTATTATATATATTTTTTTTCTGCTGCGCAGGGACTATGTCGATTTGACGCCTAAGTATTTGGGGGTATATTTCATTCACCACTCCCTTTACAGAGATATAAAAAAAAAAATTCCTTTAATTCCTTTTTATCTTATCTTTTTCTTAAAACTACAATTTGCAACCCTCTAGCCGTGCATGTTTTTTTTCAAAATCAAAATAACAGCCCTTTTGTTATTCTATGTTTTGTTTTATGCCTCTAAAGTCGATCATCAGTATTTGAAACAAAGAATGAGGAGAAGAGGGGAGGAAGACAGTTCACATTTCAAAATCAAGATGCATACAAATAATCTATGTAACCAACATATTACACCTGTGTGCACATACTGATATAATGTATAAGAAAAATGCATAGATATACAGATAAATTAAATTGTGTTTAAAAACTTTTGACGGTTCATAAAGTTAATAAAATATTGTTTTACTCAGAATCACTGTTGGTTATTCATGTTAAAAGTGAATTTCAGAAACTGCAACTAGAAATTTCAATTTGACGCCTAAAATATTTACGGCAGGCGCCATATGACGCCTTCCCTTTCCTTCCCAATTTCTATCACTGTTTTTCACTTATATGCATTTTTGTCATGGTCCCCTGTGCCTGTGCATAAATGAGAGATCACTGTATGTATAAAAGGTGGTTTAGCTTTAATTCCTTAAATAACGCTGATCTTTAACATTTTAGAAAATTAGAAAAATACTTTAAAAAATAGTACAAAATTTTATAAAAATCAATCCAAAATTCCAATGATTTCATTTTCAAGGATTACAGAATTTAAATTTTTATATGGTGGGTCTCCCCCCCCAAAAAAATCCAATGAATAAAACATGGTGATGTAAAAAATTTCAGCATTATATCATAAAATGTCCTAGAAATTTATTGAAGCACAGTTGTTAAGTGATTAGTCACAAATGAAAATAAAAATGTATTTGCTTATTTACATTATTACTCATAAATTGTGTATGACCTCAAACTGTTTACTATTATATCTTCAGGAAATTTAATTTGAGACATGGAAAAGTCATGTAAATCTGCATTTTATCTTATCATATCCTTACAACTGTATATGATGCAATGTTAAAAATTTGTATTTCACTTTATTTGTTTATATGGTATATTTTGCACACTGGAAATTTCTTTATGTGGGACTTGAAAAAAAAAAAAAGTAATAATAATTTTGTAATTCTTGAAATTAAATCCTATGCAATTTTTAATTGATTTTATAAAATTCTACACAATTTTACAATTTGTAATGTATGCCTGAGATAAATATTTAAGAAAAGCCAAGGTTAAGATTTTTTAAACATATTGTGTAGACTTAGATATACATATATATGTAACTAGCAGGCTTTGCCCGCTTCACTGGTCACTATATTTAAAGGAAACTCTTTTTTATATTGCTTTATTGGGGGAAAAAAAACTGAAATCGATTAAAAGCTCGCTTTGTGTTCCCACTGCCTTCGGCAGCGACTTGTTCGTCTTCGCAGTCTCCTGTGCCTGGCCCTATTGCCTGCGACAATGGCTAACCCATCCCCCAATGGCTTACCCATTCATAAACGATGCAGGCGACACCCGCTTTGCTGGTCCCAATTTTTAAATGAATCACTATAATTATTGAATTCTCAGAATTGCATTAATTTTTATCACATGAAAAAAAAAATAGAAACAAAATCTGATTAGGAAAAATGCCGCACCAGGTTCTCACTGCCTTCGGAAAAAATTCCCAAAATGCTCTAACTCTTATTTCTATTATTTTCCCCCTTCCGTCTATCTTAATAATTTTACAAATTCGAAAATATCCGCAATCGATTTGTAAGTATCAAAAACCTCTTTACACCAGTTTTGAACGATCTATCTCTATTTTATTTTTTTGCCCCTCCCAATAATTTTAAAAATTCAAAAATATCCACAATCGATTTGTAGGTATCGAAAACCTCTATGTACCAATTTAGAATGCTCTAACTCTATTTTATTTTTTTTTGCCCCTCCGCCCCTTCTAATAACTTTATACTTTCGAAAATATCCCCATTCGACTTGCAGGCCTCTAAAACCTATCTGTACCAATTTTGAACGGCCTAACTGTATTTCTATTTGTTTTTGCCCATAGCCCCCTCTTCCCTCCCCTCCTAATAACTTTGCACTTTCGAAAACATCCCCATTCGACTTGCAGGCCTTTAAAACCTGTCTGTACCAATTTTGAACAGCCTAACTGTATTTCTATTTGTTTTTGCCCATAGCCCCTCCTTACCGCCCCCCCCCCCTTCTAATAATTTTACAAATTTGAAAATATCCCCAATCGATTTGTAAGTATCGAAAACCTCTATATACCAATTTTGAATGATTTAACTCTATTTTTATTTTTTTTATCCCCCTCTCCCCTCCCCCTGCTCGCCCCTCCTAATAACTTTACACTTTCGAAAATATCCCCATTCGACTTACAGGCCTCTAAAACCTATCTGTACCAATTTTGAACGTCCTAACTGTATTTCTATTTGTTTTTGCCCATAGCCCCCCCTTTACCGCCCCACCTAATAATTTTACAAATTCGAAAATATCCCCAATCGATTTGTAAGTATCGAAAACCTCTATATACTATTTTTACAAAAGCATAAATTAAAAAAAAAAAAGACAAAGTATACATTTTGGATATTCTAACACATATTTTTTATTGTAAGAAATTTTTTTTAAGTTACTGAAATTTCCATTTCATATAGCTATTGTTAAACAGCAAATTTCTCTTCACATAATAGAAAATAAAAACTAGCCAAATTTTCAGTATAAAATACATTTAATTACAAATTATAATTGCTACTGAGGATGTAGGAAATGGAAATTTTCATAATTTTTTGTTATAGACACTCTTATGATATTTTTAGAAAATTTTAGACGGTAAAAACTACCTGTCCTGTCCTAAACCTCAACCCTAATCAAAAGCATTTATCTTATAAAATATACGCTTAAAGAAAAGAACTGTTAAGCAAACTATTAACAATCTAGTATAATTTACCCATCAAGACACTAATCCTGAAAATTCCGCTACATTGAGTTATATTTTTGATTTTTATACTCCATTTCATTCAGTATAAATATTCTTTTTTCTATTCCAATATTCTATAGTTAGTAGTTAAAATGGTTAGAAAAAATGCTTTATTAAAAATATAGGAACCATCACGGATAGGTAAGAATTTTTTTTTTTAATCACGGACTGAGAATCATGACCATCACCAAAACAAGTATTCAGAGGTTGATTGGTTGGTAGGCCATGCTCAAAGCTTTCGAAAGTAAAAGCTCATTAAGAACACGAAGGAGTAATTTACTCGGAGAAAGGATAGGGAGAGGGCGAGAGCTCGTTTAAGTGAAGCTCCAACTGTAACCGGTTTAGCCATATTGGTGCACTCAAAACATTTACGTAAAACGTGTTGGGTAGTGCAAATTATGATCTATTTTATTAGTGTTTTTCTTACGAATCAAAGTTTCATTTTAAAATTTTAGCGTATTTATAATTATATGTATAATTAATAATGCCTTATTACAAGCCTTTGAATGTTACAAGCCTTTTGAATAAACTTTGAAAGTATATATTTTCCGAATGAAGTTATAATTTTTAAAGAGTTAATCTCTTTCATTTTAACATTACAAGAAATTTTGTTTTAGCATTGTCAGTAAATTTATGTTGGTGCTTGGGTAAATTATTGGCCCAATTATCTGTATCAGGGAGGGGGGGGGGGGAGGTTGTTATTTTTTGCATTGAATATTAAAGCGCCTAGTTTCATTTCTAATTTTTTACAAAAATTTGCAGTGTAAATTCTTTATTATTATTATTATTCAAACAAAATTGTTTGTTTTTATTGCATAAGAAAACAAATTGCCACAAGTACTCATTCAAGTGCAAGGGTTTAAAACAATTGATATGAAATAAAACAATTTTTTCATACCATTATAACTAACAGGGATCAAGAAAACTATTTTAGAAGGGTTTTATCAACTTCTACATACTTGCCAACCTTTTAATTAAAGAAAAAAAAAAGTATATTTTAAAAATTGACATTTTAAACAATATAGACTGAATTTATATAAATATATAATTGATACAAAGGAAAATATATGAATATTTACATAAGATTTTCTAAAAATAGTAATATTCTTTAAATAAATAGCCCATCTTTCAAATAAAATATTGAGATTATGTATATTAAAGAAATTTCAAATCCCAAAAATAGGACAAAGAAAATATCGCCTTACATTTGTAGCAGATTTTACTTTATTAAGGAAAGAACAATTAAATTGTTCATAACAATTTTAAATTAAATTTCAGATAATGAGGATCAGAATTTAGGTTTTAATTTTGTTATCTTGCTGAAAATACACTCATAATGACTATGTAAATATATTTAATTACAAAAGCATTATTTAAAAATCCCAAATATTTAAAATTATTTTGAGATAATTAAAATCAATATTGCAAATTTTACACTTACATTTAATAAGCCTCACAGAATAGCAGCGCCACCTGTTGGGAAATTTACTACAAAGTGTTATCAGGATAAAATTCCATTAAGATCCAATTAAATATAAAATTTTACGAAATTATACACAACAGAAGATGAAATATAGCTTTATCTTAAATGGGATTAATATGAATAGTAGCGCCACCTGATGGGCGATTTACTCCGAAATATAATCAGTACCAATTCATATGAAGATTTAACTAAATACAGTCGGCTGCAAAATTATTCGAGCACTAGCAATAATCCTTACCAAAAAAAAGTACACTTAATACAGCTTTGTTAAATAAATCCTTGTCGAGTCATGTTCTTAATCAGTCTAAGACCATGATTCGACAAGGATTTACTTAGCAAAACAGTCTTAAGTGTACTTTTTAAACATAGGAATTATTGGCTAGTGCTCGAATAATTTTGCAGCCGACTGTATAAAGTTTTGTGGAATTTTGCCCATTACTTAATGAGATACAGCACCCACAAATTTTGATAACACATACACGATACACAGTCAGACTTGCATTTTTAAAAATGGTCAAATCATTTTCAAAGCTTTACAAAACGTATAAATGCATCAAAAATTTTCACGAATTCAATACTTTCTTCTTCTGAATAGAAGAAAATAATAAAAATCATTATTTTTATCATTATCACAGTTTCAAATAGAAAGCAACCTATGTTCTCGCCAATTTAACATAATCTTAAAAACTATATTTCTTATAAGTTTTTAGCTTTTTCAATGTGATATTTAACTTTAAATAAGAAAGTTTTTCCAGGCCGCTGTGTTGTGTAACTTTACGGCATAAAAAGGAAAAGAATATTTAATGATGAAATGCTCCTGCTTTTATTTCATTATAAAAAAAAATTACAATAATCTGGTGTGTCACTTACACGACTTTCTCTTATCCTGAAATTTAATACTATAAATACAGGTTGGAGCTTAAGAGGTAAGATAACGATGTTTTGTAAACCTATGTTAAACAATTCAAATTAGGCTTCGGAAGAGATTTATATGATAATTAGTTCTGTGTGAGGGGGCTACCGTCCCCCCTCAATCCGCTGTTTCATTAATGCACCTACATTTATATAGAATTTAATTTGGTTATTAAAAAATAATTCTGTTTTTAAAAAATAATTTATTAAAATTATTATTTAAAAAAATTACCTTTTATGATAATGCAGATGATTTCCTTATTAGAGAAGTAGTATAACACAAAATATCCAAAAAAAAAGTCCATTTTATTCTCAATATTTAAAAAAATAAAATATATATATATATATATATATATTGGTTAAAAGTAAAAAAAATCAATAACTTTGTTTTAAATTATCGCAGAACAATGGTTCAACCATTCGTTTTAAAGGTACTGGCGAGCTCTTTTAAAAGATACCCCTCATGAAAATTTACTCCCCTCGAGAGGGGACTTCCCCCCAGGGGGGGGAGGCGAGGCTCCTGCATACACAATATTTTTTTTCCCTGTTGACTATCTCTATTACAAAAAATATATATTCGTTTCATTTGGTTTAGTGCAGTCTATAGATGTTAAACTCTTCTTACCTGCAATTTCCCCCATAGACGTAATGTATTTGAACACTTTTGAGTGTCCCTGTACACGAACCATTTCCTTGATCTTAAAGAAAAGTCTAGTGTAGCATCCTTATATGATACAAATTTAGAATACCAAGTTTGAACTTTGTGCCATAATTTATTTTTGAGATATGCTGATAACAGACAGGCACACACACAGACCATTTGCTAAAAACATGATTTTCGTATTCAAGGGACATGTAAATATAACAAAAACTCGCGTTCGAAATTTTGACCCAAAAACAATACTTATGGGTAAGAGAAAGTAAAAAAAAAAGATTGATACACTAAACAAAAAAATTTCTCAGTATTTTTGAAGGATAAACAGTGATTTATACCGTTTTTTCGTACGTTTAACACTAACGGCAATAGAATTTAAGCGAATGTTTTGGGTGCACAGTTAAAGGGACCTGATACAGTTACTTCACTCTTTCTCCATTGAAAACCGGCTCTCGCCGTCTCCATTCTTATCCTTCCTCCGAGAGTATTTATTCCATGTTTAAAACATAGATATAGACAACGAGATATACAGTCGGCTGCAAAATTATTCGAGCACTAGCAATAATCCTTACCAAAAAAAAGTACACTTAATACAGCTTTGTTAAATAAATCCTTGTCGAGTCATGTTCTTAATCAGTCTAAGACCATGATTCGACAAGGATTTACTTAGCAAAACAGTCTTAAGTGTACTTTTTAAATATAGGAATTATTGGCTAGTGCTCGAATAATTTTGCAGCCGACTGCATAAAGTATCTTGTTGGATATAGTAATAAGACATAGATTGATCAGCGAGGGCAAAAAAGTGATGCCTTTTTTACTCGGGGAAAGACGACCATTTACTGGATGTCTTTCCCCGAGTGAATATACACGGGATTACACACAGATAATTTAGCAAATAAAATTTATGAATAATTTATGTACTAAAGATAAATGAAAAAACTCCAGATACTCATTTTTCTTTCTCTCTTTTCTTTCCTTTTCCTTTTCTTCTTCTTCTTCTTCTTCTATTTTTTTTTTTTTTTTTTTTTTTTTTTTTATGGAATAACGACATTTAAAGAAATTTATCGTTTCCATCTACTATTTCTGTCTGGTTAGAAGTTTTTTTGGTCGAAAAAACTATCCGCGTTTGAAATGATCGATAGATGGCGCTTTTTCAGCTTTTGTTGTTAGTAAATATAATAGCCACGTGTATTTATTATTGTTCTCTTTGTTATTCTACTTAATATTCGTACTATAATTTCTCCGCCATTACATCATGGAAAATTGATTGCTTTTGAAAAAAATATTTCAGTTTATTCAAAGTTCGATCGGAAGTAGATTTTTAACTGAAGTTGAACAAATATTAGTTTCAAATCATCTGATTAATCCTTTACTTCCATTAGCCGAAGCAACTGAAATTTGAAATTTGTCATTTGGAAATAAATGGAAGCTTAATTCTGGATTTCTTGATCCTTTGGAGTTACACTGTAGCACACAACACTATGTGTTATCTTTTTTACCGGGTTTATTCAATAAATATATGTGAAACTAAACATCGGCAAGCAATTAACGACTTGACTTTCTGTCGTCATTCGACATCATGATGAAATGTAACCTATAGTAGAGTCCCTAAATAAAATAATAGGCCGGCGCATCACCGCCATTTTTTTGCCTCCGAAGAGGACAGCATTCCCGCTTGGCGTCCTTATCGCTTCCCTAATGATTTTAAGAAATCTTGATCTGAAGCTAATCCGGTCAAGATAAGAGCAATAAGCAACAATGATATTCCTAAAAACACATTTTTTTCACAGTACATTCTCAGGATGTCATTTTATTCTGAGGATATCCTATGGATGTACTGGGGTAAGATGTGTTGATAGAGCGGTTTCTGTTTCTTTTACAAAATGTCGCCAAAACTGAAATACACAGTAATAGAAGGTCTGTGAACACTTTATATTCACTTTTTGAATGATTATAGCAGTTTATCGCTAAACAAACTTCCATGTGATAGTTTACTTAACTAAAATTATGAAATATAATAAAACAAGTTACTCTAAAGTAACGTAAGACAATAAAAAAAAATGTCGTTTGTTTATCAGAGAAACTCGCTGGGTACATGTGGCAACCCTAAGGCAACAAAATGCCTGATGCGCCAGCTCGTATATATAGGAGCCTTAACCTATAGGAGTCTTAATTTACCCCACAGATAAAAGACTATAGCCAATCATAGCACAGCTTTTCCCCACAAACAAAAGGAAACTCCGCCTCATTCTAGTCGTCCATAGCGGCTTGGTGAAAGCCGAATTAAAGCATGTTAATTGTAATTTCACCTTAGCCCACCAGAGGGCAAGCATTTCATTACAATCGCAAATTGGACTTATCCTCATCTTTTGAGATATTCGAGTTAACCCTTTAACTGCCAATCGCAACATGTAGTAGAAATTGAGTTTACTTAGAAATTGATATAACGATTTTGATTAAAGTTTGGAGTTAAGTGTCTTTTTTTTTTTTTTTTTTTTTTTTTACAGAACTAAAACATTTGGACATATCCTCATCTTCAGGAAAATTTGCGTTAACCCTTTAACTGTCAATCGCAACATATAATAGAAATTGGTTTTACTCGAAAGAGGACATAACGATTTTTATAAAAGTTTGGGGTTAAGTGTTCTTTAGAGAGCTAAAACGATTGGACATATCCTCATCTTCAGAAAATTCGCGTTAACCCTTTAACGGCCAGACGCAACATATAACAGAAATTAAGTTTACTCGGAAATAGATATAACGATTTTTATAAAAGTTTAGGGTTAAGTGTTCTTTAGAGAGCTAAAACGAATGGGCCTATCGTCATCTTCAGGAAAAATCGCGTTAACTCTTTAACAGCCAATCGCAATTTAAAGCATAAAATGTGTTTACTCGGAAGTGAATGTGACGATTTTGATTAAATTTTGGGGTTAAGTTTTTTTTTTTTTTTTTTTTTTTTTAGAGAACTAAAATGCACATATTCTCATCTTCAGGAAATTTTGTTTTAACCCTTTAACTGCCAATCGCAACATATAATAGAAATTAGGTTTACTCGGAAATAAATATAATGATTTTGATTAAATTTTGGGGTTAAGTGTTTTTTTAGAGATCTAAAACGATTGGACATATCTTCTTCTTCAGGAAAATTTGCGTTAACCTTTTAACGGCCAGTCACAACATATAGCAGAAATTGGGCTTACTCGGAAATGGATGTAACCAATTTTATTAGAGTTTAGGGGTTAAGTGCTTTTTAGGGATCTAAAACGATGGGAAAAATCCTCATCTTCAGGAAAATTTGTTGGTGCTGTTAACCCTTTTGCACCATATGACAGGAATTGGGTTTATTCGGAAATTGATAAAATTATTTTAATGAAAATTTAGAGTTAAATTTTTTGAAGGGATAAATTGATTAGACATACAGTCGGCTGCAAAATTATTCGAGCACTAGCAATAATCCTTGCCAAAAAAAAGTACACTTAATACAGCTTTGTTAAATAAATCCTTGTCGAGTCATGTTCTTAATCAGTCTAAGAACGTGATTCGACAAGGATTTACTTAGCAAAACAGTCTTAAGTGTACTTTTTAAATATAGGAATTATTGGCTAGTGCTCGAATAATTTTGCAGCCGACTGTATCTTCATCTTCAAGAAAATTTGTGTTCGCTGTTAACTCTTTATCGGCTAGTTGCAGCTTCATGCAGATAGTGGGTTTATATTTAAATGAATATAATGATTTTGTTGAAAGTTTAAAATTAAATACATACAGTCGGTAACCGGTAACAAAAGTGTCCGAACACTAGCAAAAATTCCTATGTAAAAAAGTACACTTCATACTGTTTTGCTAAATAAGTCCTTGTCGAATCCTGTTCTTAGTCAGTGTAAGAACATGATTCGATAAGGATTTATTTAACAAAACAGTATGAAGTGTACTTTTTTTACATAGGAATTTTTGCTAGTGTTCGGACACTTTTGTTACCGACTGTATATGTAACGTCGTAGACTCCTGAGTTCGTGTTCGATCCATGAGAGAGTAATCAAGTCAGTTAACTAGACACTTATTTATTAAAAGTCCATTTGCGGGCTAGGGAACTGAGCCATTTCAGGGCAATGAAGTCCGTTGGGGTTTCGTACAGTCCCGCGGCGTGGACAGACTTTTCCAGTGACCCGACCTCGCATGAAACGTTTAAATCCGGAGGTCCAGAAAGATCCCGAATTTTTGGCGAGTTCCATCTTTTAAACCCTAATTTTTGGTGTAAATTCGCGTATTTCTAAACCCAACCCATTTCATTTAATTGGTTATTTTATTCAAAACCAACGCCTTTCCCTGCCTTTTCATTGTTTCCTATTGGTTATACTTTTGCACTCCGCAGACATCGCAACTCCGGTCGGCGCCCTATCTTCCCAACCCGCCAAGTCAATTAAAATCATTATTTATTGCTTTGTATGCCTCTTGCTTATTAAATTTATTTCTAGGCCAATTATAAAGCTGTTTCCAGACATCAATATACTTAAATGAATCATCTGCTTATTTATTTCAAAGGATGATGACCGCGATTGCGATTTCCCCGCGCTATTTTCCCCATACTTTTAGAGTAATTTATAATCCAATATGAACTTTCTTTTAATGCTTTCTGCTATCTAAAAAGAATACCGTAGAACGTAAATACACTAATTTAAACTATAAAAATATTAATTCTTACCTCTTTTTATCTATTATATTTTATATCTTTCATATCTTATATTTTATATCTTTCATATCCCCCCCATCCAAGAAAGGTCCCCCAGTCTTGCGTCCAAGACTGTGGGATCTTACCTAGTAGGTAAGTAAAATTTTCGAAGTCCTATAAGTTTGCTTATGAAAAAAATGAGTGAAATTTTTTTTCTCTAATTCCTGCAGAATGTTCTTCATTGCCCTGGACTCGTACAGAGGGTTACAGTCTTCACCAACATTTTCGTGGTTCATATAAAAATATTATGCATAATAATAAGTGTAATAATATAGCAAATGCACATTTATATTTTTAAAATCTAGATTAAATGCTTACAATACAATATAGGTACTACAACTATAATATAATATGAAATATAACACACAATAATATAAAAAATAGATTCAAACTATATAGAGAGCGTTGACTGGTCGTTGATAAATTTTGCTTAACAGCGTCTCTGAAACATGTTTCACTATCTTTAATTCAGTTTTTCACTGTATTTTTGTCTTTCAGGACAGTTTTTAACAAGTTCATGTATGGTCCACTCAACTGCCACTGTCCATTTGATTAACACTTGGATAATAGATTAATTATAAACATGATTTTTTTTTTCACTTTTTCATATTGACAATAAACTATATGGTTTCAACTATTATACCATACAAATATAAAATTGTTATGTAATTCAATACAACTATATAATAATACAGTACCCGCCGCTTATTAAAATCACATTCGTTCTGAGCGAAAGTGATTTTATTAAGCGGCTGATTTTTATATCCGGCGAAAATTCCTGCAGTCGAGAAAAAGGGTCACTTCCCTGAATTTGAAAAGAAATTTCAAAGAATACCAAATTATGGAATTAATAAACAGTATTAATTAATTTTTAACAGATAATTATTTAAACTGTTCCTTCAAAATAAGAGAATTAAACATATCCCAAGCTCCTATGCGCTTTTCTTTGAGTAAAATCGTCATTACTTTACTAAAAGTTGACGCCTTTCTTTAAAATTTAAATTTTTTCCGCTTAAACGTCTTGTTTCTTAGTTATTCAGTATAAGATTTAGAAATTGTCTTTTAATAATTAAAAATCAAATACAAAAATACCTGGCGAATTAAATCAAATTTGTCACTTATTACTGCGCTTTGAAAAATACATTCCTTGAAATTATTCCTAAGACAAGTGATAAGGCGTGTTTAATTGCTGCAAATGTAAAATGTAATATTGTAAATGTAAAATTTTCGACAAAAAGAGCTAAAGGAGGGATTTTTGTATTTAATTTCTTTTTCATTTAAAAAATTTAAAATTCACAGTGTAAATAAGAATTTGCTCAGCGTGCATAAATGATATTTTTGCGTGCATAAATGATATTTTGCTTTTTTTGAGTTTATTAACCGGCGATGCTGATTTTATTAAGCGGCAGTTTTAAAATTGGTCTGCACTGATTTGATTCCGGTCCTGGCAATTTGATTAGATTAAGCGGCTGATTTTATTAAGCGGCGGTTACTGTATATAGAAAAACAACTATATTAATATTCATATAAATCATAACTACTAAAATTTTCTATTTACATATGAAATTGAAATCAATAAGTCTCTTTTTATTAGGACCCATCATTTCATACCTTTTCTCATTATATAACTATAAACATACCAAAAAAATTCTTTTTTCAAGAATTTATATGAATGGGTGCCTTGACCCTTGAAACCCTGTGAGAATTTGCCAACCAAACAAAAATCTAAAACGCGAAAAGGTGGATTTCTGGCAAATCTCATCAGGGAAATAAGCACGCATGTTTCCCCATGCTCCTCGGATTTCTCACTCAGGTGAGTTCAGAGGACCATGAGTAAACAGTTGGCTAAACGAAAGGGGGGTTTAAAGGAGTGGAGGACCCGGGTTTCGATATTCACTTTAGTTTTTTATTTATTATTAAGTATTTTCAAAATGAAGGTTTACTTATAAAAGAAAGAGGCACGATCATGCAACCGCATGGTCGTGCCACTGAGTCGAAGAAAGGCAGCTATGTCTCCCGACATCTCGCCGATTTCCCTGAACTCAGTGGGTCCTCATCCAACGCGTCGCAGGGAGATAGAACAGCAAAAATAAAATAAAAAAAGTTTAGCGCAGAACCAACTCAGTGTTATTCATGGCTTAATTTGAATTTTTTGTGGATTATTATAATATCTTAACTTAGATGAATGAACAATTTCGGATTGTTTCTTGAAATGAGGATTTGGTCTATCTATTTCGAAATTCACATCTGATAATTGTTTTAATATTGTATACGGTCCTGAGTATGGGGAGGTTAATTTATGCGTATTAGGATAATGGAATTCTTCATATAATACTTCATCATCAACTTTAAATTTAGCAGGGAGAAATCGAGCATCATATCTTACTTTATTTCTATTATGGTATTCAATTGTGTGTTCTTTTGCTAACTTTCTAGCTTCATCTACCATGGGATAATAACTGTTATTGGGAATTAAAGGATCACAAGGAAAGTTTCCAAATAATAAATAACTAGGTGAGAACTTTGTAACTGAATGAGGGGTGGCATTATACTGGCTAAGAACCTCCTCTAATACTTTGGTCCAAGGTACTTTAGATGAAATGGAATTTACTTTGCATTTAAGTCTAGTTACGATAGTTTGATTAACGCGTTCTACTTTTCCATTGGTCTCCGGGTGATGACTGCTAGTTAGAAGATGTTTAACACTATAATTTCTTAAAAATTTCTTAAAGCGTGATGAAGTAAAAGCAGCATTCCTATCGGTTAATAGTTTTTTCAGGTACTTGTATTTGGAAAATTTGTTTCAAACAGTTGGTATAAGTTTCAATTGTCACACTTTTTGATGGAAATCCCCATATGTAACGAGTTGCATGGTCGATGACTAAATGCAAATACCTTTTTGTTGAATTGTAATAATTAAATCCTCCAACAGTGTCTAAAGACAAACATTCAAAGGGCCTGTCTGTTGGGGGTACCTGCTGTAATAATCCAAATCTTTTTTGTTTACATTTCTTGTTAATTTGACACGTATGACAATGTTTAACAAAATTTTCAATGTCTTTATTTATTGAGGGCCAATAATATTGAGGGGTAATTAAATTTATCATCTTTTGAACACCTGGATGACCGAATTGTGTATGGGCCTTGTTTAATAAAGTTAATCTTAGTGGCATTGGAACTATAATCTTATACAAGCTTTTCTTTTTCGTTACAATGAGATCATTAATTTTTATATATTTTTTACTATTAACAATTACATTCTCCTGTTGTTGCATATTTTTAATTTCATTCAGGTCAAGGAGATGGACTTGATGCGCGTGATTATGGGAATTATGTTGGGACTCAGGTAGTCTTGATAGCATATCGGCTTCAATGTTGGTTGATAAATTTTTGATATTTTATTTCATACTCAAACATACTGAGTTTTAATGACCATCTGAAAAGACGTCCTCTAAGAATTTTTACATTTTTAAGCCAAGTAAGGGCGGCATGATCGGTATGGATAATAAATTTGTGTCCATGTTAATAATGATAAAATTTATCTAACGCATCTATAATTGCAAGGCATTCAAGTTCTGTGATGGCATAATATTTTTCATAATCTTTCAAATTTCGGGAATGATATGCTATAGGGTGTAATTTTTCATTTTCATCGGATTGTTTCACTACACATCCAACTCCATGACTTGAAGCGTCAACAAACAAATGACATGGTTTTTTGGGGTTATACAATTTCAAAATGGGTTTTTCAATTAAAGCATTTTTTAATTTTTGAAATGACTGTTCACATTTATCAGTCCATACATAAGGAACATTTTTCTTAAGCAAGTTATTTAAGGGATACCGAATTTTAGCATACTTGGAAATGAATTTGTTATAAACATTCACAGATCCTAAAAATCTCTGTAATTCTTTAACATTTTTGGGACGTTCTAATTTTTTTATTGTTTCAATATTAGCATTGTCAGGTGTAATTGTACCATTGGAAACCTCATACCCAAGAAAATTTATTTTAGACTTAACAAAATTACATTTAGATAATTTTAGTTTCAAATTTTCATTTATACAGATTTGAAAAATTCTTTCTATATGTGCCATATGCTCCTCTTCATTTTCAGAAAATATAATGATATCATCGAAATAATTACAAGCAAAGTCAATTTTGTATTTTTGTAAAATTCTCCTTATGATACGGTTAAATATGGCAGGGACATTTTTCAAGCCAAAAGGTAAAACAAGCCATTCATACAAGCCGGAAGTAGTGGCAAAAGATAATTTCTCTGTGTCTTTCGGGTGGATTGGAATATGCCAATATCCACTAGCGAGATCTAGCGTGAAGAAAACTTTAGATTGTTCTAACTTATGAAGTAATGTATCTATTCTAGGTAAGGGTTCAGCATCAGTTTTTGTAATAGCGCTTAATTTTCGGAAGTCGACACAGAGCCTTGTTTTCTTTCCTTCTTTCCTTTTATAGACTAAAGTTACAGGTGCAGAGTACGGAGACTGGCTTTCTTTTATGAGCTTAGCATTCAGCAAATTTTGGACCTGCTCCCGAATTTCAGCTTCCTCTTTAGGAGAGGTGCGATATGCTCTTAAAGAAACAGGTAAGTCAGAATTTGAATATATTTTTTGAGGTTCCATTCTGATACGACCCACATCATATTTTGTTTTAGCAAAAATTTTAACATATCTACTTAACAATTTAGGTAATGGATTATCAGCAGTTGAATTAAATCCAGTGGGGATTGGTAATTCTTGGTGAATTCTAAGGGTATTGGTATTTGCAGTTGTAGGAATGGAAGATTGTTGCGGAGTTCTAAAGATATTTGACTTTGTAATGTTAGGAATGGCAAAGTGTTGTGGAGCACTAACGATATTTGAACTTGCAGTTATAGACCTTGAAAAGTGTTGTGGAGCGCACTGAGAATTGTATACAGGATTCCCAGAGGGCTTCTGCACTTCTTTTTACAAAATAGGATTATATATATGCAAAGATTCGTATTCCGTTTGATCATTATCAATTAAAGGTATGTTTTTATTATCTTGTGAAATAGTAAACTCAACTAAATTAACATTTAACCTAAATAGGCTGCAATGAGGTAGTCCGAGTAATGCATAGGGTAAATCGCCATGAGCCACAAACATGTCTACATTTTTTGTAAGTTTACCTATTCTTAAATTAACATTACACTTGTACTTAATTTGAATAACTCCTCGTGTTTGTCTGGCAGAGATTGGGATCCCAAGTAGCACAATAATATCCACAAATGTCCTACCAATATTGGCCGATATTCTGAATGTCACTGAATGTCAAATGTCAAACTTACGATATTTACGGATATTGACAGACATAATTTGCAATCCATATTTTAAAAAAGCATTTAAAAGAATTATTTTCATTAATTACAAAATTCATGATCCAAAAATAATATTTTGAAAATCAATTTTTATATTTTTAAGAAATATAATTTTCTAATGTTTTATTTTTAACATTTGTTAATATTAGCCAATGTCGTAAAAATGATATTATTTTAACAACATTCTTCGATATCTGTCGACATTTGACAAGTAATATCATTTTTTGGATATTGGGGGACATCTACCTACATTATGAAAGAATCAATGTGACATCTGAGCATGCGTAGCGTCTGAAATGTCAAAAAGCGATATTTATTGATGTCAGGAAATATTCTCAATATCACCAGATATCAGAAAAAAATATCTGTAAATATTGTTTAGAGAGGGTTCATTTTATATTCCCCAATATCATATTTTTATATTGGCCAATATCTTTGTGCTACCTGGGATTGAGATGCGCATCTTTTTTTAACTTTAATTTATTCACTAGTGTTGAAGAAATAAGGGAGGCATACTATTGTAACAATCGCAGCTATCGTAGATCACAAGTCGGATCGTAGTCGTAATTTTGATACAAATGTAACGCCATCGGCCATATTGGATCGTAAAGTTGTGATTGTTGACATAAAAATTTGCGACTGCCTGCGCTCTCCCGTAAGCTCTCACAAGCCTCTCACAAGTAAGATGGCGGATAGTAAGGTTGATCAATGAGAAATAAAATATTTATTTATTTATTTATTTTTGTGTGTGGAGTGTTATTATTGATACAGAAAATGAAATTAAAACCTTTGTAATTGTTAATGAACTCCCAGAGTCCAACAACAGAGGGAGAGTCTTTTCAGGGAGATGTTTGTACTAGCGTCTGTGGATGCAATGTGGTACTATGGAGCCGAACCAATCAGAATTCAACTTACACTGAAAGTTTATAACACCACTGCTGATTGGTTATCAGTTCTTATAGCAACCTGTTAGCGAATTGGCGATAAAATGAGTAGCTTGCTTTTGCAAAATCTTTTTGACATTCATTCTGTGCATCTCGCCAGCGATTTGTTTACAGTTTACATCGTGGAATATTTACGTTACACATTCCTCCTGACATCTCTTTTGCGCACTTTGTAAAATAAATAAATAAATAAATAAGAAAAGAAAAAAAAGTTGAATTCATTTATCTTTATTAGAACTATAATTATTTACTTTTCTTGCAATATTTTGGTATCATTTTAGAACAACTTAGAAAATATAATTAGTTTTGCATATTTTAAATAATAATCATATTTTTATCATTAAAATGTGTTGAATACTAATCAATTACATTCGCATTTAAAATAAAATACTAATGTGATTTTAGATTGTTGTTCTTTCATGATTGAATTGAGAGCTTTTAAACTTTTGTGTTTAAATATGTAACTTTATTTAGTCCTTTAACAAGTCTGTCTCTAAAGATGTTAAAGTTATTATTATTATCTTAACGCTATTTTTTTTAAACTTCTTTTTGATGATGAAAATGAAAGTACTTAATATTTAAAATTATTGAGCGAAGAAAAAAAATATAATCTGCACATTACAGTAGGCTACTCAATAAATTGTAAAATGTTACTTTGACTCATTGTTTTTAACATTTTTAGTTAGAATTCTCAGTTCGATTTTAAAAGA
The DNA here is from genome assembly GCA_963930645.1 of Salticus scenicus. Taxonomy (NCBI): domain Eukaryota; kingdom Metazoa; phylum Arthropoda; class Arachnida; order Araneae; family Salticidae; genus Salticus; species Salticus scenicus. The sequence continues at coordinate 248,426,318 of OZ005654.1, forward strand.
CAAAAGCACATTTGTGGCGATAAATATTTCCCTTTGTAAAAATCCTTAAAACCTGCGGAAAAATGTTTACAAAGTTTTTTATGTAGCCATTGTGAAAATAACTTAGATTTTATCTAGTCTAAAAGTAGAATGTGTGCACTTAGAATTATTTTGTAAATGACCATATAAAAACATTTAACATTGCATATAAATTGTAAAATTCAGAAAAATATTTTAAAAGTAAGCTTTAAATATTTACTTATTCTTTCTAAGATTTTATATTTTCTTTTTTGCTTTCTGTTAATGAATACAAGATCATGGTAAATACCTACATATATCATTTTGTCATGTGTTTTTTAACTTAAACAGTACATGATAAGAAATTAAGTACTTAAAGTATTATTATACTTTCTTTAAGTACTTATATAAAGTATTATTATACTTTAAGCATGTGTGTTATTTTTAGGGATGAAATGGATAGAAATTTTGCCGGATATCAGATATCCGGAGCTCTTTTGCCTGTCGGATACGGATATCCGGCATTAGTTTTGTTTTTTGTATGTTTCTTTTCTTTTTCATTATTTTAAAACAATAAAATATAACCCACCTTTTAAAAACATTTTAAATATAATTTATTTAAATATATTTATTTAATATTTTATTTATTTGTGCAATATTGCCATGGAGAATAAAACTTTAAGCGTAACATACTTATTCCTACACTTGCAATTTGTGGTGAAAAGCATTGTCACAAAGAAATAGGTTTTGTTCAGAATTATAAAACTAAAATTTATTATTTACATATTTTTTGCAATATTAATATTTAAAAAAAAAAATACAGTACAAACTAACAGTACAGTACAGTTGAAACAAAATACAGTAACCGCCGCTTAATAAAAATCACTGGTTAATAAAATCAGCCGCTTAATCTGATCAAATTGCCAGGATCGGAATAAAACCAATGCAAACCATCTTTGAAACTGCCTCTCAATAAAATCAGTATTGCCGGTTAATAAACTGAAAAATTCTCATCATAAGCAAAATACCATTTATGCATGCTGAGTAAATTCTTACTTACACTCCTAATTTTCATTTTTTAAATAAAAAATAAATTAAATACAGAAATCCCACTGTTATCTCTCTTTGTCGAAAATTTACAACATTAAATTTTACATTTACAGCAATTAAAACATGCCCCATCACATTGACTTCGGAACAATTTCAAGGAATATATTCTTCAAGGTGTAATAAGTTAATTTGTAATAAGTTACAAATTTGATTTAATTCGCCAGTGATTATTTTATTTTTAATTATTTAAAGACAATTTCTAATTCTTATTCTGAAATAACTAAGAAGTAAGATGTTTAAACGAAAATGTTTTAAATTTTAAAAAAAGGCGTGAACTTTTAGCAAAGTAATGATGATTTTCCTCAAAGGAAAGCGCATCGTAGCTTGGGATGTGTTTAATTCTTTTATTTTGAAGAAACACTTCAATAATTATCTGATAAAAATTAATTAGCATTGTTTATTAATTTCATTATTTGGTATCTTTTAAAATTTCTTTTCAAATTCAGGGAAGTAACACCTTTTTATTGTGTACAGGAACGTTAGCCGGATATAAAAATCAGCCGCTTAATAAAATCACTTTTGCTCAGAACGAATGTGATTTTAATAAGTGGCGGGTACTGTATTTTACTAATGAAATCATAGTTAAAGGGTTATTTTCATAGGAAAACTAATATATTGTGGCCATCACAAATCTTTTTTTCTATATTATTCTGTACTAGCAGGCTTTGCCCGCTTCGCTGGTCATTATATTGAAATGAAGTCTCAAAATACCATATCATTGATGATGATAATAATAATAATAAAATCATTGAAATCAGTCAAAATCTAAGTTAAAATTCTCGATACCTTCGATAGCGGTTTTCCCACTCGCCACACTTAACAAAATCCCTTTATAATGCATGTTGCATACACATACCTAACCCACATATTAAAAAATCGGGATTCTAAGATTATTTGAAGCAAAGTTATGTTTTAAAATGTGTTTTTTAGCCCCCCCCCCAGCCCTCTCTTAAAGGAAAGGAGGGGGAGATTTTGCAAAATATCCTTATATTATGAGTTAGATACATATAACATACCCACACATGGAAAATCTCTCCTTCATAAGATAATTTACTGCAGAGTTACACATGAATACATGTCCCCCCCCCACCCCTTAAGGGGAGGTGAGGTGGAGTTTCACAAAATCACTTTGTAGTGTGTGTTGAATACGCATAAGCAGTCCACGCATCAAAAATTGCCATTCTTAGGTAGTTTGGAACAGAGTTACGCATGGAAACATGTTTTTAATCCCCCTCTAACCCTCAAGGGGTGATAGCACGGAATTCCAAATAATCCCTTTGTAGTTTGTTTGTGTTGAGTACACATAACCAATCAACCTATAAGAAATCGCTTTTCTGAGATAATTTGGAGCAGAGTTACTCTTTAAAATGTGTTTTTGCCCCCCCCCCCGCCTTTAAAGGGGGAAAAGGAAAATTACACAAAATCGACTTATAGTGCATGTTGGGAGTGCATAACCAGCCCGCAAGTAAAAAATTCTCTAAGATAGTTTGGAGCAGAGTTACGCATGAAAACATGATTTTGCCCCACCCCCAAGGGGGATAAGGTGGAATTTTACAAAATCCCTTAGTAGTGTGTGTCTTGAGTACGCATAACCAATCGACATATCAAGAAATCGCTATTCTGAGATAATTTGGAGCAGAGTTACTCTTAAAAGCGTTTTTTGCCCCCCTCCCCGCCTTTGAAGGAGGGGAGCGGAAATTTTTGTAAGATCCCTTTATAATGTGTGTTGGGAATGCATAAACAACTCAAATGTAAAATATAAGCTTACTGAGATAATTTGAAGAAAAGTTATGCTTGGAAACATGCTTTTTGCAACACCACCCCTAAAAGGGGAATAGGACGGAATTTTACAAAATCTCTTTTTAGTATGTGTCTTGAGTACGCACAACCAATTGACATATCAAAAAATCGCTATCCTGAGATAATTTGGACCACAGTTCCTCCTATAAGCGTGTTTTTGCCTTCCTCCGCCCTTAAAGGACGGGGGGTGAAATTTTGTGAAATCCCTTTACTGTGCGTGTCGGGTAAGCATAAACAACCCACATATACAAATTAATCTTGCTGAGATAATTTGAAGCAAAGTTGTACTTGGAAACAGGTTTATACTGCCCCCCACCCCACCCCCAAGGGGAAAAGGAGGAATTTTCGCAAAACCCCATTGCAATAGGTGTAACCCCCCCCCCCAAAAAAAAAAAAAAAAAAAAAAATCGAAAATCGCAAAATACCAAACATGAGGTTTTGGAAATATTCTGAAGAAGACTCTTGGCGATTTTCTATATCTTTGTGCTGTTATTGGTACAGTTTTCCTCAAAAACCCGTATTTTGCTATTTCTTTTTTTTGCACTCAAGTCTAGTCTCTCTCTCTCTGCAATTTCTTCACCGTGAAGCAATTTGGAGCCAAATTATGCTTATAAGGGGTTCTTTGTCTTCTGCCCCCCCAGGGGGCAGCGGGGATATTTCGCAAAATCCCGCCATAATGGGCATCAGTGTCCTAAAACCAACGTGCTCACCAAAATTTGCAAGTCTATCTCCCATAGAATCGCCACGGCTGTGTTGAGTCAGTGATTTTACTCTTTTATTCCACACCTAACCCCCAAAGGGGTTTGGGGGGGGTCTTTCACAAAATCCCGTTACAATGGGTGTTGGACACACATAAATAAGCCACACACTAAAATTTGTGACCTCAGCTCTTAGATTTCCACGGATAAATTTAGCGCTAAAAGTAGGGATTGAATTTGCCCCCTCGTAACTCCCCCCCAAAATCGAAAATAATCAAAAATGAATTTTTGCAAATACCTTCAAGAAGATGCTTGGCTTTTTTTTTTTTTTTTTAATCTGAGCTATTATTGCTAGAATTTTACTCGAAAATCCATGCATTGCTAATTTTGCCTCCGAAAATCCTTTTTACCCCCTCTCCCCCCTTAAAATCCAAAATCGCAGAAAATGATTCTTTTGTACTTAAGTCTAGTCTCCCCATCTGCAATTTTTTCACAATGAAGTAATTTGGAGCCGAATTATGCTTATAAAGGTGTTTTTTACTTTCTGCCCCCCCCCCCGAAAATCTCACTTTTACCCCCCTTAAAAATCCAAAATCGCAGAAAATAATTTTTTTGTATTCAAGTCTAGTCTCCCCATCTGCAATTTCTTCACCGTGAAGTAATTTGAAGCCAAGTTATGCTTATAAAGGTGGTTTTTGCCTTCTGCCCCCCGGGGGGTATTTCGCAAAATCCCGTCTTAGTGAGCGCCACGGTCCTAAAATCAATCTGCTCACCAAAAATTGTGACTCTATCTCTCATAGGATCGCCACAGCCGTGTTGAGTCAGTGAGTGAATCAGTGAGTTTACTCTTTTATATATATAGATAACAGCATCACTTACAGTTTAAATTGTACAAAAATTTGCCCATAGCTTCTCACAATAAATATTTTACGTATGGAGTTTGGTGCAATTTTAATCAACAGATGCTGAGATATAGGCTTATGAAAAATCATCGGGTAAACTGCAGTGCTGTAATGCTACCTGTTAGCTGATATACACTCAAAATAAAATCACGATAGTGCTTTATAATGGTCGACTCTCTCTCATACCAAGTTTTGTGCAATTATACATGATACAATATGATATGAGATACAGCTTTCATGTATTGGGGAAAATTTAAGTATAGCAGCGCTACCTATCGGCCAACATGCACCAAAATTGAATCAGCATAACTTCTCATGAATGTTAGTACTTTTGCCCCCCCCCCTTTAAATCCGCCACTATAAACATCCCCAAATTAAAATTTCGTTAAGTTTGGACCATAAGTTTTCAAGATAAGACACCGTGTGCGTACGTGTTTGTGTGTGTGTGTGTGGGGGGGGGGGGAAGACTCTCCCTTCTTTTAACAGTGCAGTGTTTATCATCCCAACCAACCCCAAATTAAAAAAAATTTTAAATTCTGACCATATTTTTTTCGAGATCAGGCACCATGGGGAGGTACGACCCTTCCTCCTTTTAACAGTATGTATTCTTTGTCATACTAACACCTAACCCACCCAAAATTTAAAATTTCGAACCATAACCTTTCGACACAAGGCATCAAGGGGGGTGGGGTCAGACCACCCCTTCCAACAGTGCAGTCTTTGTCATACTAACACCGAACCAATGCCAAATTTAAGATTTCGTAAAGATTGGGTTACATTAGGTATTATTAACTTTCAGTCAGAGCATAATTAAAACATAAGCTTAACAGTTATTGTTTGTTTTACACTCAACAGATAATTTTCTTTAAAGTTTAAGAACAATATCAATAAAAGATTATAAAGAACATAATTAGGCCTTTGCCGGTTGATTTTCAACCTGACACCTGGAGTCTCATTCATAGCTTTATTGTGTAGGGGTTTAGTTGTTTTCCCAGGTGCCGGCCCCTTCCCTACACTAGGCTATGAATTCTTCGACCATAATAAAATGGATAGGTTATTCATCTTTTATAGATTATTGACTTTAAAAATGAGGTCTTTTATCATGTAAACAAAATGTATGATAATGATATTCTCACATGTACAGTAACTTGTCATAAATCCTTATTAAAAGGTTTAAGTTATAATAGCTGATAGTATTACAAAAAACTTAAAAAAAAAAAAAGTTTACAAAAAACTATCTTTATAAATAAATAAAAATATGTTTTTACCTAATAAAATCAAATAAAATCTCATGAAATTCTCTTTAAAATGAGGGTCAGAAACTTTTTTATCTCATAAAACATAAGAATGTGTTTATTTAAGCTTTAAAAAATGCTGATTTTTCAAAAAATCAAATGAAATAAAACACTTTTAAGAGTATTTTATCATTTATTTCAAAAGAAAGAATGATTATCAAATGTTTAATTGAAATCTGAAGCTGATTGGTTAAAAAATTAAAAAAAAAATTGGTTGATTTTACAAACATATAACTTTTTAAAGCATGTGTGGCACAAAATAGTCTACCATTAGCCTTTAACTAATTCAATACATATTATAAATTATATTATTAACAGGACTTTGCACAGTACTTTAACTTTTTAATGCATAATTTGCTGCAAATTAACATTTATAGATATTGCATTAAAAATTAAATAAATAAAATACAAGTGGTAAATGATAAATTTGTCATTAAGCTTACTGTTATTTGTTCGTATATTGTATTTTAATATAACAATGAGAATTCATAATCTAGACCTAGGTTTTTTTTTTTAATTATTATTATTTATTAATTTAACAGCATCCAGCTTCAACTATGCTACGCAGATATGTAAAATTAATATTTACAAGAAGATTGTTAAAGACATTTGACAAAATTGTTACATTATTATTGTTTTTGCCTTTTTCAAAATAAAAAAAGCCTTAATAAAATCAATTATAAAACTAATCTTTCTTTTTTTTTAATTAACAAAGAATATATACAAAATTAAACAGTTAAATATTTAGAATTAAACATGTACAAGTAACAAGCAACATATTATTATTATTATTATTAAACGTTTTAGAATATCTAGTATGTTTTAAATTTACCTTTTTCTTACTCAAAAGTAAAAATTAAACATAAAATTTAATTTATCAGGAGATAGCATATTTACTAATGTTATAACGTTCAAATAAAAATTATTCCTTTTTTTACTGTTTGTGTTTACCAAACATTAATATATAAATATACAATAGATAGCTTAATATTGGATCGAACTATCTTACAAAAAAAAAAGGCACAGATTACAATAGAGAAAATGATAATGATACGAAAATGATAAGAAAAAACAAAAGGCATAAGGACAAAATCGCTTAATAAACATAGAAGAAATATATCGCCAACGCCAAGGTGCGCCAAGAAGCCCATTTTCGCTAACATGATGGTAATCATTTGTCTTAACCAATCAAAGATGCTGTTATAAAAGAATATAGAGAAGAAATGCAAGAAAGATTTTGATTGGTTCGGCTCCATAGTACCACATTGCATCCACAGACGCTAGTGATGTTTGTCGTTACTAGGTTGACGGTA